>OY725351.1:1200000-2400000 GCA_963243735.1 Neocrepidodera transversa | reverse complement strand
TGAAAAAAATTTATATAGACATTTGCGACTTTTTTAGATTTTGAGACAAAATAATGCATTTTTATGAAAAATTACAGGATATGAAAGTTGTAGAACATAAAATTTTCTACACATTTTATCCTTACCGTTTTTTTTGAATTCCTTATAGTTTCGCGGCTAGAGGACGTGAAAAAAATTTATATAGACATTTGCGACTTTTTTAGATTTTGAGACAAAATAATGCATTTTTATGAAAAATTACAGGATATGAAAGTTGTAGAACATAAAATTTTCTACACATTTTATCATTACCGTTTTTTTGAATTCCTCATAGTTTCGCCGCTAGAGGGCGTGAAAAAAATTTATATAGACATTTGCGACTTTTTTAGATTTTGAGACAAAATAATGCATTTTTATGAAAAATTACAGGATATGAAAGTTGTAGAACATAAAATTTTCTACACATTTTATCCTTACCGGTTTTTTGAATTCCTTATAGTTTCGCAACTAGAGGGCGTGAAAAAAATTTATATAGACTTTTTTAGATTTTGAGACAAAATAATGCATTTTTATGAAAAATTACAAGATATGAAAGTTGTAGAACATAAAATTCTCTACACATTTTAACCTTACCGTTTTTTTGAATTCCGTATAGTTTCGCCGCTAGAGGGCGTGAAAAAATTTATATAGACATTTGCGACTTTTTTAGATTTTGAGACAAAATTATGGATTTTTATGAAAAATTACATATAATCAAAATTCTAGAACATAAAATTTTTTATAAATTTTGTCTTTATTTTTTTTTCGAGTTTCGCATAGTTTCGCCGCTAGTTTTTATTTTAATTTTTAAGCAATTTTTATCTTTATTAAATTATTATTTTTTAGTTAAATTTCAATATTAAAAATTTTAAAAAATATCTTTAAATTTGTAATAATTAATTTTATAATTATAATTTTTTTCAAAATTTTATTACAAAAATTTGGAATTTTTAAAAAATTGGCTAAAAAATTTAATATTATATTACGATTTTAAACTAAATTGAATAACTTCTAAAATATTAAAGTTATTGAAATGTGATTTTCACCATTCGAAAGATAATATAAAACTCTAAATTTTAAATGTATTTTAGTTTCTTAAAATTTAGAATTGTAATTATTATAGCCGACATAAAGAATATTTCTAAATTTTTTTTTAATTTCGTTTTATCAATAACTATAAAATAAATGATAAAAGTAAATAGCATATCCGAAAAGGATCCAAAAGTACTATGTGTGTAAATTATTTCATAATTTTAACATAATATTTGTAAAAGTTATAGCAGAAAATGTAAAAAATTAAAACAATTCATGAATTTTTGACAAAAAATTTGATTTTTTTTTAGTTTTTTAAACTAACTTTATTAATGCATTTTGATCCAGAAAAAAGGTCTGTTTCCCATTTTTAATAAAATCGAATGAGATATTAATTATTTATTGATTTTAAAATTATTCAAAAATAGGTTTGATTTGTTTTAAGGTTAAAATTAATATTAAAAATTTTAAAAAAATTACCCTTAAATTTGTAGTAAAAAACTCTATAATTGTGATTTTTTTCAAAATTTTATTCAAAAATTTGTAGAATTCCTAATTTTTTTTTGAAATTTAATATAAGTTTAAAAAAAAATTGAATAACTTTAAAAATATTAAAGATATTAAAATGGGATTTATACCATTCGATAGGTAATATAATTAATGTATTTTAATGCAGAAAAACTAAAATAATCGATTAAACAATTACTTTATTACTAGGAGTGTTCGGAAAGTTGGTTGGGATTACCCCCTCAAATTACACCCCTAGAAGTATTGCTCGACAATTTTGGTCCACCTTGTATAAAATATTGTCTGCTAATATCGTCCACTATATCGAAAGCAGACGGCAACCCTATGAAATGCTTCAGCTCACTCCGCTTTTTTATCAATTATATATAATATTTTCAGTGAAACTCCATTTATTTTACATTTAAACAATTTTTATTAAACCTCGTAATATAATAATTAATTTAATATGCCTTAACCGTTTAACTATGCCGGATCACCGGATCAAGTTGATACCTCAATGGCGGTACTTAGGGGGGTTTACTACATTTGTCAATGAACAATTCAGAAATAAAAGCTAAAAGACCAAAACCGTATCCGATTGCAAGTATAACAAATGCTCCTACCAACTTATCTAAATTTATAATTTTTTTTTCACGTTTTATACGTTTCATAAATAATATATCTTGTCGATATTGTTGTTTTATTCGAATTCTATTAAGATAAAGCTCAAAAAGTCCGCCTTCTATAAATCTCAGATTTAATTCACTAAATAATTTAGTAAACGGTGAATTTTTTTGTAGAACGTATCCAGAATAAACATAAAATAAACAATCATTTAATAATTTATAATCTTGATATTCCGATGGTGGTAAAACTTGAATATCTGTTATATAATTTCGTAAAGAAGTTTTCACGAAAATAGCGAAAATTCCGTTAAATTTTTGATACCTAGATCCTTTAACCCAAAGTTTTTCTATACCTTTAGTAATAGAATCATTATATAATTGATATTTTTTAAAAAAATTATATTCGTAATAAAAAGGAATTTTCTTATCAATCATTTTTTGTAAAGTATCGATTTGATAACCGGCTCGATTATAATTTAAACCACTTGTTATACCAGCTGAATAATAAACCATCATTAAAACGCTGCTACAAGTAAAAGTAAATAAAATTATTTTTTCCGATTTGTATTTAAACATTCTGAAATTAATATCACCAAAATGTACTTGAATCAAAGCAAATAACGGATAAAACCAATCTTCATTATTTATAAATTTTATCAAAAATAAAACAATCCATCCAAAAATTATTAATAACAAATAAAATATAATAACAGTTATTTGATATTGGTTAAAAATAAATAACCATTCTGGTATTAATAAAGGTCTTTTTATTATAAATGTTACGCAACTATTAATTTTCGCTGTACTAACATCAACTTCGGTTTTTTGTACTGTTATCCATTGATTACAACCAGCGACATCTCGTTTTTTTTCTTTTACTAATTTCGTTATATAAAGCCAAGGATCTTTATTATTAGTAATATTATCATAGTAATATTTAATTTTATATTTTTTTGATATTTCATTAATAATTTCTACATCTAAACCTCTAGCGATTGATTTATCATCGATAAAAAAATCTGGTGGGCAATTAAATACTGATATTTTTAAATAATCATTAGATTTAAAATTATTCGATTTAATAAAAATATTTTCTATATAACCATTATTATCTAATAATGTTGTTTTTTTATTATTACTAACAATTATATTATTAGAATTATTATCAATAAGATTTTCTATTATATATAAATCTATAGCTCTAGTTTCTGATAATTTTTCTATAATTTTTTTATTTAATTTACACTTTTTTTCAAATACTAAAAATATACTTTTCCATGGTTGAAATATTTCTGTAGTTAAATTTTCTTCCTGTATATTTTTTAAAAATCGTTTAAAATCTTGTACTAAAATTAATTTATCAAATGAACAAGATTTATTTAAATTTTCAGTTGAAATTGTTATTATTTGTATATTTTGTTGTATTAATATTTTATCGAGTAAAATATTTGATAAATTCGGTTCTCTAATATAACATAATGGTAAATTTTTATTAAATAATTGTACTTTATAACCAAACACTAAAAATATATTTAATAAATTTAATAAAATAAACATTTTATGTTTCATTTCTGATATACTTTATGTATTCTATTTTATTTTCTATGGTAAAATTTAATCAATTTATAATTTTGTGGCAATTCCTGATTTCATTATGATAAATAAATAATGTTAGTGTTTATTAAATCTAATCAATCAAAGTGAATATTTTTATTTATTTTTATTAAATAAAACACAAACAGGACGAAGTGCCCTAAAATTTAACTAAACATATATTTGATTTAAACATAGCTGAAAAGTAATGAAAATAAAATAAAATAGGGAAAATTAAAGTGAAATAAGGAAAATAAAGCAAAATAGGGATAAATAAAGAAAAACAGAGAAAAAAAAATGTAATATAAAAAAAAATCAGATGTGACCAGCACATGAAGTCTGATCATTTTTAAATGTTAATATAAAAAAGTATGAAAAACATTGACTTTTTTGTAAATCTGGCAACAATGGCGAAAATTTTGATACGAAAATAAACTATGGCGTCATCACTCATAACAACTGCCACTTGCTGTTGTCCGATTGGTACCAAAATCTAACCAGTTCCATCCTAACACACTAATACTAATACACACACACCCAATTTTTAGCATGATTACTATATTTTTCTTATCTGTAGGGCGAGAGGTAAAAAGGGGAAAATTAAAAGAAATCGAGAAAAAATAGGAAAAAATAATAAAAATCAAGGAGAAATATGAAAAAATGCACAAAAATAGTGAAAAATAAAGAAGAAATTGTGAAAAATAGGGGAAAAAATAGGAAAGAATTGGGAAAAATAGGAGAAAATAATAAAACAGGAAAAAATATTAAAAACAGAGAAAAGAGGGAAAATAAAGTAAAATAGGAAAAAATCAGAAAAAATTGGGAAAAATGGGAAGAAATACAAATAGGGAAAAATAGGGGAAATGGGAAAAAATATTGAAAAACAGGCGTAAAAAAAAAACATGAGAAATAGACAAAAAGGGAAACATTGGGAAATATAGGAAAAAATGGGAAAACATTTATAAAAAAAATAGGGTAAAAATAGTGAATAATAGATACAAATAGGGACAAATAGAAGAAAATGGAAGAAATAATTAAAAATCGGAAAAAATTACTAAAACACGAGAAAATATGCAAAAATAAGGAAATATAGGAAAAATAGGGATAAATAGGGAAAAATAGAAAACAATTATGAAAAACAGGAAAATAGGAAAGAAATAGTAAAAAAATGAAAAAAGAGAAGGAGAGGAAAATATTAAAACACGTTTAGAGTTGTAAAAATAAAATAAGGAACTGACGGACACCCAAACTTTTGTTTTCCTGCTTTTTCCCATTTTTTCCTATTTTCGCCTGTTTTTCACCTTTTCTCTAATTTTTAATATTTTTCCATATTTTTCACTATTTTCCCATATGTTTCCCAATTATTACAGATTTTCTCTATTTATACCTAATTTCCCTATTTTCTCTTATCTTTTTCTAATTTTTCCCAATTTTTCCCTTTTACCAAATTTTTCCCGTTTACCCCATTTTTCGTAAATTTCATTACTTTTCCCAATATTGTCCTGATTTCCCTATTTTTCCCAACGAACTATTTTTGCCATTTTTCCCTATCTCTGTTTCTCTATTTTGCCACATATTTTTTTCTGTTGTACTTTTCATATTTTTTATTTCATCTATTTCTGTTTTTCATTTCATATTTTTTCTGTTTTTCATTATTTTCACCTTTTACTTTCCCGACCACCTTCTAGAAGGGAAAGTATTGTGAACGAAGTAAAAAAATTCGACCATTTCCAGATGGAAGTCTGTCTGTCTGTCTGTCTGTCTCTCTGTCTGTCTGTGTGTGTGTATTCTTCCACGATAGAGACCACACATTTAATCCGTTTGAGCTGAAATTTGGTATAGAGGTTTGGGTTACTCGTCGGAAGAACTCATTAATTTTTGTATGACATCTGTCAAACGTGAGTGTCACTATCAAAAAATAACAGATGCAATATGTCACGGAATTTGACTTACAATATATCACTTGAAAGCCCTTGAAAAACTCTATTCAGAACATACAAAATTATTTCTTGAACTGTCATCTGTCAAAAATAAAAAATGTCAAAAGTTGAAACTTTAACATTAAATATCTGGAAAAGTATTCGTGGATACTCGTCGGGAAAGTTTTGGTGCGACACAACCGATTTTTTTCATCATTTATCACGATTATTTTCTGTTTTTTCCTATTTTCCCTTTTTTCCTGTTTTGCCCTATTTTTTCCTATTTTTCCCAGTTTTTTACTATTTTTTTCTATTTCTATTTTTCAATATTTTTCACTGTTTGCCCCAAATTTTCCTATTTTTCACTATTTTACCTTATTTTTTCATATTTATCCCAATTTTTCACTTTTTTCCCTATTTTTTTCTATTTTCTCCATTTTTCATTGTTTTTGCCTATTTTTTCTGTTTTTTCTATTTTTTTCCATTTCTTTCTATTTTTTCATATTTTCCATTATTTTTATCCTGTTTCCTTTATTCTTCCTTAATTTTCCCTATTTGTGATTATTTTCCCATATTTTACCTTGTTTTCGTCCTTTTTATCCATTTTTGCTCGTTTTCCCTATTTTTAACTATTTCCTCTATTTTTTTATATTTTTCACCAATTTTCCCTATTTTTCTCACTATCTCTATTTTTTCCGATTTCTTCATATTTTTCATTATTTTTTCGTGATATAGCAATCCAAACAGTTCACTAACATAAATGATAGCAATCCAGAGAGTTGACAGTCTAATAATATTGGACTGTGGTTTTTGTGAACACTCACTAAATTCTGATACATGATCGTAATTCAGAGAGTTCACAGTCTAATAATATTGGACTGTGGTTTTTGTGAACACTCACTAAATTCTGATACATGATCGTAATTCAAAGAGTTCACAGTCTAATAATATTGGACTGTGGTTTTTGTGAACACTCACTAAATTCTGATACATGATCGTAATTCAAAGAGTTCACAGTCTAATAATATTGGACTGTGGTTTTTGTGAACACTCACTAAATTCTGATACATGATCGTAATTCAGAGAGTTCACAGTCTAATAATATTGGACTGTGGTTTTTGTGAACACTCACTAAATTCTGATACATGATCGTAATTCAGAGAGTTCACAGTCTAATAATATTGGACTATGGATTTTGTAAACACTCACTAAATACTGATACATTATAGCTATCCAGAAAGTTCATAGTCTAATAGTAATAGAATGTGGACTTTGTGAACACACACTCAATCCTGATACATTATAGCTAACCAGAGAGTTCACAGTCTAATATTATTGGACTGTGGATTTTGTGAACACTCACTAAATTCTGATACATTATAGCTAACCAGAAAATTCATAGTCTTAATAGTAGTAGAATGTGGACTTTGTCAACACACACTCAATCCTGATACATTATAGCTAACCAGAGAGTTCACAGTCTAATATTATTGGACTGTGGATTTTGTAAATCCTGATACATTATAGTAATTCACACAGTTTACAGTCTAATCAGTCTAATAATATTATACTATGGATTTTGTGAACACTCACTAAATCCTGATACATTATAGCGATCCAGAGAGTTCACAGTCTAATAGTAATAGAATGTGGAATTTGTGAACACACACTCAATCCTGATACATTATAGCGATCCAGAGAGTTCACAGTCTAATATTATTGGACTGTGGATTTTGTGAACACTCACTGATATATTATAGCTAACCAGAAAGTTCATAGTCTAATAGTAATAGAATGTGGAATTTGTGAACACACACTCAATCCTGATACATTATAGCGATCCAGAGAGTTCACAGTCTAATAATATTAGACTGTGGATTTTGTGAACACACTAAATCCTGATACATGATGGTAATCCAGAGAGTCTAATAACATAATACAAAATACTGATACATTTTTTGATGCTGAATCCGATCCCGAGCTCAGAATTGGGCCTACACGTCTGGAATTGGTCCCAGGTGCCGAAAATGGCCTGAAATGTGGTTCCCGGGATAAGCCGAAGTCGACGCTGAATTTTGGAGCTAAAGCCGGATTTGTGCTCGAAAAGTTTATGGTCAACTGAAATTCCGGGTTTGGGTCCGGGAAAATGACCCTTTGGGGCGGGAAAATCCTGTTTTGGACGTCCCGGTCGCGACTGGTATTTTCATGGAATTTCCAATTCTGGAGCTGAGACTGGGTGTGAAAAGTGTTTGGTCAGCTGAAATTCCCAGTTTGGGTCCGGGAAAATACACAGAGAAAAAAGATTATTTGAATCAACCAAATTTTATTTGAACCAAATAAATATGTTATTTGGATGGGTCGAATAACAAAACTGTTTATTTAAATATCCAAATAAATGATTTTGTTCAATGAAAAAAATATGTTTTTGAATAAAAAGAAATATTTTCTTGATTGAAAAAACTGTTTTCTTGATTGAAAAAAAACTTTTAGTTAAATGAAAAAAATGTTTTCCTGAATGAAAGCCACTCCTTTCTGTTTATCCCTAAAATATTTACAATGCTTATTAGTTTTACATGATTTGCTTAACACATTATACTTACTAATAATAATTTACTTTTTACCTCTCGCCCTTCAGATAAGAGAGGTATAGGAATCATGCTAAAAATTGGGTAGTGAGTTTTCAATTGATAAACACGTTTTGGGGTCCCTAGAATACGATTTTAATATTTTCGCGATGATGTCTGTGTGTGTGTGTGTTAGTGTGTGTGTGTGTGTGTTAGTGTGTGTGTGTGTGTGTGTGTTAGTGTGTGTGTGTGTGTTAGTGTGTGTGTTTGGATGGATGTTGTAGTAACGATAACTCAAAAACTACTGAATAAAAAAATTTGAAATTTTGCATACAGGATTCTGATACCCTAGATTAGATCTGATTAGATTTTGGTGCCAATCGCACAACCGGAAGTGGCAGTTGCTATGGGTGATGACACCGTTATTATACAAAACGGCAATAAAGTTTTACACATATATTTTGTATACCCTATAGTTTATTTTCATCTCATTAAAATTTTCGAAACTTTTGCCATTGTTGCCAGATTTACAAAAAAATAATTTTTTTCCTACTTTTTTGTGTCAACCTGTAAATTTTTGATTCAAAAATGGCGAGAGGTCATGTGCTGGCCACATCAGATTTTTTATTAGGTTATTCGGCTAATCTCAATACGAAATAACAATTTAAACGACCGATATTGCTTTGTTAAGTTTTATAATCCTTATTATAATAAATATGCATACCTACCTATAGTTTATTAAGTAACAGTTTGTAAAAACATCTCAAAACTAAAAAATGAGATAAAAGTACATTGGTAATGCTCATGAAACTTACTTAACCTAAAATAATATTATAAAGAAGCACTCATCTTGAAATATTAAAAGGCATTTTTCTACTTTTATTGTCTCTAAATATTCAGACATTTTATAGTATATTACATAACGAGTGAGGAGAGTGGCATTTTTCGCACGAGTGGTAACGTAACGAGTGCATGAAATCCACTTTCCCACGAGTTTTGTACACTATTTTTCCTACGACCAACAATATTTTAAGAATAGTCTATTTGGTTTTCTCATATGACACGATTATTTCTCGTGATGTACATTCACATTCGCTATCACTATCAACTTCCGTTTTTTATGTAAGAAATCGAAATTTAAATTTTTTGTTTATTTGCTATAAAGTAGAATAATTTAAACTTTAAAAATATCTATTATAAAAGTACCTAATTATTTTGTTCAGAATTCACAAAACATAGAAACAGTAATTTCTTTTAAAATTTTGACATAAGCCTACTTTATTATATTTCACTTTTATAAAAAAAAATTACCTTGGCACCAAGCCAATTAAAAAAAATCTGATGTGGCCAGCACATGACCTCTCGCCATTTTTGAATCAAAAATTTACAGGTTGACACAAAAAGGTATGAAAAAAAATTATATTTTTGTAAATCTGGCAACAATGGCAAAAGTTTAGAAAATTTTAATGAGATGAAAATAAACTGTAGGGTATACAAAATATATGTGTAAAACTTTATTGCCGTTTTGTATAATAATGGCGTCATCACCCATAGCAACTGCCACTTCCGGTTGTGCGATTGGCACCAAAATCTAATCAGATCTAATTTAGGGTATCAGAATCCTGTATGCAAAATTTCAAATTTTTTTATTCAGTAGTTTTTGAGTTATCGTTACTACAACATCCATCCAAACACACACACACACACACACTAACACACACACACACACACACACACACACACACACACACACACACTAACACACACACACACACACACACACACACTAACACACACTAACACACACACACTAACACACACACACACACACTAACACACACACACAGACATCATCGCGAAAATATTAAAATCGTATTCTAGGGACCCTAAAACGTGTTTATCCATTGAAAACTCACTACCCAATTTTTAGCATGATTCCTATACCTCTCTTATCTGAAGAGCGAGAGGTAAAAACATTTTAAATAATTTTTATACATTTTTTACTTTAATAACTTGTAAAATTTGCAATTTTAAACCTAAAATGAATTTTGAATCACAAACTATTTATAAATTTAAGAATCGGGTATGCAATACACAATACCCAAACGTCTTATGTGTTGCATACAAAGTTGTTTCATAATTCATATGGACAGTTATAACCTTAAAATAATATTTCAAAACATTTTAGTTATTAGGTGGTCGTAGGAAAATAACAAGCAACTATTAGATCAGTTTTAAAATGGTAAATAAAATTTATTATGTATGTACATAAGTAGCATATTTCGTCCTGTTTTTGATAGTTCATTTAAGCGTGCGTTATAATAACACGCAACGCGCTATTATAACACACGACTGGTATGCGTCTATGTTGATATGAGACACTTTCCAAATATCAAAACAGTTGTGCTATTTGTAGTTTTCATAGGTGGTCGTAGGAAAAAACATAAATCCCAATTTAGAATCACGCTACAGCACAAACACAAAACTTAAGCAAACATGGCGTGGTCTGATTTCTGATCTGCTCAGGTACATCGTGTTCAAAGCTCGGAGAATCCGATGCATTACGATCGTCTCAAATTTATCGTTAAGTTCCTCCCACTTGACCAATTGTGAACAAGGTTTACAGTCATGTGACACGTACCGTTTAAATGTTGTTCATTCAAATAACAATATATTTAGTTTAATCATTTTGGATCCAAATAATCCTATTGGTTCATACAAGTAACACAATTTATTTTATACAAATAATATTTAATAAATGCAACAAAATTACAGTCAACCAATATGATATTGATGATTCAAATAACCCATTTCTCTCTGTGTGGCCAATTGGGGCCGGAAAATCACATTTCGGACGTACCAGGCGCAAAAATGGGATTTTCATGAATTATTCAATCCTGGTGCTTTAAGTATGCTCAAAAAGTTTTTGGACAGCTGAAATTCAAAGTTTGGGTCCGGGAAAATAGCCCAAATCCGGCTTTAGCATTTCAGGCCAATTCCAGACGTGTAGGCCCAATTCTGAGCTCGGGAAAAATACATGGAAATACATATTTCACTCTCTTATGTATGAACTTTTTTTTTGTGGGGCTGTGTTATCTACAAAAGACCAATTTCCTTATTTCCTTTTCACTCCTGAACTAATTCAGTACATCCTGGTAAAATATATTTACGATATGGATGTAGTTTAATGGAGAGAGACCACAAATCAGTTCTTATTTAATGTTGGGTAATTACTTAATGGAGAGTAATTCGATTTGATGGTTATTCCCATTGGGCTTTCATGAAATCAATTTGATATATACTTTCTTAAAATAGCGTTTTAAATGGATGTGGGTGGCCGGTAGTCTAGTAATTTACCGATACTAGATAGAGCACGCGCTGGGTTTAATTTGGCAATAAATCCAGCGGCGGCGTTGCACTGATTTTTTTTTGTATAAAAATTTAAAGAAATTTCAGATGTAAAAAAATTAGTAAAGTAAACCATAGTTAATGTAGTGAATATCAATTTTTTGAGCCACCCTGTATTTTTAGAGTACAATGAGTAAAAATAATGCATATGACTCGAGAAAAATGTGTATCAAATTTTAAAAAAGTCTGCCTGGATCTCAACCGCCATAAGAAAAGTGCATGGTTCTTTTTCTGTTTTTCCCTATTTTCACTATTTTTCACTATTTCGCGCTATTTTTTTATTTTTCTGAATCTTTCCCTATTTTTCTTCATGTTGTTCCCTTTTTTCTCCTATTTTTCAATATTTAATACTATTTTTCAAAAATGTCGCTATTTTTTCTCTATTTTTAATGTTTTACACTATTTTTCAAAAATTTCAATATTTTATCATGTTTCTTCTTATTTTTCTCATTTTTCACCGTTTTTCCATTTTTTCAAATTATCCTTATTTTTTCTATTTATCAATATTTGTCCTTATTTTTTCCTGTTTTTGCCTATATTTTATATTTCCCTCTTATTTTCTGTAATTTCCATATTTCTTTCTATTTTTCCTCTTTTTCATTATTATTTCCGTATTTATTTCTATTATTATCTATTTTTACCTATTTTTACCATTTTTCCTTATTTTCCCGTATTTTTTGACTATTTTCCCATATGCTACCCTATTTTACCAGATTTTTACTTTCCCGGACCCATCAAAGGGAAAGTAAGGTGAACGAGCAAAAAAAAATTTTTGAGATATCGATGGAAATATCCATTTTGAGGTCCCCCAAGAAGATTGAGACCATTTACAGCGTGTGGTCTGTCTGTGTGTCTGTGTGTAATCTTCCACGATAACTGCCGAACCGTTTGACCAATCAAGCTGAAATTTGGTATGGAGGCTCGGTGTGTGCCTAGAATGCGACCATTAGTTTTTGGTTTAAATTGGTACAGTGGAGGGTCCTCAAGACCGACATTGGTTAAATATACATGTAACAATTTTTTGCTTTATTTAAATTTTATGGACAAACAATACATTTTAGTGCAAAATGTTGTAGTACAAAGTTTTAGAACATAAAATTACCTACAATTTTTGTCTTAAGCCTTTTCCAAAATTTCCAATAGTTGCGCCACTAGAGGGCGCTTAAAAAATGTGCATGTATGTTTTCTATAGTTTTTCTTGATTTTGAGGACAAACAATACATTTTTGTGCAAAATGTTGTAGTACAAAGTTTTAGAGAATAAAATTCTCTATAACTTTTGTTTCAAACTTTTTCCAGAATTTCCAATAGTTTCGCCACTAGAGGGCGCGTAAAAATGTGCATGTAGGTTTTCTCCAGTTTTTCTTGATTTTGAGGACAAACAATATACTTTAGTGCAAAATTTTGTGGTACAAAGTTTTAGAGCATAAAATTCTCCATAACTTTTGTCTCAAACTTTTTCTAAAATCTCCAATAGTTGCGCCACTAGAGGGCGCGTAAAAAATGTGAATGTATGTTTTCTCTAGTTTTTCTTGATTTTGAGGACAAACAATGTATTTAGTGCAAAATTTTCTTGCGCAAAGTTGTAAAGCATCAAATTTTCTTTAACTTTTATGTTTAACTTTTATCGAATTCCTCATAGTTTCGCCGCTAGATGGCGAGAAAAATAGACATTTAAAATTCCCTACAACTATTGTATGAAAATTTTTTCCGAATTCCATATAGTTTTCACACATGATTTTAGGAGATCCTAATTGTAGCAGTATGATATATAACGTGCGCATGCGCAGCTTATGTCATTACCAACATTGAAATATTAATTCACCATCAGCTCGCTATTTTTAATGTGTTCCATAAATTAATGTAATGCTTAGTATTTTGTAATTAAAATAATAATAATAATAAATAACATATTCTCTACGGTCGAGCCGGGAAAGTCATGGAGTGACACAGCCGATTTTTTTCTAATTTCCCTATTTTTTCTCATTCTCTGAATTTTTTCTATTTTTCCCAATTTATCATTGTTTTTATATGTTTTTTTTTTTGTATTTGTCGCAAAATTTCCTGTTTTTTTCCTATTTTTCCCAATTTTTCTGTATTTTTCTCAAAGGACCCCGCACGGATCTTATGGAAAAAGAGTCAAAGTTGAATTGGCTGAAAATTTAGTATAATGTAGTTTATGATGCCCTGATCAAATATCTCCATGGGCCCAACGAGATCTAATGGACAGTTTTTGAGATACAAAAAATCAAATCAAAATAATAATAATAATTATAATATTAATATTATCGATATCAATTGTAATGAGACTCTGTCTACAGGGTGATTCTTTTTCTACTAGCCAATATTAAGATTTTTATATAATTCTTTGAACAAACTTGCAGAATAAATATAAATATCATTTGATTTTAATATTGGATGATTTCAGGTTACTATTATATAGGGTCACTAAAAATACGCAAATTTTGATCACCCTATATACATTTCATTCTTATGCCATCAAGTAGAACTCAAAAAGTTAAGATAGGGATATGTAAGCCGTTTTATCCGATTTTATATGTCGTTTGGCCGTAGCAACCATTTAGAGTTGAAAAAACAATTCATTTTATAATAGATTTTTGACATTAGCTTTTCAGGACCAATCAAAAATATAGGGTGTTTCATTTAAAAAACATAACTTTTGTATGGCACTTTTATTTGGGGTCCCTGTAGATTTTTAAAATATAGTCCTTATTGACTTATATAACACCACCTCAATAAAAATTACCGAATATATGCCATTTCGCCATAAAAATCCGTGGCGTCGGTCGTGAATCACCCTGTATATATTCTTGAAAAAATTAAAATAAATACAACTAAGAAGATAATTTTAAGTGACCTTGTATAATAATAACCTGAAATCATTCAATATTAAAATCAAATGATATTTATATTTATTCTGCAAGTCTACGATCTTTTGCGTTTGACTGAGTTTGTTCAAAGAATTATATAAAAATCTTAATATTGGCTAGTAGAAAAAGAATCACCCTGTAGACTGAGTCTCATTACAATTGATATCGATAATATTAATATTATAATTATTATCTTTAAATTGTTGCAACAAACTAATCGCCACACTATTTGATTTCTAAAGATAAAGAACAACACTGACTCCTCATGTTTAACACCCTGTATCTCAAAAACTGTCTACTAGATCTCGTTGGGCTCGTTGAGATATTCGACTAGGACTCTTTTTACATAAGAACCGTGCGGGGTCCTTTCCCTATTTTGCACTTTTTTGTCCAATTTTTCACTGTTTTTCCCTAGTTTTTCTATTTTTCCCGAATTTGTCCTATTTTTTCTATTTTTATCCCATTTTTCCTATTTTTCTCTTTTTCCCTATTTTTCACTGTTTTTCCATTTTTCTCTATTTTTCTCTGTTAACTATTTTTTTTCTATTTTTCTTATTTATCTCAATTTTTTTTGTTTTTCCCTTTTTCCATAATTTTGCCTGTTTTCGCTATTTTTCATTATATATATTTCTCCAATTTCCTTATTTTCACTTTTTCTTCCTATTTTTATGTCTGTTAGTCAGTAATTTGCCGCTTATATTATAGACTGCGAACTCTGTGGTATAATGCATCAGTTTTTATAATATTCTACTCGGCAACTTGGTGTAATTTTAATTTTTATATATATTTTTTTTTTGTGACCAATCCTACTCACTTCACGAATTCAATTTTGTTAGAAAACAAATAATTAGTCGATTACGTTATCTCACGCCTACTATTCATGTATATATATGCTTCAGTTCGGTCACGATGCATATGATTTGTATGTAAATATGATTCTAAATAAATAAAGGGACTTGAAAATTGTTATGTTAATTTAAACAATTTTTTAGCTATAGATTGATGACAAATATATCCTTGGCATATTTGATTTACCCATAGGTATATTTATTTCATTATTAAAAATTAAAGAGAATCGAAAAATATATTAGAAAGAAAAGATATATATTAAATTTTTTGAAATTATTCACATATTTGAAACTTTTTATGTCTTGAGATTTTTAATGGAAAAATCCTTGAAAAATCGTTAAAATATTCTTATAAAATCCTTGAATCTCAAAAAACAATTTTTGACAAATTTTAAAATATCCCTAAAAATTGTTGATATGAAAAATCCTTAAAATATTCCTAAATTTACAAATTTTGAAAAATCGTTGAAAGATCCCTGAAAAATTCTTGAACGATCCCAAAAAAATCCTTGAATAATCCTTGATAAATCCTTAAAATATTTTAAAAAAAATCCTATAACACTACTCAAAAACCAATTTTTGACAAATTTTAAAATATCCCCAAAAAATTATTGTCATGAAAAATCCTTGAAAAATTCCGGAGAAATCATTAAAAAATGATAGAAAAATCCTTAAAATATTCCTAAAAAATCCTGAAATACTTCTCCAAAAACATTTTTTTACTAATATTGAAAAATCCTTGAAAGTTCCATGAAAAATCCCTGAATAATCCTTAAAACATCCTTGAAAAATCCTTGAAAAATCCTTGAATAATCCTTAAAAAATCCTTGATAAATCCTTAAAATATTCTTAAAAAATCCTTGAATACTACTGAAATAACAATTTTTGGCAAATTTTAAAATATCCCCAAAAATTGTTGTCATGAAAAATCCTTGAAAAATTCCGGAAAAATCATTAACAAATAATAGAAAAATCCTTAAAATATTCCTAAAAAATCCTGGAACAATTCTCCAAAAACAATTTTTTACGAATTTTGAAAAATCCTTGAAATACCCATGAAAAAACCCTGAATAATCCTTTAAAGATCCTTGAATAATCGTTGAATAATCCTTAAAAAATCCTTGATAAATCCTTAAAATATTCTTAAAAAAATCCTATAATACTGCTGAAATAAACAATTTTTGGCAAATTTAAAATATCCCCAAAAATTGTTGTCATGAAAAATCGTTGAAAAATTCTTGAAAAATCATTAACAAATCATAGAAAAATCCTTAAAATATTCCTAAAAAATCCTGAAATACTTCTCCGAAAACAATTTTTTACGAATTTTGTAAAATCCTTGAAAGATCCATGAAAAATCCCTGAATAATCCTTTAAAGATCCTGAATAATCTTTAAAAATCCTTGATAAATCCTTAAAAATCCTTGATAAATCCTTAAAATATTCTTAAAAAATGCTTGAATACTACTCAAAAAAAATTTTTTGACAAATTTTCAAATTTCCCCAAAAAATTGTTGTCATGAAAAATCCTTGAATAATTCCTGAAAAATTATTAACAAATCATAGAAAAATCCTTAAACTATTCCTAAAAAATCCTGAAATATTTCTCCAAAAACAATTTGTTACGAATTTTTGAAAAATCCTTGAAAGATCCATGAAAAATCCCTGAATAATCCTTAAAAAATCGTTGAATAATCCTTAAAAAATCCTTGATAAATCCTTAAAATATTTAAAAAAAAATCCTTGAATACTACTCAAAAAACAATTTTTGACAAATTTTAAAATATCCCTAAAAATTGTTGATATGAAAAATCCTTGAAAAATTCCTGAAAAATTATTAACAAATCATAGAAAAATCCTTAAAATATTCCTAAAAAATCCTGAAATGATTCTCCAAAAACAATTTTTTACGAATTTTGAAAAATCCTTGACAGATCCATGAAAAATCCCTGAATAATCCTTTAAAGATCCTTGAATAATGCTTGAATAATCCTTGATAAATCCTTAAAATATTCTTAAATAATCCTTGAATACTACTCAAAAAACAATTTTTGACAAATTTTAAAATTTCCCCAAAAAATTATTGTCATGAAAAATCCTTGAATAATTCCTGAAAAATCATTAACAAATCATAGAAAAATCCTTAAAATATTCCTAAAAAATCCTGAAATACTTCTCCAAAAACATTTTTTTACGAATTTTGAAAAATCCTTGACAGATCCTTGAATAATCCTTGAATAATCCTTAAAAATCCTTGATAAATCCTTAAAATATTTTAAAAAAAATCTTTAAATACTACTCAAAATACAATTTTTGACAAATTTTTAAATATCCTTAAAAATTGTAGTCATGAAAAATCGCTTGAATAATCCTTGAAAGATTCTTGAAAAATCCTTGAAAAAAATTTTGGAATTCTTCATATAATTTAAAATTTTTGTAATTTTTGAATTTTTCGAATAATTTTTTAATGGTTTTTAAACATTTTTTAAATGATCGAATTTTTAGACATTTTCATTTATTTTTTAGTGGCCATAACCCACTTACTGATAAATATTAATCAATGCCAGTATAAAAAAAAGAGCGTAGGCGAATACACGCATAAGCGTTTAATAATTCGGTACATCTGTAAAACGTTTCGAAAGAAAAATTTTTAGACTTTGATTAAGAGGTACATTTACCTACTTGACACTAAAAGCGCCAAAGTAACATTTCAAAATATAAATAAATATTGTTATTTTTAGTTCAATTGGATATTTAATAAATTATAAATAAAAATTATATAAACAAAAAAATTTTTTAATTAAAGTAAAATGTATTCTTATCTTTTAAATAATCCATCAAAATTGCAATAGGTTTTTCTTGTTTTCTTTTTTTTTTCATTTTTCCCCTCACCCTTTTTCCCCTTTTTTTGTACTTCTTGAAAAATCATTTAATACTGCTTAAAAAACGAATTTTGACAAATTTTGACTAATCTCAAAAAATTGTCAAAAAAAATCTTTGAAAAGTCATTAAAAAATCCTTGAAATATTCCTAAAAAATCCTTGAAAAAGCCTTGAAAAATGTTTAAAAAATTACTTAAAAATCCTTAAAATATTCTTAAAAAATCTTTGAATACTACTTAAAAACCAATTTTTGACAAATTTTGAAAAATCTCTAAAAATTGTCATAAAAATCATTGAAAAATTCTTGAAAAGTCTTTTAAAAATCCTTGAATAATCCTTAAAAAATTTTCTGAAAAATCAATTCCTAAAAAATCCTTGAATATGCTCAAAAAATATTTTTTAACAAATTTGAAAAATTCTTGAGGTCCCTGAAAAATACTTAAAATATTCTTAAAAAATCCATGAATAATACTCAAAAAATTGTCATAAAAAATCCTTGAACAATCCTTGAAAAATCCTTAAAATATGCTTAAAAAAATGCTTGAATACTGCTCAAAAACAATTTTTGATAAATTTTGAAAAACATCTAAAAATCGTCATTAAAAATACTTGAAAAATTCCTGAAAAGTCCTTGAAAAAATTCTTGAACAATCCTTGAAAAGTCCTTGAAAATTTCTTGAAAAATTCTTAATAAAGGATTGAAAAATCCTTAAAATATTTAAAAAAAAATCCTAGAATACTGCTCAATTTACAATTTTTGACAAATTTAAAAAATTCTTGAAAGATCTCTGAAAAATCCTTGAAAAATCCTTAAAAAATTCTTGAAAAATCCTTAAAATATTCTTTAAAAAAAACTTGAATACTGCTCAAAAACAATTTTTGAATAATCCCTACAAATTGTCATAATAAATCCTTGAAAAATTCCTGGCAAGTCCTTGAAAAACCTTAAAATTTTCTTTACACAATCTTTGAATACTACTCAAAAAACAATTTTTGACAATTTTTTAACAATCCCAAAAATTGTAGTCATGAAAAATCCTTGAAAAAATCCTGAAAAATCCTTGTTTTAAACTTTTTTTCTAATTATTTTTTTTGAGAAGGGGAAACGGGTGAGGGAAAGGTAATTGGAGGGAAAAACTTTTTTTTGTTAAATAAGGAGAAACTGTTTTGACCCACTATTTTTTCCATAGTTTAATAATTTACACTTCCCCCCCTTTTACCCGCTACTTTTTTACTAATTTCTTCGTTTCATTCTTTTTTTTTTGTTTCCACTTTAAGCCCTCATTTCCCCCCACCGTCCACTTTTACACTTTAACCCCTCGTTTTCTCCCCACCGTCCACTTCTAGCAATCGAATCAATCAAGCTCATCAATAATTCTTTACCAATTTATTTATTTTCCTTGTTTTTTCCCCCACACTTTTTCTCTCCATTCTTTCTTCCCCTACTTTTTTTTATTAATTTCTTAACTTTTTTTTTATCCCTCGCATCACATAATGATTACTAATATTTTAAATATTTTGTAAATTTGACAATATAAAACAAGGTTGCGAAATTAACAACTTCCTTATAATTATTTGTCTTATAAAACTTGAAATGAAAGGTCAAGGTCAAATAGAATAAAATATTTTACTGGAACTAGATTTTTTATAGAAATTTTAAGAATTTTTGAATATTTCACCAGATTTAGAAACATTTTTGAAAATATGGCAATGCCGCAAGAAATATTAATAATTCGCAGAAATTTCTAAAAAAATATATATTCAAAATAAAAATTATTAATTTTTCTAAATTTTTTGCGAATGTGTAATTTTTATAACACGTTGCCAGATTTTCCAAAATTTTCTTAAATTTAGAGTTATGTTGCAAAATTATGAAAATTTGATTAGATCCGATTAGATTTTTTAAATTGTGATTAAATGAAAAAAAAAATGCAGCGTTTTACGACAAATTTTTAAATTCAAAATCTCATCACAATTGTTTTTAGGGAATATTTTAGGAATTTAGGGAATATTTTAGGAATTTAGGGAATATTATCGTATTTTATTGAATTTTAAGGGATTTTAGGGAATATGGGATTTAAAGAAATTTAATTGGATTTCAGGGAAAATGGGTATTTAAGGAATTTTATTTAATTTTATGAAATGTTATGAGATTTTAGGGAATAATAAGGGAATATTATAGGATTTTAGTGAATTTCAGAAAATATTAAGGATTTCGAAAAATTTCACGAAATATAAGATTCTAGGAAATTCAGGGATTATTTTAGTGAATATTATGGGATTTTAGGGAATATTATGACATTTTAGGGAATTTCGGGGAATAATGGACATTTTAGGAAATTTCAGGAAGTACGGATTTCGGGTAGTTTCAGGAAATAGAACAAGATTTTATAAAAATCAGGGATTATTATGGGATTTTAGTGAATTTAAGAAAATTTTATGGGATTTTAGGGAATATAATGGCATTTTAGAGAATTTCTAATAATTTACAGTATAGGGAATTTTAGGAAGTATGGATTTCGAGTAGTTTCAGGAAATAGTACAAAATTTTATAAAAATCAGGGATTATTATGGGTTTTTAGGACATTTTAGTAAATATTATGCGTTTTTATCGAATATTATGGGATTTTAGTGAATTTCAGCAAATCTTATAGGATTTTAATGAATTTCAGGAAATCTTATGGGATTTTAGTGAATTTCAGGAAATCTAATGGGATTTTAGGAAATATTATGGGCCTTTTCCAAATTTTGGATAACTGGCATTTTATGGAATTTCAGGAATTTTGGATTTCGGGTAGTTTCAGGAAATCATGGTTTATTATGGGACTTTAGTAACTTTTGGAGAATACTATGCAATTTTATGGGATTTTAGTGAATTTCAGGAAAAGTAATGGGATTTTAGGGAATTTCAGAAAATATGGATTTCGGATAGTTTCAGGAAATAGTACAAAAATTTTATAAAAAATCGGGGATTATTATGGGATTTTAGTGAAAATTATGTAATTCTATAGAATATTATGGGGTTTTAGCGAATTTCGGGAACTACTTGACATTTTATTGAATTTCAGGAGGTATGGAATTCCGGTAGTTTCAGGAAATAGTACAATATTTTATAAAAATCAGGGATTAATATGGGATTTCAGTAAATTTAAGTGAATATTATGCGATTTTGCGAAATATTATGGGATTTTAGGGAATTTCAGATAATAATATAAGATATTAGTAAATTTTAAATAATTCAGGGGAGAATATAGGATTTTACAAAATCTCAGGGAATATTGCCATTCTAGGAATTTTCAGGAAATATTAGGGATTTTGGGTAGTTTCAGGAAATTTTACAAGATTTTATAAAAATCAGGGATTTTAGTTAATTTTAGTGAATATCATGCGATTTTATGGAATTTCAGAAAATGTTATGGGATTTTAGAGAATTTTAAATAAATACTATGGAGTTTTAAATAATACAGGGAAGAATATCCTATTTTAGAGAATTTTAGCTAATTTTATGGGAATTTAGAGAAAATTATTGGATTTTAGATGAACGGGATTTTAGGGAATTTCAGGAAATTTTATGGATTTCGAAAAATTACTCAAATACAAAAACTTTTGCTCTATAACAAATGCGAAAGTATGTGATTTTAGGGCATTTGAGTAAATTAAATTTTATGTTCAAAATTCTTAAAATTTTCAAGAGTATCGAGAAATTAAATAATAATAATTGTTTGTTATTTTTAAATGATGTAATATTATTAATAAATAGGAAACCCGTTGATTTATTTAAATTTATTAAATACACATTTAAACAAATACATAAACAAAAATCACGTAACAACAATAAAAAATAATTTAAAACTGTCTAGTTGTATAATTGTTTTGATCATACATTTATTATTATTATTTACATATCGCAAAACATTTAAGGATTTACTATAAACAGAAAAAAATTAAACGTTTCGATAACCATCTTCAGTATCTGACTACTTTAAAAAAAAAAAACTTACCAACGCGTCCTTTTTGTATTTAGGTGCTGCAAAACATTTTTGCACATTACCCATCACAATACACCCAAAAAAACCGGTACATCACAATAAAAAAAAAAAAACAAAACAATCACAAAACAAAAAAAAAGTCACAAACGCTTTTCGCCACGAACGAAACAAACGAAAAAAATCGCCGAAAACAAAAGTGGGTCGCTGTTAATTTCGGTAAGAAATTTATTTAATTCGATGATAAAGTTGCGATTCGAATTGTCAAAGACGCGCGCGAGCGAGTTTATTTTTCGCCGTGACCGGTGGATGCGCAAGTCGACTGCGCAATTATTGCTTTAGTGCAGTCGATTAAACGTTGTAATTTGGTTATATAATTAATATGAGGTATAAGAGACGAAGTTATGTCATCCATCGGCAAATCGACAAATTTTTACTTCGAGGTCAATTTAAATATTTACAATTTTGTTATTTGAATAATAATAACTTTAAAAAAATATTCTCTATTTTATACATAAATTCATAAAAAATATGTTTTGGTTTGTTTTTTTTTATCATTTTATTGCATTTTAGGAAATATTATGGGATTTTACGGATTATTATGGGATCTTGGGTAATATTATAGGATTTTGGTTAATATTATGCAATATTATGGGATCTTGTGGAATATTTTGGGATTTTGAGGAATATTATGGAATTTTATAAAATTCTTTAATCTTTTTAGAAAATACTATGGGATTTTACTAAATATTATGGAATTTTATAATCTTTTAGGGAATATTATGGGATTTATATTATGAGATTTTACAAAATATTATGGAATTTTTTCGGAATATTATGGGATCTTGTGGAATATTTTAGGATTTTGAGGAATATTATGGGATTTTGGGTAATATTATGGAATTTTATAAAATTCTTTAGTCTTTTTAGAAAATACTATGGGATTTTACTAAATATTATGGAATTTTATAATCTTTTTAGGGAATATTATGGGATTTAAATTATGAGATTTTACAAAATATTTTGCAATTTTACGGAATATTATGGGATCTTGTGGAATATTTTAGGATTTTAAGGAATATTATGGGATTTTAAGGAATATTATGGAATTTTATAAAATTCTTTAGTCTTTTTAGAGAATACTATGGGATTTTACTAAATATTATGGAATTTTACGGAATATTATGGGTTCTTGTGGAATATTTTAGGATTTTTAGGAATATTATGTGATTTTAGGATTTTGTGGTATTATGGGATATTGGAGAATTGGGAATACTATGGGAATGTTATGGGGTTTTATAAAATTTTATAGCCTGTTTAAGGAAAATTATAGGATTTGGGGATATATTAAAAGATTTTAAGAAATATTATGGGATTTTACGGAATATGATAGGATTTTGGAGAATATTTTGAAATTTTGGGGAATATTATGGGATTTTTTTGAATATTATGAAATTTTGGGGAGAATTATGGGATTTTATGAATTTATTTAGTGTTTTTAGGAATACTATGGGAATATTATAGGATTTTAGGGAATATGTTTTATGTAGAAATTCATAAAAAAATATATTTTAATTTGTTTTTTATCCTTATATTGCATTTTAGAAAATATTATGGGATTTTTGGGTATATTATGGTATTTTAGGAAATTTTATTATCTTTTAAAGAATTGAAGGGAATACTATGAAAATATTATTAAATTTTAAAAAATATTTTATGTACAAATTGATAAAAAAAATATTTTAATGTTTTTTTATCATTTAATTGCATTTTAGGAAATATTATGGGGATGTTAGGGAATATTATTGGATTTTAGGGAAAATTTATGGATTTTAGGGAATATCATGGGATTTTAGAAATTTTCAGAAAATATTATGAATTTCGAAACTTTTAGGACGCTTAATACACAAATATAAAACTTCAGCTCTAGAAGAAAAACGTAAAAGGAAAAATTTATAAATAAAATTAGCTAAAAAATAGGAATATTATGGGATTTTAGGGCGATTAAGGAAATTTCAGGGAATATTGACATTTTAGGGAATTTCAGGAAATATGAGATTTTATGAAATTTAGGGATTATTATGGGATCTTAGGGAATTTTAGTGAATATTATGCGATTTGGGGAATGTTATAGGATTTTGCTGAATATTATAATGAATTTTAGGGAATTTCAGGAATTTAATTTTAGGAAATTTTTTGGATATACTGCGGAAATATAAGATTTTAGTAAAGTCAGGGATTATTATAGGATTTTAGTAAATATTATCCGATTTCAGGGAATATTATGGGGTTTTAGGGAATTTAAGGGAATATTATGAGATTTTAGGGAATTTTATGGGATTTTAGGGAACTTTAGGTTATATTGTACAATAGTATAATTTCACAAAGCGATGATGTCTGTTTCTAAACCAAAAATTGTATCCTTATTAAGACAAATAAATTATAGTAGTCTGAAGTTTTAGTTTTTTTCTTATTTTTGTAAAATTTAAAATTCTGATTTCAGATTTGAATCCAGCATAACCAGAACCGAACCCGCTGAGAAATGAATAGCAGCTAGCGAAACATTAAATGCCAAATTGACATTTAAAAGAGTTGAAAGAATCAGGAAAGTATTAAAGAAATCCCGGAGCCAATAAGAATTCTAAGGTACGTCACAGGGGATTTTAGGGATTATACGTAATTTAGGGATTATTATTAGATTTTAGTGAATTCCAGAAATTTTAGAGAATATTATGGATTTCGGGAAATTTTATGAAGCATTATGGGATAATAGGAAATTTAGGGATTATAATGGGATTTTAGGGAATTTTATGAGATTTTCAGGAAATACGGGGTTTTAGGAAATATTATGGGATTTTAGGGAATATTATGAGATTTTAGTTAATCAGGGATTATCATGGGATTTTAGGGAATTTGAGTGAATATTATGCTATTTTAGGGAATTTAAGGGAACGTTATTGGATTTTCTGGAACTTCAAGGAATACTTCGTGATAATGGGAAATTCATTGATTATAATTTTATGGAATTTTATGAGATTTTAGGGAATTACAGGAAATATTATGTAAAAATATGAAATTTATAGATTTTTTATGGAATTTCAGGAAATATGTGTATATTATGGGATTTTGGGAAACTTCAGATAATATTATGGATTTCGGGAAATTTTATGAAGCATTATGGGATAATAGGAAATGTAGGGATTATAATGGGATTTTAGGGAATTTTATGAGATTTTAGTTAATATTGCGAAATATTAACATTTTAATGAATTTCAGGACATATTATGGAAATCGGGAATTTTCAGACATTTTACAAAATTCAGGGATTATCATGGGATTTTAGGGAATTTGAGTGAATATTATGCCATTTAAGGGAATTTAAGGGAACGTTATTGGATTTATTGAATTTCAGGGAATTCTTCTTAATAATGGGAAATTCATTGATTATAATTTTATGGAATTTTAGGAAATAAGGGATTTTAGGAACTATTATGGGATTTTAGGGAATTACAGATAATATTATGACGTTTTAAATAATTCAGAGATTATGAGATTGATTTTAGGGAATTTCAGGAAATATTATGTGAAAATATGAAATTTATAGATTTTTTATGGAATTTCAGGAAATATGTGTATATTATGGGATTTTGGGAAACTTCAGATAATATTATGGATTTCGGGAAATTTTATGAAGCATTATGGGATAATAGGAAATGTAGGGATTATAATGGGATTTTAGGGAATTTTATGAGATTTTAGTTAATATTGCGAAATATTAACATTTTAATGAATTTCAGGACATATTATGGAAATCGGGAATTTTCAGACATTTTACAAAATTCAGGGATTATCATGGGATTTTAGGGAATTTGAGTGAATATTATGCCATTTAAGGGAATTTAAGGGAACGTTATTGGATTTATTGAATTTCAGGGAATTCTTCTTAATAATGGGAAATTCATTGATTATAATTTTATGGAATTTTAGGAAATAAGGGATTTTAGGAACTATTATGGGATTTTAGGGAATTACAGATAATATTATGACGTTTTAAATAATTCAGAGATTATGAGATTGATTTTAGGGAATTTCAGGAAATATTATGTGAAAATATGAAATTTATAGATTTTTTATGGAATTTCAGGAAATATGCGGGTATATTATGGGATTTTGGGAAACTTCAGAGAATATTATGGATTTCGGGAAATTTTATGCAGCATCATGGGATAATAGGAAATGTAGGGATTATAATGGGATTTTAAGGAATATTATGAGATTTTAGTTAATATTGCGGAATATTAACATTTTAATGAATTTCAGGAAATATTATGGAAATCGGGAATTTTCAGACATTTTACAAAATTCAGGGATTATCATGGGATTTTAGGGAATTTGAGTGAATATTATGCCATTATAGGGAATTTAAGGGAAAGTTATTGGATTTTCTGGAATTTCAGGGAATACTATGTGATAATGGGAAATTCATTGATATTATAATTTTATGGGATTTTAGGGAATTACAGATAATATTATGACGTTTTAATAATTCATGAATTATGGGATTGATTTTAAGGAATTTCAGGAAATATTATGTGAAAATATGAAATTTATAGATTTTTTATGGAATTTCAGGAAATATGTGTATATTATGGGATTTTGGGAAACTTCAGATAATATTATGGATTTCGGAAAATTTTAGAAAACATTATGAGATAATAGGAAACCCCTGCATTTCCTATTATCTCATGTTTTCTAAAATTTTCCGAAATCCATAATAATATCTGAAGTTTCCCGAAATTCCATTATAATATGATTTAAGGAATTTTATGAGATTTTCAGAAATTACGGGATTTTAAGAAATATTATGGGATTTTAGGGAATATTATAAGATTTTAGTTAATTTTGCCGAGTATTGACATTTTCATGAATTTCATTAAATATTATGGATGTCGGGAAGTCTCAGGGATTTTAAAAAAATCGGGGATTATTATGGGATTTTAAGGAATTTGAGTGAATATTAAGCTATTTTAGGCAATATTATAGGATTTTCTGGAATTTTATGATGTATCATGTGGGATTATAATGGGATTTTAGGAAATTTTATGGAATTTCAGGAAATATGGGATTTTGGAGAATATTATAGGATTTTAGGAAATTTCAGAGAATATTATAACGTTTTAGATAGTTTAGGGACTTTTATAGGATTTTATAAAATAAGTAAAAAATAAAAATAATTTATTATATTTAATTTCGAAATATAAATAATTATAGTACACAAATAAAAATGATATAATACATGTAAATGAAAATTTTTAGCTTTAATAACCTGCACTAAACTTTCCTTAGAACCGGTTAAACAACGAAGACTTCTTTACAATAATTGGCATTCTTTTAATTATATCCATATAAATATTACGCAAGCAAATGTATTAATGACCCTAACTATAATGGCTGTCAAGTAATTTTAATGCCATTAATCTTCTTCTTTTTTTTTCTTGTTTATTATAGAATTCTGAACTTTTATTATTTGTTATTTTTTACAAAAATCTACCTTAATTCTAGTTCCATACAATCATTATTCTTAATAAATAGAAACATTTGCACATTTACTCGGTTTCTAAATTACCTGATTAGTCCGTATATGTTAATCGAATCCAGGTCACAGCACCGTTCTTCTAAATTTGATATATTGTAATTTATAATTTACTAGTAAAAAAAATATAACCTACAAATTAAAAAAAAAAAGGAATATTATGCGATTTTAGGGCAATCGAGGGAATTTTAGGGAATTTCAGAGAATACTATGCGATTTTAGAGAATATTATGCGATTTTAAAGAATATTATGCGATTTTAGAGAATATTATTCGATTTTAAAGAATATTATGCGATTTTAAAGAATATTATGCGATTTTAGAGAATATTATTCGATTTCAAAGAATATTATGCGATTTTAGAGAATATTATTCGATTTTAGAGAATATTATGCGATTTTAGAGAATATTATTCGATTTTAGAGAATATTATTCGATTTTAAAGAATATTATGCGATTTTAGAGAATATTATTCGATTTTAGAGAATATTATGCGATTTTAGAGAATATTATTCGATTTTAGAGAATATTATGCGATTTTAGAGAATATTATTCGATTTTAGAGAATATTATGCGATTTTAGAGAATATTATTCGATTTTAGAGAATATTATTCGATTTTAAAGAATATTATGCGATTTTAGAGAATATTATTCGATTTTAGAGAATATTATGCGATTTTAGAGAATATTATTCGATTTTAGAGAATATTATGCGATTTTAGAGAATATTATTCGATTTTAGAGAATATTATTCGATTTTAAAGAATATTATGCGATTTTAGAGAATATTATTCGATTTTAGAGAATATTATGCGATTTTAGAGAATATTATTCGATTTTAGAGAATATTATGCGATTTTAGAGAATATTATTCGATTTTAGAGAATATTATGCGATTTTAGAGAATATTATTCGATTTTAGAGAATATTATGCGATTTTAGAGAATATTATTCGATTTTAGAGAATATTATTCGATTTTAAAGAATATTATGCGATTTTAGAGAATATTATTCGATTTTAGAGAATATTATGCGATTTTAGAGAATATTATTCGATTTTAGAGAATATTATGCGATTTTAGAGAATATTATTCGATTTTAGAGAATATTATTCGATTTTAAAGAATATTATGCGATTTTAGAGAATATTATTCGATTTTAGAGAATATTATGCGATTTTAGAGAATATTATTCGATTTTAGAGAATATTATGCGATTTTAGAGAATATTATTCGATTTTAGAGAATATTATTCGATTTTAAAGAATATTATGCGATTTTAGAGAATATTATTCGATTTTAGAGAATATTATGCGATTTTAGAGAATATTATTCGATTTTAGAGAATATTATGCGATTTTAGAGAATATTATTCGATTTTAGAGAATATTATTCGATTTTAAAGAATATTATGCGATTTTAGAGAATATTATTCGATTTTAGAGAATATTATGCGATTTTAGAGAATATTATTCGATTTTAGAGAATATTATGCGATTTTAGAGAATATTATTCGATTTTAGAGAATATTATGCGATTTTAGAGAATATTATTCGATTTTAGAGAATATTATTCGATTTTAAAGAATATTATGCGATTTTAGAGAATATTATTCGATTTTAGAGAATATTATGCGATTTTAGAGAATATTATTCGATTTTAGAGAATATTATGCGATTTTAGAGAATATTATTCGATTTTAGAGAATATTATGCGATTTTAAAGAATATTATGCGATTTTAGAGAATATTATTCGATTTTAAAGAATATTATGCGATTTTAAAGAATATTATGCGATTTTAGAGAATATTATTCGATTTCAAAGAATATTATGCGATTTTAGAGAATATTATTCGATTTTAGAGAATATTATGCGATTTTAGAGAATATTATTCGATTTTAGAGAATATTATTCGATTTTAAAGAATATTATGCGATTTTAGAGAATATTATTCGATTTTAGAGAATATTATGCGATTTTAGAGAATATTATTCGATTTTAGAGAATATTATGCGATTTTAGAGAATATTATTCGATTTTAGAGAATATTATGCGATTTTAGGGAATTTTAGTGAATTTTAGATAATTCAGGAATTATTATGGAGTTTTAGGAAATTTCAAGGAATGTTGACATTTTGGATTTCGATAAATTTCAGGAAATATGGGATTTTAGGAAATACAGGGATTATGGGATTTTTATGAATTTCAGTAAATATTTTGCGATTTTAGATAACTCAGGGAATATTATGAAGTTTTAGTAAATTTCAGGGAATGTTAGGTTAGGTTAGGCCATTTCAGGATATATTATGGATTTCAGGAAATTTTATAGGATTTTAGGAAATTCAGGGATTTTAGTGAATATTTTAGAATTTTAGGAAATATTTATGGGATTTTAGGTAATTTCAGGGAATATTATGGGATTTTACACATAATTCAGAGAATATTATGAGGTTTTAGAGAATTTCAGGATTTTTTATGGGATTTTAGAGAAAATTATGGGATTTTATACAATTCATGCAATAGTATGTTTTAGGGAACTTTATTAAATGTTATGGTATTTTAGGAAGTTTTAGGGAATATTATGGGAATTTAAGCAATTTCAGGAAATATTATAGGGTTTTAGAAATATCAGGAAATATTATGGAATTTTAGGGATTATTATGGGATTTTAGTGAATATTATGGGACTTTAGATAATTCACGAAATATTATATGGGGTTTTAGGGAATTTTAGATAATATTATGGGGTTTTAGAGAATTTCATTATTTGTTATGGGATTTTAGGGAAAAATTATGGGATTTTATACAATTCCTGCAATATTATGTTTTAGGGAATTTTGAGATATATTATGGGATTTTAGGAAGTTTCAGGGAATATTATAAGAATTTAAGCCATTTCAGGAAAGATTACGGGTTTTTAGAAATATCAGGAAATATTATGGAATATTAGGAAATTGACGGATTATTATGTTAGTTTAGTGAATATTATGGAATTTAAGGCAATTTTAGGTAATATTATGGGACTTTAGATAATTTAGGGATTAGGGTTTTAGGGAATTTCAGCGAATGTTATGGGATTTTAGGAAATTTAAGAGAATATTGACATTTTATAAAATTTCAGGAATTTTCTGAAACGATTTATTGTGACGAGAATGATGGAAATTACAGGAAATTAAAAGTTACATTAAAACAAGCGCCTTTTGTTCATATTTATTCGATTTCCACTAATTCGGCAACTAAACATTGCTGCGCTTTCTATCAGGGCATAGAACAATTTGGGAGTCAATAAGTTTCTTTTTAAGATAAACTTATTATAGCGTGATCTATCAGAGCATAGCTGAATTTGGAATCAATAAATATAGATTGCCCATTAGAATAAAATATGACCTCTTTAGCATTTTTGCTATTGATAGATAGGCCAAAGGGCTCCTAGATCTCATGGAGGACGCCTTTATAAATTCCAATTATGTTCCTTTATCTATACACATTCAAATGAGAGAAAAAATTGCTAGATCTTCAATCTACGCCCTTTGGAACGTACCTCATTGAAATCTGAAAGATGACAAATTTTTAAGATTTTTGAAGGCTATATATAGCCTTGCTATTTTTTTGGGCCATATTTTTCTCTCGCTGCGATTTGAACGAAAATTTATTTCTAGATAGAGTAAGTTAATTGGAATTTATCGCAACCATCTGTTTTTTTTCTATTACATATATAGTTTTAAAATTTTTAATTTGAAAAATTTGAAAAAATTTAGTGTCTCACAATGTTTCAAAAAAAATAATTATTATCTCCGTAACTAATAGAGCAAGAGAAGAACTGTTAATTTTTTTGGAATCTACGCCCCTGAAACTACCCCTCTGCCACTTATTTTTAAAATCTGAGGGATGAAAAATTTTGAAGATTTTTGAAGTCTTGCCTTTTTTTTCGGGTCAAATTGCGCTTTCACCATTTTTTGAAAAACTCAATTTCCTCCGAAACTAAAAGAGTTAGAGAGGAACTGATCATTTTTTTGGAATCTACGCCCCTTAAACTACCCCTCTGCCACTTATTTTTAAAATCTGAGGGATGAAAAATTTTGAAGATTTTTGAAGGTTATAGTCTTGCCTTTTTTTTCGGGTCAAATTGCGCTTTCACCATTTTTTGAAAAACTCAATTTCCTCCGAAACTAAAAGAGTTAGAGAGGAACTGATCATTTTTTTGGAATCTACGCCCCTTAAACTACCCCTCTGCCACTTATTTTTAAAATCTGAGGGATGAAAAATTTTGAAGATTTTTGAAGGTTATAGTCTTGCCTTTTTTTTCGGGTCAAATTGCGCTTTCACCATTTTTAAAAAAACTTAATTTCCTCTGAAACTAAAAGAACTAGAGAGGAACTGATCATTTTTTTGGAATCTACGCCCCTGGAACTACCCCTCTGCCACTTATTTTTAAAATCTGAGGGATAAAAAATTTTGAAGATTTTTGAAGGTTATAGTCTTGCCTTTTTTTTCGGGTCAAATTGCGCTTTCACCATTTTTTGAAAAACTCAATTTCCTCCGAAACTAAAAGAGTTAGAGAAGAACTGTTAATTTTTTTGGAATCTACGCCCCTTAAACTAACCCTCTGCCACTTATTTTTAAAATCTGAGGGATGAAAAATTTTGAAGATTTTTGAAGGTTATAGTCTTGCCTTTTTTATCGGGTCAAATTGCGCCTTCACCATTTTTTAAAAAACTCAATTTTCTCCGAAACTAAAAGAGTTAGAGAGGAACTGATCATTTTTTTGGAATCTACGCCCCTGGAACTACCCCTCTGCAACTTATTTTTAAAATCTGAGGGATGAAAAATTTTGAAGATTTTTGAAGGTTATAGTCTTGCCTTTTTTATCGGGTCAAATTGCGCCTTCACCATTTTTTAAAAAACTCAATTTTCTCCGAAACTAAAAGAGTTAGAGAGGAACTGATCATTTTTTTGGAATCTACGCCCCTGGAACTACCCCTCTGCAACTTATTTTTAAAATCTGAGGGATGAAAAATTTTGAAGATTTTTGAAGGCTTGCTATTTTTATGAGCCATATTTTTCTCTCGCTCCGATTTGAAGGAAAATTAATTTTTAGATAGAGTAAGTTGATTGGAATTTATGGCAGCCATCTGTTTTTTTTCATTTCACAGCTTTACGTAACTGCTGCCCTCATGTTATTGAAAATAAAAAGACACAACTCAGTTTTGAGATTTAATTTATTTTTTTTTATATCAGAGTATACTAAAGTAACATAGACTGACCATTACATGAAAAAAGTATGAATTACACTTCAATATTTACATTCATCAATGAGATCGCTGGAAAATGATTGGAATATAATTACATAATCTTAAAAAAAAAATTGGAACGCGTTTTACTTATAAAACGGGAATCTGTTATAAAATTTAGTTATTAATTGAAAATATAATAGTAAACCTATGTCTAAAAAAAATATGTACATATTAGACACCATATGTCAAATTTGTGACATATAAACAGTCTTACAAATGGTGAATGCTTATTTTTTACTAACTCAATTATAAAAAATTACCGTTAAAATATTTGGCAACACCGTTAAGAAAAAAAAATTGAATTAGAAAAATTTAAAAAGTATCTAAACAACTAAATTAAAATTATTTACAAATACAAAAAAAATTTCACTACTTACATACGACGTTCAATATACTCGAATATAAACATTTTAAGTTCTTTTTTTGTTTCATTTTAACAGTCTCTATTTTCTCAATTGCACACTTAATATCCACACCGAATGACACTAATACAGCTACTTGGCAACCATGTAAAAATTAAACATCACTAATAAGGACTTTTTACCCCAGACGAATAAATTCCATAAGCAAAAGAAAATTGTAAAATAGGTTAAGATTGGTAACACTGTTATCTATCAATACGTAACGTCACTGAGGATGAATGTTCGATTTGGATGTAACTAGTGACATTGACAGATAAATGTGGGATCAACGCAAATTAGATTTTATAAAAGGTGTTTTTTTTATTAAAATTTATAAAAATATTGGGTTTAATTTTTTTACAATTTTCTGTTTCTGCTTATGTTGGTGGGGGGTTTTTTTTATAGAGCTGCTCCAAAATCAAATGTTCGCTAAATATTCACAGTCTTTACATTAGTCTTAAATTAAAATTATTAACTAAAATATTTTTGATAAACTTTAATGGAAGAAAGTTTCCAGGATTTGGGTTAATTTTATATTTTTTTTGTAAATTTTCAAGAATTGTGGACAAAATTTCAAGAATTTTTGTCAAATTTCAAGATTTTATTAAAAGTTCAAGAATTTTTGGTAAAAATTTCAATAATTTGGCTAAAATTTCAAAGTCTTGAAATTTTTACCAAAATTCTTGAAATTTTGACCAATATCCTGAAATTTTGAGCAAAATCTTGAAATTTTGTCCTAAATTTTTGAAATGTTGACCAAAATCTTGAAATTTTGACTATAATTCTTAAATTTTTGACCAAGACTTGGTAATTTTGGTAAAAATTTCAAGATTTTGGCTAAAATTTGATTTTGGTAAAAATTCAGGATTTTTTTGTGTAAATTTTAAGAATTTTAGTAAAAATTCAAGAATTTTGATCAAAAATTGAAGGATTTTGATCAGAAAATGAATTTTAATCAAAAATTCAAGAATTTTGGTCAATAATTGAAGAATTTTGGTCAAAATTTCAAAAATATGGTCAATATTTCAAGATTTTGGTCAAAATTTCAAGATTTTGGTCAAAATTTCAAGAATTTTAGAATTTTGGTCAAAATTTTAAGAATCCAAGTCAAAATTTCAAGATTTTAGTCAAAATTTCAAGAAATTTAGAATTATGGTCAAGATTTTGGCTAAAATTTCAAGAATTGTGGTCAAAATTCTTCCTAAAATTTCAAGACTGATCAAAAATTCAAGAATTTTTTTTCAAAATTTCAAGAATTCTGGTCGAAATTTCAAGATTTTGGTCAAAAATTATTATTATATAAAATAAATACAAATCCTCAAAATTTATTCCCCTTCGGCACCTAATCAATACTTTCATCAAATATTAAAAATGAAGACTAAAAAATTTGGGGCGTGTTGCTCAGCTCGATTTTCTTCCCGCTAAGAATTACAACTAAACACCAAGTTCAATAGAAAAGTGTTTTTTCCTATATTTATCACAGCACACTTTAGTTTTCGTTTAAAAAAATTGCAGAAAAATAAACAAGTATGTAAAAGAAAATCGTTACTGAACAACGCCAAAATAAAATATGTTTAAGGGTTGATATTTTTTTGTGAAAAAAAAAGATGTTTATAAAATAATAGATTTTGTCATACTTAGATCTATATTTAATTAATTTATATAAAAATATTTAAATAGTTTACTATTATTTTTTTAAAATTCCGTTGTCAGAAATTCGATTTTTTTTTCGTTTTATTTTTATCTTCTAATTTTTTAAGTTACTAAAAAATTGATTTGATTTTTCTCCAGATTTTCTGTTCTATATTTACATATTATTCAAGTTCTTTTATAATTCTTTACTAATTTATTTGTTAAAACTGTTTTTTTTTTGTTTCCAATTTTCTCCTATTTTTTTAATAATTTTTTATGTTTCCACTTTCCCTCACTTCACTTTCCATTTTTTTCCCTACTTTTTTTTATCAATTTCTCTGTTTCCAACTTTTTTGCTTTCACTTTCACCCTTTTTTAGCTACTTTTTTAGTTTTCTTTAGTGGATAGTGGGAGAAACTTTTCCCCCACTATCCACTCGGATAGTGGCGAGGGAGTGGGGATTTCCATGCGAGGTTCGGAGCAGTCAAATCAATGAACGTCGAGAAATCCGTACATATAATTTTTTATGACTAGTTTCCCCCACCATCCACAAATGAAAACAGTAAAAAAGTAGGAGAAAAAAGTGAGAAAAAAGTGAAAAAAAAGTTGGAAAAAGAATTATTGAAGAACTTGATTGGTTTAATTGTTCATAGATATACAGTATGTTTGAAATTTAATTCTAATTCGGTTAAATTAGGAATGTTTTTGGATAACTAATTTTTTTCTATTCTGGATTCCAAAATTCGAATTTAGAGAATAAAGGAATGTATAATTTTTGAGGTCAGAATTTTTTTTCAAATATCAACCCTTAACTTACGCCTTCAAAAAAAAATTGCCAGTCTTATCCAACTAAATATTACTAATTTTACACTAAACTAATCAAGGCAGTGATTTCTGTACACTGTATCTACAGGGTGACTCGTAGTTTTTGTCTTGTTTCAATTCTACGAATTTTACATTTATATACAACATGGATTCCAAACAGATATTTTTTTATACAGAGTAAGTATTGTGTGCAACTATAAATTTTTTTATCCGAAAAAATTAAAAATTTACATTGTACATAAATAAAAATTCATTTAAAACAAATATAAAATTGGTCATTAGGTGTCAATTTTTTTTAACTTAAAATAAATATTTACAGAAAAAATTGTTTAATTTAAGTTTGTTTTGATTTAAAAACTTATTAATAATGTAAATGTTTGTATTTAAAATTATAAAAATACATTTATATTTTTTTTTTGTTGAATTTAAATATTTTGTGAATATTTTTATGTGTCGTAAGAAAATCCCCAGATATAAGGAAATTTTCGGACGTTTTAAATCCCATTGATTTAAAAATATTTTAATATCGCTGTTGAAATTCGTTATAAATTTTGGATTTTTTAATATAAATTAATATTTTTTAAATTTTAAAATAATTGTTAATTTGAAATTTCAAGACACAATAAACATCAATTTCCACCAATCAGAAAAAGTGAAGTGGTAAAAAAATTAAATTTTCAAGAATTTTGGTCAAAACTTTTAAAATGGTTTTCAAAATTTGAGGATTTTGGTAAATAAATTTCAAGAATTTTAGCCAAAATTTCAAGAAGTTTGATGAAAATTTAAAGATTTTGGTCAAAATTTAAAGAGTTTTGGTACAAAAATCACGAATTTTGGTAAAAATTTCAAGAATGTAAATGTTAAGATTCTGGTCAAAAAATCAAGAATTTTAGTGTAAATTTCAAGAATTTTGGTCAAAATTTTAAGAATTTTGGTCAAAATTTCAAGATTTTCACAAATTGAAAATTTTGGTTTAAATTTCAAGAAATTTAGTCCAAATTTCAAGATTTAGGTCAAAAATTCAAGATTTTTGTAAAAATTTCAATAATTTTAGCAAATTTGAAGATTTTGGTCAAAATTTTGTTGAAAATTTCAAGAATTTGATCAAAATTTCTTGAATTTTAGTCACGATTTTGGTCAAAATTTCAAGAATTTGATAAAAATTTCAAGATTTGGGTCAAAATTTCAAGAATTTTGACAAAAATTCAATAATTTTGATGAAAATTTCAAGATTTTTGTCAAAGTTTCAAGAATTTTGATCAAAATTTCAAGAATGTTGGTCAAAATTTCAAGAATTTTAGTCAAAATTTCAAGAAGTTGATGAAAATTTAAAGATTTTGGTCAAAATTTAAAGAATATTCGTCAATTTTTCAAGAATGTTGATGAAAAGTTCAATAATTTTGTTGAAATTTCCTAGCTTTTGGTCAAAATTTAAAGAATTTTGGTTGAAAGTTCAAGAATTTGGTCAAAATTTCAAGAATTTTAGTCAAAATTTAAAGATGTTGGTCAAACTTTCTAGATTTTAGTCAAGATCTTCAGCTTTTGGTCAAAATTTAAAGCATTTTAGTCAAAAGACCAAGAAATTTGGTAAACATTTCAAGATTTTGATTAAAATTTCCAGCTTTTGGTCAAAATTTAAAGAATTTTAGTCAAAATTTCAAGAATTTTGGTCAAAATTTCAAGATTTTTGTCAAAGTTGCAAGAATTTGGTAAAAATGTCAAGAATTTTGGTCAAAATTTCAAGAATTTGGGTCAAAATTTCAAGAATTCAAGACGAAATGAGAGACAAAAATCTTTTCGGAAAAAATGTGGCATGAATGTTAAAAAAAATGAGGAGCAAAAACAACGGTTAAAAAGGGAATATGGGATAAAAAAATTATAGTAATAATGGAAAGCAAAAAAAGAGCATAAAAAATTATAATTATAGTGTGAAAAATGGGGCACAATTAGTATTCATTTTCCAGATAACCTGTATGGATAAAAATTATATCAAATTAAACTTGTCAAAAACCACGCGACTCTTATTATTTTAGGCAGATCTACTTACATATAAGATAAAATCACACGCAGGCCGACTAAATATACACGAAAAACACACACTACTATACGATAGTTTTTTTTTTTTGTTTCTTATAGCGCAAATTGTCTGTATTTAATTTTTTGCATTGCATTGCATAGAATCCCTGATTTATATTTGGTGTATAAATGAACAATTGGTTTGATTTTTTATACAGTAACTTTAAAAAAATAATATTTTTACTAGTTGAAAAAAAAAAATATCAACCACATAAAAAACCAACCAAAATCCGTTTTGTAGTTAATTAGAGAGACAAATAACGGTACCAATGTACATTAACGGGCGTTATCTTCGTACCACTATCCTAGGTGATTCCCATTGATGGGGCGATGGGGGTAATTCTGAGGGATGGGCGACTGTTGAACTGTAAAATTAAAAAAATAACAATAAGTTGGAAACATTTTATAATATTCTAAGTTGGGTTATCAAAAAATCGAGTAATTGTAATATTTTTAATTGTAGATCAAAATGTTTTTGTTTACACTTCCCCCATTTTTTTACCCTATTTCCCCTATTTTTTTACTAATTTCTTTGTTTCAAATTTGTCCTTCCGATTTTTTGTTTCTACTTTTTTCCCCTTCTTCGAAGCAATGAAATCAATCAAAAAGAGTGAGGAAAAAGTAGTAAAAACAAGAGGGGAAAGTGGTAAAAAATTAGAAGAAACAACAACTTGAAACAAAAATGCGTGAAGAAAAGAAATTAGTAAAAAATAGGGGAAAATGGTGAGAGGGAAAGTGGAAACAATAAAGTTGTAAAAAAAAATGGGGGAAGGGAAAGAGGAAACGAAAAAGTTTGAAGTAGAGAAATTAATTAAAATTAGGGCAAAAAGAGGATAATAGGAGAATAAAATAGGGGAGTGGAAACGAAAATGTTTGAAGAAAAAGAATTACTAAAAAAGTAGGGGAAAAAGGGAGGAAGTGGAAAAAAGTTGGAATAAAACATAAGTTTGAAACACAAAAAAACTGGTAAAAAAATAGGAGAAAATAAGGGGGGAAAAGGGGGGAGAAATTAATTACAAGTAAGGGCGGAAACGTAGGGAAAAAAAAGAAGTGGATAAAAGTTAAGAAAAAACAAAGCTTGAAATTAATAAAAGGAATAAGGGGAATAGGGAAACAAAAAGGAGGAAGTGGAAATAAAAATGTTTAAGAAAAGAAATTAGTAAAAAATAAGGGGAAAAAGTAGGAAGTGGAAACAAAACACAAAAAAATTAGTAAAAAATAGGAGAAAAAAGAGGAAGAGGGAAAATGGAAACAAAAAAGTTTGAAGTAAAGAAATAATTCAAAAGAAGGGGAAAGGTAGAGAAAAAAGAGATGAATGTGGAAAAGAATAGGACTAAACAAAAGCTTAAAATTAGTAAAAAAAAAACAGGGGGAATAAGGAAATAAAAGGGGGAAGTGGAAATAAAAATTTTTGAAGCAAAGGAAGTAGGAAAAAGTAGCGGAAAAATAAAAGTTTGAAACAAAGAAATTAGTAAACAATAGAAATAATAATGGAACTGGAGATACAAATGTTTGAAACAAAGAAATTTATAAAAAAATTAGAAAAAAAAAGGGGAAAAGAGGGGGAAAGTGAGAACAAAAAAAGTTTCTGAATGGAAAAATATATTTACTGGACTGCGATCAATTTTAAATGAAATAACCCAACTTAGTTGATGATATTCTACAATGATAAATTTTTTTGTGATATGTCAAGTCTGTATGAAGTGATATTTTTTTTATAAGAAATAAAATTCAATGAATGCAATGAATGTAAAAAATATGTTTATCGAAAATATAAAAAGTTCACATACAATTCTTGATCAAAAATCTTGAAATTTTTAATCAATAATTTTGAAATTGAACAAAATTGATCAATTATTCTTGAATTTTTTTATCAATATTCTGGAAATTGAACAATATTCTTGAAATTTTTGATGAATATTCTTCAAATTGATTAAAAGTCTTAAAATTGATCAAAATTCTTTAAATTTAACAAAATTCTTTAAATATTTGATCAATAATCTTGAAATTCAAAATTGATCAAAATTCTTGAATTTTTTATCAATATTCTGGAAATTTTTAATGAATGATTTTGAAATTGAACAAAATTGATCAAAATTCTTGAATTTTTTATCAATATTCTGGAAATTGATCAATACTCTTGAAATTTTTGATCAACATTCTTCAAATTTATTAAAAGTCTTGAAATTGATCAAAATTCTTTAAATTTAACAAAATTCTTTAAATATTTGATCAATAATCTTGAAATTCAAAATTGATCAAAATTCTTGAATTTTTTATCAATATTCTGGAAATTTTTAATGAATGATTTTGAAATTGAACAAAATTGATCAAAATTCTTGAATTTTTTATCAATATTCTGGAAATTGATCAATACTCTTGAAATTTTTGATCAACATTCTTCAAATTTATTAAAAGTCTTGAAATTGATCAAAATTCTTTAAATTTAACAAAATTCTTTAAAAATTTGATCAATAATCTTGAAATTCAAAATTGATCAAAATTCTTGAATTTTTAATCAATATTCTGGGAATTGATCAATATTCTTGAAATTTTTGATCAATATTTTTCAAATTGAATAAAAGTCTTGAAATTGATCAAAATTCTTTAAATTTTTGATCAAAATTCTTGAAACTGATCAAAAATCTTTAATTTGTTTTATCAATATTCTGGAAATTGATCAAAATTTTTGAAATGTTTGATCCAAATTCTTGAAGTTTTGATCCAAATTCTTGAAGTTATCAAAATTCTTGAAATTGATCAAAATTCTATAAATTTTTGATCAATATTCTTGAAATTGAACAAAATTGGTCAAAATTCTTGAATTTTTTATCAATATTCTGGAAATTGACCAAAATTCTTGAAATTTTTGATCAAAAACCTTTAATTTTTTTTATTAATATTCTGGAAATTGATCAAAATTCTTGAAATTTTTGATCAACATTCTTGAAATTGAACAATATTCTTGAAATTTATCAAAATTCTTTAAAATTTTTGATCAAAATTCATTAAATTGATCAAATTGCTAGAATTTTTTTTATCAAAATTCATGAAATTGATCAAAATTCTTGAATTTTTTTATCAAAATTCTTGAAATTTATCAAAATTCATGAAATTGATCAATCAAAATTCTTGAAATTTTTTATCAAAATTCTTAAAATTGATCATAAATCTTGAAATTTTTGATCAATATTCTTAAAATTGACCAACATTCTTGAACAACATTCTTGAAATGTTATGATTCATTAGAAATTTTTACTTTTCGTGAAAAATTGAATAGTGTATGTAACTTTTTATGAGATCTAATAATCTAGGAGAAGTGATAAATAAAATAAAAATAAAAGCACTAACCTAAAAAACAAATGCAGTCACGCAGCACAGAGAAAGATGACGGGTGATAAAAGAATTTCTAGGGTCTTCTTGAAAGGTGCACAGCTGTTATCCTTCCTGTACAACAACCATCATCTTACTTGAGCCGATTAGTTATTTAATTAATTAATTAATTAATTTGTTATAACTACGGAGTGTTTAGATTTATTTTTTGCCGTTTATATTTTGCCAATTTTAGAACAAAAAAAAAAAATGTTTTGATTTTAACTAGAACAAAAGAAGTGTTTACCACTTAAATAAAAATAAGTAGTTAAATAATTAATCAAAAAATATGGAAAAAAGTTTGAAATTTATAAAAAAGTATGCGGGAAAAAATGGGAGAAGTGAAATAGTTTAGATGGTGGGAGAAAAAAAGAAGGGGGGAGAAAAATAGTTGTAAAATATAAACCGCACAAAATGTAAACACTATTAAATTTAATTGATTTTGTTAACTTTTCACATTTTATTTTTTAATTAAAAATTTTTGTTAGACACAAACATGTAATATTAAATTAAAAATTTCAATCGAAATTCATGAGCAATTTTTATTGAAATTTTAAATAAAAAAATGGTTTAAATTTTAAACACACTAAAAAAAAAAAAATCACCCTATATGTATTAAGTAGATGATAATTATTAGTTTTTTTATTATGTGAATGTGAATAATGTAACTGTGCATAATGTGTAAAATGAAAAGTCCACAAGGTCATGAGATTATTTGAATAAATATTTTATATACAGATTTGACTTCCATGCATTTATCAGAAAATTTTTTGTTCAATTAAAAAAATATATCGATTAAAAATTCTACTAGAAAGTAACAAAATTAATTATAAACAGAAATGAATAATTTTTATAAAAAACTACATTTTCTTTTGTCATTTTCATTATATCAGAATTTCAAGTCCCAATTATACAGTTTAAGTAAGAATTATGCATTGAGTCAGCATTATGCACTTTAAGTCACAATTATGCGTTTTTAAATCAGAATTATGCATTTTTAGTTTGAATTATGCGTTTTTAAATCAGAATTATACATTTTTAGTTTGACTTATGAGTTTTCAAATCAGAATTATGCACTTTATGCATTTTTAAGTCAGAAATATGCATTTTTGAGTTGAGTTTTAAGTCACAATTATGCACTTTCAAGTCTGAATTATACATTTTAAAGTTCGAACTATGCATTTTTGAGTTAGAATTATGAATTTATGAGTTGGATTTTAAGTCACAATATTGGATTTTTGAGTCAGAGTTATGCACTTTCAGCCACAATTATGCATTTTTGAGTAAAAATAATGCATTTGAAATCACAATTGTGTATTTTGAGTTAGAATAATGCACTTTAAGTCATAATTACTTCTTTTTGATTCAGAATTCTGCATTTTTGAGTCAGAATTATGAATTTTTAAGTCACAATTATGTATTTTGAGTTAGAATTATGCACTTTAAGTCATAATTACGACTTTTTGATTCAGAATTCTGCATTTTGAGTCAGAATTATGCATTTTTAAGTCACAATTATGTATTTTGAGTTAGAATTATGCACTTTAAGTCATAATTACTTCTTTTTGATTCAGAATTATGCATTTTGATTCAGAATTATGCATTTTGAGTCAGAATTATGCATTTTGAGTCATAATTATGCATTTTTAAGTCACAATTATGTATTTTGTGTTATTATTATGCACTTTAAGTCATAATTACGACTTTTTGATTTAGAATTATGCATTCTTAAGTTACAATTATGCATTTTGAGTTATAATTATGCACTTTAAGTCATAATTACGACTTTTTGATTTAGAATTATGTACTTTTGCGTCAGAATTATGCATTCTTAAGTTACAATTATGCATTTTGAGTTATAATTATGCACTTTAAGTCATAATTACGACTTTTTGATTTAGAATTATGTACTTTTGCGTCAGAATTATGCATTCTTAAGTTACAATTATGCATTTTGAGTTAGAATTATGCACTTTAAATCATAATTATGAATTTTTGAGTCAGAATTATGCATTTTTAAGTCACAATTATGCATTTTGAGCAATAATTAAAAAATTAGGCATTTATTTTCAAATCAGAATTATGCATTTTAAAGTTAGAATTATGCGTATTAAATCGTGTTCATTTTGAGTTATAATTATGCACTGTAAGTCATACTTATGAATTTTTGAGTCATAATTATCCACTTTTTAGTCATAATTATGCATTTTTAAGAAACAATTATGGATTTTGAGTTATAATTATGCACTTTAAATCATAATTATGATTTTTTTAGTCACAATTATGCATTTTCGAGTCAGAATTATGCATTTTAAAGTTAGAATTATGCACTTTAAGTCACAATTATTAATTTTTAAGTCAGATTTATGCTCAAAAACAAATAGAATAAGTTTTCGAAACTATACATTCTGACCATTACCATACATGTTTCATCCTTATAGGAATATTCAGTGGCACTCTGTCGGAATGCATAGTTTCAAAAATTTATTCTATATACCCTAACTATTTTTATGTAACACCAAAATGATAGATAGTCACGCCATCTATCGTATTGGTTGATGGGTACCAACCGGGCATTCCGACAAAGTGCCACTGAAGATTCCTATAAGGATGAAACATGTATGGTAATGGTCGGAATGTATAGTTTCGAAAACTTATTCTATTTGTTTTTGATTTTATTGCGAGGTGCCCGCTCCCCCCTAGGCATTATGATGGTTGATGGCTTACTCCATCTGACGGCAATCCAAGTTGTACTTGGAGACGCGTTTACAGAATTGTATTCTGCTAAACGCACTGCCCGGTTGCTACCCATCAACCAATACAATAGATGGCGTGAATATCTATCATTTTGGTGTCAGATTTATGCACTTTTAAGTCATAATTATGCATTTTGCGTAAGAATTATGCACTGTAAGTCATAATTATGAATTTTTGAGTCATAATTATGCATTTTTTAATCACAATTATGCATTTTGAGTTAGAATTATGCACTTAAAGTCATAATTATGATTTTTTTAGTCAGAATTATGCATTTTAAAGTTAGAATTATGCTTTTTAAATCACAATTGTGTATTTTGAGTTAGAATTATGCACTTGTCATGATTATTAATTTTTAAGTCAAATTTATGCACTTTTGAGTCATAATTATGCATTTTGAGTAAGAATTATGCACTTAAGGTCATAATTATGAATGTTTGAGTCAGTATTGTGCACTTTTGAGACAGAATTATGCATTTTTAAGTCACAATTATGCATTTTGAGTAAGAATTATGCACTTTAAGTCATAATTATGATTTTTTAGTCAGAATTATGCGTTTTAAGTCACAATTATGCATTTTTGAGTAAGAATTATGCATTTTTAAGTCAGAATTGTGCATTTTTAATTTACAATTATGTCAAAATTATGCATTTTTAAGTCCAAATTATTCATTTTTGATGCGTTTTAAGTCACAATGCATTATGAGTTAGAATTATGAACGTTAAGTCGTAATTACGCATTTTTCAGTCAGAATTATGCATCTTTAAGTCACAATTATGCTTCTTTATGTCCAAATTATGCATTTTTGAATCAGAATTATGCATTTTAAGTCAGAATTATGCGTTTTAAGTCACAATTATAGCTTTTGAATTGCACTTTAAGTCATAATTATGATTTTTTAAGTCAGAATTGTCCATTTCTGAGTTAGAATTATGCCTTCTAAATTACAATTGTGCATTTTTGAGTCAGAATTATGCGATTTAAGTCACAATTATGCATTTTGAGTTATAATTATGCACTTTAAGTCATAATTAGGAATTATTGAGTCAGAATTATGCAATTTGTGAGTTAGAATTATTTATTTTTAAGTTAGAATTATGCATTTTTAAGTCACAATTGAGCATTTTGAGTTAGAATTATGCACTTAAGTCATAACTATGAATTTTTGAGTAAGAATTATGCTTTTGTGAATCACAATTTGCAGTTTGAAGTCACAATTATGCATTTTTTCGTAAAAATTATGCCAAAAACATTGCCCCCTCCCCCTTTAGGCATTATGATGGTGGATGGGTTGCTCTACCTGCCGGCATCAAATTATACTTGATTTGTCGCTTGTCCGGTTGGAACCCATCAACCTGCGATAGATGTCGTGACTATCTATCATTGTTGCAGTAAAAATTATGCAATTTGAGTCAGAATTATACGTTTTAAACCACAATTATGTATTTTTGAGTCAGAATTATGCATTTTTAAGTTGCGTTTTAAGTCACAATTATACATTTTTGAGTCAGGATATGAAATTTATAGATTCTAAATAAATTCCGATTTCTAACCAGATATTTTTTTATATTAATTATTCATTTCTATTTAATAAATAAATAAAATTTAAATAAATTTAGAAAAAATAAATAAGAGATAATAACTACGACTACAAATAAGAAAAGTAGGGCACTAACTACATAGAAAATAAAAAATTGTAAAATAATCGGACTCGCACGCGCCAGCATGGAAATCATTTTTTTTTTTATTTGCAAATATGTTCAATTTAATGATGTGTGTTTTGAATATAAGTGATACTTAACGAAAAAAACAAAAATAAACACTTTAGCACCTTTTGGTGTACGTCATTTTTCATAATTATTCTTATAATTAATATTATTATTAAATATATAAAAAAATTGTGACGTAAAGATTTTTTTTGGATTTAATATTAAAAAATTTTACTTTTAGTGTCTTGAAGATGGTAAAATATTTATGGAATTTTGAACGTTGAAAACTATCGTCACCACTAACCAAAAATACTTTTTTATTACTATACGTACGTTTCGCTAACTATGTTAGCATCATCAGGAGTTGATGATAAAATTTCTTAAATTTGAAAGAAATTTTACTTTTTTTGTTCCTTTACTATAACTTATTTACTATTGAACAGTTTTGGACGGTTTTTTTTATTAATGTTGTCCAGATGATTTAGAGTTTGTTTTATTTTTATTCTGTTAAAGAAATAAGAGACATTTTTCACTAAAAGGGCATTAATTAAATTTAAAACTAAAATGAATAAGCATGCTTGTAGATAATGATAAAATTTTTGGTATAAAACACAAAATGAAGCATATGTACATTAATTAAAAATTAGATAAATAAATAAAAAAAAAAAAATAACGTACACCAAGAGATTAAGTGAAATGTGCGGTCACCTATGCAATGGCGCTGCGCTGGTCTGCGGCGACGGCGGCCATCTTACCTGGCGAAACTCTTGAATGCCGCAGATTGGGGATTTATACATAATGGGACTCTACTCGTGTTCAATTGTTCTGCTATGAACTTATGCATCTCTTCTGCAACAAAAAAATATTATTTATAATATATAAAAAAAACATATAATAAATAAATAAAATAATTCTTAACTGACTGACATAATTAAGAATGAAAAGTACTAAAAAATGACAAAATTAAGAGCGGGGAAATTTTAGAGAAAAATAGTGACAAAAAGAGGGAAATTTTTGAGAACAAATTTAAGATAAAAAAATGACAAATGTTTAAGAAAGAAAAGAGGGGAAATTATCGAGTGAAATGTGGGGAAAGTACCAAAAAAGTGACAAAATTAAGAACGAAAAGTGGGGGAAAAAGTACTAACAAAGTGACAAAACTAAGAGAGAAAAGAGGAGAAATTTTGGAGAAAAAAAATTTAGACAAAAAGTGACAAGAAGAGAAAAGTGAGGGGAAATTTTGGAATGAAGAGAAAAAATATACCAAAAAAGGGGCAAATTTCAAAAGTGCTGGCAAAAGTACTAAAAAAAGTGACAAAATTCAGAAATAAAAGTGCGAGAAAAAGTACTAAAAAAGTGACAAAATTAAGAGGAAAAAGAGGAGACATTTTGGAGGAAAAGAATTGAGACAAAAAGCGACAAGAAGAGAGAAGTGAGGGGAAATTTTGGAATGAAGAGAAACAAATATACCAAAAAAGGGGCTAAATTTAAAAAGAAAGTGCTGGCAAAAAGTACTACAAAAGGTGACAAAATTCAGAAATAAAAGTGGGGGAAAAAGTACTAAAAAAGTGACAAAATTAAGAGGGAACAGAGGAGACATTTTGGAGGAAAAGAATTGAGACAAAAAGTGACAAGAAGAAATTTGGAATAAAGAGAAAAAAATACCAAAGTGGCTAAATTTAGAAAGAAAGTGGGGACAAAAAGTTTTAAAAAAAGTGACAAAATTAGAAGAAAAGAGCGGAAAATTGTGGAGAAAAAAGTGACGAAAAGAGAGAAATGAGGGAAAATTTTGGAAAACAAATTGAGACAAAAATGTGACAAATTTAAGAAAGAAAATATGGGAAAAAGTACCAAAAAAAGTGACAAAATTAAGAAAGAAAAGTTTAGGGAAAATTTGAGACAAAAAAGTGACAAAAAGAGAGAAATGAGGGGAAATTTTGGAGAACAAAATGAGACAAAAAAGGGACATATTTAAGAAAGAAAAGTAGGGAAAAAATACTAAAAAAGTGACAAAATTAAGAGAAAAGAGACATTTTGGAGATAAAAATTGGGTCAAAAAAGTGGTAAATTTAATAAAGAAAAGAGGGGAATTTCGAGTGAAAAGATGGGAAAAGTACCAAAAAAGTGACAAAATTAAAAAAGAAAAAAAAATTGAGAAAAAACGTGACAAAAAGAGAGAAAAGTGGGGAATTTTGGAATGAAAAGAGAAAAAAAATACCAAAAAAGTGACGAAAGAAAGTGGAGGAAAAAGTACTAAAAAAGTGAAAAAGTTAGGAGAAAAGAGGGGAAATTTTGGAAAGAAAAGAGACAGATAAATGAGGGAACATTTTGGAGAACAAATTGAGACAAAAAGTGACAAATTTAAGAAAAGTGGAGACAAAAAATTACAAAAAGAGAGAAATTGGTGAAATTTTGGAGGACAAAAAGGGACCAATTTAAGAAAAAAAAGTGGGGGAAAAAGTTCGTAAAAAAAGTGACAAAATTAAGAGCGAAAAGAGGGGAAATTTTGAAGAGAAAAAAATTTTGACAAAAATATGACAAAAAGAGAAATGAGAGGAAATTTTGGAGAACAAATTGAGACAAGAAGTGACCAATTTAAGAAAGAAAAGTGGGGAAAAAGTTCGTAAAAAAAGTGACAAAATTAAGAGGGAAAATTTTGAAGAGAAAAAAATTGAGACAAAAATATTACAAAAAGAGAAATGATGGAAAATTTTGGAGAACAAATTGAGACAAAAAGTGACAAATTTAAGAAAGAAAAGTTGGGAAAAAGTTCGTAAAAAAAAGTGAAAAAATTAAAGAGGGAAAAGGGGAAATTTTGAAGAGAAAAAAATTGAGACAAAAAGAGAAATGCTGGGAAATTTTGGAGAACAGATTGAGACAAAAAGTGACAAATTTAAGGAAGAAAAGTGGAGAAAAAGTTCGTAAAAAAGTGACAAAATTAAGAGGGAAGAGAGGGGAAATTTTGAAGAGAAAAAAATTGAGACAAAAATGTAACAAAAAGAGAAATGATGGGAAATTTTGGAGAACAAATTGAGACAAAAAGTGACAAATTTAAGAAAGAAAAGTGGGGAAAAAGTTCGTAAAAAAAGTGACAAAATTAAGAGGGAAAAGGAGAAATTTTGAAGAGAAAAAAATTGAGACAAAAAGAGAAATGCTGGGAAATTTTGGAGAACAGATTGAGACAAAAAGTGACAAATTTAAGGAAGAAAAGGGGAAAAAGTTCGTAAAAAAAGCGACAAAATTAAGAGGGAAAAGAGGAAATTTTGAACAGAAAAAAATTGAGACAAAAATATGACAAAAAGAGAAATGCTGGGAAATTTTGGAGAACAGATTGAGACAAAAAGTGACAAATTTAAGGAAGAAAAGTGGGGAAAAAGTTCGTAAAAAAAGTGACAAAATTAAGAGGGAAAAGAGGGGAAATTTTGAAGAGAAAAAAATTGAAACAAAAATGTGACAAAAAGAGAAATGAGAGGAAATTTTGGAGAACAAATTGAGACAAAAAGTGACAAATTTAAGAAAGAAAAGTGAGGAAAAAGTTCGTAAAAAAAGTGATAAAATTAAGAGGGAAAAAGGGAAATTTTGAAGAGAAAAAAATTGAGACCAAAATATTACAAAAAGTGGAAATGACAGGAAATTTTGGAGAACAAATTGAGACAAAAAGTGACAAAACTAAGAGGAAAAAGAGGGTAAATTTCGAAGAGAAAAAAATTGAAACAAAAATGTGACAAAAAGAGAAATGAGAGGAAAGTTTGGAGAACAAATTGAGACATTTAAGGAAGAAAAGAGGAGAAATTTTCGGCTGAAAGGAAAAAAAGTGACTAAATTTAGACAGTGGGTGTGATAAGAATTTTCCAGATCAGAGACTTATATATGTAATTTCATGTATCTTGCTGTATTGACTCAGCCAGATTTAACTTATGCAGTTAGTTTTTTTTATCACAATTTAACAACTATTATACAGAATATTACTGGAAATATGCTAAAGTGTATTACGATATTTGCAGTGTACTAAGACGTATGGTTTAGTGTTTTCTAAAGATAAAAAATCTTTAGAAAGTTATGTTGATGCTGATTGGGCATCATACCAAACTAATAGAAAGTCGTATACTGGTTTTGCCTTTAACATGTCAGAAACTTCTGTTTCTGGGAAGAGCAAAAAAACAGAATTCCGTGGCTCTTTCTAGCAAAGAAGCGGAGTATACGGCTCTAAGCGCAGCTGCAAAAGAAGCCACATATCTGAGCATAAAATCCCACTTCTTATCTTGATTATTTGATTGCCTCTTAGGAAATATTAATGATTGCTTATGTACTTTTCAAAATCGATGACTGTCAATGTCAATTGATGCTCTGTAATTGGGTTTATGACCTGTAGAGTGTATTTGAAATAAATAAATAATCTATCCTGTATATTAATATAGAAAAAAGGAGAAGACATTTATTAATAGTCATTTGATAATACCCTAAGGTGCCTTTACCTATGGTAGAAGTATGTACAGTTCCCCGTGATTCACCCTGTATAAGAGCTTGGTGGTAAAATTCTGATTTCAGATTTAGATTTTACATAAAAAATCATTCTCAAGTACAAAAAAATAACGTTACAATGAATAAATATCGGAAATTAGTTGGTGGTGATAAAAATTATACAAACCTTTAACTTGCTGTACAGTTGTGAGTTTTTTCTCCCAATGGTCGTCGAACGGTTGCGGCGCCGTACTTTCGAATTCCGACGTATATTGTCTCATTCCACTCGCCGTCGTATAGCAACATTTACACATACACGAGTGATACCTTAACCTACCTTCGTCCAAATAAGGATGCGCCAACGCGTCCACCACCGAAATTCGTTTATCCTAAAAACAAAAATTAGAAAAGAATAATATAATCAAACTAATGAGGTAGTTTTTCCCACTAATCAGCTAACCTAACCTAATCTAATCAGCTCTTTGCTCACTCACTTACATTACATTTAAGATTATCTCAAAAATTTAACGTAAAAAACTGAAGTAAATCTTCCGGTACAACCAGAAGTCGTAGAAACCTGAAACTCGTCTATGCATACATTCAAGATGTGACGAATTTATAGCCGTTGACCGTTTCTCGCTATCTGTTATAGTTCCAGATAAATAGATACAGACAAACGAACGGACAGAGGGACAGAGCCATATCATTAACGGATTTTTTCTTTAAGAGAAAAAACTACCAAAATAGAGAGTTATCGAAAGGTATCTTTTGAACATATACGCAAGCGCATTTAGTTCAACTTTTACGGTCGTCTCTTACAGGCTTCCTGTACTTTATTTAAATTAAAGTAAGGGGCGTTTAATTAAAAGTTTTCTTATTCTGACAGTTTTTCTATTAATCTGTCATATTATTGTCAAAACAGGTTAGGTTAAGTAAAAGAAGAGGTCAATGTCAAATTAAAGAAATGTCATAGTAAAGTTTTAACGGCGAGTCGCTTTCGATAGTTTGATTTTAAAACCACCTTACAGGATCTTTTATTAAAAGCAGCCTCTGTTTGAATGTTTCGATAACTCTCTATCTAACGAGGAAGTTTTATTTTGAAATTTCTTGATAAATGAGTGACTTACTGGATCAAATACCAACATTTGACAAAGCAAATGTACGACTTCGTGCGTCGCTTGCGACGATAAAGTATATAGAGCTGATAACGATGGAGGTTTAGGGGCTCTCCTTAACATGTGTGTTTTTGCACCTTCGCAAGCGTATTTCATGTCTTCGAGTGATGGAGTTCCTAGCAGTTCCGTGATCAGTTCCAACTGCTGAACAGGATTTTGTGCCTAAAAAACAAATAGATAAGAATTTTATAATAATGAAAATGGTACAGAGGAAAACTAAAAATTTTAAATAATTTAATTTGTATACTCTTGTACAATTAGATAAAAAAAAATTTATTGCTGACAATTCCACTCATATGTAAATAATGCCATATACTAATACAAAAATGTCAGTTTGCTATCGGATAAACAGGAAAGAACAGAATTACAAGTGGATAAATCGGATAAATAGGAACAGAATTGCAAGTGGATAAAAAATTTGGATAAATTACGTTACCGTAGCAACGCGAGCATTTACTGTTCGTTTGTATATAATAATTGTAATTTTAACAATTATTCTTTCTAAACATTATTCTTCTACTTATTGTTATTTTAGTTTGTTAAATAAAGTTTAATTGAATTGAGTTTTCTATTCATGGAATTGTCTTACCAAATACCACGCGAGCTCAGATTTTGGGCAGGATATTTTTTAAGTTTCTTTCTCGTATTTATTTTCATTGAAAATTTAACTCGACTCTCGACCTATTTGACAAAATCACTCGACTTAACGGTCTCGTGATTTTGTCAAATAGGTCTAGTAAAATTGCCAATGAAAATAAATACCCGAAATGAAACTTATAAAAAATATACGGCCAAATCTGAGCTCCCGATAAAAGTTTCTAAATCAAATAAACTTGTACACCCTGTAATATTATTTAAAAAAAAAATGTCATATTTCTAAAATCAATTAACTTCATTAAATTGGAAAATAAATATTAAAAATATACAGGATAATGTCAAAAATACGTAAATTATATTTATAAAATAATTTACTTTGTACAACCTGTAATATTAATTTGAAAGAAAATTTCATTCTTGATAAAAGTTTCTAAATCCAATAAACTGTATAAAATTGAAAAACAGATATTAAAATTATACAGGATGATGTCAAAAATACGTAAATTATATTTATAAAATAATTTACTTTGTACACCCTGTAATATTAATTTGAAAGAAAATTTCATTCTTGATAAAAATTTTTAAATCCAATAAACTGTATAAAATTGAAAAACAGATATTAAAATTATACAGGATGATGTTAAAAATACGTAAATTATATTTATAAAATAATTTACTTTGTACACCCTGTAATATTAATTTGAAAGAAAATTTCATTCTTGATAAAAGTTTCTAAATCCAATAAACTGTATAAAATTGAAAAACAGATATTAAAATTATACAGGATGATGTCAAAAATACGTAAATTATATTTATAAAATAATTTACTTTGTACACCCTGTAATATTAATTTGAAAGAAAATTTCATTCTTGATAAAAATTTCTAAAACCAATAAACTTTATTAAATTGAAAAATAAATATTAAAAATATACAGGATGATGTCAAAAATTATGATTACAAAATAATTTAGTTTGTAATGTTAATTGGTAAAAGTCAAGTTACGGTAACTCTTCAGATTTTGACAATTTTATTTTAATGGACTAATTTGAGGTCAAGGAACACGAAAATGTAAAAAAAACTTGGCGATCTGTTACCAACAAAAAGTTATGAATTTTTGAAACCATCATCAGACCATTCTGTAACAATATTTTTTTTATAACATAAAGAGGCGTACTATTTTTTTTTGATATTAGGAAGTTTATTTCTAAAAAAAAAATATACATAGACGTACCAATTTTTTTAGGAAATTAATTTCTATTTGAAAAAATATAAACACTACCATATATTTTTTATAAAAGAGGATATCGAGTTTTATTTGGAATAAATGTACATAGGCGTACACGTATTTGTTTTTTATGGTATTTGGAATAAACTTAAAAAAAGAGGCGTACCAGATTTTTATTAAAAAAAATATGAACATACATAGGCGTACACATTTTTTTCTTTTTGTATTAGGAAGTTGATTTCTACCAAAAAAAAATATACATAGACGTACCAATTTTGTTTCTATGTGGTAAAAAATTACAAATTACAAAATACAAACAGAGACGTACCAAATTGTTATTAGGAGAGAACATTTAGTTTTATTTGAAATAAATATACATAGGCGTACAAAATTTTTTTTTTCTTTGGAATTAAGAAGTTTATTTCTAATAAAAAAAATCATAAATGTACCAACTTTTTTAGGAAATTAATTTATATTTGCAAAAATATAAACAGAAGCGTAGATTTTTAATAAATTATACTTTATTTTGGTATTAGTTCAAGAAGATTTTGTCGATTTCCGTGTAACTTATTAGGTCAAGATTTGTGTGTGAAAAGAAAATCGTAAAACACAAGTATTAAGAAGAGATAATGTTATAAAAAAAAATATTGTTACAGAATGGTCTGATGATGGTTTCAAAATTTTTTTTTGGTAAGAGACCGATAAGTTTTTTTTACATTTTCGTGTTTCTTGACCACAAATTGGTCTATTAAAAAAAATTGTAAAAATCTAAGGAGTTTCCATTAACTAGATTTTTTTCCTTAAAAAATATATAGGATGATTTCAAAAATACTTAAATTATGATTATAAAATAATTTATATAGTTTGTGACAAAAAATTTTATTGATGATAAAAGTTTTTAAATCAAATCAACTTTATAAAACAGGTATTAAAAATATACCTACGTAAATTATGATTATAAATTAGTATGGTAAAAATGTATTTTATTTACCTGAAAGAGTATCCTTCGGCCTAAAAGTTCGCCGAAGATACATCCCACAGACCAGACGTCGACTGCGGCAGAGTAATGTTTCGCTCCCATGAGAATTTCTGGTGCTCTGTAATATTGCGTCACTACTTCTTGCGTCATGTGTTTGTTCGTATCGGGTTCTTCTACTCTCGCTAAACCAAAATCACAGATCTAAAAAAAAAAAAAATACAATTGGAAAATTATTCGCAAACAGATTTTACACATTAAAAATGCTGTGAATCCTTAATATTTACCCTTTAAAACAATTTACCAGGTTTGTTGGTTAACATTATTTTCAGACATTGGTTAAAAATTAGGGAAGTGGGGAACGAAAGAAGAAAGGGAAAATTAGAGAAATGGGGACGCTGGAGGTGTCGTTTTAGTTGTTGGACAATCTATATATAAATTTTGCTGTCATAATTTTTAGGTTATAAAATTTCTTCTTTTTTTAGGACATGTAGTTTATAAAATCACAGTATAATAATTATAATACAGTAGTTTCACCCTGGTGTCGGCATTACCAGAAAAGCATTGTTGCCAAACATGGGATAATTGTCCCGAGTTACGAACAATTTCAGGACAGTTGTGAATATTTTCAAATTTTGTTATCAGTTGTATATTTAGGATAATTTCGGAATAATTACATAACATCTAATAATATATATTTCCTCATACTTATTAGTACTAAATTGTATATTTGACATTGGCAACGTTGCAAATATCACGTCTAATAAGCAAGTGCAAACACAAATGGTACAACGAAATTTGTCGGTTGGCAATGATACTTTTTATTTTAATCTGGATTTATAAATCTAGTTTAATTAATCCGGATTGAGATGTTATGCACCATCACTGCGAACGACTGGATTACTAAACTCTTAGAAAAATATGGCAACACCGCGAAAGTACTATATAATTTAAGAAAAAAAGAAGAAATTAAAAGAAATAATAATTTTTAAAACTAACCTCAATTTTGCTGTTTTGTTTTTTAGATTTTTCTTTGAATACCTTTTAATAAAATAGGTTTTGTGATTTCTAAATTAAAATTCTTGATAAAAGTTTCTAAATCTAATAAATTTTATAAAATTAGAAAACGGATATTAAAAATATACAGGGTGATGTTAAAAATACGTAAATAATGAATAGAAATTAATTTAGTTTGTACACCCTGTAATATTTATATGATAAAAAATTTTATTCTTGATAAAAGTTTCTAAATCCAATAAACTTCATAAAATTGAAAAACAGATATTAAAAATATACAGGGTAGTAACAAAATATGTAAATTATGATTATAAAATAATTTAGTTTGTACACCCTGTAATATTAATTTGACAAAAAATTTCATTCTCGATAAGTTTCTAAATCCAATAAAATTTAAAAAATTACAAAATAGATATAAAAAAAATACAGGGTGATGCCAAAATACGTAAATTAAAATTATAAAATAATTCAATTTGTATACCCTGTAATATTAAATTGACAGAAAATTTGATTCTTGATCAAAGTCTCTAAATCTAATTAATTTTATAAAATTAGAAAACAGATATTAAAAATATACAGGGTGATGTTAAAAATACGTAAATAATGAATAGAAATTAATTTAGTTTGTACACCCTGTAATATTTATATGATAAAAAATTTTATTCTTGATAAAAGTTTCTAAATCCAATAAACTTCATAAAATTGAAAAACAGATATTAAAAATATACAGGGTAGTAACAAAATATGTAAATTATGATTATAAAATAATTTAGTTTGTACACCCTGTAATATTAATTTGACAAAAAATTTCATTCTCGATAAGTTTCTAAATCCAATAAAATTTAAAAAATTACAAAATAGATATAAAAAATATACAGGGTGATGCCAAAATTCGTAAATTAAAATTATAAAATAAATCAGTTCGTACATCCTGTAATATTAATTTGACAAAAAATTTCATTCTCGATAAAAGTTTCTAAATCTAATAGATTTTATAAAATTAGAAACCACATATTAAAAATATACAGGGTGATGTTAAAAATACGTAAATAATGAATAGAAATTAATTTAGTTTGTACACCCTGTAATATTTATTTGACAAAAAATTTCATTCTCGATAAAAGTTTCTAAATCTAATAAATTTAATAATATTTCAAAATAGATATTAAAAATCTACAGGGTGATGCCAAAATACGTAAATTAAAATTATAAAATAAATCAGTTTATACACCCTGTAACATTAATTTGACAAAAAATTTGATTCTTGATAAAAGTCTCTAAATCTAATTAATTTTATAAAATTAGAAAACAGATATTAAAAATATACAGTGTGATGTTAAAAATGCGTAAATAATGAATAGAAATTAATTTAGTTTGTACACCCTGTAATATTAATTTGACAAAAATTTCATTCTCGATAAGTTTCTAAATCCAATAAAGTTAAAAAATTACAAAATAGACAAAAAATATACAGGGTGATACCAAAATTCGTAATATTAATTTGACAGAAAATTTCATTCTTGATAAAAGTTTCTACATCCAATAAACTGGAAAATAGATATACAGGGTGATATCAAAAAATAAGTAAATTATGAATATAAATTAATTTAGTTTATATGCGTAATATTAATTTGATAGAAAAGTTTATTCTCGATACAATCCAATTAACTTTATAAAATTGGAAAACAGATATTAAAAATATACAGTATGATGTTAAAAAAACGTAAATTATGATTATAAAATAATTTAGTTTTAGTTGTATATCCTGTAATTTTAATGTGACATAAAATTTTATTCGTGATAAATGTTTCTAAATTAAATTTACTTTATAAAATTGGAAAATATATATATTAAAAATATACAAAAAAAATAATAAACTTACCTTTAGAACACAATTACTATTAACCAGAAGATTTCCAGGTTTAATGTCTCTATGTAATATCCTAGCTGAATGTAAATATTTTAAACCTGAAAATAAAAAACCAAAAAATATAAACATCAACTCGAATCATTAAAAAAATATTGAGTGAAATAAATAACCAGTTTAAACCAGAGTGTGTAAAGGGGTTCATCACCTCCTCTGTAAGAATTTTTATACTCCCGCATAAGAGTATCAAGCAATTTTTTTTTCTCCTCCATGAATTTTTGAATGATTATTTAAATATTTGAAAAGCTAGATTTTTTAATGGATCGATAAGATCAAATTTTTAAATCAATATTTAATTAATCATGGGCTATATTTTTTTAATAAAATATTTAACTGTTATAAATTTCCAAATCATTGTCGGAAAATTCTGTATAGTTGTTATGCTTTTATAAAAAGAAAAATGTATGATCCAATAAACTAACTGGATAACAAAGGCTTTGTAATATAGAATTACTAATCAGACAGCTGATATGTGTAATAATAATAATACTCCTATATACGTGACATTTTTTGTATCAAAAAAATTCCAGCTATGAGAATAAAATATATTAAAGACAATAATAAATATATATTTTTATTACTAGATTGGGTCTAATGACTCAAATAATTGAATAATACATTGCAAAATATAAAAGTTAAAAATTAAACCCAAAAATGGGAAATTCCCAACAATTCGGCATCACTGTTGAATAATGTCTGACTGAGCTACTAATTTTTTTTTGTTCTTCTTTATATGAAGCGAGAAAGTAAAAATAAAGGTACACAGCTCATCCTCGAATAATAACACAATGATGTGTAAAAGTAACCAAAAATGGGAAAATCCCCACAAATCGGCATCACTGTTGACTTACTAAGCTACTAATTTTTTTGACTGAGCTATTAATTTTTTATATGTAGCGAGAAAGTAAAAAGAAAGGTACAGATCTGTATAATATACTTATCCAATGATGTACAAAATTATAAAAAATAAGAAATTCCCCACAAATCGGCATCACTGTTCATTGCAAAATACCCAAAAAATTGGAAATGGTAAAAAATATGGAAAAATAATGTAAAACCCCTGGAAAAATAATACAAAACAGAAAAATAGAAAAAAATAGTGAAAAATTTGAAAAACGGAAAAACAAAAAAATGGAGAAAAATTTGTGAAAAATAAGAAAATAAGGGAAGAGTTTTAGAAAAATTGGGCCAAATGGGAAAAAATTGAAAAATAGAGAAATTGAAGAAAATGTGAAAAATAAGGCAAAAATGGAATAATGTAAAAAAAATAAGAAAAAATAAAGTAAAATTGGTAAAAATAAGGACAAATAGGGAAAAATAGTACGAATGAGAAAAAAAGGAAAAACAGAAAAAAATAGGAAAAACAGAGAAAAATAGAGGAAATATTGGCAGAAAAATGAAAAAAATTAAGTAAAATGGGAAAAATGAGAAAAATACGGAAAAATGTGGGAAAAACAGGGACAAACAGGAAAAAAATTCAAAAAGAGAAAATGGGAAAAAATTAGGAAAAATTTTGGAGAAATGGGAAAATAAAGAAAAAATTGGAAAACAAGAAATTTTTTGTTTTCCTTTCTACATACAGTCTTTATTTCTAATTTGTCGGAAAATTTTATTAATCACAAAAGCCTTTAAATTATTTTAGCTTCAATTTGCAATGGTGAAAAATTAACAAAATACATTAATCAAGAATATACTGGCGCACCAAGAAAATTTTTATTTTCCTTTCTACAGCCTATATTACTAATTTGTCGGAAAATTTTATTCTTCATAAAAGCCTTTAAATTATTTAATCTTTCATTTTCAATGGCTAAAAATTAACAAAATACTTTAATCAAGAATATACTGGCGCAACAAGAAAATTTTTATTTTCCTTTCTACAGCTTATATTACTAATTTGTCGGAAATTTTATTATTTATAAAAGCGTGTAAATTATTTAATCTTCAATTTTCAATGGCTAATAATTAACAAAATAAATTAATCAAGAATATACTGGCGCACCAAGAAATTTTTTATTTTTATTTCTACAGCCTTTATTACTAATTTGTCGGAAAATTTTATTATTGATAAGAGCATTTAAATTATTAAAGCTTCAATTTGCAATGGTTAAAAATGAACAAAAAAAAGTAGTCAACAATATACTGGCGCACCAAGAAAATTTTTATTTTCTTCTCTACAGTCTTTATTACTAATTTGTCGGAAAATTTTATTAATCACAAAAGCCTTTAAATTATTTTAGCTTCAATTTGCAATGGTGAAAAATTAACAAAATACATTAATCAAGAATATACTGGCGTACCAAGAAAATTTTTTTTTCCTTTCTACGCCTATATTACTAATTTGTCGGAAAATTTTATTCTTCACAAAAGCCTTTAAATTATTTAATCTTCAATTTTCAATGGTTAAAGAATAACAAAATACATTAATCAAGAATATACTGGCGCACCAAGAAAATTTTTATTTTCCTTTCTACAGCCTATATTACTAATTTGTCGGAAAATTTATTATTTATAAAAGCGTGTAAATTATTTAATCTTCAATTTTCAATGGCTAATAATTAACAAAATAAATTAATCAAGAATATACTGGCGCACCAAGAAATTTTTTATTTTCATTTCTACAGCCTTTATTACTAATTTGTCGGAAAATTTTATTATTGATAAGAGCATTTAAATTATTAAAGCTTCAATTTGCAATGGTTAAAAATGAACAAAAAAAAGTAGTCAACAATATACTGGCGCACCAAGAAAATTTTTATTTTCTTCTCTACAGTCTTTATTACTAATTTGTCGGAAAATTTTATTAATCACAAAAGCCTTTAAATTATTTTAGCTTCAATTTGCAATGGTGAAAAATTAACAAAATACATTAATCAAGAATATACTGGCGTACCAAGAAAATTTTTTTTTCCTTTCTACGCCTATATTACTAATTTGTCGGAAAATTTTATTCTTCACAAAAGCCTTTAAATTATTTAATCTTCAATTTTCAATGGTTAAAGAATAACAAACTAAATTAATCTAGAATATACTGGCGCACCAAGAAAATTTTTATTTTCCTTTCTACAGCCTTTATTTCTAATTTGTCGGAAAATTTTATTATTGATAAGAGCATTTAAATTATTTAAGATTCAATTTGCAACGGTTAAAAATTAACAAAATATATTAATCAACAATATACTGGCGTACCAAGAAAATTTTTATGTTTCTTTCTACAGCCTATATTGCTTATTTGTCAGAAAATTTTATTATTCATAAATGCCTTTAAATTATTAAAGCTTCAATTTTCAATGGCTAAAAATTAACAAAATAAATTAATCAAGTATATACTGGCGTACCAAGAAAATGCTTATTTTCCTTTCTACAGCCTTTATTATCAATTTGTCGGAAAAGTTTATTTTTCACAAAAACTTTTAAATTACTTGAGCTAAAATTTGAAATTTAAAAATTAACAAAAAAAAAATTCAACAATATACTGGCGCACCAAGAAACTTTTTATTTTCTTTTCTACAAGCCCTTATTAATAATTTGTCAGAAAATTTTATTATTCATAAAAGCCTTTAAATTATTAAAGACTCAATTTGTAATGGTTAAAAATTAACAAAATAAATGAATCAATAATATACTGGCGCACCAGTCAAATTTTTATTTTCCTTCCTACAGCCTATATTACTAATTTGTCGGAAAAGTTTATTTTTCACAAAAGCTTTTAAATTACTTGAGCTAAAATTTGAAATTTAAAAATTAACAAAAAAAAATTCAACAATATACTGGCGCAACAAGAAACTTTTTATTTTCTTTTTTACGAGCCCTTATTATCAATTTGTCAGAAAATTTTATTTTTCATAAAAGTTTCTAAATCATCTACACTATACTATAGCAGAATGAAAAAAAATATAGTAACTTACCTCTAAGTATCTGGTACAAGAAAACTTTTATATGGTCCGATGAAAGGGGTTGATGTGAAACTATAATTTTATGTAAATCGCTTTGGAGAAGCTCCGTAATCACATATCTAAAATTATGGTGTTAAGGAAAAAAAAAACAACAGGAATTAAATAATTAGCATGAGTAACAAAAGAAATTTGCAATTTACTTTTATAATGTTGGTACCAGGTTTTCTTAGAGTGTGAAAAATAAATCACATGAGTTATTAATTTTTTGAGACATTTTTAAAATGTTAATTGCCAAAAATAATTTTAGTTAAAAAATAAATTCCCGGAGTTCATTAGACTACTAAAATCTTAAATAAATCCGGTTCGGTTTTTAAATAAGCGCAACAGAGAGCAACAAGAAATAGCGCTGGTTCTCGAGCTTCTTTCTGATTGAAAAATTTCATCGAAACAGGTATACACAACAAAACTAGTAGGTACGTGTTTCTGAAGAACAATAAAATTATACACAGGGTCGTATCAAAAATTAATAATAATTTGAATAAGGAAAAAATTATTTAAAATTCATATTAATTTATTTTATAAAATTTCCATTATTTATTAACAAAATAATAGAGTCAAGAATATACTGGCGCACCAAGATAAATTTTATTATCAATTTGTCACAAAAGCTTTTATATTACTTAAGCTACAATTTGGAATCTTTAAAAATTAATAAAAATATTATTCAACAATATAATGGCGCACCAAGAAAATTTTTATTTTATTTTCTACAGCCTTTATTATCAATTTGTCGGAAAATTTTATTTTTCGGAAAAGCTTTTAAATTGAGTAAGCTAGAATTTGCAATGTTTAAAAATTTACAAAAATAATAATCAATAAAAATCAAGAATATACCGGCGCACCAAGAAGAGTTTTATTTTATTTTCTACAGCCTTTATTATCAATTTGTCGGAAAATTTTATTTTTCGGAAAAGCTTTTAAATTAAGTAAGCTACAATTTGCAATGTTTAAAAATTTACAAAAATAATAATCAAGAATATGCTGGCGCACCAAGAAGTTTTATTTTATTTTCTACAGCCTTTATTATCAATTTGTCGGAAAATTTTATTTTTTGGAAAAGCTTTTAAATTGAGTAAGTTACAATTTGCAATGTTTAAAAATTTATAAAAATAATAATGAAGAATATACCGGCGCACCAAGAAAATTTTTATTTTATTTTCTACAGCCTTTATTATCAATTTGTCGGAAAATTTTATTTTTTGGAAAAGCTTTTAAATTGAGTAAGTTACAATTTGCAATGTTTAAAAATTTATAAAAATAATAATGAAGAATATACCGGCGCACCAAGAAAATTTTTATTTTATTTTCTACAGCCTTTATTATCAATTTGTCGGAAAATTTTATTTTTTGGAAAAGCTTTTAAATTGAGTAAGTTACAATTTGCAATGTTTAAAAATTTATAAAAATAATAATGAAGAATATACCGGCGCACCAAGAAAATTTTTATTTTATTTTCTACAGCCTTTATTATCAATTTGTCGGAAAATTTTATTTTCGGAAAAACTTTTAAATTGAGTAAGCTACAATTTGCAATGTTTAAAAATTTACAAAAATAATAATCAAGAATATGCTGGCGCACCAAGAAGTTTTATTTTATTTTCTACAGCCTTTATTATCAATTTGTCGGAAAATTTTATTTTTCGGAAAAGCTTTTCAATTGAATAATCTACAATTTGCAATGGTTAAAAATTTACAAAATAATAATCAATAATATACTGGCGCATCAAGAAAAGTTTTATTTTATTTTCTACAGCCTTGATTAATTTTTCGGAAAATTTTATTTTTCGGAAAAGCTTTTAAATTGAGTAAGCTACAATTTGCAATGTTTAAAAATTTACAAAAAAATAATCAAGAATATACTGGCGCACCAAGAAAATTTTTATTTTATTTTCTACAGCCTTTATTATTAATTTGTCGGAAAATTTTATTTTTCGGAAAAGCTTTTAAATTAAGTAAGCTACAATTTGCAATGTTTAAAAATTTACAAAAAAAATAATCAAGAATGTACTGGCGCACCAAGAAAAGTTTTATTTTATTTTTTACAGCCTTTATTATCAATTTGTCGGAAAATTTTATTTTTCGGAAAAGCTTTTAAATTGAGTAAGCTACAAATTGCAATATTTAAAAATTTACAAAAATAATAATCAAGAATGTACTGGCGCACCAAGAAAAGTTTTATTTTATTTTCTACAGCCTTGATTATTAATTTCTCGGAAAATTTTATTTTTCGGATAAGCTTGTAAATTGAGTAAGTTACAATTTGCAATGTTTAAAAATTTACAAAAATAATCAAGAATATACTGGCGCACCAAGAAAAGTTTTATTTTATTTTCTACAGCCTTTATTATCAATTTGTCGGAAAATTGTATTTTTCGGAAAAGCTTTTAAATTAAGTAAGCTACAATTTGCAATGTTTAAAAATTTACAAAAAAAATAATCAAGAATGTACTGGCGCACCAAGAAAAGTTTTATTTTATTTTCTACGGCCTTTATTATCAATTTGTCGGAAAATTTTATTTTTTGGAAAAGCTTTTAAATTGAGTAAGCTACAATTTGCAATGTTTAAAAATTTAAAAATAATAATCAAGAATATACTGGCGCACCAAGAAAAGTTTTATTTTATTTTCTACAGCCTTGATTATTAATTTGTTGGAAAATTTTATTTTTCACAAAAGCTTTTAAATTGCAATGTTTAAAAATTTACAATAACAATCAAGAATATACTGGCGCACCAAGAAGTTTTATTTTATTTTCTACAGCCATTATTATCAATTTGTCGGAAAATTTTATTTTTTGGAAAAGCTTTTCAATTGAATAATCTACAATTTGCAATGTTAAAAAAATTACAAAAAAATTTAATCAAGAATATACTGGCGCGCCAAGAAAAGTTTTATTTTATTTTCTACAGCCTTTATTATCAATTTGTCGGAAAATTTTATTTTTTGGAAAAGCTTTTAAATTGAGTAAGTTACAATTTGCAATGTTTAAAAATTTACAAAAATAATCAAGAATATACTGGCGCACCAAGAAAAGTTTTATTTTATTTTCTACAGCCTTGATTATTAATTTCTCGGAAAATTTTATTTTTCGGATAAGCTTGTAAATTGAGTAAGTTACAATTTGCAATGTTTAAAAATTTATAAAAATAATAATGAAGAATATACTGGCGCACCAAGAAATTTTTTATTTTCCTTTCTACAGGGGAAATTATTTTAAATTCAAATTAAAATTTATTTGAAATTTTTATTTTTTTTTTATTAGTGGCAGTTATTTAAAAAAATGTTGTTACCGGCCCTGTCTAAAACCGCAGCGTGGCGATCTAAAATTTTTGTTAATTCCGTGAAATGAAGTCGGATTCGAATAAAATGGAATATTTGAATAAAACAGTAACTATGCAAGTGGATGTACAAGAAACTCACTTGCTCGACGACTATCGTGGGAACTTTTTCAGCTTCTTTTATATACAAGATGAGATTTGTAACTGTGTGCTACGAAACACTCGAGAATAAAACAATTATATTAATATTTTTTTTTTTTTTTTTTTCATTCTAAGTACCACGGTTTGATGAGATACAATCTAAATTCTAAGAATATTTAGGTTAAAAAAAAATATAATTAAATTATATTTATTAGTACAAGGATTTTAAATGAGAAAATAAATAAACAAGCTGCTCAAATATTGTGAGTGGAGAAAATATAGAAAAAAAATTGGAAAAAACAAAAGGAATAAAAAAAAATTGTGAAAAAACAAAATAAATGGTGAAAATCAGGAAAGTGAAAATCAGGAAAGAGAAAAATAACAAAAATAAAGAAAAACAAAACAGTTAAAAAATAAGAAAAATTGGAAAAAACTTGGGAAAAAAAGGGATAAAGAGGAAAAAATAAGGAATGGGGAAAAACAGGGAAAATTGAAAAAATTTAAGTAAAGTAGGAATAAGAAAAAAATATTGAAAAATGGGAAAAATAATAAAAATGGGAAAAATAGAGAAAATGGGGAAAAATAAAATAAAAGAGAGAAACATAAAGCAAAACAAAAAAAAACTGGGAAAAATGGAGAAACATAAAGAAAAGAAAATAAAAAAAAAATGTGAAAAATAGGAAAAATAAAAAAAAATAGGGAAAAACAAAGGAAATTGGAAAAAAAGACAAAAACGGAAAAATAGGGAAAAATGGGTCAAAATTGGGAAAAATAAAGAAAAAGAGTGAAAAATTGGAAATTCCAAAAATAAATAAGAGAAAATGGGAGAAAATACACAAAAATAAGGAAAACAGGGAAAAATAAAGTAAATAGAATCAACAAAAATAAGGAAAAATTAACGAAAAATGGGAATAAACAGAAAAAAATCGAAAAAATGGGAAAAATAGAGAAAACTGAATAAAAAAATGGTGAAAAATTGAAGAAACAATGAAAAATAAAAAACAGGGAAAATTGATAAAAATAGGGACAAATTTGGGAAAAATAAGGACAAATAGGAAAAAATTTTAAAAATAGTAAAAAGTAGAGAAAATAGGAAAAAATAAAGTAAAATAGGAAAAAAGAAGGAAGAAATAGGGAAAAATTTGAAAAAAGAATGAAAATAAAAAAAAATAAAAATAGTAAAAAATAAGGAAGAAAAAAAAAGAGAAATTGGGAAATATGGTGTAAAATTGGGAAAAAATAATGTAAAATAGGGAGAAATAAACTAAAAAAACCAAAAAAAAAAACAAAGAAAATTAGTGAAAAATTGGAGAAAGCATGAAAAAATAAGAAAAATAGGCAACATGGAGAAAAATGGCGAAAAATGTGGAAAAAAATATGTAAAATGGGGAAAAATTAAGCAAACAGAGAAAAATAGAAAAACAAAAGAAAAATTAGGGAAAGTTTTTGGAGGAATAGGAACAAATGGGGAAAAATAATGAAAAAAATTGGGAGAATGGGAAAAAATTTAGAAAATAGTGAAAATGGGAAAAAATGAGGAATACAGGAAAAAGTAAAGTATAATGGGAAAAATGAGAAAAATAGAAAAAATTGAAACAATGGGAAAAATAGTGAAAATTTTGGAGAAATAGGGACAAATAGGAAAAAATAAAGAAAAAAAATTGAAAGCATGGGAAAAAATAGAAAAAATGGGGGAAATGGGAAAAAAAAGGAAAAATTGCAAAAAAAAAAAAATTGAGAATATACGAAAAAATAAAGAAATATAGAGAAAAACACGGAACAATGTGGGAAAACAGGGACAAACAGGAAAAAAATTTAAAATGGAAAAAATAGAGGATATAAGGAAAATGAGAAAAATAAGGAAAAAATAAGGAAAAAAATTAGGAAAAAATAAGGGAAAAACAGAAAAAAATGAGAAAAATAGAAAAATGGAGAAAAACGGAAAAAAAAGAAAAATAGAAAAAATCGGGAAAATTTTGGAGAAATGGGGACAAATAGGAAAAAATTGAAAAAAAATAGAAAAGACGAAAAGATTATGTAAAATTAAGAAAATAGAAAAAATAGGGAAAATTTTTGGAGAAATGGGGACAAATAGGAAAAAATAAGGAAAAAATGAAAAAAAATAAAAAATACGAATAAATTATGTAAAATTAAGAAAATGAGAAAAATAGAGAATAAAAGGAAAAATGGAGAAAAAAGGTACAAATTAGAAAAATTAGGAAAAAAATTAGAAAAATTAGGAAAAAAATTGAAAAAACAGGAAAAAAAAGACAAAATAGACAAAATAGGAAAACTAGAGAAAACGGGAAAAAATTAAGTAAAGTGGGAAAAAATTTGAAAAAAAGAGAAAAATAGGAAAAATGAGATAAACAGAAAAATAGGGAAAATTTTGGCAGAAATGGGGACAAATTGAAAAAATGGAGAAAAAATGGGGAACATATTAAAACGGGAAACATTAAAGTAAAATGGGAAAAAATAAGAAAAAATAGATAAAAACAGGGAAAATAAGAAAAATATGGAAAAATGTAGGAAAAAAGGGCAAACAGGAAAAAAATAGAAATAATAAAGTTAAATAGGAAAAAATAAGGAAAAAATAAGGAAAAAATAGGGAAAAATGGGAAAAACAGATAAAATAGGAAAATGATGTGCAAATATTGAATCAAATTTTAAATTTTACACAAATAATGAAATAAAATAAATTTACCTTTAGAAACTATTATTTTTTTTATTAACACGTTCGCCGCCAACATCGAGTTATTTTTTTAGTCTTACTTAATTATTAACTTTTCAAAATGTCGCTAAGATAACAAAATTGTAAATTATTATTTTTTAACTATAAAGGATCTATCTATTTATCTAACTACAACCGTCCAGAAATTCGATTCAGTACGTTGCTATAGCAACTGTTCTCCATTAATATTACATACAATGGACTCTCCTTGATGTAACGGGAATGTAGTATGTTTCCACAAATTACTTGTAGCGTAGGGGATACTCAAAAAAAAATCCTTAATACTACTAAAATTGGTTAAAAAAAAAATCCACAATATCAAAATGTGACTGAAAAAATTCGATGAATGGAAAAATCCAGAATTTTAACAAAAAAAAAACAAAGTTTTAAATGATTTTTTTAAACGATTATCTGCTAGGAAATAAATTTCCGGCAAAACTTTAAAAAACTGAATTAATTATTTTCCCAGGAAAAAGGGTCGTTATTGGCGGTTAACGTGTTAATAAAAAAAAATTGTTTCTAAAGGTAAATTTATTTTATTTCATTATTTCCTTATTTTCTCTATTTTTTCCTTTTTTTATTTTCCCTATTTTTTCCAATCTTCCAATGTTTTCTTATTGTTTCCTTTTTCTCCATTTTTCCTTTTTTTTCTCTATTTTTCTCATTTTCTTAATTTTACATTATGTTTTCGTATTTTCTATTTTTTTCAATTTTCTCATTTTTTCTTTATTTTTTCCCATTTTCCCTATTTTTTCGTATTTTTAAAATTTCTATACTTTCCCATTTGTCCCCATTTCTCCAAAATTTTTCCCAATTTTTTCCATTTTTTTCTGTTTTTCCCAATTTTTTTTCCTCATTTTTTCCTTATTTTTCCCATTTTCCTTTATATCCTCAATTTTTTTCCATTTTAAATTTTTTTCCTGTTTGTCCCTGTTTTTCCACATTGTTCCGTGTTTTTCTCTATTTTTCTCTATTTTTCCTATTTTTCTTATTTTTCCTATTTTTCCCGTTTACTTTATTTTTTCGTATATTCTCTATTTTTTTCCATTTTTCATTTTTTCCCATTTCCCCCATTTTTTCCCATGCTTTCAATTTTTTTCTTTATTTTTTCCTATTTGTCCCTATTTCTCCAAAATTTTCACTATTTTTCCCATTGTCTCAATTTTTTCTATTTTTCTCATTTTTCCCATTTTACTTTACTTTTTTCCTGTTTTCCTCATTTTTTCCCATTTTCACTATTTTCTCAATTTTTTCCAATTTTTTTCATTATTTTTCCCCATTTGGTCAATATTTTTCCAAAAACTTTCCCTAATTTTTCTTTAATTTTTCCCTTATTTTTACATGCTTTCTCCAATTTTTCACTAATTTTCTTTGTTTTTCTTGGTTTTTTCAATAACCCCCCTGTTTTAGTTTTTTTTCTCCCTATTTTACATTATTTTTCCCAATTTTACACCATTTTCCCCTATTTCTCTTTTTTTTTCTTCCTTATTTTTTACTATTTTTATTTTCTTTCTTTTTTCCCATTTTTTCCTATTTCTTCCTTCTTTTTTCCTATTTTACTTAATTTTTTCCCATTTTCTCTACTATTTACCATTTTTCCAATTTTTTCCTATTTGTCCTTATTTTTCCCAAATTTGTCCCTATTTTTTCATTGTTCACCATTTTTCTCTATTTTCCCATTTTTTCAATGTTTTTCTGTTTGTTCCTATTTTTCGTTATTTTTTCCTTATTTTTGCTGATTCTATTAACTTTATTTGTCCCTGTTTTCCTTATTTTTGTGTATTTTTTTCCTATTTTCTCTTATTTATTTTTGGTATTTCCGATTTTTCACTCTTTTTCTTTATTTCTCTTTATTTTTCCCAATTTTGACCCATTTTTCTGTTTTTGTCTGTTTTTTCCAATTTCCTTTGTTTTTCCCTATTTTTTTTTATTTTTCCCATTTTTCACAATTTTTTTTTATTTTCTTTTCTTTATGTTTCTCCATTTTTTTTTAATGATTTTTTAAACAATTATCTGCTGGGAAATAAATTTGCGGAAAACTTTAAAAACTGAATTAATTATACAGGGTGTCCCAGGAAAAAGGGTCGTTATTGGCGGTTAACGTGTCAATAAAAAAAAATTGTTTCTAAAGGTAAATTTATTTTATTTCATTATTTCCTTGTTTTCTCTATTTTTCCTTCTTTTATTTTCCCTATTTTTTCCAATTTTTGCCATTCTTCCAATGTTTTCTTATTGTTTCCTATTTCTTCCTTTTTTCCCAAAATTTTCCCTGTTTTTCATATTTTTATTTTCAAAAGATTTTTTTAAACGATAATCTGCTAAAAAATAAATTTCCGACAAACTTTAAAAAAGTTTGTAACTGAATTAATTATATAGGGTGTCCCAGAATAATGGGCCGTTTTTGGCGGCGAAAGTGTTAATAAAAAAAAATGTTTGTAAATTTATTTTATTTCATTATTTGTGTAAAATTCAAAATTTAATTTGGACATCATTTCCCTATTTTCTCTATTTTTCCCTATTTTTTCTTTATTTTTCATATTTTACTTATTTTTTTTTATTTTCCCTACTTTTTCTATTTTTTCCCATTCTTTCAATTTTTCTTATTTTTTTCCTTTTTGTCCCTATTTTTCCCAAATTGTTCCCTATTTTTATTTCACAAAGAAAAAACAAAGTTTCAAAGCATTTTTTTTAAATGATTATCTGCTAGAAAATAAATTTCCGGAAAACTTTAAAAAAAGTTTGTTACTGAATTAATTTTATATAGGGTGTCCCAGAATAAAGGGCCGTTTTTATTTTATTTCGTTATTTGTGTAAAATTTAAAATTTGTTTTCATATTTGGACATTATTTCCCTATTTTCTCTATTTTTCCTTATTTTTTCTTTATTTTTCCTATTTTACTTTATTTTTATTTTCCCCATTTTCTGTTTTTTCCCAGTCTTAAAATTTTTTCTTATCTTTTCCTATTTATTCCTATTTTTCCCAAATTTTTTCAATTTTTATTTCACAAAGAAAAAACAATGTTGTAAAGAATTTTTTTTAAACGATCTGCTAAAAAAATAAATTTCCGGCAAACTTTCAAAGAAGTTTGTTATTGAATTAATTATACAGGGTGTCCTAAAATAAAGGGGGCCGTTATTATGGGACACCCTGTATAAGTCTGGTCTGTATCCGATGAAATTTTTAAAATTCCGATTTCAGATTTAAATTCAGCATAAAAAAATAGAAGAAAAAAAACTTGTGTCTATTAAGAGGCGCCAATACCAGATGTTATATTGCCTGAAATCGTTTTTGGACTGGCGCTCCTTAATATTAAAGATAGGAAGCTGCGGTTTTTACCAAAAGAGTCTGTATTTAATTCTTTGGAGCGCTTCTGTGGCAATTTTTTTATTAGTTTCAGTAAAAGTGATACTAAATGAAAATAGATGAAAATAAATGAAAATAAATGAGACTATTAATTTTTTTCACTAGATAAATTTAAAAAAAGTAGCACAGACGCGGTCTTCTAATAAATATTTTAAATATATTATAAAAAAAAAGCATATTTTTAGTTGCTATATTAGGCAGGATCTCGTCCAAAAACGAATAATTATGTTTTGTGATGCTCTAGCTTGTACTGCGCAGAAAAAAATTTACTACAGGGTAGGATTACGCAAGTCACGTGGTTTAAATTTTCAAATTGTAAAATTTTGCGTACCTACCACTTCCACTAATAATAATATTTGGACAAATCACCTGATCCAGGCTTGTTCCTATTAATTCGTGATATTGGCGCAATGTTACATTGTCAATTTAGCTAGAACGTGTGGAATGGATAATTATGTTCGATCACATTTAGAACTACATAATTAAATGTTTAGATTAAATGTTTAATTTAATAGTGAACAAAATTTTAAGTGTTAAAATTTCATGGTCGTCACTTATTTTAACGAAAAAATATTTATTAATTATACACCCTGTAACATTTTTTCAGAAAATTTCATTCGTGATAAGTTTCTAAATTTTAAAATTATAAAATTGGAAAACGAATATTGAAAATATACAGGATGATGTCAAAAATACGTAAATTATAAATATAAATTCATTTAGTTTGTACACCCTGTAATATTATTTTGATGGAAAATTTCATTCGTGGTAAAAGTTTCTAAATTTAAAAAACTTTATAAAATTGGAAAATAGATACTAAAAAATATACAGGATGATATCAGAAATACCAATTATGAATATAAAATAATTTAGTTTGTACACCCTGTAATATTATTTTGATAGAAAATTTCATTCGTGATAAAAGTTTCTAAATTTAAAAAACTTTATAAAATTGGAAAATAGATATTAAAAAATATACAGGATGATGTCAAATATACGTAAATTATAAATATAAATTCATTTAGTTTGTACACCCTGTAATATTATTTTGACAGAAAATTTCATTCTTGATAAAAGTTTCTAAATCCAAAAAACTGTATAAAATTGAAAAACAGATATTAAAATTATACAGGATGATGTCAAAAATACGTAAATTATATTTATAAAATAATTTACTTTGTACACCCTGTAATATTAATTTGAAAGAAAATTTCATTCTTGATAAAAGTTTCTAAATCCAAAAAACTGTATAGAATTGAAAAATAGATATTAAAATTATACAGGATGATGTCAAAAATACGTAAATTATATTTATAAAATAATTTACTTTGTACACCCTGTAATATTAATTTGAAAGAAAATTTCATTCTTGATAAAAGTTTCTAAATCCAATAAACTATATAAAATTGAAAAACAGATATTAGAATTATACAGGATGATGTCAAAAATACGTAAATTATAAATATAAATTCATTTAGTTTGTACACCCTGTAATATTATTTTGATAAAAAATTTCATTCGTGATAAGTTTCTAAATTAAAAAAAAATTATAAAATTGGAAAATAGACATTAAAAAATATACAGGATGATGTCAGAAATACGTAAATTATAAATATAAATTTATTTAATTTTTACACCCTGTAAAATTAATTTGATAAAAAATTTTATTCCTGATAAAATTTTCTAAATCAAATAAAATTTATAAAACTGGAAAACAGATATTTAAAATATACAGGATGATGTCAAATATACGTAAATTATAAATATAAATTAATTTAGTTAGTACACCCTGTAATATTATTTTGACAGAAAATTTCATTCGTGATAAAAGTTTCTAAATCTAAAAAACTTTATAAAATTGGAAAACAGATATTAAAAAATATACAGGATGATGTCAAAAATACGTAAATTATGAATATAGATTCATTTAGTTTGTACACCCTGTAATATTATTTTGATAGAAAATTTGAATCGTGTTAAAAGATTCTAAATTTAAAAAACTTTATAAAATTGGAAAACAGATATTAAAAAATATACAGGATGATGACAAATATACGTAAATTATGAATATAAATTAATTTAGTTTGTACACCCTGTAATATTATTTTGATAGAAAATTTGAATCGTGTTAAAAGATTCTAAATTTAAAAAACTTTATAAAATTGGAAAACAGATATTAAAAAATATACAGTATGATGACAAATATACGTAAATTATGAATATAAATTCATTTAGTTTGTACACCCTGTAATATTATTTTGATAGAAAATTTGAATCGTGATAAAAGTTTCTAAATTTAAAAAACTTTATAAAATTGGAAAACAGATATTAAAAAATATACAGGATGATGTCAAATATACGTAAATTATGAATATAAATTCATTTAGTTTGTACACCCTGTAATATTATTTTGATAGAAAATTTGAATCGTTAAAAGTTTCTAAATTTAAAAAACTTTATAAAATTGGAAAACAGATATTAAAAAATATACAGGATGATGACAAATATACGTAAATTATGAATATAAATTCATTTAGTTTTTACACCCTGTAAAATTAATTTGATAAAAAATGTTATTCGTAATAAAATTTTCTAAATCGAAAAAAATTTATAAAACTGGAAAACTATTTAAAATATACAGGATGATGTCAAAAATACGTAAATTATAAATATAAATTAATTTAGTTTGTACACCCTGTAATATTATTTTGATAAAAAATTTCATTCGTGATAAAAGATTCTAAATTTAAAAAAATTTATAAAATTGGAAAATAGATATTAAAAAATATACAGGATGATGTCAAATATACGTAAATTATAAATATAAATTCATTTAGTTTGTACACCCTGTAATATTATTTTGATAGAAAATTTGAATCGTGATAAAATATTCTAAATTTAAAAAACTTTATAAAATTGCAAAATAGATATTAAAAAAAATACAGGATGATGTCAAATATACGTAAATTATAAATATAAATTCATTTAGTTTGTACACCCTGTAATATTATTTTGATAGAAAATTTCATTCGTGATAAAAGTTTCTGAATAAAAAATTTTATAAAATTGGAAAAGAGATATTAAAAAATATACAGGATGATCTCAAAAATACGTAAATTATGAATATAAAATAATTTAGTTTGTACACCCCTGTAATATTATGCCGAACAAAAATTTCATTCGTAATAAAAGTTTCTAAATATAAAAAAAATATAAAATTGGAAAACATATTGAAAATATACCGGATGTTCACAAAACTACGTAATTAAAAAATAATTTAGTTTGCACACCCTGTAATATTTAACAGAAATTTTCATTTTTGATAAAAATTTCTAAAACCAATAACTTTATTGAACTGAATAATAAATATTAAAAATATACAGGATGATGTCAAAAATATAAAATAATATAGTTTGTACACCCTGTAATTGTATTTTGACAAAAAAATATATTGCTGATAAAATTTTCTAAATTAAATAAACTTTATAAAATTAGAAAACAGATATTAAAACTATACAGGATGATATCAAATATAAGTAAATTATGATTATAAAATAACTTTAGTTTGCACACCCTGTAAGAAAAGGCAATTTTAATTTTTTTATTTACGGAAATTCAGTATAAAGATAATGGAATAAAAAATTAAAATCTAAAAAAAACTCTATATGAAAATATAAAATTATAACTAGAAAAAAAAGTAGTGCGTCAAAATAATATCTTTGATTATCTATTTTACATAATTTATTTATTTGACCTACGCCTCAATGTCGCCGCAATTAAACTATTCGAAATATAAATTGCACTTCACTGATATATAAATACCTAAAAGATTTAACGACGGGAAATTATTATGTTGGTAAAGTAGAAAACAGTAAAAAAAAATCAGGTTAGTTAGAATCAGAATTATTCTGAGATTTTATGCGACAATCTAGAGAAAAGCCACGAAGGACAACGGGAAAACGGATAGGGCCAGTTAGCTAAAGAGTGGGGTAAAGTTTTTCCGTCCATAACAGTAAAAAAATAAACCCAATTTGCCAGATTTATCAAAAAGTTAATTTTTTTCATATTTTTTTAAATTGCCAAAATTATGCATCTTTATGTAGAGCATACAATTCCGCATAGTTTCGCAGCTAGAGGGCGTGAAAGAAATATATTTATATAGACTTTTGTTCCTTATTTTTAAATTTATAGCCAAAATTATGAATATTTCTGAAAAATTACAAGAAATTAAAATAGTAAAACATAAAATTTTATAAAGATTTTGTCGTTACTATTTTTTCAAATTCCGTATAGTTTGGCCGCTAGAGGGCGTGAAAGAAATATATATAGAGACTTTTGCGTTTTTTTTAGGTTTTGCGCCAAAATTAAGGATTTTGCAAAAAATCAAAATTGTAACCATAAAATTTGCTACAAATTCTGTTTTTACTTTTTTTTTTAATTCCTCAAAGTTTTGCTACCATTCTTTATTTTAATTCCTAAATAATTTTTATTTTAATAAATTATATTTTTGTAGTTAAAATTTAATATTAAAAATGTAAAAGAAATAATGTTTATAAAAAACTGTATAATTGTGATTTTTTTCAAAATTTAATTACAAAAATGGTGAAATTTTTAAAAAAATAGTTCAAAGAAATTTTATTACGATTAAAAAAAAAATTGAATAACTTTAAAAAATATTGAAGATTTTTACCACTCGAAAGGTATCATAAAACTTTAAATTTACAATGTGTTTTAGTTTCTTTGAATTTCAAATTGTAATTGTTTTTTTTTTCATTTTTTTGTAATTATATTTAATTCAATATTATAAAACAAATGAGAAAAGTAAATAAAGTGTATAAAATTTGTAGAATAATGTAAAAAGTTAAAAAAATCCAAAAAATGCCAATGAAATTTTGACAAAAGTAAGTATATTTTACAAGACATGAAAATTCTGTTTTTTTCGTCAGTGAAAATTTATCCATGAGCGAAGCGAGTGGGGCTATTTCACAAACGAAAAAAACATATTTTATGTAGGAAATATCTAAATCTTTTAGGTAGATTGGGCATCCCTGAAAATCTCTAATTAGTCCTCTAAAAGAATCACCCTGTACAACATATTACTACTAACAACTCTGAGTTAGTATATTCTAAACCATCTCATTTATGTCATCTACATTTCATAAAATACGAAGTAAAAGTATTTCTACAAAATACTTATTTTCGGACTTTTTAACCAGCCTTTTGGTGATTTGTCCATTCGGTGATTTGCCAATTCGGCAATTTATCCACTCGGCGATTTGCCAATTCGGCAATTTATCCACTCGGCAATTTATCCACTCGGCGATTTGCCAATTCGGCAATTTGTCCACTCGGCGAAGTGTCCATTCGGCGATTTGCCAATTCGACAATTTATCCACTCGGCGATTTGCCAATTCGGCAATTTGTCCATTCGGCAATTTGTCTACTCGGCGATTTGCCAATTCGGAAATTTGTCCATTCGGCAATTTGTCCACTCGGCGATTTGCCAATTCGGCAATTTGTCCATTCGGCGATTTGTCCATTTGGCAATTTGTCCATTCGGCAATTTATCCACTCGGCGATTTGCCAATTCGACAATTTGTCTACTCGGCGATTTGCCAATTCGGCAATTTGTCCATTCGGCAATTTGTCCACTCGGCGATTTGCCAATTCGGCAATTTGTCCATTTGGCAATTTGTCCATTCGGCAATTTATCCACTCGGCGATTTGCCAATTCGACAATTTGTCTACTCGGCGATTTGTCCATTCGGCGATTTGCCAATTCGGCAATTTGTCCATTCGGCAATTTGTCTACTCGGCGATTTGCCAATTCGGCAATTTATCCATTCGGCAATTTGTCTACTCGGCGATTTGCCAATTCGGCAATTTGTCCACTCGGCGATTTGTCCATTTGGCAATTTGTCCATTCGGCAATTTATCCACTCGGCGATTTGCCAATTCGACAATTTGTCTACTCGGCGATTTGTCCATTCGGCGATTTGTATATTCGGCGATTTGTCCATTCGGCGATTTGCCAATTCGGCAATTTGTCCACTCGGCGATTTGTCCATTCGGCGATTTGTCCATTTGGCAATTTGTCCATTCGGCAATTTATCCACTCGGCGATTTGCCAATTCGACAATTTGTCTACTCGGCGATTTGTCTATTCGGCGATTTGCCAATTCGGCAATTTGTCCACTCGGCGATTTGCCAATTCGGCAATTTGTCCATTCGGCAATTTGTCTACTCGGCGATTTGCCAATTCGGCAATTTGTCCACTCGGCGATTTGTTTACTCGGCGATTTGTCTACTCGGCGATTTGTCCACTCGGCGATTTGTCCATTCGGCGATTCGTCCATTGTGAAAAAAAAGGAAACATTTTTATCATAAAAAAAAGAAATTAATCATTAATAAAAAAATAATGTATGTCTATCTGATCTCGAGATATTATGATTAAAATATTGTTGCTGAAAGGGTAAGAATCTCTGCGGCGATGACATCGAACCCAAGAATACCCAGGAGGTAGTGCACTGGCTTCTGCTTGCCCCTTGACGGCCTTGGCTAGTGTGGGGGACTAGCAAGTGGCAGAGAATAACCGGAGATGCCGATGACCAACTCTCGGTCTCGCTAACCAGTGCACGATATGCATGCAACAATTCGAATACATTTTTTTCTTCTTCTCAATATTATTATTGTAGATTACACTTCAAAAATGTGATTAAAAAATAATTTTTAATTCGAGTTGGGCCCCATCAATAAAAAAATTAAGAATATGGATAAAACATGCACGTGCGTCCATTTGAAAAATGTATGAAATTAATCAAACTTCCAATAACGACATTTTCCCCACTAGCCAATATCAATTTAGAACGATAAGCATCTTATCAGCACATCAGAATTTTACTCATCACTCCTCGGAAAAATATGCACCCAAACTATATAGCATTAAGGGGTGTCGAAATAGGGCAGGCGTCAGGGGGAAACAAAATTACAAACAATGGTAGAAAGTTTATACGAGTTGTACATACGCGAAATTTATTTCGCGGAAACTAAAATCATATCTAGCCATTGCACGTGTTAAACTTAATTTTAATAAATCCTGAAAATTACTTTAAAAAGTCCTTGAAAATTCCTTTTTAAAAACTACTTAAATAATGTCTGAATAATCTGGAATAAATCCTGAAATATTCACAAAACTTCCTTGATAACCTCAAAATTAAAAAATCCTTGAAAATTGCTTTAAAAGGTCCTTGAAAATTCCTTTTTAAAAACTACTTGGAAAATGTCTGAAAAACAGGAATAAATCCTGAAAAATTCTCGACAAAATTTACAAAACTTCCTCGATAACCTCAAAATGAAAAATCCTTGAAACAATCTTAATAAATCCTTGAAAATTGCTTTAAATTTTTAAAAAAATACTTGAAATTTTTTTGAAAATCAGGAATAAATCCTGAAAAATTCTCGACAAAATTCACAAAACTTCCTTGACAATCTCAAAAATGAAAAATCCTTGAAACAATCTTAATAAATCCTTTAAAATCGCTTTAAAAGGTCCTTGAAAATTCCTTTTTAAAAAAATACTTTAATTTTTTTTGAAAATCAGGAAAAAATCCTGAAAAATTCTTGGCAAAATTTACAAAACTTCCTTGATAACCTCAAAAATGAAAAATCCTTGAAACAATCTTAATAAATCATTTAAAATTGATTTAAAATGTCCTTGAAAATTCCTTTTTAAAAGAATACTTGAAAAAATTTTGAAAATCAGGAATAAATCCTGAAAAATTCTCGACAAATTTCACAAAACTTCCTTGATAACTTCAAAAATGAAAAATCCTTGAAGCAATCTTAATAAATCCTTGAAAATCGCTTTAAAAGGTCCTTGAAAATTCCTTTTTAAAAAAATACTTTAAATTTTTTTGAAAATCAGGAATAAATCCTGAAAAATTCTTGGCAAAATTTACAAAACTTCCTTGATAACCTCAAAAATGAAAAATCCTTGAAGCAATCTTAATAAATCCTTGAAAATTGCTTTAAAAGGTCCTTGAAAATTCCTTTTTAAAAAAATACTTGAAAATCAGGAATAAATCCTGAAAAATTCTCGACACATTTCACAAAACTTCCTTGATAACTTCAAAAATGAAAAATCCTTGAAGCAATCTTAATAAATCCTTGAAAATCGCTTTAAAAGGTCCTTGAAAATTCCTTTTTAAAAAAATACTTGAAAATCAGGAATAAATCCTGAAAAATTCTCGACAAATTTCACAAAACTTCCTTGATAACTTCAAAAATGAAAAATCCTTGAAGCAAACTTAATAAATCCTTGAAAATCGCTTTAAAATGTCCTTGAAAATTCCTTTTTAAAAAAATACTTGAAAATTTTTTGAAAATCAGGAATAAATCCTGAAAAATTCTTGGCAAAATTTACAAAACTTCCTTGATAACCTCAAAAATGTAAAATCCTTGAAACAATCTTAATAAATCCTTGAAAACTGCTTTAAAAGGTCCTTGAAAATTCCTTTTTAAAAAAATACTTGAAAATCAGGAATAAATCCTGAAAAATTCTCGACAAATTTCACAAAACTTCCTTGATAACCTCAAAAATCAAAAATCCTTGAAACAATCTAAATAAATCCTTGAAAATTACTTTAAAAGGTCCTTGAAAATTCCTTTTTAAAAAAATACTTGAAATTTTTTTGAAAATCAGGAATAAATCCTGAAAAATTCGCTACAAAATTACAAAACTTCCTTGATAACCTCAAAATTGAAAAATCCTTGAAACAATCTTAATAAATCCTCAAAAATTGCTTTAAAAGGTCCTTGAATATTCCTTTTTTTTAAATACTTGAAATTTTTTTGAAAATCAGGAATAAATCCTGAAAAATTCTAGAAAAAATTCACAAAACTTTCTTGATAACCTCAAAAAATGAAAAATCCTTGAAACAATTTAAATAAATCTTTGAAAATTGCTTTAAAAAGTCCTTGAAAATTCCTTTTAAAAAAATATCTTGAACAATGTCTGAACAGCAGGAATAAATTCTGAAAAATTCTTGAAAAAATTCACAAAACTTCCTTGATAACCTCAAAAATGAAAAATCCTTGAAACAATCTTAATAAATCCTTGAAAATTTCTTTAAAAGGTCCTTGAAAAGTCATTTTTAAAAAACTACTTGTAAAATGTCTGAACAGCAGGAAAAAATCCTGAAAAATTCTTGAAAAAATTCACAAAACTTCCAGGATAACCTCAAAAATGAAAAATCCTTGAAACAATCTTAATAAATCATTGAAAATTGCTTTAAAAGATCCTTGAAAATTCATTTTTGAAAAACTACTTGAAAAATGTCCGAACAGCAGGAAAAAATCCTGAAAAATTCTTGAAAAAATTCACAAAACTTCCTTGACAACCTCAAAAATGAAAAAATCCTTGAAACAATCTTAATAAATCCTTGAAAATTGCTTTAAAAGGTCCTTGAAAATTCCTTTTTAAAAAAATTTCTTGAACAATGTCTGAAAAACAGGAATAAATCCTGAAAAATTCGCGACAAAATTTACAAAACTTCCTTGATAACCTTAAAAATTAAAAATCCTTGAAACAATTTAAAAAAATCCTTGAAAAATGCTTTAAAAGGTCCTTGAAAATTCCTTTTTAAAAAAATACTTGAAATTTTTTTGAAAATCAGGAAAAATTCGCGACTAAATTACAAAACTTCCTCTATAACCTCAAAAATGAAAAATCCTTGAAACAATCTTAATAAATCCTTGAAAATTGCTTTAAAAAGTCCTTGAAAATTCCTTTTTAAAAAAAATACTTGAAAAATGTCTGAAAAACAGGAATAAATCCTGAAAAATTCTCGACAAAATTCACAAAACTTCCTTGATAACCTCAAAAATGAAAAATCCTTGAAACAATCTTAATAAATCCTTTAAAAGGTCCTTGAATATTCCTTTTTAAAAACTACTTGAAAAATCTCTAAAAAACAGGAAAAAATCCTGAAAAAATCTTGAAAAAATCACAAAACTTCTTAGATAACCTCATTGCACGTGTTAAACTTGTTGTTTTAAAATGTGTTATTGTGAAGTTATTAGATATTGAGAGCTTCCAGAAAGGATTTTCAGCAAAACGAGATACCTATTATTTCCATAAGAAAACTAAATAATTCGCTTTGTTTTAACCTTACACAATTAAAAGATTTGATACTTATTCCTTTTCGTTAAAATCTGGGAAATTTCCCTCAGCACTAGTGTTAGGGTGTATACAGACTGTAGTTACCCCCGAGAGCAAAAAAAAGGGGGCCTTAGTTCTATTTGAAAGGGGCCGACTTTTGCTTTGTACGATACGACGACATACTGCAGCGACTACAATTTCCTCCTTAATCCCTATAATGCTTGAAAATTTATTGCCCATAGGCGAAAAGGAGAATGGTGGGAATTTAACTGATTGTATTATTTTGATGAATGGAGGCGAATTAATTAACAAGTTTTATTTTATTTTAAGATTCTAAAATTTATTATTGCATTTTTTGGATCCTAATGAAATTTTCATAACATTGGCAACATCCTAAAAATATCTCTAAATTTAAGGATATTTTCGAACGTCTGGCAGCGTTTTAATAAAAATTATCAATTAAAAAAACTATGCGCACAATATTTCACGATTGAGAAAAATTTTGTTTTAAATATATTTTTTTAGAAAGTTCTGCGATTTATAAAAAAAATTTAAGCGGCGTTGCGATGTTTTCAAAAATGTTTCATGGTCTGCGGAATTTTTACTAGACTTAAAAATCGCAAATACCCGAAAATACTAAAAAATTATAAGAGAAAATTTTAAAGCAACGTTGTCATTTTTCTAAACATTTCGCTAAATCTCAAGATTTTTTACGACACAAAAATCTGCCTTGGATTTATCTAAAAAACTACTTGAAAAATGTCTGAAAAACAGGAATAAATCCTGAAAAATTCTTGATAAAATTCACCAAACTTCCAGGATAACTTAAAAAATGAAAAATGCTTGAAACAATCTTAATAAATCCTTGAAAAATGCTTTAAAATGTCCTTGAAAATCCCTTTTTAAAAAAATACTTGAAAATAAGGAATAAATTCTGAAAAATTCTTGACAAAATTCACAAAACTTCCTTGAAAACCTTAAAAATCATAAATCCTTGAAATAATTAAAACAAATCCTTGAAAAGTGGTTTAAAAAGTCCTTGAAAATTCCTTTTTAAAAAAATTCTTGAACAATGTCTGAAAAACAGGAATAAATTCTGAAAAATTTTAGAAAAAATTCACAAAACTTCCTTGACAACCTCAAAAATGAAAAAATCCTTGAAACGATCTTAATAAATCCTTGAAAATTGCTTTAAAAGGTCCTTGAAAATTCCTTTTTGAAAAACTACTTGAAAAATGTCTGAAAAACAGGAATAAATCCTGAAAAATTCTTGATAAAATTCACCAAACTTCCAGGATAACTTAAAAAATGAAAAATGCTTGAAACAATCTTAATAAATCCTTGAAAAATGCTTTAAAATGTCCTTGAAAATCCCTTTTTAAAAAAATACTTGAAAATAAGGAATAAATTCTGAAAAATTCTTGACAAAATTCACAAAACTTCCTTGAAAACCTTAAAAATCATAAATCCTTGAAATAATTAAAACAAATCCTTGAAAAGTGGTTTAAAAAGTCCTTGAAAATTCCTTTTTAAAAAAATTCTTGAACAATGTCTGAAAAACAGGAATAAATTCTGAAAAATTTTAGAAAAAATTCACAAAACTTCCTTGACAACCTCAAAAATGAAAAAATCCTTGAAACGATCTTAATAAATCCTTGAAAATTGCTTTAAAAGGTCCTTGAAAATTCCTTTTTGAAAAACTACTTGAAAAATGTCTGAAAAACAGGAATAAATCCTGAAAAATTCTTGACAAAATTCACAAAACTTCCTTGATAACCTTAAAAATCAAAAATCGTTGAAACAATTTAAATAAATTCTTGAAAATTGGTTTAAAAAGTCGTTGAAAACTCCTTTTTAAAAAATTTCTTGAACAATGTCTGTAAAATCCTGAAAAATTCTAGAAAAAATTCACAAACTTCCTTGATAACCTCAAAAATGAAAAATCCTTGAAAAAATTAAAATAAATCCTTGAAAATTGCTTTAAAAAGTCCTTGAAAATTGCTTTAAAAAGTCCTTGAAAACTCCTTTTTAAAAAAATTCTTGAAAAATGTCTGAAAAACAGGAATAAATCCTGAAAAATTCTCGACAAAATTCACAAAACTTCCTTGATAACCTCAAAAAATGAAAAATCCTTAAAACAATCTTAATAAATCCTTGAAAATTGCTTTAAAAGGTCCTTGAAAATTCCTTTTTAAAAACTATTTGAAAAATGTCTGAAAAACAGGAATAAATCCTGAAAAATTCTCGACAAAATTCAGAAAACTTCCTTGATAACCTCAAAAAATGAAAAATCCTTGAAACAATTTAAATCAATCCTTGAAAATTACTTTAAAAGGTCCTTGAAAACTCCTTTTTATAAAAAAATTTTGAACAATGTCTGAACAGCAGGAAAAAATCCTGAAAAGTTCTTGAAAAAATTCACAAAACTTCCAGGATAACCTCAAAAATGAAAAATCCTTGAAACAATCTTAAGAAATCCTTGAAAATTGCTTTAAAAGATCCTTGAAAATTCATTTTTGAAAAACTACTTGAAAAATGTCCGAACAGCAGGAATAAATCCTGAAAAATTCTTGACAAAATTTACAAAACTTCCTTGATAACCTTAAAAATCAAAAATCCTTGAAACAATTTAAACAAATCATTGAAAATTGGTTTAAAAAGTCCTTGAAAACTCCTTTTTATAAAATTTCTCGAACAATGTCTGAAAAACAGGAATAAATCCTGAAAAATTCGCGACAAAATTTACAAAATTTCCTTGATAACCTTAAAAATTAAAAATCCTTGAAACAATTTAAATAAATCCTTGAAAAATGCTTTAAAGGGTCCTTGAAAATTCATTTTTAAAAAACTACTTGAAAAATATCTGAAAAACAGGAATAACATTTTTGCGTCAAAATAAGTTTTTCAAATTCAGGAAAATTTAATCAAAATTAATGATTTCTACTAAAATATTCACCAATTATAAATGAAAATTGTAAAGCAATGTTGACCTTTTCCAAAAATTTCCCTAAATCTGGAGATTTTTTTATGACACAAAAATCGGCTTTAGGCATATCTCAATAAATTTAGGTTCAATGAAATTTTCGTAAATTTGGTAACATCAAAAAATATTTTCAACTTTGGAGAATTTTCGAAAATTTGGCAACGTCTTTATCAAAATAAATTTTTCAAATTTAGGCAATAAAATAATGATTTCTACCAATAGAAAATTGTAAAGCAACGTTGTCATTTTTCCAAAAATTTCCCCAAATCTGGAGATTTTTTTACGACAGAAAAACCTGCCTCATTTTTATCTTAAAAAATCTACAGATTTAATGAAATTGTCGTAAATTTGGCAACACCAAAAAATATTTTTAACTTTAGAAAATTTTCGAAAATTTGGCAACGTTTTTATCAAAATAAATTTTTCAAATTTAGGCAATTAAATAATGATTTCTACCAATAGAAAATTGTGAAGCAACGTTGTCATTTTTCCAAAAAAATCCCCAAATCTGGAGATTTTTTTACGACAGAAAAACCTGCCTCATTTTTATCTTAAAAAATCTACAGATTTAATGAAATTGTCGTAAATTTGGCAACACCAAAAAATATTTTTAACTTTAGAAAATTTTCGAAAATTTGGCAACGTTTTTATCAAAATAAATTTTTCAAATTTAGGCAATAAAATAATGATTTCTACCAATAGAAAATTGTAAAGCAACGTTGTCATTTTTCCAAAAATTTCCCCAAATCTGGAGATTTTTTTACGACAGAAAAACCTGCCTCATTTTTATCTTAAAAAAATCTACAGATTTAATGAAATTGTCGCAAATGTGGCAACGTCATAAAAATATTTGTAACTTTATTTTCTTTTATTATTCTTATATAAAATCTCCCTTAAAAATCTCCCGGATAATCCCTCATTTTTTTTCTCCTCCACCGAATTCGAGTTGAGCCGCGAAAAAAACCATGCATCTGTCAAAGCGTCCATGTGGGTCATAAACTAGGGGTTATCAACCCTTAAATCTGGCGAGTCGCTGTGCTCTTTGTCGTCATCCGACACGTTTTAGAAAATAAACGACAAGAGAAATATCACGTGAGGATCAAAGAACGTCTGCTGACTTCAAACAGGCTAATAAACTATTTTTTGTGTAACTTGATTTCCAAAAAAAAACAACCATTTAATTCATTAATTAAACGGTTTTAGTTTTTCCGTATCGAGTTTCTAAGAAAATCTACTATAAACAATAAATAAATAATTTAAAAAAAAAAATAAAAAAAAAAACACCTTGATTAGAGAATTTACGTCATTGGGAAAAATCCAGTGAAACTGAAATCAATTAAAGTTTTTTGTGACGAGGGTTGTGTTGGATTTGCATTTAAAAGTTCGCGGAATTGTTATTTTTAAAATTCATTTTTTTGACATTAATTTTAATAATTTTGCATTATTTTTTATTCGTTACAATTTGCAAGTTGAATAACCTCAAAGACGCATAATTTATAATAAAAAAATATTTAATTGTATTTTTATTTTAGGCGAAAATAATTAATAAAAACTTGTAATTTTCCACTAGAAATTCATTATTGGCAGGAATTTTTTCCACGAAAATGCACTAGCAGACATTTTTTTCTTGAAAAATGCACTATTTGCAGGATTTTTTCCATAAAAAATGCACTATTGGCTGACATTTTTTCCAATAAAAATTCATTATTGGCAGGCGTTTTTTTCCACGAAAAATGCACTGGCAGGCATTTTTTTCTTGAAAAATGCACTATTTGCAGGATTTTTTCCATAAAAAATGCACTATTGGCTGACATTTTTTCCAATAAAAATTCATTATTGGCAGGCGTTTTTTTCCACGAAAATGCACTAGCAGACATTTTTTTCTTGAAAAATGCACTATTTGCAGGATTTTTTCCATAAAAAATGCACTATTGGCTGACATTTTTTCCAATAAAAATTCATTATTGGCAGGCGTTTTTTTCCACGAAAAATGCACTGGCAGGCATTTTTTTCTTGAAAAATGCACTATTTGCAGGATTTTTTCCATAAAAAATGCACTATTGGCTGACATTTTTTCCACTAAAAATTCATTATTGGCAGGCGTTTTTTTCCACGAAAAATGCACTAGCAGGCATTTTTTTCTTGAAAAATGCACTATTTGCAGGACTTTTTCCATAAAAAATGCACTATTCCCTGACATTTTTTCCACTAAAAATTCATTATTGGCAGGCGTTTTTTTCCACGAAAAATGCACTGGCAGGCATTTTTTTCTTGAAAAATGCACTATTTGCAGGATTTTTTCCATAAAAAATGCACTATTGGCTGACATTTTTTCCAATAAAAATTCATTATTGGCAGGCGTTTTTTTCCACGAAAATGCACTAGCAGACATTTTTTTCTTGAAAAATGCACTATTTGCAGGATTTTTTCCATAAAAAAATGCACTATTGGCTGACATTTTTTCCACTAAAAATTCATTATTGGCAGGCGTTTTTTTCCACGAAAAATGCACTAGCAGGCATTTTTTTCTTGAAAAATGCACTATTTGCAGGACTTTTTCCATAAAAAATGCACTATTTGCAGGACTTTTTCCATAAAAAATGCACTATTGGCTGGCAGTTTTTCAGAGAAAGCAGCCATCTTCTTCCATGAAAAATGCACTATTTACAGGCATTTTTTCCATGAGTAATGCACTATTGGCAAGCATTTTTTTCAATGAAAACTGCATTATTTGCAGGCATATTTTTCCGAGAAAAATGCACTAGCAGACATTTTTTTCTTGAAAAATGCACTATTTGCAGGATTTTTTCCATAAAAAATGCACTATTGGCTGACATTTTTTCCACTAAAAATTCATTATTGGCAGGCGTTTTTTTCCACGAAAAATGCACTAGCAGGCATTTTTTTCTTGAAAAATGCACTATTTGCAGGACTTTTTCCATAAAAAATGCACTATTGGCTGGCAGTTTTTCAGAGAAAGCAGCCATCTTCTTCCATGAAAAATGCACTATTTACAGGCATTTTTTCCATGAGTAATGCACTATTGGCAAGCATTTTTTTTTCAATGAAAACTGCATTATTGGCAGGCATATTTTTCCGAGAAAAATGTACTAGCGGCCATTTTTTCCATATAAAATGCACCATTAGTATGTATTTTTTCCCTGAAACATGTATTATTTGCAAGAATTTTTTGCGATGAAAAATGCACTTTTGGTAGGCTTTTTTTTCGACGAAAAATGTACTATCGACAAGTATTTTTTCCACGAAAACAAAATTAAGAACAAGACGAAAATGCACGATTGGCAGGCATTTTTTCCGAGAAAGCAGGCATTTTCTTCCATGAAAAATTCACTATTGGCACCATTTTTTTCCATAAATAATGCACTATTGGCTGACATTTTTTCCACTAAAAATTCATTATTGGCAGTCATTTTTTCCACGAAAAATGCACTATTGGCAAGCATTTTTTCTATGAACAATAGCAGACATTTTTTTCATTAAAAATTCATTATTCGCAGGCATTTTTTCCATGAATAATACCCTATTGAGAGGATTTTTCCATAAATAATGCACTATTGGCTGGCATTTTTTCCATAAATGACATTTTTTTCACTAAAAATTCATTATTGGCAGGCATTTTTTTCCACGAAAAATGCACTAGCAGGCATTTTTTTCTTGAAAAATGCACTATTTGCAGGATTTTTTCCATAAAAAATGCACTATTGGCTGACATTTTTTCCACTAAAAATTCATTATTGGCAGGAATTTTTTCCACGAAAAATGCACTATCAGGCATTTTTTTTCTTGAAAAATGCACAATTTGCAGGATTTTTTCCATAAAAAATGCACTATTGGCTGACATTTTTTCCACTAAAAATTCATTATTGGCAGTCATTTTTTCCACGAAAAATGCACTATTGGCAAGCATTTTTTCTATGAACAATAGCAGACATTTTTTTCATTAAAAATTCATTATTCGCAGGCATTTTTTCCATGAATAATACCCTATTGAGAGGATTTTTCCATAAATAATGCACTATTGGCTGGCATTTTTTCCATAAATAATGCACTATTGGCTGGCATTTTTTCCATAAATAATGCACTATTGGCTGGCATTTTTTCCATAAATAATGCACTATTGGCTGGCATTTTTTCCATAAATAATGCACTATTGGCTGACATTTTTTTCACTAAAAATTCATTATTGGCAGGCATTTTTTTCCACGAAAAATGCACTAGCAGGCATTTTTTCAGAGAAAGCAGTCATCTTCTTCCATGAAAAATGCACTATTTACAGGTATTTTTTCTATGAGTAATGCACTATTGGCAGGCATTTTTTTCCACGAAAAATGCATTATCAACAGGTATGTTTTTAGGGGGGAATAGAGTGGGGGAAACCGAAGATCTTCTCTTAGTAGTTATTTGTTCCCATTTTTATATTCTTGTTTTTTTGTTAATTATTTATTTCCTCACTTTTTTCCTATTCTTGTTTTTTGCACCATTTATTTGTGTCCCCATTTTTTATTGCCCCAACTGTTTTTATCCCCCATCTTTTTGTACCCCTTTTTCTCCCACGCTTTTCCTTTGTTTATCAATTTGCTAGTTTTCTTCTCACTATTTTATTTTTTCACATTTTTTCTTTTCTTTCTCACTTTTTTTTCTTTTTACCTTAAGCTAAATTTGTATTTTATCTTTCCCCCATTTTCTTATTTTATATTCCAACCTCCAACCCCCCTATTCCCCATTTTTTATTTTTTTTTCGAACATTTTTTCACTTCTTATTCTTCATTTTTCTATTCTCCATTTTTTGTTCTGTTGTAGCCCAGAAAAAATTACTATAACCTGAGCAAAGTTACTCTACTCCGAGTTAATTTATTCTACCACAAGCAAAGTTACTCTAATCTAAGCAAAATTCCTCTACCCTGAGCAAAGTTACTCTACCCCGAGTAAGTTTATTCTACCCCAAGTAAAGTTACTCTAACCTGAGCAAAGTTCCTCTGCCTGAGCGCAAAGTTCTTCAACCCTGAGCAAAGTTATTCTACCCCGAGTAAGTTTATTCTACCACAAGCAAAATTACTCTAACGTGAGCAAAGTTATTTTATTCCGAGTAAGTTTATTCTACCTCAGGTAAAGTTCCTCTAACCTAAGCGAAGTTCCTCTACCCTGAGCAAAGTTTCTCTACCCTGAGCAAAGTTCCTCTGCCCTAAGCAATAGTAGCAGGTTACTTTACTTCGAGCAATGTTACTCTACCCCGAGTAAACTTATTTTCCCCCAAGAAAATGTACTTTAACCTGAGCAAAGTAAAGTTACTATTCCCCGAGTAAATTTATTCTACCACAAGCAAAATTACTCTAACGTGAGCAAAGTTATTTTATTCGGAGTAAGTTTATTCTACTCCAAGTAAAGTTACTCTAACCTGAGCAAAGTTACTCTATCTCGAGTAAATTTATTTTCCCCCAAGAAAATATACTTTAACCTGAGCAAAGTTCCTCTAGATGAGTAAAATTACTATACCCCGAGTAAATTTATTCTGTCCCAAGCAAAGTTACTCTACTTGACCAACATTACTCCATCATCTACAAGATTATATAATGAACCATATGATTAGAAATTTTTAAATATTTTTTATTAATAAAAAAAAACCAACAGCTGTTCATTATAAAATTCTATTTAATCGTAATAAACAACCTCGAACCTCGAATAAAATAACCATTAACCGAGTTCCTAGTAATTATCATTATTTTTCCAGTTATAGTTTACACTCCCAAAAACTTATCTGTATATGGAAAATAAATTTTACAACGTTTACACACGTGTTCAATGACGTCACACCCTTATTGAATTACAACAGTTCAACCTCACCCGAACGATCGCTTCCACCCCACTGACACTGAACGAATCCAGTGGTGCCGTTAAAAAAAAAGAAAGAAATAAAAATAATACTTTTTTAAAATCTTCTTAGTTTCGGCAATATGCCATCATCAGGCCAAATTAATTACAAACGAGTCAAAGAATGAGTTACAAAACAGGTTAACGAAGGAATAAAAATTAAATTAAATTAGGTGCGAACATATAGGAACAAAGGGGATTAAGTGGTACTAGGAAACATTTATGGAAAATTATAAGGGTAAAATTTTAAGGAAAAATGAGTACGGTCTAAACCCCATGGTGTGGCTTAGAGGCAAATGTGGACAATCTTTTGGAAAGACTTTCTCAGATATTTAATGTTAAATTTTCAAACTTTGACATTTTTTATTTTTGACAGGTGACAGTTATAGAAATTCTGTGATATATTAACAGCTTTCTTTCGACCATGTTCCTGGAATCAAAACGCGTTATGTTCCCGAATCATGTTCTTTCGAGTAAATTTGCATTCTGATTCATCCCCACTCCAATCATAACTTTGGACTATAATCAGTAATCCCTTTTCCCCCCTGAAACATTGAAAATGTTTGATTGACAGATACAAATCAATGTTTTCTAACCTCAAAAAAGATAGGACAGAGGACAAATTATTAAAGTATTTTTAAAATGAAAGTTAACATATACATATGATTCAGAGCAAAACATTACTGCATCGCTTAACTTAAGTGACGAAGGTTATGATTTCAGTGCTACCGATGCAAAAATAAAAATTATACGAATATAGATCTTAAATTATCTGACCTAGCCTCACATTAGGTCTGTTCTGGTTTCGAAAAATATCTGTCCGAGAAAGTCAGGCGCATGTGTCGTATAAGATTCGTACTTAGATTTGTCTACTGCACATATGCGTGACCTACTGCGCATGTGTCCGACATTCTCTGACAGATAGTTTTCGAAACCAGAACAAACCTATTGAATTTAATCATGAAAAAACGAAAAAGAAGAGAAAAATCATGACTAATGACATGACAGAATTAACATTGACAATTTGACAAATGACAAGGATACAAAACAAAATTATGGAGTGTAGACTGTAGAGTCCATACAAAACATGAATGGTTAAACAAACTACTGTCCTACCTACTGTAGGTATATCACCGCCCGGAAGTTGGCAACCCAACTGCCGGAACCCTTTGATTTTTTTCAATTTCTGGACTCATCTCGAAGAGTTCTAGAGTTCTCGAGGGGGTGCAGATAAAGTTCTGCAATTTTTTTGCGGAAATTTTAAAAAACAAATTTTGGGGTGCTAACTTCATGCCTCGCCCCTTTTGTGAGAAACAAGTGTTCAGGGTGCATTTTTTAGTGTCTGTGAGCCCAAAATTCTTTTTAAATCTACAAATAATTACCACGCCACTGCGTTTTGTCGATATACGGACCAACACAGCTGGTCTGGTCTGCTGCCACCGGAGCCCGAATAGACCACTACTACAGGATGAGAAACTTCGGTCTAGATGCGATACGAACCAACGAAACGGATATTTAAATTTATCAGACAAGCAATGAATGACATGTTATAGTAACGATAAAAAAAAAATCAATTGGGAACGACGACACTAACGATAATACAAGCACTTTTAGAAACATAATAAATATAAATTTTTAAGTAGAGACTTAATCGTACGAAATATATTGTTTTTAATATTAGTATTTTTTTTATTTAAGGTTAAAGATGATTTTTGAATGAAACACACTATATATTTTTCCCTTCATAACTTAATTAATTTACATCCTCTCTGTTGGTTCATTAATAATCTCACTTTCTATGCTGATTTTAGAATATGCTGAAGACGCACATGAGCGTTCGTATAGTCACCATGCTGTGTACACCAGACGCAATTATGCGTCCTGTCGCTGTGTTTTCGGTAATTTTTTGCATATGAATTCAAATGATAATGTTAGAAGTAGGTGGGGTACCATTGATACAGTAACGGATGAATAGAAGTTTTAAAAAAACGCTCTATAGATGGCACCAATGGTCTTAGAAGCGCAGATGAAGTGGCTTTCTCATTTCTAGTTCATCTACATTCTACAAGCGTTTTTTAATCATTTTTTTGGACCTATAGGATCATCTTTTGTTCATTTTGATCATTTTCAATATTTAAGAATCATTGTCTGGATATTTTTGTGTATCCAGAATCATTTTTTGTTGGTTTTTAATATTCTAAAATTATTTTCTGATCATTATTGGATATATGGGATCATTTTTTATTTTGATCATTTTCAACACTCAAAGATTATTGTCTGCGTATTTTTGTGTCTCCAGAATCATTTTTTGTTGATTTTCAATATTCTAAAATTATTTTCTAATCATTCTTGGATGTATTGGATCATTTTTTTGGTGATTTTCAATATTCTAAAACTACTTTTTAATCAGTTTTTGTTGATTTTGATCATTTTCAACACTCAGGAATCATTGTCTGAGCATTTTTGTGCCTCTGGAATCATTTTTTGTTGGTTTTTAATATTCTAAAATTACTTTCTGATCATTATTGATCATTTTTAACACTTAAAGGATTATTGGAGTATTCTTGTGTCTCCAGAATCATTTTTTGTTGATTTTCAATATTCCAAAATTATTTTTTTTTATTCTTGAATGTATCCGATCATTTTTTTGTTGATTGTCAATATTTTAAAATTATTTTCTGATCATTCTTGGATTTGTTGGATCATTTTTTGTTCATTTTAATGATTTTTAACACTCAACATTATTGTCTGCGTATTTTTGTGTCTCCAGAATCATTTTTTGTTGATTTTCAATATTCCAAAATTATTTTTTGATCATTCTTGAATGTATCGGATCATTTTTTTGGTGATTTTCAATATTCTAAAATTATTTTCTGATCATTCTTGGATTTGTTGGATCATTTTTTGTCCATTTTAATGATTTTTAACACTCAGCATTATTGTCAGGGTTTTTGGGCCTCCAGAATAATTTTTTATTGGTTTTTAATATTCTAAAATTATTTACTGATCATTATTGATCATTTTTAACACTTAAAGGATTATTGGAGTATTCTTGTGTCTCCAGAATCATTTTTTGTTGATTTTCAATATTCCAACTGTTTTCTAAGCAGTTTTTTTTATTTTGAACACTCAAGAATCATTGTCTGAGTATTTTTGTGCCTCCAAAATCATTTTTGTTGGTTTTTAATATTCTAAAATTATTTTCTGATCATTATTGTATATATGGGATCATTTTTCATTTTGATCATTTTCAACGCTCAAAGATTATTGTCTGAGTATTTTTGTGTCTCCAGAATCATTTTTTGTTGATTTTCAATATTCCATAATTGTTTTCTGATCGTTCTTGGAAAAAACGGATCATTTTTTGTTGATTTTAATGATTGTTAACACTCAAGGTTATTGTCATGGTATTTTTGGGCCTCCAGAATCATTTTTTGTTGATTTTCAATATTCTAAAATTATTTTCTGATCATTCTTGGATTTGTTGGATCATTTTTGTTCATTTTAATGATTTTTAACACTCAACATTATTATCTGAGTATTTTTGTGCCTCCAGAATCATTTTTTGTTGGTTTTTAATATTCTAAAATTATTTTCTGATCATTATTGATCATTTTTAACACTTAAAGGATTATTGGAGTATTTTTGTGTCTCCAGAATCATTTTTTGTTGATTTTCAATATTCTAAAACTACTTTTTAATCAGTTTTTGTTGATTTTGATCATTTTCAACACTCTGGAATCATTGTCTGTGTATTTTTGAGTCTTCAGAATCATTATTTGTTGATTACAATTATTTTCTCATCATTTTTGAATATATCTGATCATTTTTTGATGCGTTTTACATTGTTGCATTTGTTTCTATTGACGTTAATATTGCGCATGACGTTTCTTATTTGAGCTGCTACAATTTAAATTGCAATTTAATTTTGCCAACTTAAAATTTTATTTCAAATATGGCAGACATTTTTTCCATGAAAAATGAACTATTGACAGGCATTTTTTGATGAAAAATGCTTTATTAGAAGACATTTTTTCCATGAAAAATGTACTATTGGCAGGATTTTTTTTTTCGAGAAAAATATATTAGCACATATTTTTTCCATAAAAAATGCACTATTGACAGACATTTTTTCGATGGAAAATGGACTGACTATAAGTAGGAATTTTTTACATGAAAAATGCACTATTGCTAGGCAATTTTACCACAAAAATGCACTAGCAGATATTTTTTCCACGAAAAATGTGCTACTTTTTCCACGAAAAATGCACTATCGATAGTAATTTTTCCACAAAATTAAGAACAAGACGGCAATTCACGATTGGCAGTCATTTTTTTCTCGAAAAATGCACGATAAGCAGCCATTAATGGCAGTCATTTTTTATGGGGAAATAGGGGATCTTCTCTTAGTAAGTATTTGGTCCTAATTTTTTTTAGTCTTGTCTTTTTTGTTAATTATTTATTCTCCCCCTTTTTTCCTATTCTTGTTATTTGACGAATTTTTCAATTTTTTTCCCATTTTTGTTTTGCCTTCAATTTTTTTCTTATTTGTTCTTTTTGCACCACTTATTTTTACCACAATTTTTTTAATATCCATTATTTTTTGTCCCATTTTTTCTCTTTTTTTTTAATTTGTGTTTTCAGCCTATTTTTACCACAATTTTTTTAATATCCATTATTTTTTGTCCCATTTTTTCTTTTTTTTTTAATTTGTGTTTTTCGGCCTATTTTTTCCTTTAATATTTTTTATGCCCTATATTCTTCTCCCTTTTTTTACCACACTTTTCTATCACTTTTTTCCTTTGTTTACCAGAATCTTTTATATTTTTTACCGTACAATTAAATAGTACAATTAGTTTTTAAGAGTTATTTGAAAATTTAAACAAATTATTAACATTTAGTAAAAAAAAGATGGTTGCAAAATTCACTTTTTAATTTTTCCAATTTTTGAGAATGTTTCTAAATGGGGACTGTATTTTTTTATTATTTCACAACAAAGTATAACTCAAAACGAAAAAATTACGACCTAAAAAAAGTCTCTACGACTATTTTCCAAAGGAGAATTTTAATTTGAAAAATATTTTTTTGCACATAAAAACGTGATTATCTCTGAAGTCTCTTAATATTTTTATCTGAAAAAATCCATGGATATTTCAGACACAAAAAGATATACATTCACCAAATTTCGTCAAAATAAAATTATTTTTGTGTAAATGAAAAATAAAAAACAATAAAAGCGATTTTTCGCATTTTACTCGGCGATTTTGAGGTTATGTGAAAAAATCATTTATACAAAAGTTGTAGAATCATTTATACAAAAGATGTAGATTTTTTTATGATCTACAAATTTTTTATTGTATACGTTTTTTTCCACCCCCCACGCATTTATTTTTTTACGTTTATTATACGCCACTTTACCCTTTCCAATTACTCCTATCCTGTTAACAATTTTTTTTTTTTTTTTTTTTTTTTTTTTTTTTTTTTTTTTTTTTTTTTTTTTTTTTTTTTTTTTTTTTTTTTTTTTTTTTTTTTTTTTTTTTTGTAAAAGTGTAATTTGACTGGACTACATAAAATATTTTTATATATTTCTCAATATTCGTATTTTTATAAAATTCATTCGTCTCGTTCTAGTGACCCATATTTTGTATTTATTCATTTAATAACATTTTATTTTATAGAATTTTTATAATTATAAATAAAAATTAATCAGTTCAAAAAAAAAAAAATTCCAACATTATTAACCTTTTCGGGGTCGAATCGTCTAACTAGACGAGTCGTAGAAATTCTTAATTTACAACTTCCGTTGCCATTTAATTGCCTATTAAAAAACAACTCGAATTCACTGGTTCATTCACTGCCGGTCACACTCGAGATCCATAATTAAGATATCTTTACATAAATTTAGCGTTTTTTGTACTTATGAACAATGGTCATCGCACTTGTCATATTTTTATAATTGTACATTTCGCGTATATACGAGGGAAAATCAAAATATTCAACTAAATTCATATTTTCTGACTTCCCTCGTATATGGTATTTATTATAATGTATATTAAAAAAGCATAAATTGCAACGTGAATTATTTTCCTAAGCACGCAAGGTGTTTCTAAAATTAAATTTTCATTGTCTGTTTTTCAGTAGTATTTTCTATAGTAAAAGTGAAACGCGAAATATTTTGGCACGGTTTTTACTACGAGCACGCTGTAGCCTTGTACAAATTTATTTTCGTATGAATCTATAAAAATTGTAAATAGTGACCTTAAAAAAAAATCGTTAATTTTGACTGATCGGACTATTTTATTTTTAAAATTAAATTTTATTTAAGGGGACTAGTTTTGAAATAAATAACATATGTATACTTATATATTTGCTACGGAGTTTCATTAGTACCTGGACTACCGAACTTTACTTGTTTTTTTCCTATTTCTTCCTATTTTTCCTCTTTTTCAATTATTTTTTTGTCTTTCCCCATTTGTCCCTATTTTTATGAATTTTGTTCTGTTTTCCCATTTTTTCCCCGTTTTTTCCTATTTTTCCCAAATTTCCCGATTATTCCCTATTTTCTTTATTTTTCGCTGCTTCCCTCATTTTTTCTTTCATTTTTCCTATTTCTTTCTATTTGTTCCTGTTTTCTATTGTTTTAACCCATTTTCTTTATTTCACCTTATTTTTTCTATATGTTCCTATTTGGACTTATTTTTTCCCTATTTATTCATATTTTTCCTGTTTTTCAATTATTTTTTCTTGTCTTTCCCCATTTGTCCCTATTTTTATGTATTTTGTTCTGTTTTCCCATTTTTTCCCTGTTTTTTCCCAAATTTCCCGATTATTCCCTATTTTATTTTCTCTATTTTTCGCTACTTTCCTCGTTTTTTTTTTCATTTTTCATATTTCTTTCTATTTGTTCCTGTTTTCTATTGTTTTAATCTATTTTCTTTATTTCACCTTATTTTTCCCTATTTGTTCCTGTTTTCTATTGTTTTAATCTATTTTCTTTATTTCACCTTATTTTTCCCTATTTATTCATATTTTTCCTGTTTTTCATTATTTTTTCCCCATTTATTCCTATTAATTTTAATTAGTTTCTATTTTTGCCCTATTTTATTTTTCCCCTATTTCTTTTTGGATGGAAATTTTACTATTTAGAATAATTTGTATTTTTTACTGTTTTATATTTTTCTTTTAATTTATTTTTTTTACGATACAAAATTTTGCTACCATCTTTTTTTTTAAATCTCAATTGACCACCCCCTTAGTTTCCTCTTAGCAACAAGTTTATAAAAACTTTAAATTTTAGCCAATCATGTTCATGAATCATCAAAATGATTCTTTTTGGTTGAAAATTTTACTATTTTGAAAAATTTGCATCTTTTACTATTTTTCTATGTCAAATTTTTGAAAAATTATGTTTTTAAAAGTCAGTTTTGAATTGTTTTATATTATTCTTTTAATCTATTTTTTTACGATACAAAATTTTGCTACCATCTTTTGTTTTAAAATCGTAATCAACCATCCCCTTAGTTTCCTCTTAGCAACAAGTTTATAAAAACTTTGAATTTTAGCAAATCATGTTCATGAATCATCAAAATGATTCTTTTTGGATGCACATTTTACTATTTTGAAAAATTTGCATTTTTTACTATTTTTCTGTCAAATTTTTGAAAAATTATGTTTTTAAAAGTGAGTTTTGAATTGTTTTATATATTTCTTTTAATTAATTTTTTTTAAGATAAAAAATTTTGCTACCATCTTTTGTTTTAAAATCGTAATCAACCATCCCCTTAGTTTCCTCTTAGCAACAAGTTTATAAAAACTTCCTTGAATTTTAGCCAATCATGTTCATGAAAATTAAAAATGATTCTTTTTGGATGCAAATTTTACTATTTAGAATCATTTGCTTTTTTTACTATTTTTCTATGTCAAATTTTTGAATAATTATGTTTTTAAAAGGTGAGTTTTATATTGTTTTATATATTTCTTTTAATTTATTTTTTTTAGTATACAAAATTTTGCTACCATCTTTTTTTAAAAATCTCAATTAACCACCCCCTTAGTTTCCTCTTAGCAACAAGTTTATAAAAACTTTAAATTTTAGCCAATCATGTTCATGAATCATCAAAATGATTCTTTTTGGATGAAAATTTTACTATTTTGAAAAATTTGCATTTTTTACTATTTTTCTATGTCAAATTTTTGAAAAATTATGTTTTTAAAAGTCAGTTTTGAATTGTTTTATATTATTCTTTTAATCTATTTTTTTTAGGATACAAAATTTTGCTACCATCGTTTGTTTTAAAATCAAGCACCCCCTTAGTTTTCTCTTAGCAACAAATTTAGAAAAACTTCCTTGAATTTTAGCCAATCATGTTCATGAATCATCAAAATGATTCTTTTTGGATGCACATTTTACTATTTTGAAAAATTTGCATTTTTACTATTTTTCTATGTCAAATTTTTGAAAAATTATGTTTTTAAAAGGTGAGTTTTATATTGTTTTATATATTTCTTTTAATTTATTTTTTTTAGTATACAAAATTTTGCTACCATCTTTTTTTAAAAATCTCAATCAACCACCCCCTTAGTTTCCTCTTAGCAACAAGTTTATAAAAACTTTAAATTTTAGCCAATCATGTTCATGAATCATCAAAATGATTCTTTTTGGATGCAAATTTTACTTTTTTGAAAAATTTGCAGTTTTTACTATTTTTCTATGTCAAATTTTTGAATAATTATGTTTTTAAAAGGTGAGTTTTATATTGTTTTATATATTTCTTTTAATTTATTTTTTTTAGTATACAAAATTTTGCTACCATCTTTTTTTAAAAATCTCAATTAATCACCCCCTTAGTTTCCTCTTAGCAACAAGTTTATAAAAACTTTCTTAAATTTTAGCCAATCATGTTCAAATTTTTGACAAATTAAGTTTTTAAAATTTTTCTAATTTATTGACTTTGGTTTTTTAATGAACATTCTTAAGGTGGCTAATTTATATTAAGATCTAGTTCTTTTATACAGTGTGTTATATTTATATTAAATTCTTGATTTTAAAATATAAAATTCTATATTAATTTATTCCTTTGACCCTATTTTTGTCACCCTAATAGGGCTGTAGTAATAAATGTGCGACTTTTTGAAAGGGACTTCGTGTACGTGTAGACACGTGGTAATATCAGAGATCAGAAAAAAAATACCGTGAAATTTCGACGCGCTGTTTGATGATGTTATTTAGGGTGGAAATTCAAAAGGAATTCGGTACGATTAGCGATTATTTAAAATTATTTTGGCAATAGAAAACCCAGTACTTACCATACATATATTTTTAAAAAAATTGTTTTATATTAAAAAAAAGGATACATTTCTTGAAAAAAGTCCAGATGAGGAGGCTGAAGAATATCTAAGGCTGAAAGAACCTGAAATAAAAATTCAATTATAAATATACTGAAAATTATTATTTTTTTAATTTTACAATTTTTTTAAGGTTTAATTTTAAGGTCAATTAAACACTTTTAAAATAATAAGTTATTAATTAGTGTAATAATTATAATAATAGTTACGACAATTCGATAATATAATTGGGCGCCAGATAATTATTTAAAAAAAAAATTGTGTGGACGTTATTTTTTCTACTATAAACGTGTTTTAATATCTCTCTCTCCCTTTCTCTCTCTTTCTTTATTTTTCCTATTTTATACTAATTTTTACTATTTTGTACTATGTTTTAATATTTAGTACTATCTTTGCCTATTTTCCCCAATTTTTGTCTACTTTTTTCTATTATTGCCTATTTTTATCCTATTTTCTACTTCTCTATTTTTCAATAATTTTCAATGGTTTTTCCTATATTTTACTTTATTTTACCCGCTTTATTCCTCGTTTTTTTCCTATTTCCTCCGTTTTTTCCTAATTTGCTGTATTTTTTCCTAATTTTCTTCACTATTTTTCCATATTTTTTCCTATTTCTCATTATTTTTTCGCCAGTTGTCTTGCTAACTTGATATCAAGATATCAATCGAAAAATATCGTAAAAAAATGCAATAAAATCTAAAAAATAGGAAAAAATCGCATCAAAAATTTTTTGTTTTTTTTCTGATTTCTTTTCTATTTTTTCTAATTTTTTTCTATTTTTTTCCTCATGGTTCTGTTTTTTTTCGATTTCTAATTTTTTCAATCGTCTGATTTTTTGGGATTTTGTGCAATTTTATTGTGATTTTTTTGCGATATTTTTTGATTTATTGCGTTTTTTTGCGATTTCTTTTTCATTTTTTTGCGATTTTTTGGCGTTTTTACAATTTTTTTTCCAATATTTTCTGATTTTTCTATCTGACTTGTTATGACTCTTCTTCCAGTTTTTTCTGGTTTTTTCTCGTTTTTCTGTTTTTTTTTCTTGTTTTTTTCAATTTTTTCAGTTTGTTTATTTTTTTCTGGCTTTGTTCTAATTTTTCTCGTTTTCGTTTTTTTTTTGTCTTTTATTTATTTTTTATGTTTTTCTTATTTCTTGCAGTTTTTTCGATTTTTTACCAATTTTTCCTCATTTTTTTCTAATTGATATTCTCGTTTTTTTCCTATTTTGTTTTTTAATTTTCTTCTTCTTCTTCTCCTTTTTGGCCTCAGCTGCCTGGTTTTTTAATTTTATCTTATTTCTCCTATTTATCCAGTTTTTTCGATTTTTTGCGATATTTTGGAATTTTTTGGCGGTATTTTTCGTTTACTTGGATTTTTTGCGACTTCTTTTTCTTTTTTTTTGCCTTTTTTATAATTTTTTTTCCAATATTTTCTGATTTTTCTTCTAATTTTATCCAATATATTCTGGATTTCCCATTTTTTTCTGTTTTCTTTTTCATATTTTTGTTTTTTTTTGTTTTCGTGTTTATTTTCTAAATCTTTCTTTTGTTTTTAATTTTTTCTAATTCCTCTGATTTTTTAATTTTTTTTTTCTTGTTTTTTCTGATTTTTCCTATTTTTTCAGTTCTCTTCCAATTTTTTTGTACAATTTTTTTTTTCAGTTTTTTTTTTTGGTTTTTTCCAAATTTTGCTCATTTTTTCTCATTGTTTTCCTTTTTTTCCTAATTCTATCGTGTGCAATTGTATTAGTTTTATTAAAAAATGCATTTTTCATCTTATAATTTTTTTTTCTATCTTTGTGATGAATTTTTCGTCTCATAATTTTGTTTTCTTCGTCGAACGCACATGCGCCTCGTTATTTTTCTTTTCACTTCTTTAAATCTTTTTACCAAGTATTTTTAGCTTATATTCTACATTTGGTACGGAACCCTAAATGTGCGAAGTCAGACACGCACTTGACCGATTTTTTTTCAAAATTCGAGATGTAAAAATTAGATAGTTTATTTTATTTTCCGATATACGGTATAAACGAGTACGTCCCATGTACTGCTAGTCACGGCGAAAATAAAAACAATACAATTTTCTTCTTTTCTCATGTTTACATCTGGCCTCTATTTAATATGGAATTCAGTTCGTATATACTGCCATCTCTTAACAGCCTTATTAATTAATGTAGATATTTTTTTAAATATAATATAGGTTTAAAAAAATTATAAATATTTTTTGTAGGCATATTTGATGACAGACTTTTAAGTACTAATTTAAAAAAATTACATAATACGTCCCCATTTCCAAGATTTTTATATAGCATATTTTTTTTGTACTTTTTTTTCATTTTGGAGGCACAAAATATGCTAATCACTTGTACTTAACAAATTCTTCATCAAGTTAGTAAAATGTTTAATTTTTAATTAAAAAAAGAGCGGCAAATTTTTTTTCCACCACTAATTAGCGGCAAAAAAGCGGCAAATTCACCAGCTTTTAGTTTTTTGATAAGGTCATTATTTACGCTGTTGTCATGCTAACTTGATATCAAGTTAGTAAAATGTTTATTTTTTAATTAAAAAAAGAGCGGCAAATTTTTTTTCCACCACTAATTAGCGGCAAAAAAGCGGCAAATTCACCAGCTTTTAGTTTTTTGATAAGGTCATTATTTACGCTGTTGTCATGCTAACTTGATATCAAGTTAGTAAAATGTTTATTTTTTAATTAAAAAAAGAGCGGCAAATTTTTTTTCCACAACTAATTAGCGGCAAAAAAGCGGCAAATTCTCCAGCTTTTAGTTTTTTGATAAGGTCATTATTTACGCTGTTGTCTTCCTAACTTGATATCAAGTTAGTAAGATGTTTATTTTTTAATTAAAAAAAGAGCGGCAAATTTTTTTTCCACAACTAATTAGCGGCAAAAAAGCGGCAAATTCTCCAGCTTTTAGTTTTTTGATAAGGTCATTATTTACGATGTTGTCATGCTAACTTGATATCAAGTTAGTAAAATGTTTATTTTTTAATTAAAAAAAGAGCGGCAAATTTTTTTTCCACAACTAATTAGCGGCAAAAAAGCGGCAAATTCTCCAGCTTTTAGTTTTTTGATAAGGTCATTATTTACGCTGTTGTCTTCCTAACTTGATATCAAGTTAGTAAGATGTTTATTTTTTAATTAAAAAAAGAGCGGCAAATTTTTTTTCCACAACTAATTAGCGGCAAAAAAGCGGCAAATTCTCCAGCTTTTAGTTTTTTGATAAGGTCATTATTTACGCTGTTGTCTTCCTAACTTGATATCAAGTTAGTAAGATGTTTATTTTTTAATTAAAAAAAAAGCGGCAATTTTTTTCCACAACTAATTAGCGGCAAAAAGGCGGCAAATTCACCAGCTTTTAGTTTTTTGATAAGGTCATTATTTACGCTGTTGTCATGCTAACTTGATATCAAGTTAGTAAGATGTTTAATTTTTAATTAAAAAAAGAGCGGCAAATTTTTTCCCACAACTAATTAGAGGCAAAAAAGCGGCAAATTCACCAGCTTTTAGTTTTTTGATAAGGTCATTATTTACGATGTTGTCATGCTAACTTGATATCAAGTTAGTAAAATGTTTATTTTTTAATTAAAAAAAGAGCGGCAAATTTTTTTTCCACAACTAATTAGCGGCAAAAAAGCGGCAAATTCTCCAGCTTTTAGTTTTTTGATAAGGTCATTATTTACGCTGTTGTCATGCTAACTTGGTATCAAGTTAGTAAGATGTTTAATTTTTAATTAAAAAAAGAGCGGCAAATTTTTTTCCCACAACTAATTAACGGCAAAAAAGCGGCAAATTCTCCAGCTTTTAGTTTTTTGATAAGGTCATTATTTACGCTGTTGTCATGCTAACTTGGTATCAAGTTAGTAAGATGTTTAATTTTTAATTAAAAAAAGAGCGGCAAATTTTTTTCCCACAACTAATTAACAGCAAAAAAGCGGCAAATTCTCCAGCTTTTAGTTTTTTGATAAGGTCATTATTTACGCTGTTGTCATGCTAACTTAGTATCAAGTTAGTAAGATGTTTAATTTTTAATTAAAAAAAGAGCGGCAAATTTTTTTCCCACAACTAATTAGCGGCAAAAAAGCGGCAAATTCTCCAGCTTTTAGTTTTTTGATAAGGTCATTATTTACTCTGTTGTCTTCCTAACTTCATATCAAGTTAGTAAGATGTTTAATTTTTAATTAAAAAAAGAGCGGCAAATTTTTTCCCACAACTAATTAGAGGCAAAAAAGCGGCAAATTCTCCAGCTTTTAGTTTTTTGATAAGGTCATTATTTACGCTGTTGTCATGCTAACTTGATATCAAGTTAGTAAGATGTTTAATTTTTAATTAAAAAAAGAGCGGTAAATTTTTTTCCCACAACTAATTAGCGGCAAAAAGCGGCAAATTCTCCAGCTTTTAGTTTTTTGATAAGGTCTTTATTTACGCTGTTGTCATGCTAACTTAGTATCAAGTTAGTAAAATGTTTAATTTTTAATTAAAAAAAGGGCGGCAAATTTTTTTTCCACAACTAATTAGCGGCAAAAAAGCGGCAAATTCTCCAGCTTTTAGTTTTTTGATAAGGTCATTATTTACGCTGTTGTCATGCTAACTTAGTATCAAGTTAGTAAAATGTTTAATTTTTAATTAAAAAAAGGGCGGCAAATTTTTTTTCCACAACTAATTAGCGGCAAAAAAGCGGCAAATTCACCAGCTTTTAGTTTTTTGATAAGGTCATTATTTACGCTGTTGTCATGCTAACTTAGGATCAAGTTAGTAAAATGTTTAATTTTTAATTAAAAAAAGAGCGGCAAATTTTTTTTCCACAACTAATTAGCGGCAAAAAGCGGCAAATTCACCAGCTTTTAGTTTTTTGATAAGGTCATTATTTACGCTGTTGTCATGCTAACTTGATATCAAGTTAGTAAGATGTTTAATTTTTAATTAAAAAAAGAGCGGTAAATTTTTTTCCCACAACTAATTAGCGGCAAAAAGCGGCAAATTCTCCAGCTTTTAGTTTTTTGATAAGGTCATTATTTACGCTGTTGTCATGCTAACTTGATATCAAGTTAGTAAGATGTTTAATTTTTAATTAAAAAAAGAGCGGCAAATTTTTTTTCCACAACTAATTAGCGGCAAATTCTCCAGCTTTTAGTTTTTTGATAAGGTCATTATTTACGCTGTTGTCTTCCTAACTTGATATCAAGTTAGTAAGATGTTTAATTTTTAATTAAAAAAAGAGCGGCAAATTTTTTTCCACAACTAATTAGCGGCAAAAAAGCGGCAAATTCACCAGCTTTTAGTTTTTTGATAAGGTCATTATTTACGCTGTTGTCTTGCTAACTTGATATCAAGTTAGTAAAATGTTTAATTTTTAATTAAAAAAAGATCGGCAAATTTTTTTTCCACAACTAATTAGCGGCAAAAAAGCGGCAAATTCACCAGCTTTTAGTTTTTTGATAAGGTCATTATTTACGCTGTTGGCATGCTAACTTGATATCAAGTTAGTAAAATGTTTAATTTTTAATTAAAAAAAGAGCGGCAAATTTTTTTTTCACAACTAATTAGCGGCAAAAAAGCGGCAAATTCTCCAGCTTTTAGTTTTTTGATATGGTCATTATTTACGCTGTTGTCTTCCTAACTTCATATCAAGTTAGTAAAATGTTTATTTTTTAATTAAAAAAAGAGCGGCAATTTTTTTTTCCACAACTAATTCGAGGCAAAAAAGCGGCAAATTAAAGATATCGTTGTACTTTTGCCGCTTTTTTGTTGTTGTTGTCTTGCTAAGTTGATAGACATTCTCTTGGCGAGTCTGCTGTCGCTGATTTCTCCTTACTTTCTTCAAGAATTTACAGGAGGTTTTCTCCTGACTTTCTTCAAGAATTTGCTGTTTTTTTGTTTTCTCCTGACATTTTTCTGGCTTTGGTAATTGATTTTTATATTTATGTACGTTGCTGCTGCTGTTGGGGTGAAGGTCTCTGTTTTGTTTTGTTAGGGGCAGACTTTCTGCCCATTTTTTTTTCTCTTAACTTTTTTGACTTTTTCACAAAAAAATTATTGATACAGCATTTATTATTGTTATTATATTACTTTTATATTGATAAAATTATTTTATTATTAAAACATCGCGTGTTTTCGACTACATTATATCTATTGTCTGGTTATTAATAGAACAAATTTTCTATGACGAACAAGTTTGAATGGGACCGTGTCCCGCATATACGCTCCGTTTCATATTTTTTTTTATGAATGATTCACCATAGAAACAGGTCGATCATAATGGTTTCACACGAACCACTCGAAGTGTGTATTTTTTTCGAGAAGTGGCTCTTAGTCAGAACCGGACCAATTGGAAAGTGGATAGATTATTAATAAAAAAATTACTTACGTTTTCGTGTTTGAAGAAACACAACATTTTTAATTCCCTAAAAACCCTCTTCGAGGACACTACCGATTGGAACACATTTGGTAATTTTTTCAATGCCACTCGCCTGCCGTCTCTCGGGTCTGTTACGGCCCTGTAAAAAAAAATATAAACATTAATATTTCTCCAAAAGGAGAAAATTTGATGCTTTACAACTTTGCACAAGAAAATTTTGCACTAAATACATTGTTTGTCCTCAAAATCAAGAAAAACTAGAGAAAACCTACATGCACATTTTTTACGCGCCCTCTAGTGGCGCAACTATTGGATTTTAGAAAAAGTTTGAGACAAAAGTTATAGAGAATTTTATGCTCTAAAACTTTGTACTACAAAATTTTGCACTAAAGTATATTGTTTGTCCTCAAAATCAAGAAAAACTAGAGAAAACCTACATGTACATTTTTACGCGCCCTCTAGTGGCGAAAATATTGGAAATTCTGGAAAAAGTTTAAAACAAAAGTTACAGAGAATTTTATTCCCTAAAACTTTGTACTACAACATTTTGCACTAAAATGTATTGTTGGTCCTCAAAATCAAGAAAAACTATAGAAAACATACATGCACATTTTTTACGCGCCCTCTAGTGGCGCAACTATTGGAAATTTTGGAAAAGGCTTCAGACAAAAATTGTAGGTAATTTTATGTTCTAAAACTTTGTACTACAATATTTTACACTAAAATGTGTTGTTTGTCCTTAAAATTTAAATAAAGCAAAAAATTGTTACATGTGTATTTAACCAATGTCGGTCTTGAGGACCCTCCACTGTACCGATTTAAACCAAAAACTAATGGTCGCATTCTAGGGACACACGGACCCTCCATACTAAATTTCAGCTTGATTGGCCAAACGGTTCGGCAGTTATCGTGGAAGATTACACACAGACACACAGACAGACCATACGCTGGAAATGGTCTCAATCTTCTTGGGGGACCTCAAAATGGATATTTCCATCGATATCTCAAAATTTTTTTTTTGCTCGTTCACCTTACTTTCCCTTTGATGGGTCTGGGAAAGTAAAAATGAAAAAAATTAAGAAAATGGAAAAAAACAATGAAATTGTGAAAATTTAACCTCAAAAAAAGGCATCTAAAATTGCTGTAAAAACTATTTCAGGAACTAGTCTTATATGTTCAAAAATTTTATAATTTGAACTATAGAACATTACCAAAAATATATCTACGTGTTATTCTGTCAATTTTCCAGTTCACTTACTTTTTTATAGATGGCGCCACGTGTAAAATAATTATTTTGGTGTATATAATTCATGTCTTCGTAACGCAACGTTGCCGTTATATTTTTAAGTAGCAGAAAAAAGGAAATTTTATGTTTTAATAGAAAATTTATGTCTTTGCTCCAATATTTTTAAAATGCTGCTAAAATTACTATTTTAGTATAATACCTAATGAAAACTAGGTTTCTTTTAGAATTAAAATTATGGTGATTAGATTTCAAAGTACGAAATTCGGGACCCTATTTTTAATATTTTTTTTTCACAAAAAATCGGAAAAAAAAAATCGGAAAAAAAAATAAAAACTTTCGAAAAAATTAGAAAATATTAGGAAAAAATGAAAAATAAAATTGTAAAATACAGAAAAAATGAAGAAATCACAAATCCGAAAAAAAATGCTAAAAATCGCAAAAAAAACGCCCGAAAAAACGCAAGAAATCGAAACATTTCACAAAAAATTGTTAAACAATAAATAGCAAAAAAAAACGGCAACAAAATCAATGAAATAAAAAAAAATGAGAAAAAGAATAGAAAAACACAACAATGAGAAAAAAATGAGGAGATTAGAAAAATTGAAAAAAATTAAAAAAGTCCGAAATGAAAAATAATTAAAACAATCGAAAAAATTTGAAAAAAAAAATTGAGAAAGAAATTAGAAAATATTGGGAAAAAATGAAAAATAAAATTGTAAAATAAAATATAAATATTATCGTAAAAAAATCAAAGGAATAAGAAAAAATGAGAAAAAATTAAAAAACGAAAAAACCAAAGAACAACCAAAAAACAACTGTAACTATGAAAAATAAAAAAATAAAAAAAAAATTATATAAATTGCAAAAAACAGAAAAAATAGGAAAAAAATTTTAAAAAAAAACAAAAACTTTGGAAACAATTGAAAGAGAAATTAGACAATATTGGGAAAAAAATGAAAAATAAAATTGTAAAATTCGGAAAAAAATGAAAAAATCACAAAACACACTAAAATGCGCTAAAAATCGCAGAAAACCGAAAAAAAATGCATAAAAAACGAAAGAAATCGAAACATTTCACAAAAAGTCTTAAAACAATAGAAAAAAAACCGCAACATCACAAAAAAATCAATGAAATAAAAAAAAAAATGAGAAAAAAAAGTAGAAAAACAGAACAATGAGAAAAAATGAAATTAGAGAAATTGAAAAAAATAAAAAAAAAGTAAAAAAACAAAAAAACATAAAAATGAAAAAAAAAATGAAAGAATTAAAACAATCGAAAAAATCTGAAACAAAACAAAAAAAATTGGAAAAAATAAAAAAAAGAGAGAAATTAGAAAATATTGGAAAAAAATGAAAAATAAAATATAAATATTATCATAAAAAAATCAAAGGAATAAGAAAAAATGAGAAAAAATCAGAAAACGAATAAAATTGAAAAAAAAACAGAACAATGAAGAAAAGTTAGAAAAAATCGAAAAAACCAAAGAACAACCAAAAAACAACTAAGTAACCATGAAAAATAAAAAAATTAAAAAAAAATTATATACATTGCAAAAAAACAGAAAAAATGGGAAAAAAAATTTAAAAAAAAAAACAAAAACTTTGGAAAAAATTTAAAGAGAAATTAGAAAATAATGGGAAAAAAAATGAAAAATATAATTGTTAAATTCGGAAAAAAATGAAAAAATCACAAAACCGAAAAAAAAAACACTAGAATGCGCTAAAAATCGCAGAAAAACGAAAAAAAAAAATGCATAAAAAACGAAAGAAATCGAAACATTTCACAAAAAATCGTAAAACAATAGCAAAAAAACCGCAACAAAATAATCACAAAAAAATGACAAAAATATCGGAAAAAAAAACAGAACAATGAGAAAAAATGAGGAGATTAGAAAAAATTGTAAAAAAATCAGAAAAATGAGAAAAAATTAGAACAAATAAAAAACCTCTCTATAAAATAATACATGAAAAAATTGGGAATTAATTTTAAAACAAAATTTTAATTTTATTTTTTGGATATTTACATTTTAACCCTTTTTCGTGATTAGTTCTGAAATAATCATTTTCTGATAAAAATTTTGTAACTAACAAATAATTTCCACAAAAGTCAAGACTAAAAAAAATCATTACAATATAAACCAAATCGAGGTTATTTATTTGGAGAAAATAATTTAAAAAAAATTGTTTATTATACAAATCAGGTATAGATTTAGATAAAAATATTGAAAAAAAAAATATTAAAAGATACCATTCATAGGCGAGTTTATATATCGGATTATAGGTCAGTAGTTTTTGGCCAGGCAAGTTTAATGGTGTCATAAAAATCTTCTATTTAGGTACCTGATGGTCAGTAATATCCCAATTTCACTCAAAATTAAAACCCTTACGCAAAAAGTACATCTAATCGCCATCTATCGAACATTTAGTTAATTAATAGTTTGTGTTATGAAAATCATGGGGTGCTAATTCCGTCTTAATCTTATTAACTAACACTATAGTAGATTAGATACTAATATTCTAAAATACACAAAGATGAGAGGTTGATAATAATTCTTTCGCCACGTCGTTTCATCTTCCATTAGACGTTCAAGCTTTAATGTCATTTTGATGTCGTATTTGTTACTAAATTCTATTAGTTATTCCATAGATTTTTAAAATTCTGATTTCCATTTCACTATATAAGTGTTAAAATTAATATTTTTTAAGATTTTATCTTCTCAATGTAAATAAAAAAAGCTAATGAACAGCTAATTTATACTATACCGATGTTCCTAAATTATATTGACACCTTTTAAAATCACTAATAGTTTTTTTTTAAACATCCCATTATTTTTTATCTATTAGAAAAAATCTAAATATTTTGACATCTGAAATTATCAAACACCCATTTTATTTCGATCAAAACAGTCGTAGAAATTCAATGATTAGTAGTTCCCACGCTTTTTCGAGGTCATATCAAAAAATAACACCTAACATCTTATTTCTAAACAAAATTTCCAACTCGGAAAGATCGGTAGGTACCTTCTGAAAAACTATTTTTACCTGCTTGAAATTTTTATACCTAAGTTAGTTAGTTGTTTAAAAAGATGATGCGGTCAAGATAAAATATTTTTAAAATTAATATATATTGGTGAAATATCAAATTTATTGACGTAAATGTGATATTAACGTCAGTTGTCAACTATCAAATTTGTTGTAATTCCACATTTATTTATCTGCTGTCAAAACCAAAATATATTGATGAAATGTCAAATATATCGTCGTAAATGTGATTTTAACGTCAATTGTCAACTGTCACATTTGATGTAACTGCACATTTTGATCTAAATGTCATTTATTTGCTATAAAATCCAAAATATATTGATGAAATGTTACATTTAGTGACATAAATGAGATATTAACGTCAGTTGTCAACTGTCAAATTTTATGCAACTGCACATTTTGACTTAAATGTCGTTTTTCTGCTGTCAAATCTAAAATATACTGATGAAATGTAAAATCTAGTGACGTAAATTTTATTCAAACGTCAGCTTCAACTGCCAAATTTTATTTAACTGCATATTTTGACTTAAATGTCATTTATCTGCTGTCAAATCCCAAATATATTGATGAAATGTCAAATTTAGTGACGTAAATGTAATTTTAACGTCAGTTGTCAACTGTCAAATTTGATGTAGCTGGATATTTTTACTTAAATGTCATTAATCTGCTATCAAATCCAAAATATATTGATGAAATGTCAAATTTAGTGACGTAAATGTGATTTTAACGTCAGTTGTCAACTGTCAAATTTGATGTAGCTTGATATTTTTACTTAAATGTCATTAATCTGCTATCAAATCCAAAATATATTGATGAAATGTCAAATTTAGTGACGTAAATGTGATTTTAACGTCAGTTGTCAACTGTCAAATTTGATGTAGCTTGATATTTTTACTTAAATGTCATTTATCTGCTATTAAAACCAATATATTTTGATGAAATGTCAAATTTAGTGACGTAAATATGATTTTAACGTCAGTTGTCAACTGTCAAATTTATGGGAATATTTTTGGGAAATTATTCCCCGTGACAATATTTTTACTTAAATGTCATTAATCTGCTATCAAATAAAAAATATTTTGATGAAATGTCAAATTTAGTGACGTAAATCTAATTTTAACATCAGTTGTCAACTGTCAAAGTTGATGTAGCTGGACATTTTTACTTAAATGTCACTTATCTGCTGTCAAAACCAATATATATTGATGAAATGTCAAATCTAGTGACGTAAATTTAATTCAAACGTCAGTTTCAACTGCCAAATTTTATTTAACTGCACATTTTGACTTAAATGTCATTTATCTGCTGTCAAATCCCAAATATATTGATGAAATGTCAAATATATTGGTGTAAATGTGATTTTAACGTCAATTGTCAACTGTCAAATGGGATGGAACTACACATTTTGACATAAATGTCATATCTAGAGACGAAAATGTGATACTAACGTCAGTTGTCAACTGTCAAATTTGATGCACATTTTGATTTAAATATCATTTATTTGCTATCAAATCCAAAATATTTTGATGAAATGTCAAATTTAGTGACGTAAATATGATTTTAACGTCAGTTGTCAACTGTCAAATTTATGTGAATATGTTTGGGAAATTATTCCCCGTGACAATATTTTGACTTAAATGTCATTAATCTGCTATCAAATAAAAAATATTTTAATGAAATGTCAAATTTAGTGACGTAAATCTAATTTTAACATCAGTTGTCAACTGTCAAATTTGATGTAGCTGGATATTTTTACTTAAATGTCATTAATCTGCTGTCAAATACAAAATATATTGATGAAATGTCAAATTTAGTGACGTAAATGTGATTTTAACGTCAGTTGTCAACTGTCAATTTTGATGTAGCTGGACATTTTTACTTAAATGTCATTAATCTGCTATCAAATACAAAATATATTGATGAAATGTCAAATTTAGTGACGTAAATGTGATTTTAACGTCAGTTGTCAACTGTCAATTTTGATGTAGCTGGATATTTTTACTTAAATGTCATTAATCTGCTGTCAAATACAAAATATATTGATGAAATGTCAAATTTAGTGACGTAAATGTGATTTTAACGTCAGTTGTCAACTGTCAAATTTGATGTATCTGGATATTTTTACTTAAATGTCACTTATCTGCTGTCAAAACCAATATATATTGGTGAAATGTCAAATTTAGTGACGTAAATGTGATTTTAACGTCAGTTGTCAACTGTCAAATTTGATGTAGCTGGATATTATTACTTAAATGTCATTTATCTACTTTCAAATCCAAAATATATTGGTGAAATGTCAAATTTAGTAACGTAAATGTAATTTTAACATCAGTTGTCAACCGTCAAATTTGATGTAGCTGGATATTTTTACTTAAATGTCACTTATCTGCTATCAAAACCAATATATATTGATGAAATGTCAAATTTTGTGACGTAAATGTAATTTTAACATCAGTTGTCAACTGTCAAATTTGATGTAGCTGGATATTATTACTTAAATGTCATTTATCTGCTATCAAATACAAAATATATTGATGAAATGTCAAATTTTGTGACGTAAATGTGATTTTAATGTCAGTCGTCAACTGTCAAATTTGATGTAGCTGGACATTTTTACTTAAATGTCACTTATCTTCTGTCAAAACCAATATATATTGATGAAATGTCAAAGGACCCCGCTTAAAAAGATCCTACTTTGAGTAATGAGAACTTATGTGTTTGGGGACGCTGAATTCAAATGTGATATCAAATCGATGACATTGACAGCTGTCAAATAGCTGTCAAATGCTCTGAAAAGAAATAAATCCTACTTTGAGTAGTTCTCATTGCTCAAAGTAGGATTTATTTCTTTTCAGAGCATTTGACAGCTATTTGACAGCTGTCAACTGTCCATACCATGTATTCAACACGACATTTGAATCCAGCATCCTCAAAAACTCAAGGGCATACGTTCAAATAATGGAAATATGATTTTTAAAGAGGTGATATGCGTCTCACAGGTTTCTATAATATGGTGTAGTCGCGGACCTTCGGAGCTCGATAGCGGCCAAACCATGGAATTTGGGGCTTAGTGCCCATTGAGACTTTTGTTCAGAATGCCGAAATCTATAACATACCAAAAATTCAGACAATTTGACCGAGCGGCCATTTCCTATCTTTTTGTGCGGGGTCCTTTTGTGACTACACATTCTGATTGAAATGTCATTTATCTACTGTCAAAAAATAAATATATTGAAGAAATGTTACATTAATTAACGTAAATGTGATTTTAACTGTCAACTGTCAAATTTGATGTTACTGATCATGTTGACTTATGTCATTTATATGTTGTCAAATCCAAAATATATTGATGACATATCAAAAGTGACGTGTAAAAAATGAAATCCTTTATTCATTTTTTTTCGTGTAAAATTTATCACATGCGTTTATAGTCCATTGTTTCAGTGTATAAACATGACAGTAACAAAAAAATTTAGCATAAAAAAAATAAATACCCAATCAATTTTTTATTGACGAATCACTGTTACATCGAAATAATCACCGGAAATATCAGAGCCGATCATCGACGTTAGACCGACCATATCTCGAAGAAGAAATTCGAAGAAAGCGACGTGTACGGCACCGCCTCAGACTCAACCCAAATCCGATGGTCACATACAGAAAACAAAGGAAACTCCCGCGACCTTGAACCTGTCGTGGGCACCTCCGACGGAGAGGTAGAAGCACAGGCACCGGCGGCGGCAGTCCACCAGGCCGGGGCCTGGTGCAGTCGTAATCGTCATATCCACACGACCGAGACCAAGTCTAAGTTCAACATCCTTGATACCGACTGCGACGCGCTGCTGGCGAGTCGGAAATCTTAAAAAAGTTGGCAAAAAAAAAAAACATTTTTTTCATGGAAAAAATGTTTGTGAAACAAAAGTATTTTATGGTCTGGTCACGAGCGCCACTGAACTGATCTTTTGATGGTTTTAACAATAAGACGAGAAAATAATGATTAGGTTTTTTCTACCGTCTGCCCAGTTACATCAAATTTGACAATTGTGACGTTCACGTGATTTGGCAGTTGACAACTGACGTTAAAATCACATTTACGTCACTAAATTTGACATTTCATCAATATTTATTGGTTTTGACAGAAGATAAGTGACATTTAAGTAAAAATGCCCAGCTACATCAAATTTGACAGTTGACAACTGACGTTAAAATTACATTTACGTCACAAAATTTGACATTTCATCAATATATTTTGTATTTGATAGCATATAAATGACATTTAAGCAAAAATGTCCAGCTATATCAAATTTGACAGTTGACAACTGACGTTAACATCACATTTACGTCACTAATTGGTTTTGACAGCAGATAAGTGACATTCAAGTAAAAATATCCAGCTACATCAAATTTGACAGTTGACAACTGAAGGTAAAATCACATTTACGTCACTAAATTTGACATTTCATCAATACATTTTGGATTTGACAACAGATTAAATGACATTTAAGTAAAAATGTCTAGTTACATCAATTTAACAGTTGACAAATGACGTTTAATGAAGTTGAAGTAACAAAAGCTCTAGTAAATGATATAAATGTATTTATAGAAAAATTATGAAAAAAAAAACGACTGTTCTAGGTAGGTAAGCACCTGACCTTAAACGTTATATTCATCATCTCCAAGTCAGATCACGCGACCTTCTTGATATCCGCTGGAAGCTTTTTAACATTCATATTCTCGTCCGAACAAATGAACAAACAAAACGGATTTATACAAACCTGCGTAAATAGTATTTATCATTACAAAAAAAAAAATGTTATTTGTGATTTATTACAATACAAATAAGCACGAAAATAACTAACTAAAAAAAAAACTACAAAATAAGGCGGATATGACGTATTAGAATGTAGATAATTGTTGAGTTTATTTTTATGTGTCGTAAAAAATCCCCATATTTAGGGAAATTATCGGAAATTTGGCAACGATGCGTTAAAATTCTACTAGTCAGTAAAAATGAGAAAAAAGTGGGTAAACGTGGAAAAGAGTGAAAAATAGATGCGGAAAAAATGTGTACAAAAAAATTAAGAGAAAAAAAAGTGGCATAACTAAGTTGTTAAAAAAATGGAGAAGAAAAAAATGGGGCTAAAAACAATGGTTAAAAAAAGAGGGGAGAATATGGGCTAAAAATAATAGTAAACAAAGGGGATGCAAAAATGGAGCTAAAATAATTAAAAAAAAAAATAAAGGGAAATTTTTTCCCAAAAAATTATAGTTATAGGGGGGAAATGGGACAAAAGAAATTGGCGATGACGTAACGCTCCCTGATTTTCGAAAAAAGTGGAAAATAGTGGGGAAATGTGTTGAAAAATTGGGGAAAGGTGGAAAATATTACAGAAAAGTAGAAAAAAGTGCAGAAGCAAAAAAAATGGGAGAAAAAAACTTAAGAGGAAAAAATGTGGCATAAATAATAGTTTAGAAAAAAATGGAGAAGAAAAAAATGGGTTTAAAAACAATGATTAAAAAAAGGGGGGAATATGAGGCAAAAAATAATGGTAAACAAAGGGGACGAAAAAATGGGGCTAAAATAATAATTGTAAAAAATTGGATGGAAAATTTTTCTTCCAAAAAATTATACTTGAGTAAAAGGGGGGAAAAATGGTGCAAAAAAATTCGCAATGACGTAAAACTTTCTGATTTTGGAAAAAAGTGGAAAAGTAACGCTAAAAAAATTGTGGAATAATGGAAAAAATTGGCAAAACGCGGAAAAATGGGACAAAAAACATAGAGGAAAAAAAGTGACATAAATAAAAAAATGGAGAAGAAAAAAGTAGGGCTAAAAACAATGTTTAAAAAAAGGGGGATATGGGACAAAAATAACAGTAAACAAATGGGAAGAAAAAAAGGGGCTTAAATAATAATTGTAAAAAAAATAGAGGGAAATTTTTTTCCAAAACATTAGTTATAGGGGGAAAATGGGGCAAAAAAAATTGGCAATTTGGAAAAAGTGGAAAAAAATGTTATTGCTAAAAAAAGTGAAGAAGAAAAAAGTGGGGCTCAAAACAATGGTTAAAAAAAGGGAGGGGGAGGAATATGGTGAAAAAAATAAAAGTAAACAAAGGGGAAGAAAAAAGTAGGGCTAAAATAATAATTGTAAAAAAATGGAGCAAAAATTTGTTTTTCAAAAAATTACAGTCATAATGTGGAAAATAGTGGGAAAAGTGTTAAAAAAGTGGGGAAATATGGAAAAAAACTGGGGAAAAGTCCGGAAAGACATAAAAAAATGGGGACAAATGTAAGATAAATAATAGTTAGTAAAAAATGGAGAAGAAAAAAGTGGGGCCAAAAAACAATGGTATAAAAAAAGCCCGACCTTATTTTATTCCCCCCGAATATAGGACAAAAAAATAAAAGTATACAAAGAGGAAGAAATAATGGAGCTAAAATAACAGGGAAAAAATGGGCCAAAAAATTATAGTTATGGGGGGGAAATGGGGCATCTCCTACAAATTAATAGAAACACAAGAGGAATAATTTTTTTTGATGAATTTAAAAGTAATTTTAATGTGAAATGGGCCAAAAAATTATAGTATTGGGGGGGGGGGATGGGGCAAAAAAAATTGGCATCTCCTACAAATTAACAGAAACGCAAGATGAATAATTTTTTTTTTGTGAATTTAAAATGAATTTTAATGTGAAATGGGCCAAAAAATAATAGTTATGGGGGGGAGGGGAAATGGGGCAAAAAAATTGGCATCTCCTACAAATGAATAATTTTTTTTTGGTGAATTTAAAAGTAATTTTATTGTGAAATGGGCCAAAAAATTATAGGTATGGGGGGAAATGGGGCAAAAAAATTGGCATCACCTACAAATGAATAGAAACACAAGATGAATAATTTTTTTTGGTGAATTTAAAAGTAATTTTAATGTGAAATGGGCCAAAAAATAATAGTTATGGGGGGGGAGGGGAAATGGGGCAAAAAAATTGGCATCTCCTACAAATGAATAATTTTTTTTTGGTGAATTTAAAAGTAATTTTATTGTGAAATGGGCCAAAAAATTATAGGTATGGGGGGAAATGGGGCAAAAAAATTGGCATCACCTACAAATGAATAGAAACACAAGATGAATAATTTTTTTTGGTGAATTTAAAAGTAATTTTAATGTGAAATGGGCCAAAAAATTATAGTTATGGGAGGGGAGGGGAAATGGGGCAAAAAAAATTGGCATCTCCTACAAATGAATAATTTTTTTTTGGTGAATTTAAAAGTAATTTTAATGTGAAATGGGCCAAAAAATTAGTTATGGGAGGGGGGAAATGGGGCAAAACAAAATTGGCATCTCCTACAAATTAACAGAAACACAAGATGAATAATTTTTTTTGGTGAATTTTAAATGAATTTTAATGTGAAATGGGCCAAAAAATAATAGAAACACAAGATGAATAATTTTTTTTTGGTAAAATTAAAAGTAATTTTAATATGAAATGGGCCAAAAAATTATAGGTATGGGGGGGAAATGGAACAAAAAAAATTGGCATTTCCTACAAATTAATAGAAACACATGAATATTTTTTTTTTGGTGAATTTAAAAGTAATTTTAATATAAAATTTTCCAAAAAATTATAGTTATGGGGGAAAATGGGGCAAAAAATTTGGCATCTCCTACAAATGAATAGAAACACAAGATGAATAATTTTTTTTGGTGAATTTAAAAGTAATTTTAATGTGAAATGGGCCAAAAAATTATAATTATGGGGGGTGGGAAATGATACTTTAAAATTCCCCGGATTTAAAAATATCAGAATTATTAAAATTCGTTATAAATTTTGCAACATTGCTAAATTTCTAAAAATTATTAAAAAAATAACGGAAGCGTTTTATTTGATATTATATTAAAAATAAAATAAAAATATAATAAAAAACGTTATCTGTAGATACCGGTTTATCATAAATGGTTAAAAAAAATACATCCTGTATAATTACAGTATTATACTCTATGTATATATTATAGCTGACTCCGGGTCACTTTATATAAATAATATCTTAATAAATTATTGTTAACAAGAGGCATTGTGATGGAACATAATGACCCGATCTCAGATAGGATTAACCTATGCATCTTTCAATTTACTGATCATTGTAATACGGTCCAGCCTTCATGTAAATATCAATAGATTAAGGTTGTTAGTCACCGGATTAAAAAAAAAAAAGTTTTAATATTGGAATAGAGAATCGGTTTTAATTTGTTTTTGATTGATGGAAGATATTGGTAATAAAATAAAATATTTAATCCAATTTTAAACAAGAAAATGTGATGATTATTATTATTTTCGTTAAAATTTTTATTGATGATGACTGAGAATATTGACGAAACTTTAAGACGGAATTAGCACCCCATGTTTTTCATAAATTAAATGTTTATTATTCTCCAATACTCTTGCTTAGTTGTCAGATTTTCTGATTTTTTGTTTTTTTTTTTTCTGTTTTTGTGGTTTTTTCTTGCGTTTTTTAATCTTTTCTCATTTCTTCTGATTATTGCAATTATTTGCGACTTTTTTGGAATTTCTTTGCGAATTTTTGCAATTTATATCAGTTTTTTTTTTAATTTTTTATGGTTACAGTTGTTTTTTGGTTGTTCTTTGGTTTTTGCAATGTGTTTCGATTTTTCTCGATTTTCACTCATTTTCCGGTTTTTTTTTCCAGTTTTTTTTTCTGATTTTTTTTCGATTTTTTCTAGTTTTTCCTCATTGTTGTTTTTTTTTTCTATTTTTTTGGTTTTCTAATTTTTTCTCTAAACGGCTGAACCGATTTAGATGAAATTTTATATACCTATTTAGGGTAGCAAGGAGACGACCTGTATAGATTTTGGAGTTAATCGGACAACCGGAAGTGATAGTTGCTATAAGTGATGACGTCATTACTAAACAAGATGACAATAAAGTTTTACACATATATTTTTTATACGTTATAGTTTAATTTCGGATGATTAAAATTTTCAAAAACTTTTGCCATTGTTGCCAGATTTATCAAAAAGTATTTTTTTTTTCATATTTTTTTTTAAATAACCAAAATAATGCATTTTTATGAAAAATTACAGGATATAAAAGTTGCAGAACATAAAATTTTCTACACATTTTGTCATTACCGGTTTTTTGAATTCCTCATAGTTTCGCCGCTAGAGGGCGTGAAAAAAATTTATATAGACATTTTTGTGACTTTTTTTGATTTTAAGACAAAATTATGGATTTTTATGAAAAATTACGTGGTATCAAAATTGAAGAACATAAAATTTTCTATAAATTTTGTCTTGACTATTTTTTCAAGTTGCGCATAGTTTCGCCGCTAGTTTTTATTTTAATTTTTATCTTTATTAAATTATTATTTTTCAGTTAAATTTTTATATTAAAAAATTAAAAAAAATATATTTAAATTTGTTATAATTAAATTTATAATTATAATTTTTTTCAAAATGTTATTACAAAAATTGTGAAATTTTTTAAAAATTGACTAAGAAACATTTAAAATTATATTACGATTTTAAACTAAATTGAATAACTTCTAAAATATTAAAGTTATTGAAATAGGATTTTCACCATTTAAAAGATAATATAAAATTCTAAATTTAAAATGTATTTTAGTTTCTTAGAATTTAGAATTGTAATTATTATAGGATATGGCCAGCTTGCGCCCGACCAGCTTGCGCCCTCTCATTAATTCAGCCGGTTTGCGCCCAAGATTCTAAAGGTACCTCACGGTCGACCGATTTGCGCCCGTAATAAATAATCAATCCGTATCGCATAGCCATTCGAATCATAAAAATGAGAAAATAGAAAAATGAGAAATAAAAATGTGAAAAAATTAGAAAACAGAACAATGAGAAAACAAAAAATCATAAAGAATGATACGAATCGATAAAATCTGAAAAAATAATTAGAAAAAATAAAAAAAATTATGAAAAAAAAAATTGAGAAAGAAAATAGAAATTATTGGGAAAAAATGAAAAATACATTTGTAAACTTCGGCAAAAACGAGAAATAATAAAAATTGTAAAAAAGACGAATAAAAAAACGCAAAAGTCACAAGAAAAAAACGTAAATAAAGCCTCGAAAAACGCAAGAAAACGAAAAATATCACAAATAATCGCAAAACACTAACAAAAAATCGCAAATAATCACAAAAAATGAGAGGAATAAAAAAAAATGAGAAAAATTAGAAAACAAAAGAAAGAATAGAAAAAACAAACATTTAAAAAATAAGAAAAAAAAACAAATAATCATTAAAATGAGAAAAAAACGAGAAAAAATTAGAAGAATCGAAAAAATTACAAAAAAAAAACAGAAAAAATATCACAAAAAATCGCAAAATAATCGCAAAAAATCACAAAAAAATGACAAAAATATCGCAAATTATCACAAAAAATCAATGGAATAAGAAAAAATTAGAAAACAAAATAGAATAGAAAACCAGAACAATGAGAAAAAAATGAGGAAAGATTAGAAAAAATAGAAAAAACAAAAAAAAAAATTGAAAAAAACAAAAAATTAAAAGAGTAAATTAGAAAACATTGGGAAAAAAATGAAAAATAAAATTGTAAATTACAAAAAAACGAAGAAATCAAAAGACCGAAAAAAAACGCTAAAAACGAAAAAGAGGGCTCAAAAAACGCAAGAAATCGAAAAATGCCACAAAAAATAGCAAAACAATCGCAAAAAACCGCAAAATCGCAAATTATCACAAAAAATCAAGAAAAAAATTAGAAAATGTCAAATTAGAAAAAAACAGAACAATGAGAAAAAGGAGGAAAAATTAGAAAAAACAGAAGAAAAAAACAAATTTTATTTGTTGGATCTCTATATTTTAACACTTTTTGTAGATTACTTCTGAAATAATCATTTCCTGATAAAAGAAATTATAACTAACAAATAATTTCCACAAAAGTCAAGAATGGTACTGAAAAAAAAACATAATATAAATCAAACCGAGGTTATTTATTTGGAGATAAAAAAAATTAAAAAAAATTGTTTACTGTACAAATCAGATTTAGATAAAAATATTGAAAAAATAATAAATAATTCCCTTATTCTCTAACACTAAAATCCAGCGATCATCACATCTGGCAACTAAGCAAGTGGTATTGGAGGTTAATAAATATTTAAATTTTTACGCCATCTATCAAACATTTAGTTAATTAATAGTTTTTGTTATGAAAATTATGGGGTGCTAATTCCGTCTTATTTTATAGTTTTTAGATACTTTTACTTCTCGAGATCTTTCTATTAATTATAATTTTAAATACAAAATAAACTCAAAATAAATCAAAAAACTAAAAGGCATATCCGAAAAGGATCCAAAAGTACTATGTGTCTAAATTATTTCATAATTTTAATATAGTATTTGTAAAAGTTATAGCAGAAAATGTAAAAAGTTAAAACAATTCAATGGTTTTCCCTGAATTTTTGACAGAAAATTTTATTTTTTTTTTTAGTTTTTTAAACTAACTTTATTAATGCATTTTGATCCAGAAAACCTAAAAAAAGGTATGTTTCCCATTTTGAATAAAATTGAATTATTAAATGATTTTAAAATTTTTCAAAAAGTTCTTAAGTTTAATATTAAAAATTTAAAAAAATACCATTAAATTTGTAGTAAAAAATTAAATAATTGTGATTTTCTTTTAAAATTTTATTCAAAAAATTATAGAATTCATAATTTTCTTTTTGGAATTTAATTTTAAAAAAATTGAATAACTTTAAAAATATTAAATATATTAAAATGGCATTTATACCATTCAATAGGTAATATAAAACTCTAAATTTAGAAAATATTTTAGTCCCTTTGAATTTGACATTGCAATTATTATAACCAAAATAAAAAAAAATATTTCATAATTTTAAAATAATACTTGTAGAAATTAGGTATAAAAAATTTTAAAAAGTTAAAAAAAATTTAGTTTTTTTTTAATTTTGGTGAAATATTTTTATTAATATATTTTGATGCAGACAAATTAAAATAATCCATTAAACAATTAATTTATTTATATTATATTTTACAATTTTATTTTTTATTTTTTCCCAATATTTTCTGATTTCTCTCTGCAATTTGTTTGTTGTTTTGTTTCCCGTTTTTTGAGTGAAAAAAGAGAAAAAAATTGATAACTATAAAACTACAAAAAAAAGAACCAGGTACATTTATTAAACCTTTAATACTAAATATAAAACATTATTTTCTGTATACTCTGTATATAATGGTAGGGGATTAAACTTGCCAGGCTTTATCCGAATATTGACCCCTGAAATCTTCAATGTACATTAGGACATGCCCATCAGCATAACAACGTTCAATATGGTCCCTACAACCACCCTCACGCACAACACAGAGACGGCTTTAGGAATATAATACTAAAATAAAAATATAATATATATACAAAAATATTAAGAATTTTGATTAAAAATGAATGAATTTTTTTTCCCCGGTCTGTTATGATTTTTATCGTTATTTAAAAAAATCTTAAACCGTCCCTGTGTAGCTCGATTTAGGTAGTTGAAATTCTATGTTAGAGAGAATATAATCAATGCTCGAATGGGCACTTCGATAGACCGTGCTGAATAGAGCCCCTTAAACACAAAAGTTGTACAGGTAGTTTTTGTCGGTTATTGCTGAATGTATGTATACAGTGGGTACAAAAACCAGGTATTAAAACAGAAAACTTGTTTGTCCGTCATGTGATACACCTGCTTGGGGTCTAAATACTAGGAGATATTTCTGGTTATAGAATCTTATGAAAAGCGTATATTTTTAGCAAAAAAAAAATATTAAAGTATCTTCTAAAATTAAATAATTCGAAGAATAGACTGGCGCCCTATTTCACCTTTATGTTCTCAATTAAAAGTAACTATAAAGTCAATACTGTATGATAAATATTTTACAACCTTTTATCATTTTTACAGTACATAGAAATACTTGGAGTATACAGAGTACTATGCATTCCGACAAAGTATCACTGATGATTCCTATAAGGATGAAATGTTCACTAAATCACAAAAAAAAGTTTAATAGTTTTGTAGGGATGGTTCGGTTTAGTTATTCTTTATTCATGAGATTAGTTATAGTGAGTGTATTTTCTTATGGGCCACGAACTCGATCAGTTACCCATAAGAATACACGTAAATATAGTCAAGGTCATATCAAGTGTTACCGTTTTCAATAAACCGTATTCTACCAACATGTAGATAATAAACTACCAAAATCTACTATCTAAATCTAACCTGGGTATTTTAATTTATTTTATTAAAAGAAGTCTTTGACTATCTAAATCTAACCTGTGTTAAAAAAAAGAAAATATAACACTATTTATATTTATTTTATTAAAAAAAATCAAACTTGTGTATTTAAAAAAAAAAGAAAATATAACTTATCCTTTCCCCTTTAAATTTTTCTCCACTTCGTTCAATGTTTTTCACTTTTCCCTATTTTTTTCCACTTTTTCCCCTATTTTTTAATTCCACTCTTTAAACTACTTTTTTCCTCTTTTTCTCCTACATTCTTTGTTAATTTCTTTGTGACAATCTTTTTTGTTAAACTTTTTCCCTTTAAAACTTTTTTTTTCATTGCTTTCCCCAATTTTTTTTCGCAATTTTTCCACCATCCTTTTTTCCTCTACTTTTTTACCATTCTTTTATATTTCATATTTTTTTTCCAATTTTATTCCCCCATTTTTTTGTTTTTAGTAATTTTTAGTTTCAAACTTGTTTCCTCTTTTTCCTAACTCATTTTTTCACTAATTTTTGTATGTTTCCAACTTTCTTCCTATTATTTTCCCGCCCTATTTCCCCTATTTTTTAAATGATTTTTTTGTGTTCCACTTTTTTTCCTCAAAACTTTTTCCACTTTCCCTATTTTTTTTTCACTTTTCCCCTACTTTTTTCCATGCTTTTTTATTCCAGCCTTTCCTCTACTTTTTTAGACTTTTTCTCATACATTTTTTACTAATTTCTTTGTTTCACTTTTTTCCTTTAAAACTTTTTCCATTTCTTCCCCTATTTTTTTCACTTTTCTCCTACTTTTTTATTGTATTCTTTCCCCTACTTTTTTATTTTATCCTTTCTCCTACTTTTGTCCACTTTTTCTCATAACTTTTTTATTAATTTTTTTTGTTCCACTTTTTCTCATAAATTTTTTTTGTTCCACTTTTTCTCCTTTAAACTTTTTTCCACTTCTTTCCCTATTTTTTTTTCATTTTTCTAATACCTTCTTCCACTTTTCCTTAATTTTTAATTCCACCCTTTCCCTTACTTTTTTTAACTTTTTCTCCTAAATTTTTTTACTAATTTCCTATTTCTTTGTGTCAAAAACTTTTTTTTCCACTTTTTCACTAATTTTTTATAATTTAAAATTTGAAACTTTTTCTCTATCAATTTTTCCTCTACTTTTTTTTTCATTTTTCTCCGCAGCCTTTTTCCCCCCTACTTTATTAGTTTCAAACTTTTTCCCCAATTTTTTATGTGTAAATCTTTGTCCCAACTTTTTATTTCCAATTTTCTCCCTCTCCCTTTCTATCATTACCAATGGAGTGGTAATGGGGGGAAAGATAGGGGGAAAGAAAAAATAATTACTTAAAGAAGTAATTTTTTCGTAAAAAAAGTGGAAATTCGGCAAAAACTGACAATAATGAGAAAAAATGGGTAGTTTTAGAAAAAAAGGGGGAAAACGGGGTAATATCAAGAAAAAAAGTGCCAAAATTTGAAAGAAAAGAGGAGAAATTTCAGACAAAAAAGTTAGAAAATTTGAAAGAAAAGATTGGAAATTTTGGAGGAAGAGGGGAAATTTGAGAAAAAATAACAAAAATGAAAATATTAGGGGTAATTTTGAAAAAAATGCGGTAATTTTAGAAAAAACTGAGTAATTTCAAGAAAAAGTGCCAAAAATTGAGAGAAAAGAGGGGAAATTTGAGAGAAAAAGTGACAGTATTTGAGAGAAAAGTGAGAAATTTTGAAATGAAGAGAAAAAATATGACAAAAATGATATAATAAGGGGAGAAAATAAGGGGTAACTTTGAGAAAAAAGGTTGTAATTTTATGAAAAAGGGGGTAATTTTATAAAAAAGGGGGTAAGAAAGTAAGCACGTGCTCAACGACACTTTCACCGGCGACAGGAGAAAATGACATGACATATGACAATTGACAGCAAAAATAAAATACACCCTATACGTTGGAACGTGGAGGGTAATAACCAATAGAAAACATAGTACTAATAATGGCAAAAATGATTCAGAAACATAGTTAACATACAAAAAATTAGCGAAAAAGTTATAAAATTAAAAATTAGGTCCAGGTAAGGTAAGGAAAAAGAAGAATTCAATAAAATTAAATAGAAAGGAAAAGAAGAAGAGGTTGACATGTGACAAGTGATTGATATGAAGGAAAAAGAAAGGTTAAACATCAAAAGTGACAAATAACAAGGGGAGGTTATAAAAATTAGCGACAAAAATTGGAACTTTGTAGCACCCCTTGAAAATATCCATTTTCATAATTTTCAGTATTTTTTCGAGTTAGAAATCAGGAGTGCTGTATTTAAAAGCAGCCCTAAATGACTAAAACTACCCAGTAAATAAAAAAGGGTGCGACATGAAGTTAGCACCCCAATTTTTATTTTTTTTGTAATTTCCGATAATTCCCAGAACTCTTTACAAAACCTACTGAGAACTCTTTATTTCTGAGATATCCATTCACCCAGAACTCTTTTTTCTCACAAAAGGGGTGCGGCATAAAGTTAGCACCCCTAAATTTGTTTTTTAAAAATTCCGCAAAAAAATTGCAGAACTCTATCTGCACCCCCTCGAGAACTCTAGAACTCTTCGAGACGAGTCCAGAACTCCGAAAAAATCAAAGGGTTCCGGCAATTGGGGTGCCAACGTCCGGGCGGTTGTTTTCGTAACCACAACCCCTTCTCCCATGAATACATTGGTAAGTTACAAACTTTGTTACTAATCTTTTCAAGTTTATTGACGGGAGTCGTTTTAGGCCTGATGATGGAGAAATTTCGCCGAAACTAGTCAACCTATATCAATAAATTAATTGTGGTACTTTGACGTCGCATTTTATTACCTCATCGGTTGACCACATTGGAGAACATGGATAACCTTATTATTAGCTAACAGAAAATAATTATTTTTATGTTACTTTTTTGAACATACTGTATATCTAAATTAAAACATAAAAGTACTAATAAATAGGATATAACTTACTACTACTCTTCTTCACTATGACTGATACAATCTCGATAAATATACTTACCTAGAACAAAAGAAAAATAAATTAGTTAACAATAAACTAACAAGAAACGTTTGACAATATTGAAGTTTTTTTTTTATCAGATAGCGGCTTTATCCAATTGGAAACCTTATTGATCTAAAATCAATGTCGGTCACAATTGCCAATCTACAGAGTGATTGGCTTCAGGACCCCTGCGCAACTCATCATAAAAAATATTCATATTCATACTTTTTTTAATTCCCTTGTATATGTTTTTTGTAATATTTTAAGTTAATACTATGTTTTAAGTAAAGTATATTTTTTATTAAGAATATTTTTTTCTCAAAAATCAATAATAAAAAAGTTTTCACTTGGGACACACTGTATATATATTTTGTTTTTATTATTATAATTATTATTATTATTATTAATATGTCTTATAATATTCTTAGGCTTAATTTTTATAAAAATCAAAATCTCCAATTATTTTTTTTAATATAAAATATTTCTAAGTACGGTCCTATTCATTTTAAATATAAATATTTTTTAAATAACTTTTAAGATATTTCAGATATTTAACAAAAATTTAGTACACTTGGGAAATTAAGCTCTAAGTATACACAACTTTTAATTTTGGACTTTTTTTCAAAAAAAATATATAAATATTTACAATGCAAATTGAGCAGAACCGTACTTGGAAAATTTTCTCAAAATACATTGTCAAAACCCTATTAAAAAAATAACTAAACAATACAGGTCTGTATTTTAAAAAATAGAATATTTATAAGTTAATATTATGTTTTAAGTAAAGTACATTTTTTTATTAAGAATAATTTTTTCTCAAAAATTAACAATAAAAAAGTTTTCATTTGGGACACACTGTATATATATTTTGTTTTTATTATTATTATTATTAATATGTCTTCTTATAATACTCTTAAGCTTAATTTTTATAAAAATCAAAATCTTCAATTATTTTTTTTAATACAAAATATTTCTAAGTACGGTCCTATTCATTTTAAATATAAATATTTTTTAAACAACTTTTAAAATATTTCAGATATTTAACAAAAATTTAGTACACTTGGGAAATTAAGCTCTAAGTATACACAACTTTTAATTTTTTTCAAAAAAATATATAAATTATTACAATGCAAATCGAACAGAACCGTACTTAGAAAATTTTCTCAAAATACATTGTCAAAACCCTATAAAAAAAATAAGTGTTTTACATGGTTGGATATAGAAAAAATTGGGATTTAAAAACGGAACTAAAAATTACAGGTCTGTATTTAAAAAAATTGAATATTTATAAGTTAATATTATTTTTTAAGTAAAGTACATTTTTTTATTTAGAATAATTTTTTCTCAAAAATCAATAATAAAAAAGTTTTCATTTGGGACACACTGTATATATATTTTGTTTTTATTATTATTCTTATTATTATTATTAATATGTCTTCTTATAATATTCTTGGGCTTAATTTTTATAAAAATCAAAATCTCTAATTATTTTTTTTAATACAAAATATTTCTAAGTACGGTCCTATTCATTTTAAAAATAAATATTTTTAAAATAATTTTTAAGATATTTAACAAAAATTTAGTACACTTGGGAAATTAAGCTCTAAGTATACACAACTTTTAATTTTGTACTTTTTTTTCAAAAAAAATATATAAATATTTACAATGCAAATCGAACAGAACCGTACTTAGAAAATTTTCTCAAAATACATTGTCAAAACCCTATAAAAAAATAAGTGTTTTACATGGTTGGATATAGAAAAAAATTGGAATTTAATAACTGAACTAAAAAACACAGGTCTGTATTTAAAAAAATTGAATATTTATAAGTTAATATTATTTTTTAAGTAAAGTACATTTTTTTATTAAGAATAATTTTTTCTCAAAAATCAATAATAAAAATGTTTTCATTTGGGACACACTGTATATATATTTTGTTTTTATTATTATTCTTATTATTATTATTAATATGTCTTCTTATAATATTCTTGGGCTTAATTTTTATAAAAATCAAAATCTCTAATTATTTTTTTTAATACAAAATATTTCTAAGTACGGTCCTATTCATTTTAAAAATAAATATTTTTAAAATAATTTTTAAGATATTTAACAAAAATTTAGTACACTTGGGAAATTAAGCTCTAAGTATACACAACTTTTAATTTTGTACTTTTTTTTCAAAAAAAATATATAAATATTTACAATGCAAATCGAACAGAACCGTACTTAGAAAATTTTCTCAAAATACATTGTCAAAACCCTATAAAAAAATAAGTGTTTTACATGGTTGGATATAGAAAAAAATTGGAATTTAATAACTGAACTAAAAAACACAGGTCTGTATTTAAAAAAATTGAATATTTATAAGTTAATATTATTTTTTAAGTAAAGTACATTTTTTTATTAAGAATAATTTTTTCTCAAAAATCAATAATAAAAATGTTTTCATTTGGGACACACTGTATATATATTTTGTTTTTATTATTATTATTATTAATATGTCTTCTTATAATATTCTTAGGCTTAATTTTTATAAAAATCAAATTCTCCAATTATTTTTTTTAATACAAAATATTTCTAAGTACGGTCCTATTCATTTTAAATATAAATATTTTTAAAACAACTTTTAAGATATTTCAGATATTTAACAAAAATTTAGTACACTTGGGAAATTAAGCTCAAGTATACACAACTTTTAATTTTGTACTTTTTTTTCAAAAAAATATATAAATATTTACAATGCAAATTGAGCAGAACCGTACTTGGAAAATTTTCTCAAAATACATTGTCAAAACCCTATAAAAAAATAAGTGTTTTACATGGTTGGATATAGAAAAAAATTGGGATTTAAAAACTGAACTAAAAAATACAGGTCTGTATTTAAAAAACTTGAATATTTATAAGTTAATATTATGTTTTAAGTAAAGTACATTTTTTTATAAAGAATAATTTTTTCTCAAAAATCAATAATAAAAAAGTTTTCATTTGGGACACATTGTATATATATATTTTTTGTTTTTATTATTATTATTATTATTATTAATATGTCTTCTTATAATATTCTTAGGCTTTATTTTTATAAAAATCAAAATCTCCAATTATTTTTTTTAATATAAAATATTTCTAAGTACGGTCCTATTCATTTTAAATATAAATATTTTTAAAACAATTTTTAATATATTTCAGATATTTAACAAAAATTTAGTACACTTGGGAAATTAAGCTCAAGTATACACAACTTTTAATTTTGTACTTTTTTTTCAAAAAAAATATATAAATATTTACAATGCAAATCGAACAGATCCGTACTTAGAAAATTTTCTCAAAATACATTGTCAAAACCCTATAAAAAAATTAGTATTTTACATGGTTGGATATAGAAAAAAATTGGAATTTAAAAACTGAACTAAAAAATACAGGTCTGTATTTAAAAAAATTGAATATTTATAAGTTAATATTATGTTTTAAGTAAAGTACATTTTTTTATTAAGAATAATTTTTTCTCAAAAATCAATAATAAAAATGTTTTCATTTGGGACACACTGTATATATATTTTGTTTTTATTATTATTATTATTAATATGTCTTCTTATAATATTCTTAGGCTTAATTTTTATAAAAATCAAATTCTCCAATTATTTTTTTTAATACAAAATATTTCTAAGTACGGTCCTATTCATTTTAAATATAAATATTTTTAAAACTAAAAATTACAGGTCTGTATTTAAAAAAATAGTTGCAGGGTGGCCCTTCAAAGACGAAACGTTATTTTAAAAAACTGGATACAATATGGTACAAACGAATAAAGATGTTTTGGACCAAATTTGTATTTTTATGAAGTACAGGGTGGTCAAAAAAAGAAACGAACAAAATTAAATTATGAGACGCAAATACATTTTGGAACACACTGTATATATATTTTTTTAATAACATTTGTTATACTATATTTATTATTAATTTTAACAATATTATTACAATTATTAAAAATTTTGGTAATTAGAATTTTTTTTTAGTTGGGCAGATCCGTACTCTGAAGTAAAAAGTGCATTTAATTATGCGCAATGATAAATGTATTTTCTAAATTTATCTACAGCATGGAAATAGAATGAACTGCGAAGTTTCACACAAAACACTCCACTTCTATCTTCGTAAAGGTTACGAACTTTTCGAAGGCCGTTTACCCAAATATAATACTTATAGCCACAAAGCAGATGTGCTAAATCGTCGGTTTTTACTAAAATTAAAAATGGCGATAAGTGTGTAAAGTTTTTTTAAGTAATAATTTTGTTTTTAATAACAAATATTTCCTTTTGTGTGGTAGTAAAACAAGGCAATAAATAAAAAATTTCTAGACTGTCATTTATTTTAACGAAATTATTCAATTTATTAATTTGATTAATGTTACACCCTGTAATAATAATTTGATAGAAAAATTTTATTCATGGTAAAAGATTTTAAAACTAAGTTAAAAAACAGTAAAAACGTAAATTACACCCTGTAATATTACTTTGACAAAAAATTTTATTGTTGATAAAATAAACTTTTTTAAATTGGAAAAAAGATATTAAAAATATACAGGATGATGTCAAAAATACGTAAATTATGATTATAAAATAATTTAGTTTGTACATCCTGTAATATTAATTTCATGATTCTAAATCTAATTAACTTTATAAAAATAGAAAACAGATATTAAAAATATACAGGATGATGTCAAAAATAGGTAAATTACGATTAAAAATAATTTAGTTTGTACACCCTGTAATATTAATTTGACAAAAAATTTTATTCTTGATAAAAGTTTATAAATCTAATAAACAAAAAAACTGGAAAATAGATATTAAAAATATACAGGGTGATGTCAAAAATAGGTAAATTACCATTAGAAATAAATTAGTTTGTACACCCTGTATAATTAATTTAGGAAAAAATTTCATTCTTGACAAAAGTTTCTAAATCTGATTAACTTTAAAAAATTGGAAAACAGATATTAAAAATATACAGGATGATGTCAAAAATAGGTAAATTACCATTAAAAATAATTTAGTTTGTACACCCTGTATAATTCATTTAGGAGAAAATTTCATTCTTGACAAAAGTTTCTTAATTTAATAAACTTTATAAAATTGGAAAACAGATATTAAAAATATACAGGATGATGTCAAAAATAAGTAAATTACGATTAGAAATAATTTAGTTTGTACACCCTGTATAATTAATTTAGGAGAAAATTTAATTCTTGATTAAAGTTTCTAAATCTAATAAACTTTAAAAAATTGGAAAACAGATATTAAAAATATACAGGATGATGTCAAAAATATTTAAATTACGATTAAAAATAAATTAGTTTGTACACCCTGTATAATTAATTTAGGAAAAAATTTCTTTCTTGACAAAAGTTTCTAAATCTGATTGACTTTAAAAAATTGGAAAACAGATATTAAAAATATACAGGATGATGTCAAAAATAGGTAAATTACCATTAAAAATAATTTAGTTTGTACACCCTGTATAATTAATTTAGGAGAAAATTTAATTCTTGACAAAAGTTTTTAAATCTAATAAACTTTATAAAATTGGAAAACAGATAGTAAAAATATACAGGATGATGTCAAAAATAAGTAAATTACGATTAAAAATAATTTAGTTTGTACACCCTGTATAATTAATTTAGGAAAAAATTTCATTCTTGACAAAAGTTTCTAAATCTGATTAACTTTAAAAAATTGGAAAACAGATATTAAAAATATACAGGATGATATCAAAAATAGGTAAATTACCATTAAAAATAATTTAGTTTGTACACCCTGTATAATTAATTTGGGAGAAAATTTAATTCTTGACAAAAGTTTCTAAATCTAATAAACTTTATAAAATTGGAACAGATAGTAAAAATATACAGGATGATGTCAAAAATAAGTAAATTATGATATAAAATAATTTAGTTTGTACACCCTGTAATATTAATTTGACAGAAAATTTCATTACAGATAAAAATTGCTAAATCTAAGAAACTTCATAAAATTGGAAAATTTATATTAAAAATATACAGGATGATGTCAAAAATACGTAAATTATGATTATAAAATAATTTAGTTTGTACACCCTGTAATATTAATTTGACAGAAAATTTCATTCGTGATAAGAAATTCTAAATCCAATAAACTTTATAAAATTAAAAAAACAGATATTAAAAATATACAGGATGTTGCCAAAAATACGTCAATTATGATTATAAAATAATTTAGTTTGTACACCCTGTAATATTAATTTTGACAGAAAATTTCATTCGTGATAAGAAATTCTAAATCCAATAAACTTTAGAAAATTAAAAAAACAGATATTAAAATATACAGGATGTTGCCAAAAATACGTCAATTATGATTATAAAATAATTTAGTTTGTACACCCTGTAATATTAATTTGACAGAAAATTTCATTCGTGATAAGAAATTCTAAATCCAATAAACTTTATAAAATTAAAAAAACAGATATTAAAAATATACAGGATGTTGCCAAAAATACGTAAATTATGATTATAAAATAATTTAGTTTGTACACCCTGTAATATTAATTCTGACAGAAAATTTCATTCGTGATAAGAAATTCTAAATCCAATAAACTTTATAAAATTAAAAAAAACAGATATTAAAATATACAGGATGTTGCAAATACGTCAATTATGATTATAAAATAATTTAGTTTGTACACCCTGTAATATTAATTCTGACAGAAAATTTCATTCGTGATAAGAAATTCTAAATCCAATAAACTTTATAAAATTAAAAAAACAGATATTAAAAATATACAGGATGTTGCCAAAAATACGTCAATTATGATTATAAAATAATTTAGTTTGTACACCCTGTAATATTAATTCTGACAGAAAATTTCATTCTTCATAAGAAATTCTAAATCCAATAAACTTTATAAAATTAAAAAAACAAATATTAAAATATACAGGATGTTGCCAAAAATACGTCAATTATGATTATAAAATAATTTAGTTTGTACACCCTGTAATATTAATTCTGACAGAAAATTTCATTTGTGATAAGAAATTCTAAATCCAATAAACTTTATAAAATTAAAAAAAAAACAGATATTAAAAATATACAGGATGTTGCCAAAAATACGTCAATTACGATTATAAAATAATTTAATTTGTACACCCTGTAATATTAATTCTGACAGAAAATTTCATTCGTGATAAGAAATTCTAAATCCAATAAACTTTATAAAATTAAAAAAACAGATATTAAAAATATACAGGATGTTGCCAAAAATACGTCAATTATGATTATAAAATAATTTAGTTTGTACACCCTGTAATATTAATTCTGACAGAAAATTTCATTCGTGATAAGAAATTCTAAATCCAATAAACTTTATACAATTAAAAAAACAGATATTAAAAATATACAGGATGTTGCCAAAAATACGTTAATTATGATTATAAAATAATTTAGTTTGTACACCCTGTAATATTAATTCTGACAGAAAATTTCATTTCTGATAAGACATTCTAAATCCAATAAACTTTATAAAATTAAAAAAACAGATATTAAAAATATACAGGATGTTGCCAAAAATACGTCAATTATGATTATAAAATAATTTAGTTTGTACACCCTGTAATATTAATTCTGACAGAAAATTTCATTCGTGATAAGAAATTCTAAATCCAATAAACTTTATACAATTAAAAAAACAGATATTAAAAATATACAGGATGTTGCCAAAAATACGTTAATTATGATTATAAAATAATTTAGTTTGTACACCCTGTAATATTAATTCTGACAGAAAATTTCATTTCTGATAAGACATTCTAAATCCAATAAACTTTATAAAATTAAAAAAACAGATATTAAAAATATACAGGATGTTGCCAAAAATACGTCAATTATGATTATAAAATAATTTAGTTTGTACACCCTGTAATATTAATCTGACAGAAAATTTTATTCCTGATAAGAAATTCTAAATCCAATAAACTTTATAAAATTAAAAAAACAGATATTAAAAATATACAGGATGTTGCCAAAAATACGTCAATTATGATTATAAAATAATTTAGTTTGTACACCCTGTAATATTAGTTTGACAGAAAATTTCATTCGAGATAAGAAATTCTAAATCCAATAAACTTTATAAAATTAAAAAAACATACATTAAAAATATACAGGATGTTGCCAAAAATACGTCAATTATGATTATAAAATAATTTAGTTTGTACACCCTGTAATATTAGTTTGACAGAAAATTTCATTCGAGATAAGAAATTCTTAATCCAATAAACTTTATAAAATTAAAAAAACATATATTAAAAATATACAGGATGTTGAAAAAAATACGTCAATTATGATTATAAAATAATTTAGTTTGTACACCCTGTAATATTAATCTGACAGAAAATTTTATTCCTTTTTGCGGGATTATTTTCTAAAAGTTTTAGTAAAAAAATAAATATGCAAATTATAGCTTTGAATGACAGTCACGTCGACAACTTAAAACTATTCCAACCATGTATTTTTAAAAGGATATTATTGAGTATTCCACTGAGTGGTTAACCTTTATCCTTTACGAAAGACAAAAGATTTTTACTAATTCCAATTTTCTGTAAACATGCTTCGTAAAATGGACTCTAAATATACAAAACTCTAAAAAATAAGGTTAATAATTTAACACGTTAGGTGCCCAATTTTGAAATTAAACTAAAATTATCATTTGCAGGTTATAAATAATAATAATAATTATAAAGACATGCTTACATTGAAATTTATGGTTTAATTTAAAAGGGCGCCAGTTTATTTTTTAATTTTATTTTATATTTCACTCTAATTTTTTTGTTTATAACAAAAAATAATAGATAAAATAATATAAATATACAAGGTGTCTCACAATTTCTTAATTTTGTTGAATTTTCCGGATAAAAAAGTAATCTTCATTGATGCTTTCATTTTTCTATATTCAGGTGTAAAATTTTATGTTAAATTATAAAAAAAAAACGGAATACACAACGGTCCGTTAGATAAATTTAATCATTCATTCCGAATACCTACTTGCTATCTGGGTCAGAACAGATAAGAGTGTAATTTTATTAAGTTCAAGTGTACGGAAAGTGAAATAGCGCGTTTTCGCTTGCACATAATAACGTGTCTTTTTATTGACAATGGAATACCGTTATTATCAGTAAATAACGTAAAAAAAAAAATTGACCGTTCAAATTTAATATGTCAAATTCAATTAAAAGAAAATATTTTTACCGATGTAAGAATCTTTTGCCGAGCCTGACCTGTTAATACAAACAAATATACAGGTTCACAAATTATAAGTAAGGAAATAAATGTACACAATATATGAAACACCCTGTATCTTATGAACGTTTTTTAATAAATCACCCTGTATATAGTTGAATAAATATTAGTAGGATGGTTCAAATTATAAGTAGTTAGAAAATAAATGAACAAAATATATAAAACACCCTGTATCTTGGCTATAAAGAACGTTTTTTAACGAATCACCCTGTGAATATTTACATAATTATTAATAATATTAACATCTACAGAGTGGTTCACAAATTATAAGACTAGAAATAAATGTACATAATACATAAAACACCCTGTATCTTTGCTATAAAGAACGATTTTGAATGAATCACTCTGTGTATATTTAAATGATTATTAAAAATAATATGTAACATCTATAGGGTGCTTCTCAAATTATAAGTCAGAAAATAAATGTACAAAATAAATAAAACACCCTGTATATTAGGTATAAAGAACGTTTTTTAACGAATCACCCTGTGAATATTTACATAATTATTAATAATATTAACATCTACAGAGTGATTCACAAATTATAAGACTAGAAATAAATGTACATAATACATAAAACACCCTGTATCTTTGCTATAAAGAACGATTTTTAATGAAACACTCTGTGTATATTTAAATAATTATTAAAAATAATATGTAACATCTATAGGGTGCTTCTCAAATTATAAGTCAGAAAATAAATGTACAAAATAAATAAAACACCTTGTATCTTAAAAACGTTTTTTAATGAATCACCCTGTGTAAATTTAAATAATTATTAGTAATAATATGTAACAACTACAGGATGGTTCACAAATTATAAGTAGTCAGAAAATAAATGTACAAACTAAATAAAACACCTTGTATCTTAAAAACGTTTTTTAATGAATCACCCTGTATATATTTAAATAATTATTAGTAATAATATGTAACAACTACAGGATGGTTCACAAATTATAAGTAGTCAGAAAATAAATGAACAAAATAAATAAAACACCCTGTATCTTAGGTATAAAGAACGTTTTTTAACGAATCACCCTGTGAATATTTACATAATTATTAATAATAATATTAACATCTACAGAGTGGTTCACAAATTATAAGACTAGAAATAAATGTACATAATACATAAAACACCATGTATCTTTGCTATAAAGAACGATTTTTAATGAATCACTCTGTGTATATTTAAATAATTATTAAAAATAATATGTAACATCTATAGGGTGCTTCTCAAATTATAAGTCAGAAAATAAATGTACAAAATAAATAAAACACCTTGTATCTTAAGAACGTTTTTTAGTGAATCACTCTGTGTATATTTAAATAATTATTAATAAAATTTTTAAAATAATTTGTAACATTTACAAATTATAAGTTAAGAAATAAATGTACAAAATAATTAAAACACTCTGTATCTTAAGAACGTTTTTTAATGAATCACCCTGTGTATATTTGAATAACTAGTAATAATATTTTTAAAATAAAATGTAACATCTACAGGGTGGTTCACAAATTATAAATCACGAAATACATGTACAACATAAATTAAACACCCTGTATCTTAGTTATAAAGAACGTTTTTTAATGAATCACCCTGTGTATATTAAAATAATTATTAATAATATTTTAACAATAATATGTAACATCTACAGGGTGGTTTACAAATTATAAGTAAAACAAATGTACAAAATAAATAAAACATCCTGTATCTTAGTTAATAAATCACCCTGTGTATTGCGTATTATTAATATTATTTTTACAATAATATGTAACATATACAGGGTGGATCACAAATTTATAAATAAGGAAATAAATCTACAAAATAAATAAAACACCCTGTAACTTAGTTTTAAATAATATTTTTTAGTAAATCGCCCTGTGTATATTAAAATAATTATAAATATTATTTTTTAAATAATATGGAACATCTACAAACAACGTTTTTTAATGAATCACCCTGTGTATATTTAAATAATTATTAAAAATAATATGTAACATCTACAGGGTGCTCCTCAAATTATAAGTCAAAAAATAAATGTACAAAATAAATAAAACACCCTGTATATTAGCTCTATAAACAACGTTTTTTAATGAATCACCCTGTGTATATTAAAATTGGTTCACAAATTATAAATAAGGAAATAAATGACAAAATAAATAAAACACCCTGTATCTTGGTTACAAAGTACTTTTTAAATGAACCATCCTGCGTATATTTAAATAATTATTAATATTATTTTTTAAATAATATGTAACATCTACAGGGTGGTTCACAAATTATAAGTAAGGAAATAAATGTACAAATATTTAAAACACTCTGTATTTTAGATATAAAGAACGTTTTTAAATTAATCACCCTATGTATATTTCAATAATTGTTAATAAAAATTTTTAAATAATATGTAACATCTACAGGGTGATTCACAAATTATACGTGTTCGCAAGGAAATAAATTACAAACCACCCTGTATCTTAGTTATAAAGAACGTTTTTTTTATGAATCACCCTGTGCATATTTAAATAATTATTAATAATATTTTTTAAATAATATGTAACATCTACAGGGTGATTCACAAATTATACGTGTTCACAAGGAAATAAATGTACAACATAAATAAAACACCCTGTATCATGGTTATAAAGTACTTTTTAAATGAACCATCCTGCGTATATTTAAATAATTATTAATATTATTTTTTAAATAATATGTAACATCTACAGGGTGGTTCACAAATTATAAGTAAGGAAATAAATGTACAAAATAAATAAAACACGCTGTATTTTAGATATAAAGAACGTTTTTAAATGAATCACCCTATGTATATTTCAATAATTGTTAATAATATTTTTGAAATAATATGTAACATCTACAGGGTGATTCAAAAATTATACCCTATGTTCACAAATTACAACGAAGGAAATAAATGTACAAACCACCCTGTATCTTAGTTATAAAGAACGTTTTTTTTATGAATCACCCTGTGCATATTTAAATAAATATTAATAATATTTTTTTAAATAATATGTAACATCTACAGGGTGGTTCACAAATTATTAATAAGGAAATAAATGTACAAAATAAATAAAACACCCTGTATCTTGGTTATAAAGAACTTTTTAAATGAACCATCCTGCGTCTATTTAAATAATTATTAATATTATTTTTTAAATAATATATAACATCTACAGGGTGGTTCACAAATTATAAGTAAGGGAATAAATGTACAAAATAAATAAAACCCTCTGTATTTTGGATATAAAGAACGTTTTTAAATTAATCACCCTATGTATATTTCAATAATTGTTAATAATATTTTTGAAATAATATGTAACATCTACAGGGTGATTCAAAAATTATACCCTATGTTCACAAATTATAACGAAGGAAATAAATGTACAAAACACCCTGTATCTTAGTTATAAAGAACGATTTTTTATGAATCACCCTGTGCATATTTAAATAATTATTAATAATATTTTTAAAATAATATGTAACATCTACAGGGTGATTCAAAAATTAAACCCTGTGTTCATAAGGAAATAAATGTACAAAACACCCTGTATCTTAGTTATAAAGAACGTTTTTTTATGAATAACCCTGGGCATATTTAAATAATTATTAATAATATTTTTTTTTAATAATATGTAACAACTACAGGGTGGTTCACAAATTATAAGTAAAGAAATAAATGTACAAAATAAATAAAACACGCTGTATTTTAGATATAAAGAACGTTTTTAAATGAATCACTCTATGTATATTTCAATAATTGTTAATATTTTTAAAATAATATGTAACATCTACAGGGTGATTCAAAAATTAAACCCTGTGTTCATAAGGAAATAAATGTACAAAACACCCTGTATCTTAGTTATAAAGAACGTTTTTTTATGAATAACCCTGGGCATATTTAAATAATTATTAATAATATTTTTTTTTAATAATATGTAACAACTACAGGGTGGTTCACAAATTATAAGTAAAGAAATAAATGTACAAAATAAATAAAACACGCTGTATTTTAGATATAAAGAACGTTTTTAAATGAATCACTCTATGTATATTTCAATAATTGTTAATATTTTTAAAATAATATGTAACATCTACAGGGTGATTCAAAAATTAAACCCTGTGTTCATAAGGAAATAAATGTACAAAACACCCTGTATCTTAGTTATAAAGAACGATTTTTTATGAATCACCCTGGGCATATTTAAATAATTATTAATAATATTTTTTTTAAATAATATGTAACAACTACAGGGTGGTTCACAAATTATAAGTAAGGAAATAAATGTACAAAATAAATAAAACACGCTGTATTTTAGATATAAAGAACGTTTTTAAATGAATCACCCTGTGCATATTTAAATAATTATTAATAATATTTTTTAAATAATATGTAACATCTACAGGGTGGTTCATATATTATAAGTAAGAAAATAAATAAACCACTCTGTATCGTGGTAATAAGTGGATTTTTTTTTATTTGTGTAAAAATTAAAATTTGGATTCAATATTTATAGTAAAAACTCTGCTTAACACGTTTGTTATCAATTTGCAGTAAATAATTATGTAATTGCAACAATTTCTCACCAGTAAAATTAATCGGGCATGAAAACGATTAAATAGTTTACGATTCTGTATAGCCGGGATCGGGGAACTTTCTTTTCTACAGTGTGTTAGAAAACCGCTGAACCATAGCTTTTATTGTTTAGATAAAAAGTTTCGTTTTACATAGATGGGCGTCAATTGTGATATATTGTATTAATATATAAAATAAATGGAATTTTCGATTACGAAATGCAAGAGATTGTGTGTATTACAATATTTTGACGTTTCCTGCTATTAAATTAATTTATATTTTCAATTTCATAATAAGAATTACATCAATTAAAAAAAATTAACAAAATAGCTGATACGTACCTGTAAATGGAAATGTTTCGTCGATATTGCATATGCGCATCAGAGTTAATGAAGTTTATTATTAAACTTAATCTACATTTATCGTTCTCTACATGTTATTAATGATAATATTCGTGGAATATTGCATTTGACGTTATGCAAATACTCATTGCTTATACAGCGTGGCGCAAATTTAATTCTTCAATAAATTTTTATAACCCTCTTTAAAAAATCGCCACTGTCTTAGATTTAATGTTGGAATTCCAAAAACTCCAAATTTACAAAAACAAATGAATAACGATGTTCTGGACCAATTTTTGAATTTTTATGAAGTACAGGGTGGTCAAAAAACGCTGCTGATGATTATTTCTATTTAAATTTTTATAACCCTTTTTAAAAAATCGCCACTGTCTTACATTTAATGTTGGAATTCCAAAAACTCCAAATTTACAAAAACAAATGAATAACGATGTTCTGGACCAATTTTTGAATTTTTATGAGGTACAGGGTGGTCAAAAAACGCTGCTGATGATTATTTCTATTTAAATTTTTATAACCCTTTTTAAAAAATCGCCACTGTCTTACATTTAATGTTGGAATTCCAAAAACTCCAAATTTACAAAAACAAATGAATAACGATGTTCTGGACCAATTTTTGAATTTTTATGAAGTACAGGGTGGTCAAAAAATGGCACTAATGATTATTCCTATATAAATTTTTATACCCCTCTTTAAAAAATCGCCACTGTCTTAGATTTAATGTTGGAATTAAAAAAACTCCAAATTTACAAAACCAAACGACTAAAGATATTTTGGACCGAGTTTTGAATTTTTATGAAGTACAGGGTGGTCAAAAAATGGCACTAATGATTATTCCTATATAAATTTTATACCCTTCTTTAAAAAATCGCCACTGTCTTAGATTTAATGTTGGAATTAAAAAAACTCCAAATTTACAAAACCAAACGACTAAAGATATTTTGGACCGAGTTTTGAATTTTTATGAAGTACAGGGTGGTCAAAAAATGGCACTAATGATTATTCCTATATAAATTTTATACCCCTCTTTAAAAAATCGCCACTGTCTTAGATTTAATGTTGGAATTAAAAAACTCCAAATTTTGCAAAACCAAACGACTAAAGATATTTTGGACCAAATTTTGAATTTTTATGAAGTACAGGGTGGTCAAAAATCGCTGCTGATGAATATTCCTATATAAATTTTTATAACCCTCTTTAAAAAATCGCCACTGTCTTAAATTTAATGTTGGACTTCAAAAAACTCCAAATTTACAAAAACAAATGACTAAAGATATTTTGGACCAAATTTTGAATTTTTATGAAGTACAGGGTGATCAAAAAAGCGTACTAATTATTATTATTTCTATATACATTTTTATACACCTCTTTAAAAAATCGCCACTGTCTTAGATTTAATGTTGGAATTAAAAAAACTCAAAATTTACAAAACCAAACCGCTAAAGATATTTTGGACCAAGTTTTGAATTTTTATGAAGTACAGGGTGGTCAAAAAATGGCACTAATGATTATTCCTATATAAATTTTTATACCCCTCTTTAAAAAAATCGCCACTGTCTTAGATTCAATGTTGGAATTAAAAAAAACTCCAAAATTTACAAAAATAAACGACTAAAGATATTTTGGACCAAATTTTGAATTTTTATGAAGTACAGGGTGGTCAAAAATCGCTGCTGATGTATATTCCTATATAAATTTTTATAACCCTCTTTAAAAAATCGCCACTGTCTTAAATTTAATGTTGGACTTCAAAAAACTGAAAATTTACAAAAACAAACCACTAAAGATATTTTGGACCAAATTTTGAATTTTTATGAAGTACAGGGTGGTCAAAAAAGGCTACTGATGATTATTTCTATATAAATTTTTATACCCCTTTAAAAAATTATTTTTAACATAGCAGGTATGGCCTTAGTTTGGCCTGGGAAAACCTAACCTACGGCCCTTTTTCAAGATGGGCGTATTTTCGTTCGAAACGTCCTTCGGATGTTTTTTTATAGTTCGAAATTTTTAAATAAAAAAAGACGCTCCAGTGCCATAGAGATAAAATTTTACAAGCCCAAAACAAGGTAATCTGTACTCACCATTTGTAAATACTTTTAGATCACCTCGTAGTAAGATAAAAAGTAAGAATGTATCCAACCAAACATGAACAGATTTGTAAAGAAAAAGGAGAAAACTACCAATTTTAATTAATATATTGTTGTGTATTAATTTTAATTTTATTCAATGAGATAATAGTAATTATTTTGCTCTAATTAAAAACGAGGCCTTCTTGGTCAAACTTTCTTTGCGTGTTTTATGTTCATCGAGAAACTTTTCCTTTTCGACATTATACGATTTCCTAAAAGGTTTTATTTAAGAAATAATAAATAAACATGAATAAAGACTTACTACACAGTTTGTCTTATTTCTCCTTCGTTCTAAACGATAAAATCTCAGCAAATAAACTCACCTAGAACAAAAGAAAAATAAATTAGTTAACAATATATTAACAAGAGACATTTGGCAATACTGTCAAATGTCAAAGTATTATCAGATACCGGCTTTATCCAACCGCCAACCTTATTGATCTAAAATCAATATCGGTAGCAGTTGCCAATCTACAGAGTGATTGGCTTCAGGACCCCTGCGCGATTCATCATATAAAAGAAACAGTATATAAACATATTTAATATATTTTATATATAATCAATATGTAAGAGCGAGAGAATGTTGTGACGTTGCCACCATCAAGCTTAACATAAAATTAATATAATTAGAATTTATTTCTAATTCTTCCTGCTCTTTTATTTTTTTACTATTATTATTATTATTATTATAAAAAAATCCCATTTTGTATATAATCAAGGTGTAAGAGCGATAGAATGTTGTGACGTTGCCACCATCAAGCTTAACATAAAATTAATATAATTAGAATTTATTTCTAATTCTTCCTGCTCTTTTATTTTTTTACTATTATTATTATTATTATTATAAAAAAATCCCATTTTGTATATAATCAAGGTGTAAGAGCGATAGAATGTTGTGACGTTGCCACCATCAAGCTTAACATAAAATTAATATAATTAGAATTTATTTCTAATTCTTCCTGCTTTTTTATTTTTTTACTATTATTATTATTATTATTATTATTATAAAAAAATCCCATTTTGTATATAATCAAGGTGTAAGAGCGATAGAATGTTGTGACGTTGCCACCATCAAGCTTAACATAAAATTAATATAATTAGAATTTATTTCTAATTCTTCCTGCTTTTTTATTTTTTTACTATTATTATTATTATTATTATTATTATTATAAAAAAATCCCATTTTGTATATAATCAAGGTGTAAGAGCGATAGAATGTTGTGACGTTGCCACCATCAAGCTTAACATAAAATTAATATAATTAGAATTCATTTCTAATTCTTCCTACTTTTTTTATTTTTTTACCATTATTATTATTATTATAAAAAAATCCCATTTTGTATATAATCAAGGTGTAAGAGCGAGAGAATGTTGTGACGTTGCCACCATCAAGCTTAACATAAAATTAATATGATTAGAATTTATTTCTAATTCTTCCTGCTTTTTTTATTTTTTTACTATTATTATTATTATTATAAAAAAATCCCATTTTGTATATAATCAAGGTGTAAGAGCGAGAGAATGTTGTGACGTTGCCAGCATCAAGCTTAACATAAAATTAATATAGTTAGAATTTATTTCTAATTCTTCCTGCTTTTTTTATTTTTTTACTATTATTATTATTATTATTATTATTATTATTATAAAAAAATCCCATTTTGTATATAATCAAGGTGTAAGAGCGATAGAATGTTGTGACGTTGCCACCATCAAGCTTAACATAAAATTAATATAATTAGAATTTATTTCTAATTCTTCCTGCTCTTTTATTTTTTTACTATTATTATTATTATTATTATTATTATTATTATAAAAAAATCCCATTTTGTATATAATCAATGTGTAAGAGCGAGAGAATGTTGTGACGTTGCCACCATCAAGCTTAACATAAAATTAATATAATTAGAATTTATTTCTAATTCTTCCTGCTTTTTTTATTTTTTTACTATTATTATTATTATTATAAAAAAATCCCATTTTGTATATAATCAAGGTGTAAGAGGGAGAGAATGTTGTGACGTTGCCACCATCAAGCTTAACATAAAATTAATATAATTAGAATTTATTTCTAATTCTTCCTGCTTTTTTTATTTTTTTACTATTATTATTATTATTATAAAAAAATCCCATTTTGTATATAATCAAGGTGTAAGAGCGAGAGAATGTTGTGACGTTGCCAGCATCAAGCTTAACATAAAATTTTTAATAAAGTTAGAATTTATTTCTAAATCTTCCTGATTTTTTTTAAATTTTTTGATTATTATTATTATTATTCTTCTTGTAAAAAAACGGTTTTATATATATTCAAAGTGTAAGAGCGAAATATATAAATATTGTTATTATTATTATTATTCTTATAAAAGAAAATTTTACTAATCAATTTATAAAAAAAATTATTAGTTCAGGCACAATTTAAGAAAAAAAAGGTTTGTGCGGTCGAGGCACACTCGTTAGGAACCTCTCTCTCTCCCTCTCTTTTCCTTTTTTACTATTTTTTCCTTTTGCTGTTGTTCATAATGTTTTCCTATTTTTTCTTATTTTTTTTCTATTATTTCCTATTTGTCCCTATTTTTCCTATATTTCCCCATTTCTTCCTATTTATGTCTCTTTTTTCTATTTTTCTGTTTTTCATTATTTTTTCTATTTTCCCTTTTTGTAAATATTTGTATCTATTTTTCACTATTTTCCTTATTTTTACATACTTTTTAATATTGTTCCCTATTTGTCTCTATTTTTCCTATATTTCTCAATTTTTTCCCTTTTAATTATTTGTTTGTATTTTTTCCTATTTTCTGTATTTTTACCAATTTTTTCTGATTTCTTTTTGTTATTTTCTCCTAGTTTTTTCCAATTTTTCTTTATTTTTCTCTTTTCCCATATTTTTCCAATCCTCTTTTTTATTATTTTCCCCTCTTTTACCCGTTTTTTCCAATTTTTCTCCTCTTTTTCTTTTTTTTACTACTTTTCAATATTTTTCCCTTTTCACTTTATTTTTTCCCTGTTTTACTTCATTTTTCCCTATTTTACGTTATTTTTCCCTATTTTTCACAATTTTTCCTTATTCCCCTACTTTTCCATATATCCCTAATTTTCCCTATATATTTTCCCTATTTCCTTTATTTTTCCCAATTTTTCCCTATTTTACTTTAATATTTATAGGTATTCTTAAATATTTTTATTTATAATTGAATTTTAATTTTAATTTTTTTAACACTTATACTAAAAATTCTTTATAAAAAAAAAACAAACAGACAACGACCCTATGGGATTTATGAATGGTTTCATTAACCTTTTCCACATTGTTCGACGCCTTCTCCGTAGCCAATTTTGGAAACGAGATATCCCAGCGAAGTAGCGCACTGACCCCAACCAACCCTAAGCATTTCTCTTTGCTTTTCCCCCGGCCCCGTTCGATACTGCAACCCCTGAGAAGCGAAGTATCGAACCCGAACTCACGCACCTTTGTGCTAGGGGTTGTGGTCGACGATATTAGAATTTTAGTTCATATAAAAATAATTAAATGTTATTTAAAATTATCTGTAAGTGATAAAAAACGGAGAATGTAGCAAATTTAATTTTTCATTAAAGTTTTTTCTTCCCCTATTCGTTTCCCCACCACTTTTTTCCATAAAAATTTTTTTTAGGGGAAACGAGATGTGGAAGATATTTGATTTTTTTATCTAGAAAAAAAGTGGAGAAGTGAAAATAAGTAGAAAAAAAAAGTTTAAAAAGTAAAGAAAAAAGAATAAAAGTAGGATGGGGGTTGAGAAAGTGGGGAAAAAGTCTGAAATATAAAATTAGTAAAAAAGAGGGAAAAAAAAGAGTGGTAGAAAATTTTTCCCCAACCAGATTTGTTAAAAAAAAAATCATTAGGGGAAAAATGCAGGGGAAACCGAAAAAAAACCCCTGTCAGGAACGAAATTCCTTACGTTATTTTTTCAGCTCTAAACGTGTTTTAATATCTCGCTCCCTCTTTTTTCCTTTTTTTCCCTTTTTTTTACTATTTTTCATGTTATTCATAATTTTTTCCCCACTTTTTATCTACTTTTCTTATTTTTTTCTAGTTTTCCATATTTATCCTTCTTTTTCCTATATTACTTAATTTTTGACTCCTTTCTCTATTTTTCCTATTTTTTATTACTTTTTCCCATTTTCCACTATTTGTGATAACTTGTATGTATTTTCCCCTATTTTCAAAAATTTAATAAAATTTAATTAACTAAACACTTCAAAAAAAAATTTACAAAAATTCCGAAAATAAAATCAAAAATTTTGAAAAGCCTCAAAAAAATTTGAAAAAACAATAAAAAAATTATTAATTTCGAAAATTTCAAAATGTTTATAATAGTTTAAGAAATTTAAATACATATCAAAAGCTTCAAAAAAAAATTAAAAAATGTGAAAATAAAATCAAAAATTTGAAAAAACAATAAAAAAATTATTAATTTCGAAAATTGCAAAAAGTTTATAATAGTTTAAGAAATTTAAACACATATCAAAAACTTCCAAAAAAAAAAATTAAAAAATTTAAAAAAATTGCGAAAATAAAATCAGAAATTTTAAAAATCCTCAAAAAATATCAAAAAAACATTGAAAATTATTAAATTTCGAAAATTGCAAAAATTTAATAAAGTCTAAACTTTAACACATATCAAAAACGTCAAAAAAAAAATTGAAAATTTACAAAAATAGTGAAAATAAAATCAAAATTTTTAAAAAAAAACAATAAAAAAAGTATTAAAATTCGAAAATTGAAAAAAAATTACAAAGTTTAAGACACTTAAACACACATCGAAAACATCAATTCAAAAATTTACAAAAATCCCGGAAAAAAAAAATCAAATTTTTTTAAAAAACCTCGAAAAAATTAAAAATAATAAATAAAAAAAAACATTAAATTGCGAAAATTTCAAAATTTTTATAAAATTTAATAAAATCAAACAAAAAACACATCAAAAACAAAAAATATTCAAAAATTTACAAAAGTCCGAAAATAAAATCAACAATTTTAAAAACCAACAAAAAAATTTGAAAAAACAAAAAAGTTTGAAATTTCGAAAACTGCAAAAATTTAAGAAACTTAAAACACATCAAAAACTTCAAATGAAAATTCAAAAATTTACAAAAATTCCGAGAAAAAAAAATAGATTTAAAAAAATTTAAAAGAAACAAAAATATTCAAAAATTTTAATTTTTAAAAATTAAAAAAAATTAAATAAAAATATCAAGAACTTCAAAAGATATACCGAAAAAAGTGAAAAAATAATTAAACAAAGATAGCAAAAAAGTAGTTTTTTTATATTTGCTCGTTTTTTCTCATTTCTTTCTTGTTTTTTTTCCGATTCTTTCTCCTTGTGATTTTTTTTTTCTATTTTTTTCTTTTGTTTTCAGATTTTTTTCTAAATCCTCTGATTTTTTTCGATTTATTTCAATTCTTTCTAATTTTGTAATGTTTTTACGATTTTTTTGGTTGTTTTTTGTTTTTTTCTAAATTTTTGACGTTTTTTTAAATTTTTTTGATTTTTTCAAGTTTTTTTTCCGGTTTTTGCTATTTTTTCCGTATTTTAGAAGTTTATTTTTCTTTTTTTTTCCCAATATTTTCTGATTTTTCCAATTTTTCTAATTTGTTCTCGGTTTTTGGCAGTTTTTTCCGTGTTTTTTGTTGTTTTTTATTAAATTTTTTGATTTTTCCGTATTTTAGAAGTTTATTTTTCTATTTTTCCCAATAATTTCTGATTTTTCCAATTTTTCTAATTTGTTCTCGGTTTTTTTTCTCATTTTCTGTTTTTTGTTTTTTTCCAGTTTTTTTCTCGTTTCCCGTTTTTTTTTTCTATTTCTCTCTTTTGTATTCAGATTTTTCTCATTTCTTTTCTTATTCCTCTGATTTTTTTCGATTTATTTCAATTCGTTCGGATTTTTTAATGTTTTGTACGTTTTTTTTAGTTTTTTCGTTTTTTCCAAATTTTTGCCGTTTTTTTAATTACTTGTGATTTTTTCCTTTTTTGTGATTTTTAGCGTTTTTTTGCCATTTTTTCCGTATTTTTTGTTGGTTTTTTCAAAAATTTTGATTTTTCCGTTTTTTCCGTACTTAACAATTATTTTTCATTTTTTTGTCAATATTCTCTGATTTTTTCAATATTTTGTTTTTTTTCTTCTTATTTTATCAGATTTTTTCGATTCCTCTAATTTTTTTCTCATTATTCTGTTCATTTTTCTGTTTTTGGTTTTTTTTTTCTGATTTGTTTTGATAAAAAATTTCATTTTTTTTCGTTTTTTAAAGAAATTTTGTATTAATGTATTTTGATGTAGAAAAACTAAAAAAACTAAAATAATCGATTAAACAATTACTTTACTAAGAGTGTTCGAAAAGTTGGGGTGGGCTTACCCCCTCATTTTTCCTTATTTTTGCCTCTTTTCTATATTTTTTTTTTCATTATTTTTTCCTACTTTCCCCTATTTTTTGCTATTTATATATATTTTCACTATTTTCCTCATTATCTTTTTTTTTTTCATTCTTTCTCTATTTTTCCCTATTTTGCTTTATTTATTCCTATTTTATTTTTTCCCCCCATTTTCTCTATGTCCTATTTTACCATATTTCTTTTATTTTTCTTTATTTTCATGCATTTTTCTTTGGTTTTCTTTATATATCACTGTTTATCTCTATTTTATTTATTTTTATTTTTTTTTTCCTATTTTTCCATATTTTCTTTAAGCTTGTCGTGGAGTTATACACACATGTAAAACTTGATCGTAGACACAGTCAATACGTAAATCTTGCTTGTAGGGCTTTTTCGTTACGTTACAATTTTTGCCAGGTATTTCCTACCGCAAAAAAAATAGACAAAAATTTTTGACACCGGAATTTAATTACTTAACCCCAAAAACTGATTTTTAATAATGTACGTTTCTAAATCAATAATAAATTTAATTAAAAAAAAAAAAACCATGGTATCACTTAAACGTATAAAATAAATAAATTATAAAAATGTTTTAAAAAGTTCAAATTTAGAACAGAAACGATATCATTTGATATTTTTTACTAAGTACTTTGACTAGTACTAAATTTATACTATTTGGTTATTTTAGAATAGAGATGGGAACTAAAAAAATAAAATAACTTTATAGGTAACAGGAAAAAATTCAATACCATTTATTGAAATCTGAATACGATCCATTATAAAACCGTGTTTTTTTTTTGTTTTTTTTTTTATTTATGCCGTACAATGCAAAAACCAGCTAATGCGAATACGCGAAAACAAAAACTTCGATTATTATATCGTTTACACGGAAATGCCAAACCCTCTGAGACATTTTCGTGTTTGCAGACAATAATACCAAATCCCATCAAAAAAAAAATAAAAAAAAAAAAACCGCAGACAGGCTTTGCCATATGTCAGGTCCAGCACGAAACTGCAACTCGTTTCATTCACCTCGTCGGGATATTTTTTATTCGATAACGGTTATATTTTTGTAATAACCGTGTATTATATACTCGGGGGTAATATAACAAGGTCTTGTTTTCGAAATTTAATAGAGTTGATAAATCCTTATTATACAGGGTGTCCAGAGACGCCCTTCACAAAATTAAACTACAAAAGGACCCCCCACTTTTTAAATGGCAAATGGCTTTCGGTCAAATTTGCTGAATTTTGGATATATTGAATATCCATGGCACCAACAAAAAATAATAGTTTCTGAGATACAGGGTGTTAAATAATCGATTTATCATAATTTAAAAAAATTGCAATGACTCGCCAGATGTTTGAACTAATGATCAATTAGCGACATATTTTGATTAAAGTACATGTGAAAATATAATAGCAATAATTTTAAATTGCAACTATACAGGGTGAGTTGTGTTTAAAATAAAAGAGGCAATTTGAACGATGTAAAATATTGTATATTTTTATGAATGACAATCGAAAAATAAACTAAACTTTAAGATTATAATATGTTCGTTAAGGAGTATTAAAAAAATAATAAAAAATGCGTCTATACAGGGTAAGTCAAAAAGTTGGATCGATGGTTGTCTTACATTTTTAAAAATTATAAAATACCATTTCCAAAAATATATTATACATATATTATCTACAGTGTATACAGAGAGATATAAGAGATTGAACTTGGCGAAAAGTGGCTGTTTTTAAAAAAATACTCGGTATAACAAAAAATCGTCGGTCAAATTAATTTTATAAAGAAATTATATTTTGAAATACATTTGCAAAAACGGTCTAAAACAAATGACAATTTTTTTGTTACATGACATTTAGTTTATAATTTCAACCGAAACGTGTTTTGTTTTGTAGTACAGTTCGTGATATTTAAATTACTTCATGAGATTTTTACTGAATTTCCACTCTTTTTTCTTGAAAAAATTGCACTTTTTCGTCTTTTTCTTAAAAAATTGCAGTTTTTTGACCTAAGTTACCTTCTTTTTTACTCAAAAATTTCTCCTCTTTTCTCCTGAAGAAATTGCACTTTTTTTGTTTTTTCTGTTTTATTGAAAATTTGCATTTTTGGATCTAAATTTACCCTCTTTTTACTCACAAATTTCCTGATAAAATCGGTTGTGTCGCTCAAAAACTTTCTCGACGAGTATCCACGAATACTTTATCCAGATATTTAATGTTAAAGTTTCAAGTTTTTAATTTTTTTATCATTGACAGGTGACAATTGAAGAAATAATTTTAACTGTTCTGAATAGAGTTTTTCAAGGGTTTTCAAATGACATATTGCAAGTCAAATTCCGTAACATATTGCATCTGACATTTTTTTATAGTGCCACTACCGTTTGACAGATGTCGTACAAAAACTAATTGGTTCTTCTAACCGGATTAAATATGTGGCCTCTATCGTGGAAGAATACACATAGACAGACAGTCAGACTTCCATCTGGAAATGGTCTTAATCATCTCAGTTGACCTCAAAATGAAAATTTCCTTCTTTATCTCGAAAATTTTTTTTAGCTCGTTCACAATACTTTCCCTTCTCGAAGGTGGGTCGGGAAAGTAAAAGTTATAGGGGTGATCAATGTCCCTGTCACCCGGTATACATGAGACACTGTAAACAACTAATTATTTATTCACTGGTTAATGTTTTACTATAATATAATTAACATATCTTTTGAGCCCTCTAACACGAACTCCGTACTCTTAATTGAATGCAAGTCCACCAATAAACATTTACTTGACCAGACACAACGGCGAACTTGAACTGTCGGTTGTTACCTTGCGATATCACGTTACCGGATTAAATAATAACATCAGGTCTTAACCTTTATATTGTTTAAATAACAACTAGTTTAATAAAATACAATATTTTATTATTTAAATGTTTATTCTATGTAGCCCAAAAGGTATCACACCTTAAACAAAAAAATTGTCAAAAATCTGCCATTTTTGTTGAGAAGTTCTCAAAATCGATAGAAATAATTCAATATATCCAAAGAATAGTTGTACAAAAATAAAACATTAGAAGTTATAGACAGTTAAAATCAGGGTTCGAAAATATCATGATATTTATATAAATATCATATCACATGATATATATCATTTTTTTTAATTTAATTATTTAATTAAAAACAGTATTGCACAAACTAAATTTTAACACAAACACTCAAATTAAAAATAAAAAACAAAAATAATTAAAAATAAACAAACATCACTTTTTTGGTGTGTTAAAATACAGTCAAAATATTGCCAAACAGAATGCTTTGGTTTTGGCATAATATTGAATAAACATTTCGATAATAAACTAGCAAAATCTACTATCTAAATCTAACCTGTGTATTTTAATCTATTTTATTAAAAGAAGTCTTGGACTATCCAAATCTAATCTGTGTATTTAAAAAAGAAGAAAATATAACACTATTTATATTTATTTTATTAAAAGAAGTCTTGACTATCTAAATCTAACCTGTCTATTAAAAAAAAGAAAATATGGCTTTCTCTTTCCACTTAAAACTTATTCTCCACTACGTTCCCTATTGCTTTCCACTTTTCGAAATTTTTTTATTCCACTCTTTCCACTTCTTTTTTTTGCACTTTTTTTTTCTACATTTTCTCCTATATTTTTTACTAATTTCTTTGTGTCATACTTTTTTGTTCCACTTTTTCCCGTTAAAACTTTTTTTTCTACTTCTTTCCCAATTTTTTCCACTTTTTCCCCGACTCATTTTTCCTCCTCTCTATATTTATTATTTCAATTTTGTTCTGCAATTTTTCCACCATCCTTTTTTCCTCTACTTTTTTACCAATTTTTTTATTTTAGATATTTTTTTACATTTTTTGTCCTACATTTTTTAGTTTCAAACTTATTGTCCCCTTTTTTCCTAACTTATTTTTTCTCCTGTTTTTTCACTTATTTTTGTACGTTTTCAACTTTTTTCCCATTATTCCCCCACTCTCTTTCCCCTACTTTTTTAATAATTTCTTTGTGTTCAACTTTTTCTCCTCAAAAAGTTTTCCACATCTTTCCCTATTTTTTTTTCACTTTTCCCTTACTTTTTTCGATGCTTTTTTATTCCACCCTTTCCTCTGTTTTTCAACTTTTTCTCACACATTTTTTTTGTGTGAAACGTTTTTTGTTCCACTTTTTCCCCTTTGAACTTTTTCCATTTCTTCAACTATTTTGTCACTTTTCCCCTACTTTTTTATTCTGTCCTTTTTCTACTTTTTCCCACTTCTTCTCATAAATTTGTGACTATTTTTTTTTGTGTAAAATTTTCACTCAATAATTTCCCCTTTTTTCTCTTGAAAACTTGCACTTTTTGTCTTTTTTGTAATATCGAAAATTTGCATTTTTGGACCTAAATTTCTCCTCTTTTCTCTCACAAATTTCCCCTCTTTCTCTTGAAAATTTGGCACTATGTTGTCTTCTTTTTCTTAAAAATTCGCAGTTTTTTGACCTAAATTACCTTCTATTTTACTAAAAAATTTCCCCTCTTTTCTCTTGAAAAAATTATAGTGCCACTTCCATTTAACAGATGTCGTACACAAACTAATGGGTTCTTCCGGCGGTTAACTCAAACCCATATACCAAATTTCAGCTAAATCGGATTAAACATGTGGCCTCTATCGTGGAAGAATACACAGACAGGAAAATATTGGACAATTTTTTCCTGTCTCTTTTCTTTAAAAAAAAATGTGAATTTTTGGTGTAATTTTCTTTTTAAATTTTTTTGTAACATTCATATACTTTTTTCCCCTCTTTTTACAAGAAAATTTCTCCTCCTCTTTTTTCTTCCAAACGTGTGAATTATTTCAATAATTGTCATATCAGATTTTTTCATTTTTCAGGTACTTTTGTCCCTATTTTCTCTTGAAAATTTCCGTTTTTTTCTTAAAAAAATCGCATTTTTTTGCAATTTAGTTTTTTCCTGTTTTCCTCCTGAAAATTTCCCCTCTTTTTTTAAACATTTCTCTGTTCAAATTTTTTTGCACTTTTTTAGCGCTTTTATGTCTTTTTTTTAAATTTGTATTTTTGGATTTAAATTTACCTTATTTCCACTCAAAAGTTTCTCTTTTTCTCTTAAAAAAATTACACTTTTTTGACTTTTTTGTTTTCTCAAAAATTTCCATTTTTTAAGCTAAATTTCCTTTTTTTCACTCTTGAAAAAATAGCATTTTTTGGCCTTTGTTTAAATTTGCATTTTTGGGCCTAAATTTTCCCTCTTTTCTCTCACAAATTTCCCCTCGTTTCTCCTAAAAATTTTCCCACTTTATTCCTAAAAAAATGGCACTTTTTACCTTTTTGTTTTTCCATCTTTTTCTCTTGAAAATTTCCGCACTTTTTGTTCAAAACACTTTTTTAGACAATATTCTTTTCAAATTTTTTGCATTTTTTCCTCTTTTCTCTTGAAAATTTCCCCTCTTTTTCTGAAAAATTGGCATTTTTTTTGAATTTTTGTTTTCGTTTTCGAATTTGCATTTTTTGGATATTAATTTCCCTTCTTTTCTCTTGAAATTTTCCCCTCTTTTTTCTTCAAAAATGTAAGTTTTTTCGATAATACTCTCTTAAAATGTTTTGAAAAAATGAGTGGACACCCGATATATCTATTTTTGACCATTTTTTTGTGTAAAATTTTCGCACTAAAATTTCCCCTTTTTTCTCTTGAAAACTTGCACTTTTTGTCTTTTTGTATTATCGAAAATTTGCATTTTTGGACCTAAATTTCCCCTTTTCTCTCACAAATTTCCCCTCTCGAAAAAATGCCACTTTTTTGTTCTTCTAAAATTAGCAGTTTTTATCTAAACTTCATCGCTTTTCACTCAAAAATTTCCCCTCTTTTCTCTTGACAAAATTGTACTTTTTGGTCTTTTTTGTTTTCTCGAAAATTTGCTTTTTGGACCTAAATTTCCCCTCTTTCTCTTGAAAATTTGGCACTATTTTGTTTTTTTTTTCTTGATTTTTTCCAGTTTTTTGACCTGAAAAAATTACTTTTACTTCGTCTTTTTCTTTTTCTTAAAAATTCGCAGTTTTTTGACCTAAAATACCTTCAATTTTACTAAAAAATTTCCCCTCTTTTCTCTTGAAAAAATTATAGTGCCACTTCCAATACTTTCCCTTCTCGGAGGTGGGTCGGGAAAGTAAAAATTACCAAAATTTTCATGCTCATTTTTTTAAAGTGTTATTTGATTCTTCTTTATGTGTTTTTTTGTTTTCTTTCTTCATTAATAAGATTAAAGGAAAATATTAGACATTTTTTTCCTGTCTCTTTTCTTAAAAAAAAATGTGAATTTTTGGTGTAATTTTCTTTTTAAATTTTTTTGTAACATTCGTATACTTTTTCCCCTCTTTTTACAAAAAAAATTTCTCCTCCTCTTTTTTTTTCCAAACGTGTGAATTATTTCAATAATTGTCATATCAGATTTTTTGCATTTTTCAGGTATTTTTGTCCCTATTTTCTCTTGAAAATTTCCGTTTTTTTCTTAAAAAAATCGCATTTTTTTGCAATTTAGTTTTTTCCTGTTTTCCTCTTGAAAATTTCCCCTCTTTTTTTAAACATCAAATTTTTTTGCACTTTTTTAGTTGGCGCTTTTGTCTTTTTTTTTTAAATTTGTATTTTTGGATTTAAATTTACCTTATTTTCACTCAAAAGTTTCTCTTTTTCTCTTAAAAAAATTAAACTTTTTGACTTTTTTGGTTTTCTCAAAAATTTCCATTTTTTAAGTTAAATTTCCTTTTTTTTCACTCTTGAAAAAATAGCATTCCTTTTGTTTAAATTTGCATTTTTGGACCTAAATTTCCCCTCTTTTCTCTCACAAATTTCCCCTCGTTTCTCCTAAAAATTTTCCCACTTTATTCCTAAAAAATGGCACTTTTTACCTTTTTGTTTGTCCATCTTTTTCTCTTGAAAATTTCCGCACTTTTTGTTCAAAACACTTTTTTAGATAATATTCTTTTCAAATTTTTTGCATTTTTTTTCTCTTTTCTCTTGAACATTTCCCCTCTTTTTCTGAAAAATTGGCATTTTTTTTGAATTTTTGTTTTCGTTTTCGAATTTGCATTTTTTGGATATTAATTTCCCTTCTTTTCTTTTAAAATTTTTCCCCATTTTTTCTTCAAAAATGTTTTGAAAATATGAGTGGACACCCGATATATCAAATTAATGAAGCAATAATATACCAGTGAGTTAGATTAATAATAATAATAATAAAAAAAATTTTTAAAAATATAATTGTGGACTTGAGAACGAAACAATTTTTTCTTTTTTTGGTTTTATTTATCAAAAATTTTTATTCATGTAAGTCTAAGAGTTCATTTAGCTTTATTGTTTTCGAACAGATTTTACGATGCGTCACGTTTATATCGTTTTAGAACTCCGCCTCTAATCAGATGGGGAATAAAAATAGAAGTTAGAATAGGGAGAACAATAAGAATTGCTACAGTGGCTCGTTTAAGGGTGAGTGGCTAGCCCTAAACATATGTATCCGATTTTTGCTACACCCTGTATGTCTAATCAAAATTCATATTGTATGAGTGTAGGACTAATTTTTTTTGCTGGTAAGTAATTTTATGCGCTAACCTTTCAAATAATTATAAGTTGATGAAAATGTGACTTTCACAAAAAATATCAGAGTTGTAGGCGGCCCAGTTGGACAATTAATGTTTGTAATAAAATTAATTTGTAAATTTTGAAATAAATCCTTTTGAAATAAATCCTTTTGATATAAACAGCATTTTTATTTGTTTACTGATTTTTATTATTTTATAACCGTCCCTTCCCCGAACAAGCCTTCCAAATACCATCCAAATTTTTTTTCTACACAAGTGATGACGATTCATCTAAAAAATGTTAATATATTTTCTTGTTATGTCCTTGTCACGTTCCTCTTTATGTTCATATTTCACAGGTCATTCCCGTTTCTCAGTAAACATTTTTGACTTTTATTTTCCTGAAACGCACAGGGTGTCCCAATCAAAAGTCTTACATCCCACAATAAATTGTTACAAATTTAATTTTTTTTTTAACTATTTACAATTTTCTACGAATTCGAGTTAGAGTAAAATAAACATTAAAACTTGGTCCAAAATATCTTTAGTTATTTGGTATTGTAAATTTGTTTTTTCAATTCCAATATTAAATCTTAATACAGTGGCGATTTTTTAAAGACTAGTATAAAAATTTATTGAGGAGTTATTATCACCTTTTTTTGACCACCCTGTAGTAGATACAAATTTAAAATCTAATCAAAATCATTTTTAGTCATTTGGATTTATAAATTTGGAGTTTTTTAAATCCAACAATAAATCTAAGACAGTGGCGATTTTTTAAAGAGGGGTATAAAACTTTATATAGAAATAATCAACAGTAGCCCTTTTTTGACCACCCTGTACTTCATAAAAATTCAAAATTTAATCCAATACATCTTTAGTCGTTTAGTTTTGTAAATTTGCTATTTTTTTTAATTCCAACAATAAATCTAAGACAGTGGCGATTTTTTAAAGAAGGATATGAGAATTTATGTAAAAATAATTATTAGTAGCCTTTTTTGATCACCCTGTATTTAAAAAAAATTCAATATTTGATCCAATACATCTTTAGTCATTTAGTTTTGTAAATTTGCTATTTTTTTTAATTCCAACAATAAATCTAAGACAGTGGCGATTTTTTAAAGAAGGATATGAGAATTTATGTAAAAATAATTATTAGTAGCCTTTTTTGATCACCCTGTATTTAAAAAAAATTCAAAATTTAATCCAATACATCTTTAGTCGTTTAGTTTTGTAAATTTGCTATTTTTTTTAATTCCAACAATAAATCTAAGACAGTGGCGATTTTTTAAAGAAGGATATGAGAATTTATATAAAAATAATTATCAGTAGCCTTTGTTGACCACCCTGTACTTAATAAAAATTCAATATTTGATCCAATACATCTTTGGTTATTTAGTTTTGTAAATTTGCTATTTTTTTAATTCCAACAATAAATCTAAGACAGTGGCAATTTTTAATAGAGGGGTATAAAAATTTATATAGAAATAATCATCAGTAGCCTTTTTTGACCACCCTGTACTTCATAAAAATTCAAAATTTGATCAAAAATATCTTAAGTCGTTTGCTTTTGTAAATTTTTAGTTTTGTTAACTTCAACGTTAACTCTAAGACAGTGGCAATTTTTAATAGAGGGGTATAAAAATTTATATAAAAATAATCATCAGTAGCCTTTTTTGAGCACCCTGTATTTAATAAAAATTCAAAATTTAATCCAATACATCTTTAGTCGTTTAGTTTTGTAAATTTGCTATTTTTTTAATTCCAACAATAAATCTAAGACAGTGGCGATTTTTTAAAGAAGGATATGAGAATTTATATAAAAATAATTATCAGTAGCCTTTTTTGACCACCCTGTACTTAATAAAAATTCAAAATTTGATCAAAAATATCTAAAGTCGTTTGGTTTTGTAAATTTCGAGTTTTTTTAATTCCAACAATAAATCTAAGACAGTGGCGATTTTTTAAAGAAGGATATGAGAATTTATATAAAAATAATTATCAGTAGCCTTTTTTGACCACCCTGTACTTCAAAAAAATTTAAAATTTGATCCAATAAATCTTTGGTGATTTGGTTTTGTAAATTTGGAATTTTTTTAAGTCCAACAATAAATCTAAGACAGTGGCAATTTTTAAAATAGGGGTATAAAAATTTATATAGAAATAATCATCAGTAGTCTTTTTTGAACACCCTGTATTTAAAAAAAATTCAATATTTGATCCAATACATCTTTAGTCGTTTAGTTTTGTAAATTTGGAGATTTTTTAATTCCAACATTAAATTTGAGACAGTGGCGATTTTTTTAAGAAAGAAATGAGAATTTATATAAAAATAATCATCAATAACATTTTTTGACCACCCTGTACTTAATAAAAATTCAAAATTTGTTCCGAAATATCTTAAGTCGTTTGCTTTTGTAAATTTGGAGTTTTGTTAACTCCAACGTTAAATCTAAGACAGTGGCGATTTTTTAAAGAAGGGTATGAAAATTTGTATAAAAATAATCAACAGTAGCCTTTTTGGACCAACCTGTACTTCAAAAAAATTCAAAATTTGATCCAATATATCTTTGGTTATTTGGTTTTATAAATTTGGAGTTTTTTTAATTGCAACAGTGGCGATTTTTAAAAAAGGGTATGAACATTTAACATTTTTTGACCACTCTGTATAAAAATACGACCTCGAACCAAACCATCCGAAGATTTTAAATAGACGATAAACCTTTTGTCATTCATATTATACGAGTTCCAGTTACGGACTTATTATGTTTGATGTCCCATCATCCCATGGGTCATCCGCAACCGTAAATCCCATGAAAATTATTCCGACTCATTAGATTGGAATTCGTATGGATCTTTCGGTATCTCGGTATCATCAAGACATTATGATGTCTTAAAAAGATTGACAAGGGTTCCTCCTTCCACCTGTACCATTTTAATTCAAATTCAACGATGACATAAAAAAAATTGGGTCTTCAGAAAATATTTAATATAAAAACAAATTTGGTGAAACGAAAAAAAAATATGTAGATGACATGAAAATGTCGAAACGTTGTTAATAAAAAAATTTTAAAGTACAAACAACATTTACTGCAAGAATTTTTTTTTTCATTATATTTATTTCTCTTTAACGCGACTTGCGGTAAGGAAAAAAATGATGTAAGGAAAAAATAAGAAAAAATGGAGAAATGTAAAAAATTAGAAAGAAAAAAAGAAAAAAACAAAGAAAAATTGAGCAAGTAGGGAAAAATGGGAATAAGTAAGAAAAATAGGAAAAAATAGGGAAAATAATGAACAATGGGGCAAAATGGGGAAAAAAAGGAAAAAGTAATGAAAAACAGGGAAAAAAATAATAAAGAATAGAAAAACATAGTATAGAGAATTTAGGAAAAATAGGAAAAAATGGGAAAATATTGCGGACAATGGGTAAAAATTGGAAAAAACTGGAAAAAATTGGAAAAAAATGAAAAAAATTGTACACAATTGGAAAAAGTTGAAAAAACCGAGACTTTTTAAAAAATCGGATAAATCCAGGAAAAATCGGGGAAAAATCGAAAAATAAATTTTAGAAATTCAGAAAAAACGGAAAAATATGGAAAAATCGAAATCGAGTCAAATAGAAAAAACAAGAACTTAAAAAAAAAATCAGAAAAAATCGAAAGGAAAAAACGGAAAAAATTGGAAAATTGTAAAAAAAAGGGAAAAATTGGAAAAAACGGAAAAAATTGGAAAAAAATTGAAAAAACCGAAGAAATTGAAAAAAATTTAAAAAAAGCGACTAAACCGAGTATAATCAAAATAATTTAAGTAAAAATTGGAAATATCGAAAAAAAAATTGGAAAAAATTGTAAAAAATTGAAAAATTGTAAAAATAGAGAAATTAGGAAAAAAGAAGGGAAATGGGAATATATAGGGGAAAATAGGGAAATATTTTTAAAAAAATTGGCAAAATCGAGACATTTAAAAAGAAATCGACTAAATCCAGGAGAAAAAAAAAAAAAAAAAAAAAAAAAAAAAAAAAATCGAAAAATATTGAAAATAGAATTTGAGAAATTCGGAAAAAATTGGAAAATCGAAGAAATCGAGTAATATAAAAAAAAATCGAGAAATTTAAGAAACAATCTTAAAATGCAGCAAAAATCGGAAAAAATCGAAAAAACAATTGGAAAAAAAATTTAAAAATAAAGAAATTAGGAAAAAAATGGGGAATTATGGGAAAAAAAATTGACAAAATTGGGAAAAATTGAAAAAAAATTGTAAAAATTAGAGAAAAAAAATGGAACTAAAAAAATCGAAGAAATCGAGACATTTAAAACAAATCGACTAAATCCAGGACAAACGGGAAATTTTCGAAAAAAAAATGAAAAAATTTGGAAAAAAATCGAAGAAATAGACTACAATCAAAAAATCGAGAAATTTAAGATCTTAAAAATCCAGCAGAGATCGGAAAAATGGAAAAATTTGGAAAAAAATCGAAGAAATCGACTACAATCAAAAAATCGAGAAATTTAAGATCTTAAAAATCCAGCAGAGATCGGAAAAATGGAAAAAAAAATCAAAAAATTGTAAAAATAAAGAAATTAGTGAAAAAATAGGGAAAATTTTTAAAAATTGGGAAACAATTTTAAAAAGAATCTCAAAAAATCGAAACATTAAAAAAAAAGAAGAAAAAATCCGGAGTAATCGGAAAAAATTGAAAAAAAAATTGGAAAAAATTGTAAAATTTAAAAAATTAAAAAAAAAAAAATAGGGAAAATATGGGTGAAAATGGGGAAAAATTGGAAAAAAACCAAAAAAAATTCGAAAAAAAAATTGGAGAAAAATGAAAAAAACCAGATATTTAAAAAACAAACAAATAAATCAGGAAAAATCGGAAAATTTCGAAAAAAAATCTGAAATTCAGAAAAATCAAAAAGATCGGTAAAAATTAGAAAAATCGAAAAAATCGAGGAAAATCAAAATTATTAAAGAAAAAAATTTTAAAAATCTGGAAAAGATCAGAAAAAAATCGAAGAAAAAAATTGGAAGAAATTAGAAAAAATTGGAAAAATAGAGAAATTAGGAAAAAACAGAGAAAATTGGAATATCTAGGGAAAAATTAGAAAAAAATCGAAGAAATCGAGACATTTAAAAAAATCGACCAAATCCAGGAAAAATAGGGAAATATATAGAAAAAAATTGGAAATAATTTAAAAAAAAAATTGGAACAAATCAAAAAAATCGAGACATTTAAAAAAAATCGACCAAATCCAGAAAAAATCATACAATATCGAAAAAACATATTCTGAAAAATCGAAAAGATCGGAAAAAATTGGAAAAATCGAGTAAAATAAAAAAAAGGAGAAATTTAAAAAAAAAAAATTATAGATTAAGAAAAATCAGAAAAAAAACGAAAAAAATTTTAAAAACAGAGAAATTAAATTAGTAAAAAATAAGTGAAAATGGGGAAATATAAGGGAAAAAATAGAAAAACGTAAAAAAAATTGAAAAAATCGACTAAATCCAGTAAAAATCGGAAATTATCGAAAAAATATTTGATATATTCGGAAAAATTGAAAAGATCGGAAAAAAAATCAAGTAAAATAGAAAAAAGGAGAAATAAAAAAAATAATCTTATAGATCCAAGAAAAATCAGAAAAAAACGAATAAAATTTGGAAAAATAGAAATTAAATTAGTAAAAAATGGGTAAAAATGGGGAAATATAAGGGAAAAAAGAGAAAAAAGAGAAAAACGTAAAAAAATTGGAAAAAAATTGGAAAAAAATTGAAAAAATCGAATAAATCCAGGACAAAAACAGAAAATATAGAAAAAAATTCAGAAATTCGGAAAAATCGAGTAAGATAAAAAAAAAACGGTTGTGTCGCCCCTAAACTTTCCCAACGAGTATCCAGAGACTTTTTCAGATATTTAATGTTAAATTTTGCCATTCTTTTATTTTTGGAGAAATAATTTTGACTGGAAAAAATTATAAATAAAAATTGGAAAAAACTGAAAAAATCGAAGATGTCGAGATTTTTAAAAAAAAAATCGAATAGAACAGGGAAAAATCTGAAGAAATCGAAAAAAAAAATGGGAGAAATTGGAAAAATTTTGGGGAAATTGGGGAAAATTGAAAAAAATGGAAAAAGACAGAAAGCACAAAACTTTTTTTAATGAACTTTTTATATATTTTATACTTTTGTTTATTTTATTAGGAAATAACAAATATAAATTTTTATCTAACTAAAATACATCTTATTTACATTTCGTATTTGCTGACTATTGCTGTCAGATTAAAAATTATTTTATATCTAATGTAAACAATTTCCTATTATTAAAATAGAGATAACAAGTTGATATTGGCAGTTATATGGCTTTTCGATAAAACGTACGGTATATAAATGATGAATCAAGGACGTCAAAAAGTATCATGGTGTAGTTAAAATTATATTAAAAAAAAAAAAAATTCGTTGTGTTGAATAATTAACTATTGTTTCATAAATATTAAAATTACGTGATTATGAGTTTACGGTTTTCATATAAAAAGCAGATTTAAAATTTGTAAATAAAGAAAAAAATGGTGAAAAATAGGGAAAAAATATGTGAAAATGGGAAAAAATAGGGAAAAAATATGTGAAAATGGGAAAAAATATGTGAAAATGGGAAAAAATAGGGAAAAATATGTGAAAATAGGAAAAAATAGGGGAAAATGAAGAAAAGCAGTGAAAAATTGTAAATTCTAGGAAAAAAACAATAAAAACAGGACAAAATCAGAAAAAATGGGAAAAATAGTAAAAAATGGGAAAATGGAAAAAAGGGAAAATGGACAAAAATTAGGAAAAATTGAGAAAAATAAAGAAAAACAAGGAAAAATAGTAAAAAATCGGAAAACTGGGAGAAAATAATGAAAAATGGGAAAAAAATTGAAAAAATTGTGAAAAATAGGAAAAAATTGGGTAAATTACATAACATGGTAAAATATAGGAAAAAATTTGGAAATAAAGGAAAAATAGGGATTAATGGGAAAAAAATTGGGAAAAATAAGAAAAAGTAGGGAATATAAGGCCAAATGGGAAAAACAAGAAAAATACATTTTTTTCTGATCCGCTAGGCATAATTTTGGATAGAAAATAATTGAGAGCAGTCACTATATTTTGTTTTCACTTAATAAATTTTTTTCTGAGCCGCTAGGCTTGAGTTCGTATAGTTAAATATTAAGAGCAGTCACTATAGTTTGTTTTGCACTTAATAATTTTTTTTCTGAGCGACTAAACTTGAGTTTGTATAGTGAAATATTGAGAGCAGTCACTATAGTTTGTTTTGCACTTAATGCATTTTTTTCTGAGCCGTTAGGCTTGAGTTTGTATAGTTAAATATTAAGAGCAGTCACTATAGTTTGTTTTGCACTTAATAATTTTTTTTCTGAGCGACTAAACTTGAGTTTGTATAGTGAAATATTGAGAGCAGTCACTATAGTTTGTTTTGCACTTAATGCATTTTTTTCTGAGCCGTTAGGCTTGAGTTTGTATAGTTAAATATTAAGAGCAGTCACTATAGTTTGTTTTGCACTTAATAATTTTTTTTCTGAGCGACTAAACTTGAGTTTGTATAGTGAAATATTGAGAGCAGTCACTATAGTTTGTTTTGCACTTAATAAATTTTTTTCTGAGCGACTAAACTTGAGTTTGTATAGTGAAATATTGAGAGCAGTCACTATAGTTTGTTTTGCACTTTATGCATTTTTTTCTGAGCCGCTAGGCTTGAGTTTGTATAGTTAAATATTGAGAGCAGTCACTATAGTTTGATTTACACTTAATACATTTTTTTCTGAGCCGCTAGGCTTGAGTTTGTATAGTTAAATATTGAGAGCAGTCACTATAGTTTGTTTTGCACTTAATACATTTTTTTCTGAGCCGCTAGGCTTGAGTTTGTATAGTTAAATATTAAGAGCAGTCACTATAGTTTGTTTTGCACTTAATGCATTTTTTTCTGAGCCGCTAGGCTTGAGTTCGTATAGTTAAATATTAAGAGCAGTCACTATAGTTTGTTTTGCACTTAATAAATTTTTTTCTAAGCGACTAAACTTGAGTTTGTATAGTGAAATATTGAGAGCAGTCACTATAGTTTGTTTTGCACTTAATGCATTTTTTTCTGAGCCGCTAGGCTTGAGTTTATATAGTTAAATATTAAGAGCAGTCACTATAGTTTGTTTTGCACTTAATACTTTTTTTTCTGATCCGCTAGGCTTGAGTTTGTATAAATAAATATTGAGAGCAGTCACTATAGTTTGTTCTGCACTTTATACATTTTTTTCTGATGCGCTAGGCTTGAGTATGTATAGTTAAATATTAAGAGCAGTCACTATAGTTTGATTTGCACTTAATACATTTTTTTCTGAGCCGCTAAACTTGAGTTTGTATAGTTAAATATTGAGATCAGTCACTACAGTTTGTTTTGCACTTAATACTTTTTTTTCTGAGCCGCTAGGCTTGAGTTTGTATAGTTAAATATTAAGAGCAGTCACTATAGTTTGTTTTGCACTTAATAATTTTTTTTCTGAGCGACTAAACTTGAGTTTGTATAGTGAAATATTGAGAGCAGTCACTATAGTTTGTTTTGCACTTAATAAATTTTTTTCTGAGCGACTAAACTTGAGTTTGTATAGTGAAATATTGAGAGCAGTCACTATAGTTTGTTTTGCACTTTATGCATTTTTTTCTGAGCCGCTAGGCTTGAGTTTGTATAGTTAAATATTGAGAGCAGTCACTATAGTTTGATTTACACTTAATACATTTTTTTCTGAGCCGCTAGGCTTGAGTTTGTATAGTTAAATATTGAGAGCAGTCACTATAGTTTGTTTTGCACTTAATACATTTTTTTCTGAGCCGCTAGGCTTGAGTTTGTATAGTTAAATATTAAGAGCAGTCACTATAGTTTGTTTTGCACTTAATGCATTTTTTTCTGAGCCGCTAGGCTTGAGTTCGTATAGTTAAATATTAAGAGCAGTCACTATAGTTTGTTTTGCACTTAATAAATTTTTTTCTAAGCGACTAAACTTGAGTTTGTATAGTGAAATATTGAGAGCAGTCACTATAGTTTGTTTTGCACTTAATGCATTTTTTTCTGAGCCGCTAGGCTTGAGTTTGTATAGTTAAATATTAAGAGCAGTCACTATAGTTTGTTTTGCACTTAATACTTTTTTTTCTGATCCGCTAGGCTTGAGTTTGTATAAATAAATATTGAGAGCAGTCACTATAGTTTGTTCTGCACTTTATACATTTTTTTCTGATGCGCTAGGCTTGAGTTTGTATAGTTAAATATTGAGATCAGTCACTACAGTTTGTTTTGCACTTAATACATTTTTTTCTGAGCCGCTAAACTTGAGTTTGTATAGTTAAATATTGAGATCAGTCACTACAGTTTGTTTTGCACTTAATACATTTTTTTCTGAGCCGCTAAACTTGAGTTTGTATAGTTAAATATTAAGAGCAGTCACTATAGTTTGATTTGCACTTAATACATTTTTTTCTGAGCCGCTAAACTTGAGTTTGTATAGTTAAATATTGAGATCAGTCACTACAGTTTGTTTTGCACTTAATACTTTTTTTTCTGAGCCGCTAGGCTTGAGTTTGTATAGTTAAATATTAAGAGCAGTCACTAGAGTTTGTTTTGCACTTAATACATTTTTTTCTGAGCCGCTAAACTTGAGTTTGTATAGTTAAATATTGAAAGCAGTCACTAGAGTTTGTTTTGCACTTAATACATTTTTTTCTGAGCCGCTAGGCTTGAGTTTGTATAGTTAAATATTAAGAGCAGTCACTATAGTTTGATTTGCACTTAATACATTTTTTTCTGAGCCGCTAGGCTTAAGTTAGTATAGTTAAATATTGAGAGCAGTCACTATAGTTTGATTTACACTTAATACATTTTTTTCTGATCCGCTAGGCTTGAGTTTGTATAGTTAAATATTGAGAGCAGTCACTATAGTTTGTTTTGCACTTAATGCATTTTTTTCTGAGCCGCTAGGCTTGAGTTTGTATAGTTAAATATTAAGAGCAGTCACTATAGTTTGTTTTGCACTCAATACATTTTTTTTCTGAGCCGCTAGGCATGAGTTTGTATATTTAAATATTGAGAGCAGTCACTATAGTTAGATTTCCACTTAATACATTTTTTTCTGAGCCGCTAGGCATGAGTTTGTATAGTTAAATATTAAGAGCAGTCACTATAGTTTGTTTTGCACTCAATACATTTTTTTTCTGAGCCGCTAGGCATGAGTTTGTATATTTAAATATTGAGAGCAGTCACTATAGTTAGATTTCCACTTAATACATTTTTTTCTGAGCCGCTAGGCATGAGTTTGTATAGTTAAATATTGAGAGTAGTCACTATAGTTTGATTTTCACTTAATACTTTTTTTCTGAGCCGCTAGGCTTGAGTTTGTATAGTTAAATATTAAGAGCAGTCACTATAGTTTGTTTTGCACTCAATACATTTTTTTTCTGAGCCGCTAGGCATGAGTTTGTATATTTAAATATTGAGAGCAGTCACTATAGTTAGATTTCCACTTAATACATTTTTTTCTGAGCCGCTAGGCATGAGTTTGTATAGTTAAATATTGAGAGTAGTCACTATAGTTTGATTTTCACTTAATACTTTTTTTCTGAGCCGCTAGGCTTGAGTTTGTATAGTTAAATATTAAGAGCAGTCACTATAGTTTGTTTTGCACTCAATACATTTTTTTTTGAGCCGCTAGGCATGAGTTTGTATATTTAAATATTGAGAGCAGTCACTATAGTTAGATTTCCACTTAATACATTTTTTTCTGAGCCGCTAGGCATGAGTTTGTATATTTAAATATTGAGAGCAGTCACTATAGTTAGATTTCCACTTAATACATTTTTTTCTGAGCCGCTAGGCATGAGTTTGTATAGTTAAATATTGAGAGTAGTCACTATAGTTTGATTTCCACTTAATACATTTTTTTCTGAGCCGCTAGGCATGAGTTTGTATAGTTAAATATTAAGAGCAGTCACTATAGTTTGTTTTGCACTCAATACATTTTTTTTCTGAGCCGCTAGGCATGAGTTTGTATATTTAAATATTGAGAGCAGTCACTATAGTTAGATTTCCACTTAATACATTTTTTTCTGAGCCGCTAGGCATGAGTTTGTATAGTTAAATATTGAGAGTAGTCACTATAGTTTGATTTTCACTTAATACTTTTTTTCTGAGCCGCTAGGCTTGAGTTTGTATAGTTAAATATTAAGAGCAGTCACTATAGTTTGTTTTGCACTCAATACATTTTTTTTCTGAGCCGCTAGGCATGAGTTTGTATATTTAAATATTGAGAGCAGTCACTATAGTTAGATTTCCACTTAATACATTTTTTTCTGAGCCGCTAGGCTTGAGTTTGTATAGTTAAATATTGAGAGCAGTCACTATAGTTTGTTTTGCACTTAATACATTTTTTTCTGAGCCGCTAGGCTTGAGTTTATATAGTTAAATATTAAGAGCAGTCACTATAGTTTGTTTTGCACTTAATACTTTTTTTTCTGATCCGCTAGGCTTGAGTTTGTATAAATAAATATTGAGAGCAGTCACTATAGTTTGTTCTGCACTTTATACATTTTTTTCTGATGCGCTAGGCTTGAGTATGTATAGTTAAATATTAAGAGCAGTCACTATAGTTTGATTTGCACTTAATACATTTTTTTCTGAGCCGCTAAACTTGAGTTTGTATAGTTAAATATTGAGATCAGTCACTACAGTTTGTTTTGCACTTAATACTTTTTTTTCTGAGCCGCTAGGCTTGAGTTTGTATAGTTAAATATTAAGAGCAGTCACTATAGTTTGTTTTGCACTTAATAATTTTTTTTCTGAGCGACTAAACTTGAGTTTGTATAGTGAAATATTGAGAGCAGTCACTATAGTTTGTTTTGCACTTAATAAATTTTTTTCTGAGCGACTAAACTTGAGTTTGTATAGTGAAATATTGAGAGCAGTCACTATAGTTTGTTTTGCACTTTATGCATTTTTTTCTGAGCCGCTAGGCTTGAGTTTGTATAGTTAAATATTGAGAGCAGTCACTATAGTTTGATTTACACTTAATACATTTTTTTCTGAGCCGCTAGGCTTGAGTTTGTATAGTTAAATATTGAGAGCAGTCACTATAGTTTGTTTTGCACTTAATACATTTTTTTCTGAGCCGCTAGGCTTGAGTTTGTATAGTTAAATATTAAGAGCAGTCACTATAGTTTGTTTTGCACTTAATGCATTTTTTTCTGAGCCGCTAGGCTTGAGTTCGTATAGTTAAATATTAAGAGCAGTCACTATAGTTTGTTTTGCACTTAATAAATTTTTTTCTAAGCGACTAAACTTGAGTTTGTATAGTGAAATATTGAGAGCAGTCACTATAGTTTGTTTTGCACTTAATGCATTTTTTTCTGAGCCGCTAGGCTTGAGTTTGTATAGTTAAATATTAAGAGCAGTCACTATAGTTTGTTTTGCACTTAATACTTTTTTTTCTGATCCGCTAGGCTTGAGTTTGTATAAATAAATATTGAGAGCAGTCACTATAGTTTGTTCTGCACTTTATACATTTTTTTCTGATGCGCTAGGCTTGAGTTTGTATAGTTAAATATTGAGATCAGTCACTACAGTTTGTTTTGCACTTAATACATTTTTTTCTGAGCCGCTAAACTTGAGTTTGTATAGTTAAATATTGAGATCAGTCACTACAGTTTGTTTTGCACTTAATACATTTTTTTCTGAGCCGCTAAACTTGAGTTTGTATAGTTAAATATTAAGAGCAGTCACTATAGTTTGATTTGCACTTAATACATTTTTTTCTGAGCCGCTAAACTTGAGTTTGTATAGTTAAATATTGAGATCAGTCACTACAGTTTGTTTTGCACTTAATACTTTTTTTTCTGAGCCGCTAGGCTTGAGTTTGTATAGTTAAATATTAAGAGCAGTCACTAGAGTTTGTTTTGCACTTAATACATTTTTTTCTGAGCCGCTAAACTTGAGTTTGTATAGTTAAATATTGAAAGCAGTCACTAGAGTTTGTTTTGCACTTAATACATTTTTTTCTGAGCCGCTAGGCTTGAGTTTGTATAGTTAAATATTAAGAGCAGTCACTATAGTTTGATTTGCACTTAATACATTTTTTTCTGAGCCGCTAGGCTTAAGTTAGTATAGTTAAATATTGAGAGCAGTCACTATAGTTTGATTTACACTTAATACATTTTTTTCTGATCCGCTAGGCTTGAGTTTGTATAGTTAAATATTGAGAGCAGTCACTATAGTTTGTTTTGCACTTAATGCATTTTTTTCTGAGCCGCTAGGCTTGAGTTTGTATAGTTAAATATTAAGAGCAGTCACTATAGTTTGTTTTGCACTCAATACATTTTTTTTCTGAGCCGCTAGGCATGAGTTTGTATATTTAAATATTGAGAGCAGTCACTATAGTTAGATTTCCACTTAATACATTTTTTTCTGAGCCGCTAGGCATGAGTTTGTATAGTTAAATATTAAGAGCAGTCACTATAGTTTGTTTTGCACTCAATACATTTTTTTTCTGAGCCGCTAGGCATGAGTTTGTATATTTAAATATTGAGAGCAGTCACTATAGTTAGATTTCCACTTAATACATTTTTTTCTGAGCCGCTAGGCATGAGTTTGTATAGTTAAATATTGAGAGTAGTCACTATAGTTTGATTTTCACTTAATACTTTTTTTCTGAGCCGCTAGGCTTGAGTTTGTATAGTTAAATATTAAGAGCAGTCACTATAGTTTGTTTTGCACTCAATACATTTTTTTTCTGAGCCGCTAGGCATGAGTTTGTATATTTAAATATTGAGAGCAGTCACTATAGTTAGATTTCCACTTAATACATTTTTTTCTGAGCCGCTAGGCATGAGTTTGTATAGTTAAATATTGAGAGTAGTCACTATAGTTTGATTTTCACTTAATACTTTTTTTCTGAGCCGCTAGGCTTGAGTTTGTATAGTTAAATATTAAGAGCAGTCACTATAGTTTGTTTTGCACTCAATACATTTTTTTTTGAGCCGCTAGGCATGAGTTTGTATATTTAAATATTGAGAGCAGTCACTATAGTTAGATTTCCACTTAATACATTTTTTTCTGAGCCGCTAGGCATGAGTTTGTATATTTAAATATTGAGAGCAGTCACTATAGTTAGATTTCCACTTAATACATTTTTTTCTGAGCCGCTAGGCATGAGTTTGTATAGTTAAATATTGAGAGTAGTCACTATAGTTTGATTTCCACTTAATACATTTTTTTCTGAGCCGCTAGGCATGAGTTTGTATAGTTAAATATTAAGAGCAGTCACTATAGTTTGTTTTGCACTCAATACATTTTTTTTCTGAGCCGCTAGGCATGAGTTTGTATATTTAAATATTGAGAGCAGTCACTATAGTTAGATTTCCACTTAATACATTTTTTTCTGAGCCGCTAGGCATGAGTTTGTATAGTTAAATATTGAGAGTAGTCACTATAGTTTGATTTTCACTTAATACTTTTTTTCTGAGCCGCTAGGCTTGAGTTTGTATAGTTAAATATTAAGAGCAGTCACTATAGTTTGTTTTGCACTCAATACATTTTTTTTCTGAGCCGCTAGGCATGAGTTTGTATATTTAAATATTGAGAGCAGTCACTATAGTTAGATTTCCACTTAATACATTTTTTTCTGAGCCGCTAGGCATGAGTTTGTATATTTAAATATTGAGAGCAGTCACTATAGTTAGATTTCCACTTAATACATTTTTTTCTGAGCCGCTAGGCATGAGTTTGTATATTTAAATATTGAGAGCAGTCACTATAGTTAGATTTCCACTTAATACATTTTTTTCTGAGCCGCTAGGCATGAGTTTGTATATTTAAATATTGAGAGCAGTCACTATAGTTAGATTTCCACTTAATACATTTTTTTCTGAGCCGCTAGGCATGAGTTTGTATAGTTAAATATTGAGAGTAGTCACTATAGTTTGATTTTCACTTAATACTTTTTTTCTGAGCCGCTAGGCATGAGTTTGTATATTTAAATATTGAGAGCAGTCACTATAGTTAGATTTCCACTTAATACATTTTTTTCTGAGCCGCTAGGCATGAGTTTGTATATTTAAATATTGAGAGCAGTCACTATAGTTAGATTTCCACTTAATACATTTTTTTCTGAGCCGCTAGGCATGAGTTTGTATATTTAAATATTGAGAGCAGTCACTATAGTTAGATTTCCACTTAATACATTTTTTTCTGAGCCGCTAGGCATGAGTTTGTATAGTTAAATATTGAGAGTAGTCACTATAGTTTGATTTTCACTTAATACTTTTTTTCTGAGCCGCTAGGCATGAGTTTGTATATTTAAATATTGAGAGCAGTCACTATAGTTAGATTTCCACTTAATACATTTTTTTCTGAGCCGCTAGGCATGAGTTTGTATATTTAAATATTGAGAGCAGTCACTATAGTTAGATTTCCACTTAATACATTTTTTTCTGAGCCGCTAGGCATGAGTTTGTATATTTAAATATTGAGAGCAGTCACTATAGTTAGATTTCCACTTAATACATTTTTTTCTGAGCCGCTAGGCATGAGTTTGTATAGTTAAATATTGAGAGTAGTCACTATAGTTTGATTTTCACTTAATACTTTTTTTCTGAGCCGCTAGGCATGAGTTTGTATATTTAAATATTGAGAGCAGTCACTATAGTTAGATTTCCACTTAATACATTTTTTTCTGAGCCGCTAGGCTTGAGTTTGTAAAGATAAATATTGAGAGCAGTCACTATAGTTTATTTTGCACTTAATAATTTTTTTCTGAGCCGCTAGGCATGAGTTTGTATAGATAAATACTGAGAACAGTCTCTATAGTTTGTTTTGCACTTAATACATTTTTTCTGAGCCGCCAGGCTTGAGTTTGGATAGATAAATATTAAGAGCAGTCACTTTAGTTTGTTTTGCACTTAATACTTTTTTTTCTGAGCCGCTAGGCTTGAGTTTGTATAGTTAAATATTGAAAGCAGTCACTATAGTTTGATTTCCACTTAATACATTTTTTTCTGAGCCGCTAGGCATGAGTTTGTATAGTTAAATATTAAGAGCAGTCACTATAGTTTGTTTTGCACTCAATACATTTTTTTTCTGAGCCGCTAGGCATGAGTTTGTATATTTAAATATTGAGAGCAGTCACTATAGTTAGATTTCCACTTAATACATTTTTTTCTGAGCCGCTAGGCATGAGTTTGTATAGTTAAATATTAAGAGCAGTCACTATAGTTTGTTTTGCACTCAATACATTTTTTTTCTGAGCCGCTAGGCATGAGTTTGTATATTTAAATATTGAGAGCAGTCACTATAGTTAGATTTCCACTTAATACATTTTTTTCTGAGCCGCTAGGCATGAGTTTGTATAGTTAAATATTGAGAGTAGTCACTATAGTTTGATTTTCACTTAATACTTTTTTTCTGAGCCGCTAGGCTTGAGTTTGTATAGTTAAATATTAAGAGCAGTCACTATAGTTTGTTTTGCACTCAATACATTTTTTTTCTGAGCCGCTAGGCATGAGTTTGTATATTTAAATATTGAGAGCAGTCACTATAGTTTGATTTACACTTAATACATTTTTTTCTGAGCCGCTAGGCTTGAGTTTGTATAGTTAAATATTGAGAGCAGTCACTATAGTTTGATTTACACTTAATACATTTTTTTCTGAGCCGCTAGGCTTGAGTTTGTATAGTTAAATATTGAGAGCAGTCACTATAGTTAGATTTCCACTTAATACATTTTTTTCTGAGCCGCTAGGCATGAGTTTGTATAGTTAAATATTGAGAGTAGTCACTATAGTTTGATTTTCACTTAATACTTTTTTTCTGAGCCGCTAGGCATGAGTTTGTATATTTAAATATTGAGAGCAGTCACTATAGTTAGATTTCCACTTAATACATTTTTTTCTGAGCCGCTAGGCTTGAGTTTGTAAAGATAAATATTGAGAGCAGTCACTATAGTTTATTTTGCACTTAATAATTTTTTTCTGAGCCGCTAGGCATGAGTTTGTATAGATAAATACTGAGAACAGTCTCTATAGTTTGTTTTGCACTTAATACATTTTTTCTGAGCCGCCAGGCTTGAGTTTGGATAGATAAATATTAAGAGCAGTCACTTTAGTTTGTTTTGCACTTAATACTTTTTTTTCTGAGCCGCTAGGCTTGAGTTTGTATAGTTAAATATTGAAAGCAGTCACTATAGTTTGATTTCCACTTAATACATTTTTTTCTGAGCCGTTAGGCATGAGTTTGTATAGTTAAATATTGAGAGCAATCACTATAGTTTGTTTTGCACTTAATACACATTTTTCTGAGCCGCTAGGCTCGATTGTGTATAAATAAATATTGAGAGCAGTCACTATAGTTTATTTTGCACTTAATAATTTTTTTCTGAGTCGCTAGGCTTTAGTTCGGATATGAATTGATAGGGGGAGTGACTATAGTTAATTTCCACTTATTAATTTTTTTCTGATCCACAAGATTTGAGTTTGGATAGATAAATAATGAGGGCAGTCACTATAGTTTTTGTTTGTAACCATTTGTAATAATTCTATAAGTTACTTGACCAATAATGTTTATGGTAAAGCACATTTTTATAATAAAATAATTTTTACGTAATAAATGTAACTAGGCCCGGCCCTGTGTCTGATGGAATGTACACAGCGCGCGCGAGAAATCCATCGACTATTCTGGAACTGAAGTGAACATTCTAGCAAAATGAATATAAATAACCCGAAATGACGGACAATAATTAATTGAATTTTGTATGTTACATAAATTAGTTATAATTCTACTGAGTGTTTAAATTCAAGCGAACCCAAAGTATAAAAATATTATATTAAAAACGGTAATCAGTGTGCAAGATGCGTTTACTTCTTATGTAATGGCAGCTGAACATACGGATGCAGAAATAACTAATTCCCTTATTGACGTGACGTTCAATGTCGAATGAAAGTAAAAAAAAAAATCTGTTGTGACGCGTGCTGCTGGTACAAGATGCAGATGATATGGAGTCCGAGAAATTGGTGATGAGCAGGTGACCGAATCACCTGCCTCCTCCATAACATGTTTTTATTTTATAAGAGAGAATTTAAAAAAAATATATAATGTACTTAAATAAGATCTTAAAAATTAGACAAACAAATAAGATAGAAATCATAAGGAACACGAGTCCATATAAGTATATAAAAATTAATTTATTACTCGTATTATTTTACTATTAAAGGGTACTTTATAGAAAGTAAAATATACGCATTATTTATATTTTGTTTCAATAATTTTCTTAAAATTCCATCTATAATATTTTTTTTGCATCAATATGAATGTGACTGGCGGCGCCTACTAGACTTCGACGTGCTCGTGAAAGACCCGTTAACCGTTACCGACAATCCGACTGCAATTTCATTATCGAGAAGTCGCGTTCCCGTTTGCGTTGCGATGCAGACGCCATCCATCGGAATTTTTTTTTCTTTGTCCGACAGGAAGTACTTGGTTGACGACGCCGAACGTCTTTCAATTGATATAGCTCTTATATAAATTTTCATATCCCTTTTTAAAAAAACGCCACTGTCTTAAAACAATTCCAAATTTACAAAAATCAAATCAAGTACAGGGTGGTCAAAAAAGGGTACTTTAAAAAATCGCCACTGTCTCAAATTTTATGTTGGAATTAAAAAATCTCCAAATTTACAAAAACAAACAACTAAAGATGTTTTGGACCAAGTTTTAAATTTTAATGATGTACAGGGTGATCAAAAAAATTCAAACTGATTATAATTCATATCTAATTTTCATACCTCCCTTTAAAAAATCGCCACTGTCTTATTTAATGTTGGAATTAAAAAAAAATCCAAATTTACAAAAACAAACGACTAAAGATGTTTTGGACCAAGTTTTAAATTTTTATGAAGTACAGGGTGATCAAAAAAATTCAAACTGATTATTATTCCTATATAAATTCTCATACCCCTCTTTAAAAAATCGCCACTGTCTTAGATTTAATGTTAGAATTATAAAAACTCAAAAATTTATAAAAACAAACGACTAAAGATGTTTTGGACAAAGTTTTAAATTTTCATGAAGTACAGGGTGATCAAAAAAATTCAAACTGATTATAATTCATATTTAATTTTCATACCTCCCTTTAAAAAATCGCCACTGTCTTATTTAATGTTGGAATTAAAAAAAATTCCAAATTTACAAAACCAACTACTAAAGATGTTTTGGACCAAGTTTTAAATTTTTATGAAGTACAGGGTGATCAAAAAAATTCAAACTGATTATTATTCCTATATAAATTCTCTTACCCCTCTTTAAAAAATCGCCACTGTCTTAGATTTAATGTTGGAATTATGAAAACTCAAAATTTACAAAAACAAACGACTAAAGATGTTTTGGACCAAGTTTTAAATTTTTATGAAGTACAGGATGGTCAAAAAAATTCAAACTGATTATTACCCCTCTTTAAAAAATCGCCACTGTCTAAAATTTAATGTTGGAATTAAAAAAACTCCAAATTTTCAAAAACAAACGACTAAAGATATTTTTTACCAAGTTTTAAATTTTTATGAAGTACAGGGTGATCAAAAAAATTCAAACTGATTATTATTCCTACATAAATTTTCATACCCCTCTTTAAAAAATCGCCACTGTCTCAAATTTAATGTTGGAATTAAAAAATCTCCAAATTTACAAAAATAAACGACTAAAGATATTTTGGACCAAGTTTTAAATTTTTATGAAGTACAGGGTGGTCAAAAAAATTTAAACTGATTATTATTCCTATATAAATTCTCATACCCCTCTTTAAAAAATCGCCACTGTCTCAAATTTAATGTTGGAATTATAAAAACTCCAAATTTACAAAAACAAACGACTAAAGATGTTTTGGACCAAGTTTTAAATTTTTATGAAGTACAGGGTGGTCAAAAAAAAATCAAACTGATTATTATTCCTATATAAATTCTCATACCCCTCTTTAAAAAATCGCCACTGTCTTAGATTTAATATTGGAATTATAAAAACTCCAAATTTACAAACACAAACGACTAAAGATGTTTTGGACCAAGTTTTAAATTTTTATGAATTACAGGGTGGTCAAAAAAATTTATACTGATTATTATTCATATATAAATTTTCATACCCCTCTTAAAAAAATCCACTTATAAAGTGTTCAATTAAATTTGCGCCATCCTATATAATTTTTTTTTCGATTCTTAATATAAACTTTTATTTATTTTCATGTCTTCGAGTTTTCAGGAAGTATAAAACGCTTTTATAAATAAAAGAACACACTGACATATTTATTTTCAACTAAAAGTATACTTTAATTAAACAATTTTATGTACAGGATGTCCCAGCCGTCATCAATTTAATAAAATTAGAGTATACGTGAGTTAAATTTTGCGTCATAATAAAATCCCTAGATTTAAGGAAATTTTCGGAAATTAGGCAACGTTTAAATAAAATTTCTTTACTTATAATTGAGAAAAAAATAAAAGTATTGCTTGAAAAAAAAATACAGGGTAGACGTTGTATTTTATGTACAGGATGTCCCAGCCGTTATCAATTTAATAAAATTAGAGTAAACGTAAGTTAAATTTTGCGTCATAATAAAATCCCTAGATTTAAGGAAATTTCCGGAAATTAGGCAACGTTTAAATAAAATTTCTTTACTTATAATTGAGAAAAAAATAAAAGTATTGCTTGAAAAAAAAATACAGGGTAGACGTTATATTTTATACCTCTTCCCCGTTGTTGCTGGGGTGACCGGGAAACCCGTTTGTAATAATATTAAGAGGAGGGCGGAGCAGCGGCAAATTGATCAAGGGGAATATGCCGGCGGCGGGTGATCCGGAGCCATTTCGTTCGCCAGAGGGTGAGATAGAATAAATAATCATGTTCGTTACTTAATACATAATTTGGCAATTAAAAGAGGAGTGGTTTGATTCATGTTGTGATGTCCGATTATTTTTTCTTTTTTTTTTTAGTGTATCACGGAATTTATGCTCATTTTACACGCAACTGGACATTGAATTAAAATTATAGAATGCAAGGGTTAGTTATAGGTTATAAATAGTATATTATTCAACGAGCATATAATGATGGCTATTATTCACCAGTATTTATATACGATATACTTTATCCACGATTATTAAATAATTTTGACTAAAACTACTATTAAATAAAATTTGCAGCAAATTAAAAATAAAAAACAAAAATAATTAAAAATAAACAAATATTACTGAGCATATTTTTTTGGTGTGTTAAAATACACTTAAAATACTGCCAAACAGAATGCTACTATCTAAATCTAACCTGTGTATTTTAATCTATTTTATTAAAAGAAGTCTTTGACTATCTAAATCTAATCTGTGTATTTAAAAAAGAAGAAAATATAACACTATTTATATTTCTTTTATTAAAAGAAGTCTTGACTATCTAAATCTAACCTGTCTATTAAAAAAAAGAAAATATAGCTTTCTCTTTCCACTTAAAACTTATTCTCCACTACGTTCCCTATTGTTTTCCACTTTGACCTATTTTTTTATTCCACTCTTTCCACTTCTTTTTTCTACATTTTCTCCTATATTTTTTACTAATTTCTTTGTGTTATACTTTTTTGTTCCATTTTTTCCCGTTAAAACTTTTTTTCTACTTCTTTCCCAATTTTTTCCACTTTTTCCCCCCGACTCATTTTTCTCCTCAATTTTTATTATTTCAATTTTTTTCTGCAATTTTTCCACCATCCTTTTTTCCTCTACTTTTTTCCCAATTTTTTTATATTTCAAATTTTTTTTCCAATTTTTTCGCCCTATTTTTTGTTTTAGATATTTTTTTACATATTTTGCCCTACATTTTTTAGTTTCAAACTTTTTTCCCCTTTTTTCCTATCTTATTTTTTCTCCTGTTTTTTCAGTAATTTTTTTGTTTCCAACTTTTTTCCCATTATTTCCCCACTCTCTTTCCCCTACTTTTTTAATAATTTCTTTGTGTTCCACTTTTTCTCCTCAAAAACTTTTTCCACCCTCTTTCCCTATTTTTTCTTTTCCCCTACTTTTTTCCATGCTTTTTTATTCCACCCTTTCCTCTACTGTTTTCAACTTTTTTTTTACTAATTTCTTTAAACGTTTTTTGTTCCACTTTTCCCCTTACAACTTTTTTCCATTTCTTCCCCTATTTTGTCACTTTTGCCCTACTTTTTGATATTATCCTTTCCCCTACTTTTTTATTCTGTCCTTTTCCTACTTCTTCTCACTTTTTCTCATAAATTTTTTTGTTTATAATTTTTTCTCCTTAAATCTTTTTTTTTTCACTTCTTTTCCTATGTTTTTTCACTTTTCTCCTATTTTCTTCCACTTTTCCTTACTTTTTTATTCCACCCTTTCCCTTACTTTTTTCACTTTTACTCCTACATTTTTTACTAATTTCTTAGTGTCAAACTTTTTTCCACTGTTTCACTAATTATTTTTTAGTTTAAAAATTGAAAATTTTTTTACCAATTTTTCACCTACTTTTTTTTCCCCTTTTCGCCCCAGCCTATTTCCCCTACTTTTTTTCCACTTTTCGCCCCAGCCTTTTTTCCCCTACTTTTTTAGTTTCAAGCTTTTTCCCCAATTTTTTTATATATAATCTGTTTTTAATTTCCAATTTTCTCCCTCTCCCTTTCTATCAGTACCAATGGAGTGGTAAGGGGGAAAGATAGAGGTAAAGAAGAAAATAATTACCCAAAAAAAGAGATTTTTTCGTAAAAAAGTGGAAATTTGACAAAAACTGACAATAATGAGAAAAAATGGGTAGTTTTAGAAAAAAAAGGGGAAAACGGGGGAATTTCAAGAAAAAAAGTGACAAAATTTGAAAGAAAAGAGGGGAAATTTTGGAGGAAGAGGGGAAATTTTAGAAATAACGGAGTAATTTCAGGAAAAGTGACAAAAATTGAGAGAAAAGGGGAAATTTGAGACAAAAAGTGACAGTATTTAAAGAGGTGAAATTTTGAAGGACGAGGCCTTATGACGAAAATAAGGGGTAATTTTCAGAAAAAAAGGGGTAATTTTAGAAAAAGGGGGTATTTTCAGAAAAGTGACAAAGTGGAAAGAGGAAAAATTTTGAACAAAAAAAATAACACCCTTATTATTCTTAAAAATCTACTTATTTATTTTTCTTTATTTTTCCCTGGTTTTTTTATTTTTTTCCATTTTTTCCTAATTTCAAATATTTTTCTTAATTTTTCCTATTTTCTCCTGTTGTTCCCCATTTTCCTTGTTTTATTTTCCAGGTTTTCCGCTTTTTCATATTTTCCCCTATTTTTTCCTATTTTTCCACATTTTTTCCTATTTTTCATTTTTTTTATTTTTCCTCTTTTCTCCTATTTTTCCATATTTCTTCTATTTTTCTTTTTTTTCTAATTTTTTTCAGTCATATTTTGGCCTATTTTCTACATTTTTATTTTTTTCCTAATTTTACTTATTTTTCCCATTTTTTTCTTTATGTTTCCTATTTTCACTTAATTTTCCAACAAAAAATTTTAGAAAATGTCAAACCAAAAATTTTTACAACTATAAGAAAGTCATTAAAAATAAGAAATCACGTGGAAAAATTGGTAAAAATAAAAAAAATTGAGTAAAGTTTAAAAAAATCAGTAAAACAGGAGAAAAATTAATAAAAAATGATAAAAAAAATTAGAAAAACAGAAAAAATTAAAAAAATTCAAATAAAAAAATTTTTAAACCAAAAGAAAAAATCTTAAATCAAAAATCGTGTGTCAAAAATCAGAATAAAAAAAATCAATAAAAATCACAAAACGTAAAAAATCAATAAAAATCAAAAATGTAGAAACGATAAAAAATCCGTAAAACATTAATAAACAAAAAAAATATAGAAAAACAGAAAAATTTAGAAAAACTCAAATTAATTTTTTTTTAATCAAAAGACAAAATCAGAAAACATGTGAAAAAATAAATAAAACAAGAAATTAATAAAAAATTATTTAAAAAAGAAAAACACAAAAATTTATAAAAACTCGAAATCAAAGAATTAAAAAAATTTCAAAAACAAGAAAAAAACATTAAATATCAGAAAACGTGTGAAAAAAACAACAATAAAAATAAAAAAAAATAGAAAAGTTAGAAAAATTAGAAAAAGTAATTTTAAAAAGATTAGAAAAAACTTTTTTTTAAAAAATATCAAAAAATAGAAGAAAGAATTAATAAAAAAAAAACAAAAAACGTAAAAAATTCACCAAAAATCAAAAAATTCAGAAAGGTAAAAAAATTAATAAACAAAAAAAAATAAAAAACAGAAATTTAGAAAAATCGAATTAAAATTTTTTAAAAATCAGAAGACAAAATTAGTAAAAATGTGGAAAAATAAATAAACTTGATAAAAAAAATAATAAAAAATTATTAAAAAAGAAGAACAGACCAACAAAAAAATTTATAAAAACTCAAATCAAAAAATTTTGAAAACCAGAAGAAAAAAATCATTAAATATCAGAAAACTTGTAAAAAAAATTGTAAACATAAAAAAAAAATAGAAAAAAGTAGAAAGTTTGGAAAAATTATTAAAACATGAGAAAGAAAATTTAAAAAAATTAGAAAAAATCAAATGAAATCGACAAAATTCTTTTAAACAATATCAAAAATTAGAAGAAAACAAATCAATAAAAATCACAAAATGTAAAAAAATCAATAAAAATCATCAAAAAATTCGGAAAGGTTAAAAAAATTTATAAACAAAAAAAAATAAAAAAACAGAAAACTTTAGAAAAATCGAATTAAAATTTTTTAAAAATCAGAAAACAAAATTAGTAAAAATGTGGAAAAATAAATAAACTTGATAAAAAAAATAATAAAAAATTATTAAAAAAGAAGAACAGACCAACAAAAAAATTTATAAAAACTCAAATCAAAAAATTTTGAAAACCAGAAGAAAAAAATCATTAAATATCAGAAAACGTGTAAAAAAAATTGTAAACATAAAAAAAAAATAGAAAAAAGTAGAAAGTTTGGAAAAATTATTAAAACATGAGAAAGAAATTTTAAAAAAATTAGAAAAAATCAAATGAAATCGACAAAATTCTTTTAAATAATATCAAAAATTAGAAGAAAACAAATCAATAAAAATCACAAAATGTAAAAAAATCACCAAAAATCAAAAAATTCAGAAAGGTTAAAAAAATTAATAAACAAAAAAATAAAAAAACAAAAATTTAGAAAAATCGAATTAAATTTTTTTAAAAAATCAGAAGACACAATTAGTAAAAATGTGGAAAAATAAATAAACTTGATAAAAAAAATAAAAAAAAATTATTAAAAAAGAAGAACAGACCAACAGAAAAATTTATAAAAACTCAAATCGAAAAATTAAAAAATGTTGAAAAGCACAAGAAAAAAATCATTAAATATCAGAAAACGTGTAAAAAAAATTCTAAAAATAAAAAAAAAAATAGAAAAAAGTTTGGAAAAATTATTAAAACATGAGAAAGAAATTTTAAAAAATTAAAAAATCAAATAAAATTGACAAAATTCTTTTAAATAATATCAAAAATTAGAAAAAAAAAATCAATAAAAATCAAAAAATGTATATGAGAAAAATTAATAAAAAATTTAAAAAAAATAGAAAAATTTTTGATAAACTGCACCAAAATCTGGGAAATCGGAAAAACCTACATGTAAATTTTTCGCGTTCTATAATCTGTTAAAAAAAATATGTTTTTGTTTTTGTTCCACTATTATAATCGTCTAAAAATGTTTAAAAATAATTGAACAAAAGCACATTTTTAAACTATTGTACAATTCAATAAATCAATCAAATAAAATTTAAAAAGTGCAGTCGAGTTCCTTGAAAACGGTGTCGTCGTATTTGGTGACTCATTTTCATGGAAAAAATGCATAGACAAAGGCTAAAAAGAACAAAGCAAATTGCACTTATATATTTTCTTTATAAGGTTTCTCTTAAAGACAATTAACTAAAATCGTATTAATTCTGACCTTTGCTGTTAAAAATATAAAATATATTTAACAGTATGACGAAGTAAAATATTTATTAAAATTCCAAATTTTGAAAAATTATATAAAAATTGTAGGAAATTTTATGCTCTAAAATAAAAATTTCAAGTTTCAAAAATTTCAAAATTCGAAAATTTCCAAAAGTTCTAAAAATTTCGAGGTTTTGTAAAATTTTCTTAAGTTTGTGAGAATTAAAAAAAATTCAAAAATTTACGATATTTCAATATTTTTTAATATTTCCCAAAGTTCGTAAAAATTAAAAAAATTTCAAATTTTAAAAATTTCCAAAATTTCAAGAATCTGTAAAATTTCAAAAAATTCAAAAATTTCTAAAATTTTTAAAAATCAAAACTTTAAAATTTTCCAAAATTTGCAAGAAATAAAAAAAATCCAAATTTCAAAAAATTCCAAATTTCAAATATTTAAAAAATTTCAAAATTTTGTAAATTTTCTAGTTTGTCAGAATTAAAAAAATGTCCAAAAATTTCAAGGTTTTGTAAAACTATAAAGTTTGTAAGAATTTAAAAATTCCAAATTACAAAAATTTCAAAATTTTGTAAAATTTTCGAATTTTAAAAAATTCCAAAAATTTCAAGGTTAAAATTTTATGTAGTTTGTAAGGATTAAAACAATTCCAAATTTCCAAGTTCTAAAAATTTGAAGGTTTTGTAAAATTTTCTAGTTTGTAAGAAAAAAAATTCAAAAATGTACTTCTTAAATTTCAAAAATTTCAAGATTTTGTAAAATTTTTAGTTTGTAAAAATTTAAAAAATTCCAAATTTTAAAAATTTCCAAAATATCCAAAATTTCAAAAATTTCAAAAAAATTGTAAAATTCAAAAGTTTTTGTAAGAATTTAAGAAATTTCAAATTTCAAAATTTCTAGTTGGTAAGAATTAAAAAAAATTTAAATTTCAAAAACTTCAAAAACTTAAAAAATTTCAAGGTTTTGTAAAATTTTATAAAATTTCAAATTTCAAAATTTTGAAAAATTTTCTGGTTTGTAAGAATTAAAAAAAAATCCAAAATGTTCAAAATTTCCAAAAATTTCAAGGTTTTGTAAGAATCCAAATTTCAATATTTTGAATTTGAATTTTGAATTTGAAATTTTGAATTTTTTCCAAATTTCAAAAAATTCCGAATTTAAAAAAATTTCAAAATTTCAAAATTATAAAATTCTTTTAAAATTTGGAAGAATTTAAGAAATTTTAAATATTTCAAAAATATCAAAATTTTGTAATTTTCTACTTTGTAAGAATTAAAAAAATTCCAAAAATTTCAAGGTTTTGTAAAATTGTATAAAGTTTGTAAGTTAAAAAAATTTAAAATTTCAAAATTTGGAAAAATTTTCTAGTTTGTAGAATTAAAACAAAAATCCAAATTGGCCAAAATTTACAGAAATTTCAAGGTTTTGTAATATTTTCTAAAGTTTGTAAGAATTAATAAAATTCCATATTTCAAAAATTTTTAAATATTTCAAAAATTTCAAAATTTTCTAAAATTTTCCAAGAATTTAAAAAATTTCCAGGTTTTGTAAAATTTTATAAAATTTCAAATTTCAAAATTTTGAAAAATTTTCTGGTTTGTAAGAATTAAAAAAATTGTTTTCCAAAAATTTCAAGGTTTAGTAAGAAAGTAAAAAAAATCCAAATTTCAAAAATTTCCAAAATTTCAAAAAAATTATAAAATTTTAAAATTTTGTAAATTTGTATAGTTTGTAATAATTAAAAAAATCCCAAATTCGAAATTTTGAAAAATTTTCTAGTTTGTAGAATTAAAAAAAAATCCAAAAGTTCAAAATTTCCAAAAATTTCAAGGTTTTGTAAAACTTTCCAAAGTTTGTAAGAATTAAAAAAAACCAAATTTCAATATTTTGAATTTGAATTTTGAATTTGAAATTTTGAATTTTTTCCAAATTTCAAAAAATTCCAAAATTTTCAAAATTTCAAAATTATAAAATTCTTTTAAAGAATTCTGTAAGAATTTAAGAAATTTTAAATATTTCAAAAATATCAAAATTTTGTAATTTTCTAGTTTGTAAGAATTAAAAAAATTCCAAATTTCAAAAATTTTCTAGTTTGTAGAATTAAAAAAAATTCCAAAATGGCCAAAATTTACACAAATTTCAAGGTTTTGTAATATTTTCCAAAGTTTGTAAGAATTAAAAAAAATTCAAATTTCAAAAACTTAATTACAAAAATTTCAAAAATTCCGAAAAATTTCAAAAACCGAAAAATTTCAAAAACCGAAAAATTTCAAAAATTCCGGAAAATTTAAAAAATTTTCAAAATTTATAAAATTTCCAAAAATTTCAAGGTTTTGTAAAATTTTACAAAGTTTGGAAGAATGCAAAAAAATTCAAATTTCAAATATTTCATAAATTTGGTTTTCCAAGAATTTAAAAAAATTTCCAAAATGTCCAAAATTGCCAAAAATTTCAAGGTTTTATAATATTTTCTAAAGTTTGTAAGAATAAAAAAAAGTTCAAATTTCAAAAATTCCAAAAATTTCCAAAATTTCAAAAATTCATAAAACTTCCAAAAATTTCAACGTTTTGTAAAAGTTTCTAAAGTTTGTAAGAGAGTAAAAAAATCCAAGATTTTACGTTCCTGTAGTGAATGTATTCGATAATAATTGACGCTTAGTTGTACATTCCCTTCCTAATTATTAAATATTTATATTCATAAAAATTATGTTAGTTGAATCACGCTATATATTATATTTTACTTGTTTTAACAACGTTCAAACTATACCAGTTTCATTTTTAAATATACACAACTCAGCTAGGCAGTTGGCCTTCTCTCCTCTGGTTATTTTTGCAGTACTTGTTTTTTTTTTTTTTTTTGGTTTGTTGTGGTCTCAGTTAATGCTATTTGGTGTAATACTACAGTGGCAGATGAGATTTTTATCTAAGAGTGTAATTTTACAAAATACATTGAATTTAATTTCAACCGGTTATAAAAAATTCAAAACAATATTTGTCGTCATTCCAATTTATTTATTTTTTTAACAAAATTAAATTTTTTTATTAGTCATCATATTTTTTACATTTTTCCTGGTTTAATATATTTTTTTTTAATTAAATATCAAATTTTATTATCTATAAAAATTTTTTGTAATAAAAAATAATTTTTTTGAGATTTGGGTATCTAAAAATTGTATTTATCGAATAAATTTTTTTCATTCTTGTTTTTATAAAATATTAATTTATCTATCGTTCTAAATTCTATTTAAAAATATAATTTTTTTTATAAAATAGTTACATTATCTTAATTAATAATATATTTGTGTCCCCCAAATAGATCTGCCACTGGCTACGTTACGAGTATCATATACGCGCGCGGCATGCAAGTATACCACACGGTCGTTTTTATGACCTTTATTTTTTTACGTGGTCGACTGTAAACATATACATTTTAATCCTTCAGGACCATGAACCCTCGACTCTGACTTGGAGTGTCATTAAACCTTAATTTCTCTCTTTTCTAATTTTCCAATTTTCTTATTTTTATTTAATTTTCTGTTTTTGGAACAAAGTTCCTTAACGCGGCTTGCGGTAGGATTTAACAATCAGAAATTGTAACGTAACGAAAAATAGAGATGTCGTTCTTTAGTAACGATTATTAATTTAAAATGTAATTAAGAAAAAATAGGGAAAAATGGGGAAAGGTAGGGAAAAATTGTGAAAAATCGGGACAATGTAAAATTTAGAAAAATAAAGTAAAATAGGGAAAAATAAAGAAGAATGTGGAAAATAAAGGAAATGGGGAAAAAAATAGTGAAAAATTAAGATAGTGGAAAATAGGAAAAAATAGAAAAAATTGGACAAAATTGGACAAAATAGATACAGTACAAATATGGAAAAACAGAGGAAAATAAGAAAAATGATAAAAATATAGAAAAATAGGCAAAAATAGGAGTAATAGAGAAAAAAGGGAAAAATTGGGAAATATAGGAAAAATATCGAATAATAGGAAAAAGTAGGGAAAAATGATACAAATAGGTAAAAATATTAAAAAACAGGAAAAAAGAAGATTGTAAGAATTTAAGAAATTCCAGATTTCAAATATTTCAAAAATTTAAAAATTTTGTAAAATTTTCTAGTTTGTAAGAATTTAAAATTTTTTCCAAATTTCCAAAATTTCAAATTTCAAAAATTTTGTAAAATTTTCTAGTTTGAAAATTTAAAAATTTTTCCAAAATTTTAAGATTTTGTAAAATTTTATAAAGTATATAAGAATTAAAAAAATTCCAAATTTCAAAAAATTCAAAATTTTAAAAAACTTTCTAGTTTGTAAGAATTAAAGAAATTTCCAAAATGTTCAAAATTTCCGAAAATTTTAAGGTTTTGTAAAATTTTCTAAGTTTGTAAGAATGTAAAAAAATTCTAAATTTCAAAAATTTCCAAAATTTCAAATTTCAAAAATTTTGTAAAATTTTCTAGTTTGTAAGAATTAAAGAAATTTCCAAAATGTTCAAAATTTCCAAAAATTTCAAGGTTTTGTAACATTTTATAAAGTTTGTAAGAATTAAAGAAATTTCCAAAATGTTCAAAATTTCCAAGGTTTGGAAAATTTTCTAAAGTTTGTAAGAATGTAAAAAAATTCTATATTTCAAAAATTTCAAATTTCAAAAATTTTGTAAAATTTTCTAGTTTGTAAGAATTTAAAAAATTTCAAGGAATTGTAAAATTTTATAAAGTTTGAAAGAATTAAAAAAATTTCAAAAAATTTCAAGGTTTTGTAAAATTTTATAAAGTTTGTAAGAATTAAAGAAATTTCCAAAATGTTCAAAATTTCCAAAAATTTCAAGGTTTGGAAAATTTTCTACAATTTGTAAGTGTGTAAAAAATTCTAAATTTCAAAAATTTCCAAAATTTCAAATTTCAAAAATTTTGTAAAATTTTATAGTTCACGAATTTAAAAAATTTCAAAACATTTCAAGGTTTTGTAAAATTTTCCAAAGTTTGTAATGTCAAAAAATTGTAAATTTCAAAAATTTTGTAAAATTTTCTAGTGTAATAATGTAAAAAATTTCAAGGTTTTGTAAAATTTTATAAAGTTTGTAAGAATTAAAGAAATTTTCAAAATGTTCAAAATTTCCAAAAATTTCAAAGTTTTGTAAAATTTTCTAAAGTTTGTAAGAATGTAAAAAAATTCCAAATTTCCAAAATTTCAAATTTCAAAAATTTTGTAAAATTTTCTAATATTTAAAAAATTTTAAAATGGGTTAACATATTGAAAAACAGGAAAAAATGATGAAAAATTATGAAAAACAAGAAAAAACTAAGAAAAATAAAGAAAAAGAGAAAATAGGGAAGAATGGAGAAATACATGAAAAATAGTGAATAAATATGGAATAATATCAAACACAGGAAGAAGTAGGGAAAAATAGGGAAAACAGGGAGAGAAGGGACTAATAGGAAAGAGTAAGGAAAAATAGAAATAAATAGATTCAAATAATGAAAAACAGGAAAAAACAACAAAAATAGAGAAAAGATGTAAAAACAGGGAATAATGGGGAAATATGGGAAAAATAGTGACAAATATGGAATAATATGGAATAATAGGAAAAGTAGGGAAAAATAGGGACGAAAACGGACAAACAGGAAAAATTACGAAAAACATCAAAAATATAAAGAAATAGTAAAAAATAGGAAAAAAGAACGATAAGACGGAGAGAGAGAGAGAGAGAGATATTAAAGTTTTTGTATCAAACTTTTTCCAGTATTCCCAATAGTTTCGCCGCTAGAGGGCGCGAAAAAATTTGCATATATTTTCCCGATTTTTCCAAATTTTGAGCTCAAACAAAGCACTTTGGTGCAAAATGTTCCTAGTACAAATTTGTAGAGCATAAAAATTTAATAATTATATCCCATTTTGTAGAATAAATTCTAAATAAAAATTTTTGATGACTCATTGACCTATTTTACGAAAATCAAAAATACGAAATTTTTATATGCACGCGTATCTAAATAATTGGGTCAAATTGCACGTAGAAAAGTGCTAATCACCTGAACATGTGTTTTTAATTATAACACGAAATTTTATTTTTAACATCTTATATTACAAAATTCATTGTTGATAAAACACGACTAGTTATTTAATGATATACAGAGTGTCATATATTCTAAACAAAAAAATAGTTATTTACTGCGAAAAAAAACGCAACAAATAATATTTTCTACAATTCAATTTTACCCAGGGTTCGAAAATATCATGATATTTATCATTTTTTTAATTTAATTATTTAATTAAAAAACAATATTGTATCTTGCACAAACTAAATTTTAACAGTAACACACATTAACAAAAACCAATATTCTAAACAAAAAAACCTTTTATTCTAACTTAAATTAAAAATAAAAAACAAAAATAATTAAAAATAAACAAATATCACTGGGCATATTTTTTTGGTGTGTTAAAATACAGTCAAAATACTGCCAAACAGAATGCTACTATCTAAATCTAACCTGTGTATTTTAATCTATTTTATTAAAAGAAGTCTTTGACTATCTAAATCTAATCTGTGTATTTAAAAAAGAAGAAAATATAACACTATTTATATTTATTTTATTAAAAGAAGTCTTGACTATCTAAATCTACCATGTCTATTAAAAAAAGAAAATATAGCTTTCTCTTTCTACTTAAAACTTATTCTTCACTACGTTCCCTATTGTTTTCCATTTTCCCCTATTTTTTTATTCCACTCTATCCACTTCTTTTTTTCTACATTTTCTCCTATATTTTTTACTAATTTCTTTGTGTTATAGTTTTTTGTTCCACTTTTTCCCGTTAAAACTTTTTTCTACTTCTTTCCCAATTTTTTCCCCGACTTATTTTTTCTCCTCTATTTTTATTATTTCAATTTTTTTGTGCAATTTTTCCATCATCTTTTTTCCTCTACTTTTTTACCAATTTTTTTATATTTCAAATTTTTTTTACAATTTTTTCTCCCTATTTTTTGTTTTAAGATATTTTTTTACATTTTTTTGCCCTACATTTTTTAGTTTCAAACTCTATTCCACTTTTTTCCTACCTTATTTTTCTCCTGTTTTTTTTTCAGTAATTTTTATATGTTTTCAACTTGTTTCCCATTATTCCCCCACCCTCTTTCCCCTACTTTTTTAATAATTTCTTTGTGTTCCACTTTTCTCCTCAAAAACTTTTTCCACATCTTTCCCTTTTTTTTTCACTTTTCCCCTACTTTTTTCCATGCTTTTTTATTCCACCCTTTCCTCTACTGTTTGCAACTTTTTCTCACACATTTTTTTTACTAATTTCTTTGTGTCAAACGTTTTTTGTTCCACTTTTTCCCTTTTGAACTTTTTCCATTTCTTCCCCTATTTTGTCACTTTTCCCTACTTTTTTATTTTATCCTTTCCCCTACTTTTTTATTGTCCTTTTTCTCACTTCTTCTCATAAATTTTTGACTATTTTTTTGTGTAAATTTTTTTTTCCACTTTTTCTCCTTAAATCTTTTTCTTTTCACTTCTTTTCCTATTTTCGTCCACTTTTCCCTACTTTTTTATTTCACCCTTTCCCCTACTTTTTTTCACTTTTCTCCTACATTTTATACTAATTTCTTAGTGTAAAACTTTTTTCCACTGGTTCACTAATTTTTTTATATTTTAATATTTGATACTTTTTTACCAATTTTTCACCTACTTTTTTTTCACTTTTCGCTCGAGCCTTTCCCCTACTTTTTTTCCACTTTTCGCCAAAGCCTTTTTTCCCCTACTTTTTTAGTTTCAAACTTTTTCCCCAATTTTTTTATATATAATCTTTGTTTTTTATTTCCAATTTTCTCCCTCTTCCTTTCTATCAGTACCAATGGAGTGGTAAGGGGGAAAGATAGGGGGAAAGAAGAAAATAATTACTCAAAAAAAAGTTACTCAAAAAAAGTGATTTTTTCGTAAAAATGTGGAAATTTGACAGAAACTGATAATAATGAAAAAAAATGGGTTGTTTTAGAAAAAAAGGGGAAAACGGGGTAATTTCAAGAAAAAAAGTGACAAAATTTGAAAGAAAAGAGGGGAAATTTGAGAAAACATAACAAAAATGAAAAAATAAGAGGCAATTTTAAGAAAAAAATGGGGTAGTTTTAGAAAAAAAGGGGAAAACGGGGTAATTTCAAGAAAAAAAGTGACAAAATTTGAAAAAAAAAAGGGGAAATTTTGGAGGAAGAGGGGAAATTTGAGAAAAAATAACAAAAATGAACAAAATAAGAGGCAGTTTTAATAAAAAAAAATGGGGTAGTATTAGAAAAAAGGGGAAAACGGGGTAATTTCAAGAAAAAAAGTGACAAAATTTGAAAAAAAAAAGGGGAAATTTTGGAGGAAGAGGGGAAATTTGAGAAAAAATAACAAAAATGAACAAAATAAGAGGCAGTTTTAATAAAAAAAAATGGGGTAGTATTAGAAAAAAGGGGAAAACGGGGTAATTTCAAGAAAAAAGTGACAAAATTTGAAAAAAAAAAGAGCTGAAATTTTGGAGGAAGAGGGGAAATTCGAGAAAAAATAACAAAAATGAAAAAATAAGAGGTAATTTTAAGAAAAAAGTGGAGTAATTTTAGAAAAAACGGGGTAATTTCAGGAAAAAGTGACAAAAATTGAGAGAAAAGAGGGGAAATTTGAGACAAAAAGTGACAGTATTCGAAGAGGTGAAATTTTGAAGGAAGAGACCTTATGACGAAAATAAGGGGTAATTTTCAGAAAAAAAGGGGTTTTCAGAAAAGTGACAAAGTGAAAAGAGGAAAAATTTTGGACAAAAAAATTAACACCCCCATTTTTCTTAAAAATCTAATAATTTAGTAGGAAATCTACTGAAAACGGTAACCCTGATTATTTGGGATAAAGGATAAGTAAAACCAATAACGAAATAAATCGTTTCGAAGCTGGGAATCCCAAAGTCTGCGCGGGGATGGTTGCGCAACAGCCGAATAAATCGCTACTGATATATTATACTTTTGTACAAGAGCATATTGAGACATTTTCGGATGTTTAAAATGGTGGAAAACATTTTTAATTTAATAAATAAAATTATCGATTATATCGGATATATATATATATCACGATATAAATATCATGATATATATCACTTGATATATATCCTCCGAACCCTGATTTTACCAAATCAATAAATCTGAAAATTTAGTTTTTTTTAATTTTTAAAATTTTATTTTAGAATTTTTAAATTTAATTTTTTGAATTTCTTAAAAAAATTTAATATTTGAATTTCTTAAAAAAAAATTAAAATATTTGAATTTCTTAAAAAAATTTAATATTTGAATTTCTTAAAAAAATTTAATATTTGAATTTCTTAAAAAAAATTAAAACATTTGAATTTCTTAAAAAAGTTTTAATACATTTTTGAAATGACCAAAATTTTTAAATTTCTTAAGATACTTTTATGTATTTATTGAATTTCTTAAAAAAAAAAAATTAAAATATTGTAATTTCTTAAAAAAATTTAATATTTGAATTTCTTAAAAAAAAAATTAAAACATTTGAATTTCTTAAAAAAGTTTTAATACATTTTTGAAATGACCAAAATTTTTAAATTTCTTAAGATACTTTTATGTATTTATTGAATTTCTTAAAAAAAAAAAATAAAATATTGTAATTTCTTAAAAAAATTTAATATTTGAATTTCTTAAAAAAAAAATTAAAACATTTGAATTTCTTAAAAAAGTTTCAATACATTTTTGAAATGACCAAAATTTTTAAATTTCTTAAGATACTTTTATGTATTTATTGAATTTCTTAAAAAAAAAAAATTAAAATATTGTAATTTCTTAAAAAAATTTAATATTTGAATTTCTTAAAAAAAAAATTAAAACATTTGAATTTCTTAAAAAAGTTTTAATACATTTTTGAAATGACCAAAATTTTTAAATTTCTTAAGATACTTTTATGTATTTATTGAATTTCTTAAAAAAAAAAATAAAATATTGTAATTTCTTAAAAAAATTTAATATTTGAATTTCTTAAAAAAAAAATTAAAACATTTGAATTTCTTAAAAAAGTTTCAATACATTTTTGAAATGACCAAAATTTTTAAATTTCTTAAGATACTTTTATGTATTTATTGAATTTCTTAAAAAAAAAAAATTAAAATATTGTAATTTCTTAAAAAAATTTAATATTTGAATTTCTTAAAAATAATTTAATATTTGAATTTCTTAAAAAAATTTAATATTTGAATTTCTTAAAAAAAATAAAACATTTGAATTTCAATACATTTTTGAAATGACCAAAATTTTTAAATTTCTTAAGATACTTTTACGTATTTATTGAATTTCTAAAAAAAAATTAAAATATTGTAATTTCTTAAAAAAATTTAATATTTGAATTTCTTAAAAATAATTTAATATTTGAATTTCTTAAAAAAATTTAATATTTGAATTTCTTAAAAAAAATAAAACATTTGAATTTCAATACATTTTTGAAATGACCAAAATTTTTAAATTTCTTAAGATACTTTTACGTATTTATTGAATTTCTAAAAAAAAATTAAAATATTGTAATTTCTTAAAAAAATTTAATATTTGAATTTCTTAAAAAAAATTAAAATATTTGAATTTCTTAAAAAAATTTAATATTTGAATTTCTTAAAAAAAAATTAAAACATTTGAATTTCTTAAAAAAGTTTCAATACATTTTTGAAATGACCAAAATTTTTTAATTTCTTAAATACTTTTATGTATTTATTGAATTTCTTAAAAAAAAAAATTAAAATATTGTAATTTCTTAAAAAAATTTAATATTTGAATTTCTTAAAAATAATTTAATATTTGAATTTCTTAAAAAAATTTAATATTTGAATTTCTTAAAAAAAATAAAACATTTGAATTTCAATACATTTTTGAAATGACCAAAATTTTTAAATTTCTTAAGATACTTTTACGTATTTATTGAATTTCTAAAAAAAAATTAAAATATTGTAATTTCTTAAAAAAATTTAATATTTGAATTTCTTAAAAAAAATTAAAATATTTGAATTTCTTAAAAAAATTTAATATTTGAATTTCTTAAAAAAAAATTAAAACATTTGAATTTCTTAAAAAAGTTTCAATACATTTTTGAAATGACCAAAATTTTTTAATTTCTTAAATACTTTTATGTATTTATTGAATTTCTTAAAAAAAAAATAAAACATTTGAATTTCTTAAAAAAGTTCCAATACATTTTTGAAATGACCAAATTTTTTAAATTTCTTAAGATACTTTTATGTATTTATTGAATTTCTTAAAAAAAAATTAAAATATTTGAATTTCTTAAAAAAATTTAATATTTGAATTTCTTAAAAAAAATAAAACATTTGAATTTCAATACATTTTTGAAACGATCAAAATTTTTTAATTTCTTAATATACTTTTACGTATTTATTGTTTTTGAAACTTTTGAATTTGAATCCTATAAAATTACAATTTAAAGAAAATTATTAATGAAAAATAATCTTTTTGTTATATTGCGGCAACCCATTTAGAACACCCGTGGCGCTCATCGATCTGGCATATAGCAAGCCAAAAAGGAGCGCACCCCTGATACACGTGACGTCACGGGAACGGCGTCGTACAGCCTACTCTAGACTTGGACATCTTCAGTAACAATTAGAGTAATAGTGCGGGGGTTAAATCTATTTTTTTTAATAATAATAATATTTGAATATTACAAAATAAAATAACATAACAGCGTAACCTCCGGTTTTTTGCTATTTCCTTGCAAGCCATAAGCAGGCGAATATTATAAGCGTAATAGGAATCGACCTGGTGACCGACTTATATGCTTATGTCACAAAACGCAACGGTGTGTTAGATTTTGTTGATAATTTTTTTTTTTTTTTTAGTATTCTACGGTTTTCGTCGGAGTTGAAAACCAGCTCTTACCTTGACTGGATGCATATTTTACCGCTATTATGAATTATAAAAATCGTAAAATGTTAACTAAAACTACTACTACTAAGTTTGAAGAAAACAGGGAAAAATACCAAAAAATAGTTTAAAAAAAAATTGAGAAAAATGGGAAAAAACGGGGAACAATAGGGTAAAATCGGAAAAATTGGGAAAAATAAAGGAAAAATAGGAAAAAAACAGGGAACAATGGGGGGAAAGAGAAAAAAGGATGGAAAAATAAAATAAAATAGGAAAAGTAATGAAAAATATAAAAAAATTGGGAAAATAGGAGAAAATAGAAAAAAACAATGAAAAAGAGGAAAAATAGAGAACTGAAATTTAGGAAAAATAGAAACAAATAGAGAAAAATAGGGGAAAACAAGAAAAAATATGGAAAAAGAAAAGAGAGGGAGAGAGATATTGAAATATGTTTAGAGTTAAAAAAGAACTTCGTTCCTGACGGGGGTTCCCCCGACCGCACAAACTTTTTTCCTTTTTTCTCTAATTTTCTGTTTCTTATTTCTAATTTTCTGATCATTTCAAACTTCCTGATTTTTCTAATTTTTTCTTCGACTTATCTGATTTTTTTCTAATATTCTGATTTTTCTAATTTGTTGATTTTTCTTAATTTTCGTCTTTTTTTTCAAATTTTCTGATTTTTCTTTGCTAAATTTCAGATTTTTTGCTAATTTTCTCCAATTTTTTAATTTTTCTATTTTTCTTCTTTTTTTTTTTTCTAATTTTCCGATTTTTTTCTAATTTTCTGATACTATTCTAATTTTTTGATTTTTTCAAATTTTCTGACTTTTTAATTTTCTGATTTTACTATATATTATCTCTTTTCCTGACGGGGGTCCCCCGACCGCACAAACTTTTTTCCTATTTTTTCTAAATTCTGTTTTTTCTCATTTTCTGATCTTTTTAATTTTTCTGGTTTTTCTAATTTTCTGGTTGTGTCTTCCAATTTTCTGATTTTTTTGCTAATTTTCTGTTTTTTTTTCTTCTAATTTTCTGTATTTTTTAATAATTTTCTATTATTTTCTTCTAATTTTCTGTTTCTTTTTTCTAATTTTCTGATCATTTCAAACTTCCTGATTTTTCTAATCAGATTTTTTTGCTAATTTTCTCAAATTTTTTAATTTTTCTATTTTTCTTCTTTTTTTTCTAATTTTCCGATTTTTTTCTAATTTTCTGATACTATTCTAATTTTTTGATTTTTTCAAATTTTCTGACTTTTTAATTTTCTGATTTTACTATATATTATCTCTTTTCCTGACGGGGGTCCCCCGACCGCACAAACTTTTTTCCTATTTTTTCTAAATTCTGTTTTTTCTCATTTTCTGATCTTTTTAATTTTTCTGGTTTTTCTAATTTTCTGGTTGTGTCTTCCAATTTTCTGATTTTTTTGCTAATTTTCTGTTTTTTTTTCTTCTAATTTTCTGTATTTTTTAATAATTTTCTATTATTTTCTTCTAATTTTCTGTTTCTTTTTTCTAATTTTCTGATCATTTCAAACTTCCTTATTTTTCTAATTTTTTCTTCGACTTATCTGATTTTTTTCTAATATTCTGATTTTTCTAATTTGTTGTTTTTTTTTAATTTTCATCTTTTTTTTTAAATTTTCTGATTTTTTTTTTGCTAAATTTCAGATTTTTTGCTAATTTTCTCCAATTTTTTAATTTTTCTATTTTTCTTCTTTTTTTTTCTAATTTTCCGATTTTTTTCTAATTTTCTGATACTATTCTAATTTTTTGATTTTTTCAAATTTTCTGACTTTAATTTTCTGATTTTACTATATATTATCTCTTTTCCTGACGGGGGTCCCCCGACCGCACAAACTTTTTTCCTATTTTTTCTAAATTCTGTTTTTTCTCATTTTCTGATCTTTTTAATTTTTCTGGTTTTTCTAATTTTCTGGTTGTGTCTTCCAATTTTCTGATTTTTTTTGCTAATTTTCTGTTTTTTTTTCTTCTAATTTTCTGTATTTTTTAATAATTTTCTATTATTTTCTTCTAATTTTCTGTTTCTTTTTTCTAATTTTCTGATCATTTCAAACTTCCTGATTTTTCTAATATTCAGATTTTTTTGCTAATTTTCTCAAATTTTTTAATTTTTCTATTTTTCTTCTTTTTTTCCTAATTTTCCGATTTTTTTCCAATTTTCTGATTTTTCTGACTTTTTTTTCTAATTTTCCGATTTTTTCTAATTTTCTGATACTATTCTAATGTTTTGATTTTTTCAAATTTTCTGATTTTCCTATATTATCTCTTTTCCTAACTTAGATCTTTTTAATTTTTCTGGTTTTTCTAATTTTCTGGTTGTCTTACAATTTTCTGAATTTTTTTGCTAATTTTCTTTTTTGTTTTTCTCTAATTTTCTGTATTTTTTAATAATTTTCTGTTATTTTCTTCTAATTTTCTGTTTCTTTTTTCTAATTTTCTGATCATTTCAAACTTCCTGATTTTTCTAATTTTCAGATTTTTTTGCCAATTTTCTCTAATTTTTTAATTTTTCTGTTTTTCTTCTTTTTTTCCTAATTTTCTGATTTTTCTGACTTTTTTTCTAATTTTCTGATACTATTCTAATTTTTTGATTTTTTCCAATTTTCTGATTTTACTATATTATCTCTTTTCCTGACGGGGGTCCCCCGACCGCACAAACTTTTTTACCTTTTTTTTCTAATTTTCTGTTTTTTTTCTCATTTTCTGATCTTTTTAATTTTTCTGATCTTTTTAATTTTTCTGGTTTTTCTAATTTTCTGGTTGTCTTCCAATTTTCTGATTTTTTTTGCTAATTTTCTGTTTTTTTTCTAATTTTCTGTATTTTTTAATAATCTTCTGTTATTTTCTTCTAATTTTTTGTTTCTTTTTCCTGATTTTTCTAATTTTTTCTTGTTTTTTCTTCTAATTATATGATTTTTTTCCAATTTACTGATTTCTTTTGCTAATTTTCTGTTTTTTGCTAATTTTCTATTTTTTTCTAATTTTCTTTTTTTCTAATTTTCTGATTTTTTCTATTTTTCTTCTTTTTTTTTGATAATTTTCTTTTTTTCTTCCAATGTTCTGATTTTTTCTAATTTTTTGATTTTTCTATTTTACTTCATTTTTTCCCAATTTTCTGATATTTTTTATAATTTTCTGATTTTTTTTCTAATTTTCTGGTTTTTTCTTTCCAATTTTCTGATCATTTTTGCTAGTTTTGAATTTTTTTCTGCTAATTTTCTGTTTTTTTCTTCTAATTTTCTAATTTTTTCCAATTCGTTGATTTTTATAATTTACATCTTTTTTTTTTTCAAATTTTCAGATTTTTTGCTAATTTTCAGTTTTTTTTGCCAATTTTCTCAAATTTTTTATATTTTATATTTTTCTTCTAATTTTCTGATTTTTTTTCTAATTTTCGGATACTTTTATAATTTTCTGATTTTTTCAAATTTTCTGATTTTACTATATTATCTCTTTTTTTCTTTCGATTTTCTGACTTTTCCTAATTGTCTTTTTTTTTCTAATTTACTGCTTTTTTTTTCTTCAGAGTTTCTGTTTTTTTCTTCCAATTTTTTTATTTTCTTTTTCTTCGAATTTTCTGATTTTCTAATTTTTTTATTCTGTTTTTTCTAATTTTATTTTTCTTTATTTTCAATTCCCTGTTTCTTTGCTAGTTTTCTGTTTTTTCTTAAATTTTTCTGTTTTTTTTCTAATATTCTGATTTTTTCTAATTTTCTGATATTTTTTAATTTTCTGATTTTTTTTGATAATTTTCTCTTTTCTTTTAATTTTCTCATTTTTCTAATTTTTTTTTCTTTTGATTTTCCGATTTTTCTATATTATCTATTTTTTTCTTCTGATTTTCTGATTATTCCTAATTTCCTTTTTTTTTATTCTAATTTTCTGATTTTTTTTTTCTAATATTCTGATTTTTCTAATTTTCTGATATTTTTTAATTTTCTGATTTTTTTTGATAATTTTCTCTTTTCTTTTAATTTTCTCATTTTTCTAATTTTTTTTTCTTTTGATTTTCCGATTTTTCTATATTATCTATTTTTTTCTTCTGATTTTCTGATTATTCCTAATTTCCTTTTTTTTTTCTTCTAATTTTCTGATTTTTTTTTTCAAATTTTCTGATTTTTTTATTTTTCGGATTTTTTCAAATTATCCGATTATTTCTAATTTTTCGATTATCTTCAATTTTCCGATAATTTCTGATTTTCTTATTATTTTTAACTTTTCGATTATTTCTAATTTTCCGATTATTTCTAATTTTTTAATTTTTAAAATTAAAGAATGTGGTTAGTTTCGATTCTATAGCCACCTTCATCAGGCTTAAAATAGTAGAAATAATGAAAAAAAAAATAAAATTAATAACCGGTTGCAAAAATTATAAAAAAAAAACTGTTTCATATAAAAAAAAATAATTGAATGATTCATAGAGAGAGTTATTTAAAAAATTTTAATCCCCGTTGCCATAGTTGAAGTGCATTTCGAATTAACGTGAAATGTGAACCTTTCATCGTTATAACAACCAACGTTAAGTCAACGATCTGTTATCTGTCAGGAATGTGAATAATAAAGAATGATTTTGAAATTAATAGGCCGACATTAAAATGCTAATGTATACTTTAAGAGTTGAGGCGATAGTTGAGTTTTAGAGAAAATTCGAATCAGGTCATTTATTTCCGTTGCTCGTTTTAGACACTTATCACGGGGTCAAATTGGTTTAGGAATAAAATCAATGGTTCAACGTCCCGTCAATTGTTATTATTTTATCGATATACGTAATATTTAGTAAAAAAAAAGGGAAAGTACTGTGAACGGTAAAAACTCCCAAACTCAAAAAAATCTAGTTATCAGAAATTAATTTATTTAAATACATATACTTAACATATACACAACCCTTACAGCATATTTTTATTAATAATAAAATTTTTTCCTTATTGGGACACACTGTATACAGGGTGGACTGTATTTAATTTGTGTATACAGAGATTTTGTAAATAAATGCTATATCGGTTAAATGGGGAAAAAAATTTTATTTTCGAAGACGAATTTGGTTTTTTTTTTAATTAAAATATCAGGTCCGGTTTTCGAAATATTTGAGAAAAACCGAAATTGACGATTTTCCTTATATTTAATTAACAACTCCATTTTTTTAAAACAACGCTTCGCCTTTGAAGGGTCACCATCAACTATTTTTTTAAATACGGATCTGTACGTTTTATTTTTCTGTAAATATTTTTAAATTATAGAATTATAGAAATTGGCCCTCGGTGATGTTCGTGTTGCTAAATGTAATAAAATGGTAGTTTAAATTTTCGAAAAAATTAAAAAAAATCAGAAAAAAAAACAAAAATCAGAAAAATGAGAAAATTAGAAAAATCGAAAAAATTTGAAGAAATCAGAAATAAATTAAAATAAAAACTTTGAAACTAATTTAAAAAATCAGAAAATATTGGGGAAAAAAAAATTAAATAGTGAAATCCGAAAAAAAATCCAAAAAAAAATGAGAAAATGAGAAAAAACTAGAACAAATTAGAACACGAAATAAATTGAAAAAAAAACGAACAATGAGAAAAAATGAGGAGAAATTAGAAAAAATCAGAAAAAACCGAGAAAAAAACGAGAAAAGTGGGAAAAAAAACCGAGAAAAATCGAAAAATATCGCAAAAAAAAGAACAACCAAAAAAAAAACGGAAACAATTGTGACAAAAAAAATTCGTTTAAATAAATCGCAAAATATGGAAAAAACAGAACAATGAGAAAAAATGAGAATGAATTAGAAAAAACTAAAAAACTAGAAAAAAAAACGAGAAAAATGAGAAAAAAAAATGAGAAAATCGAAAAAATAACGCAAAAAAACAAAACAGTCCAAAAAACCGGAAACCAGTGACAAAAAACAATTCAAAATCAGATGAATAAGGAAAAATGACAAAAAATTAGAAAACAAAATAGAAAAAAAAACAGAATAACGAGAAAAGATTAGAAAAAATTGAAGAAAAATAAAAAAAATGAGAAAAAACGAAAAAAATTAGAAAAACCGAAAAAATCAGAGAAGTCGGAAAAAATAAGAAAAAAAAAACAAATAATTAAAATAAAAATCGGACAATATTGGTAAAAACAAGAAAAATTAAATAGTGAAATACGAAAAAAAAATGAAAAATATCGCACAAAATTCCAAAACAACCACAAAAATTAGAAGAATAAGAAAAAATGAAAAAAAATGAAGGAAGAATGAGAAAATAATCGAAAAAAATCAGAAAAAAAACGAGAAATATCGAAAAATATCGCAAAAAACAGAACAACCAAAAAAACCGGAAACAATTGTGACAAGAAAATGAAAAAAATTCAAAAAATTTAAATAAATCGCAAAAAAAACGTAACGAAATGTCAAAAAAACGGCAAATAATCGAAAAAAATCAGATGAATAAGAAAAAATGAGAAAGAATTAGAAAACAAAAGAAAAAAAACAGAACAATGAGAAAAGGAAAGATTAGAAAAAAATGAAGAAAAAGCCAGAAAAATGAGAAAAATAGAAGAATCGAAAAAATCAGAAAAGTCAGAAATAAAAATTTAAAAAAAGAAAATAATATAGTGAAATACGAAAATAACAAAAAAAAAACCAAAAAAAATTGTAAAAAACGCTAAAAATCACAAGAAAAAGAGAAGTGGCAAAAAACGCAAAAAAATGAAAAATATCGCACAAAATTGCAAAACAACCACAAAAAATTAGAACAAATTAGAAAGAAACAGAACAATGAGAAAAAATGAGGAAAAATTAGAAAAAAAATGAGAGAAACAAGCGAGAAAAATCGAAAATATCGCAAAAAAAAACAGAACAACCGAAAAAACGGAAACAATTGTAACAAAAAAAAGAAAAAAGTTCAAAAAAATTAAATAAATCGCAACGAAATATCAAAAAACGGCAAATAATCGAAAAAAATCAGATGAATAAGAAAAAATGAGAAAGAATTAGAAAACAAAAGAAAAAAAACAGAACAATGAGAAAAGGAAAGATTAGAAAAAAATGAAGAAAAAACCAGAAAAATGATAAAAATAGAAGAATCGAAAAAATCAGAAAAGTCAGAAATAAAAATTTAAAAAAAGAAAATAATATAGTGAAATACGAAAATAACAAAAAAAAACAAAAATATTTGTAAAAAACGCTAAAAATCTCAAGAAAAAGAAGTGGTAAAAAACGCAAAAAAATGAAAAATATCGCACAAAATTGCAAAACAACCACAAAAAATTAGAACAAATTAGAAAGAAACAGAACAATGAGAAAAAATGAGGAAAAATTAGAAAAAAAAATGAGAGAAACAAGCGAGAAAAATCGAAAATACCGCAAAAAAAACGGAAACAATATTTGCCCTTTCAAAGAAAAAATGAGAAAAAAATTGAAAACAAAAGAAATAAAAAAAAAGAATAAAGAGGAAAAATTAAAGAAAAAAAACAAAAATCAGAAAAATGAGAACAAATCTCTCCCCATAAAAAATATTTATAAAAATTCTAAAGTGGAAAAAATACATATTATGAAAGAGAAAGAAGATTGTCTGGAGGGGGCCTAACGCTTTTTTGTTACGTGACAATTTCTGCCAATTAACCATTGAAGCATATTTCATAGGGTTTTAAATTGAGATTAATAAAATATAATTATTTTTTAATTTATACGGGTTGGTATAATTGAAGCTCAAAAGTAATCTGTTCTTTCCATATAAATGAGACATCCTGTATAATAGTACTAAACGGTTTTTTATTAGCGACATTTATTTTCTAGATTGGGTTTCAGGGTAAAAATAAACAGGACCGTACTTTAAAAAATTAAGTGTTCTACATAGATATATAATGATATAAAAAGTACAGGACCATATTTAAACAAAAAAAAACTTTGACGAAACGTTTTAAAAATTTGGATACACTACGTTAAGCTATATTACGCCTTCAATAAAAAAGTTTTTAAAAATTAAGGTATTAATTAAATCGTCAATTTAGGTTTTTCCCAAATATCCCGAAAACCGGACCTGATATTTTAATTTTGAAAAACCATTCAATTCGTCTTGAAAATACACATCTTTTTTAACAGATATTGCACCTATTGCGGTCTATGTATAAGCAAATTAAATCCGGTCCACCCTGTATATTAAAGAAATTACGAAAAACAACTTATTAATTAAATAATCTTAATAATTATTTACCCCCTTTAGCCTGATTTTCCCCCTTTTAACAACCATTGTTTTTTGGTATTTGTCTTTTTCCACCCTTCCATGTGTTTTTTGCCTCAATGTTGGCTCCTTTTTTTTCCATTGTTCCACTTTAATTAATTGCTGAACGGTCTACTTGTATTCTTACAGGAAGTTATTTTTTACTGGATGTTACTTTATTCTAACCAATGTAAAATTTGATTTTTGAACACTTTGTATATTAAAAATTAATGACATTAAATCATTAATTTATACAAGGACATAACATTTTTTTATTTGAATAATGCAAATATTAATTTTGCATAATACAAATGAACAACATTGTACTCAAGGTACACTTATCTTTATATTTGTTTAAAAAAAAAAAAAACACGTTACAAGTATTTTTCTAATTAATTATAATAAAACTTGAACACCTATGAATGTGTTAAAATAAATGTTTTTAGAATAAAGTTCTTTAACGTAATGAAAAGCCCCCACAAGCAAGATTTACGTATTGACAGTGTCTACGATCAATTTTTAGGTGTGTGTATCACTCCATAGCGAAAAATAAATAAAACCAAAGAAAAACGGTAAAATTCAGAACAATAAAGTAGAAAAATAAATGAAAAATAGAGAAAATGTGTAAAAATAAAGTCAAATTGCGAAAAATAAAAAAGTAAAGGAAAGAGGGAAAATAGTGCAAAATAAGCACAAATATGGAAAATAGAGAAAAAATAAAGAAAACTGGAAAAATAAATGAAATAGGGAAAAATAAAGGAAATATGGAAAAATAATATAAAATGGGTAAAAATTATGAAAAATATAAAAAACCATGTAAAACATTTGGGACACCCTGTACAGTCAAACAGATTTTTTTTTACTTTTTGGTTTATTGAAATTTGTTTTATAAATATTCATATGTTAGATATCATCCTGTATATTTTTAATATTTGTTATCAGGGAAATTTTAAAGCGTCATTGTCAAATTTTGGAAAATATCCCTAAATTTAGGGATTTTACAATAAAAAAAATAGACACAAGATTAAATTAATTATGGACTGAAATACAAAAGATTTACTTAAAATTTTCTTATTTTTATATTTAGACTTTTTTTTGCCCTTTATTTAATTTATATACAGTGGTGGAACTAGCAAAAAAAATTCAACAGGCGTCTACCTCCATCGAACCCTCATAAAACTGGTTAAGTTTTATTTAAGAACAGGTAGAATTTATTTTTAAAATCTACCCAAAATAAAAATATAGTTTGAAGATAGATCAGTTCGGCTTCTTTGATATTTTATTTTTGTGGGAATAAAAAATTAATAGTACAGAGTGTGCAAAATAAGAAATTATTTTATAATCATAATTTAAGTACGTATTTTTGATATCATCCTGTATATTATTAATATTTATTTTCTAATTTATTGGATACAGAACGTTTTTGTAAAAGAGTGAAATTTTCTGGCAAATTAATAATACAGGGTGTGTAAAATAAATAATTATTTTATAATCATAATTTACCTATTTTTACGTATCATCCTGTATATTTTTAATATTTGTTTTCCAATTTAAATAAGCTTATTAGATTTGGAGACTTATCACCAGGGAACTTTTTTGTCAAATTATTACAGGGTGTGCAAAATAAAGAGTTATTTTATAATCATAATTTACCTATTTTTACGTATCATCCTGTATATTTTTAATATTTGTTTTCCAATTTAAATAAGCTTATTAGATTTAGAGACTTATCACCAGGGAATTTTTTTGTCAAATTATTACAGGGTGTGCAAAATAAATAGTTATTTTATAATCATAATTTACCTATTTTTACGTATCATCCTGTATAATTTTTAATATTTGTTTTCCAATTTAAATAATCTTATTAGATTTAGAGACTTATCACCAGAGAATTTTTCTGTCAAATTAATAATACAGGGTGTGCAAAATAAATAGTTATTTTATAATGATAATTTACGATTTTTGATATCATCATCCTGTATATTTTTAATATCAAATTTCCAATTTTATAGAGCTTTGATATCATCCTGTATATTTTTAATATCTGATTTCCACTCTCTACCACAAAATATACATTTCCCAATATAATAAGTAATTTCCTACTTTGCTTTATTGTAATTTCTCTATCAAACTTGTTTGTATTTATTCTAAACCTGAAGATGGCCTTTTAGCCGAAACTAGTTGCCTTCTCCTTTTTATAATTAAATTTATTATGGTACATTATTTCGAGTTTCATTTATTTATTTATTTATTTATTTATTTATTTATTTATTTATTTATTTATTTATTTATTTATTTATATTTTTTATATTAAAGTTATCTCAAGTTTAACTTTTCCTAATAAATTTCTAATATCATAAAGTTAATTTAGGTTTCATTTTAACATCTTACGTCTTATGTGTCTTAAAAGCTTCTTCAGATTTAAAGAAATTTTCGGAAATTTGGCAATGACGCTTTAAAATTCCTAGATTTAATAATATTTTTAACATCGCTTTAAAAATATCAGAATTGTTAAAATTCCTTAAAAATTACATTTTTTTTTTATAGAAAATAAATAAAAAGTGTATGACTAAAACCGCGTTGCCCAATTTCCGAAAATATCCCTAAATTTAAAGATTTTGTATTAAAAATCCCTTTGAATTCCCTAAATTTAAGAATATTTTTAAAATCGCTTTAAAAATATCAGAATTGTTAAAATTCGTTATAAATTTTAATTTTTTTTTAGAAAAAATAAATAAAAAGTGTAGTACTAAAACAGCGTTGCCCAATTTCCGAAAAGATTCCTAAATTTAAAGATTTTTTATTAAAAATCTATGAATTAACTAGATTTAAGAATATTTTTAATGTATCTTTAAAAATATCAGAATCGTAAAAATTCGTTATAAATTTTAGTTTTTTTTATAAAAAATAAAGTGTAATACTAAAACAGCGTTGCCAAATTTCCGAAAATATCCCTAAATTTAAAGATATTTTATTAAAAATCACTTTCAATTCCTTAGATTTAAGAATATTTTTAATATAGCTTTAAAAATATCAGAATTGTAAAAATTCGTTAAAAATTTTATTTTTTTTTTATAAAAAATAAATAAAAGGTGTAATAATAAAACAGCGTTGCCCAATTTCCGAAAATATCCCTAAATTTAAAGATTTTTTATTAAAAATCACTTTCAATTCCCTAAATTTAAGAATATTTTTAAAATCGCTTTAAAAATATCAGAATTGTAAAAATTCGTTATAAAAAGTGTATTACTAAAACAGCGTTGCCCAATTTCCGAAAATATCCCTAAATTTAAAGATTTTTTATTAAAAATCCCTTTGAATTCCCTAAATTTAAGAATATTTTTAAAATCGCTTTAAAAATATCAGAATTGTAAAAATTCGTTATAAAAAGTGTATTACTAAAACAGCGTTGCCCAATTTCCGAAAATATCCCTAAATTTAAAGATTTTTTATTAAAAATCCCTTTGAATTCCCTAAATTTAAGAATATTTTTAAAATCGCTTTAAAAATATCAGAATTGTTAAAATTCGTTATAAATTTTAATTTTTTTAATAAAAAATAAATAAAAAGTATCACTAAAACAGTGTTGCCCAATTTCCGAAAATATCCCTAAATTTAAAGATTTTTTATTAAAAATCACTTTCAATTCCCTAAATTTAAGAATATTTTTAATGTATCTTTAAAAATATCAGAATTGTAAAAATTCGTTAAAAATTTTAATTTTTTTTTTAGAAAAAATAAATAAAAAGTGTAATATTAAAACAGCGTTGCCCAATTTCCAAAAATATCCCTAAATTTAAAGATTTTTTATTAAAAATCCCTTTGAATTCCCTAAATTTAAGAATATTTTTAATGTATCTTTAAAAATATCAGAATTGTAAAAATTCGTTAAAAATTTTATTTTTTTTTTATAAAAAATAAATAAAAAGTGTAACACTAAAACAGCGTTGCCCAATTTCCGAAAATACCCCTAAATTTAAAAAAATTTTATTAAAAATCCCTTTGAATTCCCTAAATTTAAGAATATTTTTAACATCACTTTAAAAATATCAGAATTGTTAAAATTCATTATAAATTTTAGTTTTTTTTTCATATAAAAAATAAATAAAAAGTATTAGTAAAACAGCGTTGCCCAATTTCCGAAAATTTCCCTAAATTTAAGAATATTTTTAATATAGCTTTAAAAATATCAGAATTGTTAAAATTCATTATAAATTTTGGTTTTTTTATATATAAAAAATAAATAAAAAGTATTAGTAAAACAGCGTTGCCCAATTTCCGAAAATTTCCCTAAATTTAAGAATATTTTTAATATAGCTTTAAAAATATCAGAATTGTTAAAATTCATTATAAATTTTAGTTTTTTTTATATAAAAAATAAATAAAAAGTGTATTAGTAAAACAGCGTTGCCCAATTTCCGAAAATTTCCCTAAATTTAAGAATATTTTTAATATATCTTTAAAAATATCAAAATTGTAAAAATTCGTTAAAAAATTTAATTTTTTTTTTTATAAAAAATAAATAAAAAGTGTAATACTAAAACAGCGTTGCCCAATTTCCGAAAATATCCCAAAATTTAAAGATTTTTTATTAAAAATCACTTCCAATTCCCTAAATTTAAGAATATTTTTAATATAGCTTTAAAGTATCAGAATTGTTAAAATTCATTATAAATTTTAATTTTTTTGATAAAAAAAAATAAAAAGTGTATCACTAAAACAGCGTTGCCCAATTTCCGAAAATATCCCTAAATTTAAGAATATTTTTAATATAGCTTTAAAGTATCAGAATTGTTAAAATTCATTATAAATTTTAATTTTTTTGATGAAAAATAAATAAAAAGTGTATCACTAAAACAGCGTTGCCCAATTTCCGAAAATATCCCTAAATTTAAGAATATTTTTAATATAGCTTTAAAGTATCAGAATTGTTAAAATTCATTATAAATTTTAATTTTTTTATATAAAAAATAAATAAAAAGTGTATTAGTAAAACAGCGTTGCCCAATTTCCGAAAATTTCCCTAAATTTAAGAATATTTTTAATATAGCTTTAAAGTATCAGAATTGTTAAAATTCATTATAAATTTTAATTTTTTTGATAAAAATAAAATAAAAAGTGTATCACTAAAACAGCGTTGCCCAATTTCCGAAAATATCCCTAAATTTAAGAATATTTTTAATATAGCTTTAAAGTATCAGAATTGTTAAAATTCATTATAAATTTTAATTTTTTTGATAAAAATAAAATAAAAAGTGTATCACTAAAACAGCGTTGCCCAATTTCCGAAAATATCCCTAAATTTAAGAATATTTTTAATATAGCTTTAAAGTATCAGAATTGTTAAAATTCATTATAAATTTTAATTTTTTTATATAAAAAATAAATAAAAAGTGTATTAGTAAAACAGCGTTGCCCAATTTCCGAAAATTTCCCTAAATTTAAGAATATTTTTAATATATCTTTAAAAATATCAAAATTGTAAAAATTCGTTAAAAAATTTAATTTTTTTTTTTATAAAAAATAAATAAAAAGTGTAATACTAAAACAGCGTTGCCCAATTTCCGAAAATATCCCAAAATTTAAAGATTTTTTATTAAAAATCACTTCCAATTCCCTAAATTTAAGAATATTTTTAATATAGCTTTAAAGTATCAGAATTGTTAAAATTCATTATAAATTTTAATTTTTTTGATAAAAAAAAATAAAAAGTGTATCACTAAAACAGCGTTGCCCAATTTCCGAAAATATCCCTAAATTTAAGAATATTTTTAATATAGCTTTAAAGTATCAGAATTGTTAAAATTCATTATAAATTTTAATTTTTTTGATGAAAAATAAATAAAAAGTGTATCACTAAAACAGCGTTGCCCAATTTCCGAAAATATCCCTAAATTTAAGAATATTTTTAATATAGCTTTAAAGTATCAGAATTGTTAAAATTCATTATAAATTTTAATTTTTTTATATAAAAAATAAATAAAAAGTGTATTAGTAAAACAGCGTTGCCCAATTTCCGAAAATTTCCCTAAATTTAAGAATATTTTTAATATAGCTTTAAAGTATCAGAATTGTTAAAATTCATTATAAATTTTAATTTTTTTGATAAAAATAAAATAAAAAGTGTATCACTAAAACAGCGTTGCCCAATTTCCGAAAATATCCCTAAATTTAAGAATATTTTTAATATAGCTTTAAAGTATCAGAATTGTTAAAATTCATTATAAATTTTAATTTTTTTATATAAAAAATAAATAAAAAGTGTATTAGTAAAACAGCGTTGCCCAATTTCCGAAAATTTCCCTAAATTTAAGAATATTTTTAATATAGCTTTAAAGTATCAGAATTGTTAAAATTCATTATAAATTTTAATTTTTTTATATAAAAAATAAATAAAAAGTGTATTAGTAAAACAGCGTTGCCCAATTTCCGAAAATTTCCCTAAATTTAAGAATATTTTTAATATAGCTTTAAAGTATCAGAATTGTTAAAATTCATTATAAATTTTAATTTTTTTGATAAAAATAAAATAAAAAGTGTATCACTAAAACAGCGTTGCCCAATTTCCGAAAATATCCCTAAATTTAAGAATATTTTTAATATAGCTTTAAAGTATCAGAATTGTTAAAATTCATTATAAATTTTAATTTTTTTGATAAAAAAAAAATAAAAAGTGTATCACTAAAACAGCGTTGCCCAATTTCCGAAAATATCCCTAAATTTAAGAATATTTTTAATATAGCTTTAAAGTATCAGAATTGTTAAAATTCATTATAAATTTTAATTTTTTTGATAAAAAAAAAATAAAAAGTGTATCACTAAAACAGCGTTGCCCAATTTCCGAAAATATCCCTAAATTTAAGAATATTTTTAATATAGCTTTAAAGTATCAGAATTGTTAAAATTCATTATAAATTTGTTTTTTTTTATATAAAAAATAAATAAAAAGTGTATCACTAAAACAACGTTGCCCAATTTCCGAAAATATCCCTAAATTTAAAGATTTTTTATTAAAAATCACTTTCAATTCCCTAAATTTAAGAATATTTTTAATGTATCTTTAAAAATATCAGAATTGTAAAAATTCGTTAAAAATTTTAATTTTATTTTAGAAAAAATAAATAAAAAGTGTAATACTAAAACAACGTTGCCCAATTTCCGAAAATATCCCTAAATTTAAAGATTTTTTATTAAAAATCACTTTCAATTCCCTAAATTTAAGAATATTTTTAATGTATCTTTAAAAATATCAGAATTGTAAAAATTCGTTAAAAATTTTAATTTTATTTTAGAAAAAATAAATAAAAAGTGTAATACTAAAACAGCGTTGCCCAATTTCCGAAAATATCCCTAAATTTAAAGATTTTTTATTAAAAATCCCCTTGAATTCCCTAAATTTAAGAATATTTTTAACATCACTTTAAAAATATCAGAATTGTTAAAATTCATTATAAATTTTAGTTTTTTTTATATAAAAAATAAATAAAAAGTGTATTAGTAAAACAGCGTTGCCCAATTTCCGAAAATTTCCCTAAATTTAAGAATATTTTTAATATAGCTTTAAAGTATCAGAATTGTTAAAATTCATTATAAATTTTAATTTTTTTGATAAAAATAAAATAAAAAGTGTATCACTAAAACAGCGTTGCCCAATTTCCGAAAATATCAATAAATTTAAGAATATTTTTAATATAGCTTTAAAGTATCAGAATTGTTAAAATTCATTATAAATTTTAATTTTTTTGATAAAAATAAAATAAAAAGTGTATCACTAAAACAGCGTTGCCCAATTTCCGAAAATATCCCTAAATTTAAGAATATTTTTAATATAGCTTTAAAGTATCAGAATTGTTAAAATTCATTATAAATTTTAATTTTTTTGATAAAAAAAAAATAAAAAGTGTATCACTAAAACAGCGTTGCCCAATTTCCGAAAATATCCCTAAATTTAAGAATATTTTTAATATAGCTTTAAAGTATCAGAATTGTTAAAATTCATTATAAATTTTAATTTTTTTGATAAAAATAAAATAAAAAGTGTATCACTAAAACAGCGTTGCCCAATTTCCGAAAATATCCCTAAATTTAAAGATTTTAGTTTTTTTTCCATTAAAAATCTCTTTGAAATCATAACTTTTTTTATTTTGTTATTTATTATACTTAATAATTTATTTTGCAAAATATTGAATTTTGATTATAAAAATCGATATGCGGAGGAGAGATCGTCGACATTATCGACAGGCTGTTTATATACAGACAGATGTGGGAACCACCTGCTTGAAAAAGAACAGCTGCCTGACATAGGACGAGTATATAACCCATCATACAAGCCATAACCTAAGGTATTATTTTTTCACAATATCTTTTTTATTTTTAAACTTAAAATTAAAATTTAATGAAAAATATTTTTTAACAACAAATTTATTTATGTATATTTAGACCATATCTCGAGAGATTAATTAGGTCGATGAACTTCGGTTTAAAACACTCTCAAGGACTTGTACAAACAAGTATATATGTATATACCTTCGTTCAAATTAATTAATTACTTAATCAAGGGGGTAACCCACAAAATGACATATTTAACATTTTAATTAAATTCTGTCAGAATAATAATAATAAATAATTTTGTATTGCTAGAGAATTTGCAAAAATTTTTTTTTCTACTTATAAGTTTTAAAAATTCATCATTGATACGTTTTTAATATTACAATGAAAGTAGAAAAATTATATGGCTCACAAAAATTATATCAAAATTTTTTATACATCAGACGATAAATAAATATTGTCAGTATTTATACGTTGTGTAAATGTCGTGTGTAATTTTTTTTAAGATAAAATTGCTAAAACGAATTTTAAATTCTTAAACAAAAGCTAAAAAATTTCTGGCGGTCACTTATTTTTACGAAATTATTCAATTTTAAAATTTTTAACTTTGGAATGGTAATATTAATTTGAGAAAAAGATTTACTCGTTTTTATAAACAATAAGTTTTATAAGATTAAAAAACAGATATTAAATATATACAGGATGATATCAGAAATAAGTACATTATGATTATAAAATAACTATATTTTGTACACCCTGTATTATTAATTTGACAGAAAATTTTATTCTTAATAAAAGTTTCTGTATCTAATAAGTTGAAAATCAGATATTAAAAATATACAGGATATCAAATACGTAAATTATGATTATAAAATAACTCTTTATTCTGTCCACCCTGTATTATTAATTATATTCTTGAAAACATTTTCTGTATCTAAGAAGTTTTATAAAATTGGAAATCAGATATTAAAAATATACAGGATGATGTCAAAAATAAGTAAATTATGATAATTAAATAACTATTTTGCACACCCTGTATTATTAATTTGACAGAAAAATTCATTCTTGATAAAAGTTTCAAAATTTAATAGAATCTATAAAATTATAAAAAAAATATTAAAAATACACAGGATGATATCAAGAATACGTAAATTATGATAATTAAATAACTATTTTGCACACCCTGTATTATTAATTTGACAGAAAATTTCATTCTTGATAAAAGTTTCTAAATATAATATAATTTATAAAATTACACAACAAATATTAAAAATATACAGGATGATGTCAAAAATAAGTAAATTATGATTATTAAATAACTATTTTGCACACCCTGTATTATTGATTTGACAGAAAATTTCATTCCTGATAAAAGTTTCTAAATATAATATAATTTATAAAATTACAAAACAAATATTAAAAATATACAGGATGATGTCAAAAATAAGTAAATTATGATAATTAAACAACTATTTTGCACACCCTGTATTATTAATTTGACAGAAAAATTCATTCTTGATAAAAGTTTTAAAATTTAATAGAATCTATAAAATTATAAAAAAATATTAAAAATACACAGGATGATATCAAGAATACGTAAATTATGATAATTAAATAACTATTTTGCACACCCTGTATTATTAATTTGACAGAAAATTTCATTCTTGATAAAAGTTTTTAAATCTAATATAATTTGTAAGATTATAAAACAAATATTAAACATATACAGGATGATGTCAAAAATACGTAAATTATGATTATTAAATAACTATTTTGCACACCCTGTATTATTGATTTGACAGAAAATTTCATTCCCGATAAAAGTTTCTAATTATAATATAATTTATAAAATTACAAAACAAATATTAAAAATATACAGGATGATGTCAAAAATAAGTAAATTATGATAATTAAATAACTATTTTGCACACCCTGTATTATTAATTTGACAGAAAAATTCATTCTTGATAAAAGTTTCAAAATTTAATAGAATCTATAAAATTATAAAAAAAATATTAAAAATACACAGGATGATATCAAGAATAAGTAAATTATGATACTTAAATAATTATTTTGCACACCCTCTATTATTAATTTGACAAAAAAATTTGTACTTGGTAAAAGTTTCTGTATCAAATAATTTTTATAAAATTCAAAATCAGATATAAAAAATGTACAGGATGGTCGGTATCAAAACGTTAATTAGGACTATAAAATAACTATTTATTTTGCACACCCTGTAATAATTTGACAAAAAAATTCCCTGGTGATAAGTCTCTAAATCTAATAAGCTTATTTAAATTGGAAAATAAATATTAAAAATGTACAGGATGATACGTAAAAATAGGTAAATTATGATTATAAAATAATTATTTATTTTACACACCCTGTATTATTAATTTGCCAGAAAATTTCACTCTTTTACAAAAACGTTCTATATCCAATAAGCTAGAACATAAATATTAATAATATACAGGATGATATCAAAAATACGTACTTAAATTATGATTAAAAAATAATTTTTTATTTTGCACACCCTGTACTATTAATTTTTTATTCCCACAAAAATAAAATATCAAAGAAGCCGAACTGATCTATCTTCAAAGTATATTTTTATTTTGGGTAGATTTTAAAAATAAATTCTACCTGTTCTTAAATAAAACTTAACCAGTTTTATGAGGGTTCGATGGAGGTAGACGCCTGTTGAATTTTTTTTGCTAGTTCCACCACTGTATATAAATTAAATAAAGGACAAAAAAAAAGTCTAAATATAAAAATAAGAAAATTTTAAGTAAATCTTTTGTATTTCAGTCCATAATTAATTTTATCTTGTGTCTATTTTTTTTTATTGTATAATCCCCAGATTTAGGGATATTTTCCAAAATTTGACAATGACGCTTTAAAATTTCCCTGATAACAAATATTAAAAATATACAGGATGACATCTAACATATGAATATTTATAAAACAAATTTCAATAAACCAAAAAGTAAAAAAAATCTGTTTGACTGTACAGGGTGTCCCAAATATTTTACATGGTTTTTTATATTTTTCATAATTTTTACCCATTTTATATTATTTTTCCATATTTCCTTTATTTTTCCATATTTCATTTATTTTTCCAGTTTTCTTTATTTTTTCTCTATTTTCCATATTTGTGCTTATTTTGCACTATTTTCCCTCTTTTCTTTACTTTTTTTATTTTTCTTTATTTTTCGCAATTTGATTTTATTTTTTCACATTTTCTCTATTTTTCATTTATTTTTCAAATGATTTACATGGTATCTCGTAATTTTGAAGATATAGAAAAAATCAGTTAAAATGATACAGGGCGAATAGCTGCCTGCATTTGGAAGATACAGGGCGAATAGCTGCCTGCATTTGGAAGATACAGGGCGATTATTAAAAACTGTCGAAAACTACAAGGTTCCATAAGTTCTTAATTAAGAAAAATATAAAAAAAACAATATAAAAACTTTTGATAGATAGGTATAATATAAAAGAGTTCAGTGGACTACAAAATATTTTTTAGTGGTCTCACAAAGGAAATATAAAGCAAACTTATATTTTTTTAAATGGGACACCCTGTATATTATGACGCTTCTTGTTTCCTTTTTTTATACACCTTATATATTATATATCTATTATCAGTGGTTGGAGCTACTGTGCAAATAAACCATTCAGCGATATTATCAGGTGAAAGACCGTTAAAAATTGAACATTCAGTAAAGAAATTTGAGACACACTGTACAATAAAATTTCGTATTTCAGTCTATAATTGAATTTTAATGAGAATTTGAAGACGTATCTTGGACAATTAGGAAAAGGTCTTATTTTACCTGCTCAAATCCCATCCCATAAGTAAAAAGGGACAAAATATTTAATATTGGTGAAAAATATCTAGAGAGAGACCAGGTAAAATTTCTGATACAAGGGCGCCGAGAAGAAACCTAGAATTATCGAAACGTCGGTTTTATTAAAAAAATATAAATTCGACAACCAGTTGAATTTATTACAAATAAAATGGGTACCTATCAATATCTTAGTAAGCTATGACTATTTATTGATAAGGATATCCACAGGCGTACTTTTAGATATTTCATCAAGGAATTAAATAGTTGCAATATTTTATGCTATTTAAAAAACGATTTTTTTCGAAATCTCGCGACGAAAAACAAATATTTATTATTCATACATATATTTATAATTTTAACCAAAAGTAATGGCCTAAAATTAGGTTCAAAAAATTATAAGAATTGTTTTTAGACGCTATACAAGTAAAACAATTAATGACATTTCGTGTTACGGTTAAACCTTTTATTTAAAAGGGTCCACCTACGCCTCTGGACTAAAAATCCTATATCTCAACTTACCAAACAACTCCGAAGGCTCCGTACCCAATGGGCCTATCCGGTTGGACCTGTTCCTGTGTATGGGCCGGTGCCGCGGCGTGTTGTGGATGGTAGTAGGGTTGGGCCCCATGCAGCCCCCCTTGTTGCCCTGCTCCGGCAGTAGGCCCCGCTGTACCCTGCATTAGGCTCATGGAGACAGACATTGACACCCTCGAGTGGCAGTTAGGAACCGCCACAGCCATCAAATAAGTATTGACCCAGTGCGACAGTTTATTTTTTACGCTACCATCATTTTTGTTTTTCACTAACCTCGAATTGTTTCCAACCTTGGTTTTATATTTCCGAAAGAGTCCACTTTTACGCAAAACGATTCTGATTCTGATTCTAATCACTTGTTTCACTGTTCTGTCACGATCTTCGAAAGCAAACACTTGGGTAATAACGAAATATCGCCACAACGGTTCCAAAGTCGATTCAACGGTTGTCGGTAACGAAAAAATTAAACGTAAACGAGGGGAGCTTTGGAATAAATAAAAAAAGAAAAAGATTACTGAAGTTTGTGAGATCGGTTACGAAACGACCTCCGCCGCAGTTCGTTGCAGACTAAATTTTAAATGGCACTAATGGAAGCGGTGCTATGGACAGCGTCACTTGCGCTTTGTTCGCAACGTTGCCAATACCAAAAAAAATTACATCGTTCTAAGGATATAGACAAATAATTTTTATTCGTATAAAATAACAATCCTGACGCTTCATATGTGGGGAGGGGGATGGGGCGATTTTCATGGGCATAGATATTTTTTTCCTTTTGGGTAGTAATCAAATTTTTAGACAAATATGTTCGTATACTTGGTCTAATTTTAAATATCATAAATACTAATCTAATAATATATACAAAAATGGGTTGTAGCCAATACAATACTTTCCCGCTATTACAGTGTGTCTACCAAAGTTCGCAACATATGGAAAACTTTTTTAATATCATCTTGGAGTCGCCATCTTGAATATGTTAATTTTAACAAAAAATTCGTAATCTCTGACTCCAAAAACACCCACATACATTTTTGAATAGAATCGATCAATAATCATAAATATCGTCCGCCATCTTAGAGTCGCCATTTTGAATATGTTAATTTTGACACAAAATTCATAATCTCCGACCACAAAAACCCCCACATACCAATTTTGAATAGAATCGATCAATAATCATAAATCTCGCCCGCCATCTTGGAGTCGCCATCTTGAATTTGTTAATTTTGACAAAAAAAATCATCATATCCGACCCAAAAAACACCCACGGATCAATTTTGAATAGAATCGGTCAATAATAATAAATCTCGTCCGCCATCTTGAATTTGTTAATTTTGACGAAAAATTCATAATCCCCGACCCCAAAAACCACTACACAAGAATTTTTAATAGAATAGATCAATAATCATAACTCTCGTCCGCCGTCTTGGAGTCGCCATCTTGAATTTGCTAATTTTAACAACAAATTCATAATCTTCGACCCTAAAAAAACCCCACATAGGAATTTTGAATAGAATCGATCAATAATCATAAATCTCGCCCGCCATCTTGGAGTCACCATCTTGAATATGTTAATTTTGACACAAAATTCAAACTCTCTGACTCCAAAAACACCTACATACAATTTTTGAATAGAATCGATCAAGAATCATAAATCTCGTCCGCCATCTTGGAGTCGCCATTTTGAATATCGAACAAAATTTTTAAGTTTTTAAATTTTTTTAACCATACAAAGTTCTATGTATAACCGTAACAAACATATAAACAAACAAAAAATTCATTATATATTGTAACGGTTTCAAAATATTTTGAATTGTTTTTGAAAATTATTTTTGTAGTTTATCCCACCATAAAAAAAATAATTTATTTAATTACGGCTCCAAACAATATTTTCTTATTTGCTTGCTATACCAGCCCTAATTTAATTTTTTTTATATTTGATATTGATATTTTAAGAAGTTTCCTGTGAACTAGGCAACGTCGCTTATTCCCCAAGCAGAAGCATGAGCTGCGTTTGCGCCACAGACCAATCAACAGCTGATTGTAGTTTAGATTTTGTTCCTCGTTTCCTCCGTTTTCCGTCTTTTGTGTTTAGTTCAAGGCAACAAAGTCGAAGCATTATTATATATTTTAGCAATTATTTACGTTAAAATAATCAATACTTATCTTAAAAATTAAATGTTTTTGTATAGATTAATTAACAATTTAAACCTAACCTAACTTTTTCAGTAAGCAGTTTCATAACTTTCGTAAACTTTGTCCAACTACTAAACCGACCGCTTGGTTAAATATTAGAGAAGTGGGGAACGAAAGAACAAAGGGAAAATTAGAGAAGTAGGGACGCTGGAGGTGTCGTTTTAGTTGGACAATCTATAATTAAATTTGGAAGTGTACATACGTCTCTTATATCGGTGGGTGGAAAAAGGGGCATTTTGTTTTAACATTCTGGTTCAAAAAAGTCTGAAACAAGTTTGGTTTATAAGTACCAACTCAAATAAAAACTAAATATAACAAATGTATAATATTTTCATTCAGCCGATTTGACATCAAACAGTGTAGGAAACTTTGAAATAAGAATTTCCTTGTATTGCAAGTTTTCAAGACGACACTTACTAAGTATGACGTCATATCATTCTTAATCTTAAAAAACCATATATGTAATACTCCTATATCGCCAGCATGAGAGAGAAGTGTGTAGACGATCGTTTCTCTCTCACGCAGTCTCGGATAGGCATAGACGTCACAGCTGTAAAATCGCCTACGTTTGTTTAACTTTCCTTTTCTCTACGTTCCTTTTTCACCACGGGATACGACGCCAATGTAATTTATGTATATGGGCATGCGCGTTGGCACCCAATTCCGATCTTGCATCTCCTTCTGTCGGAACGCTTTGTTTCTACAGGCAATATAGGAATATTACATATATGAAAAAAACTTGTAGAAAATACTAATCATATCTTATCGCTCTGATCTTTAGTCTATTTTTGTGCCTTCCATTCTGACACACAAAATAGTTTTCTTTAATTATTTCCATGACCTGTAATACCGAACGTAGTGAAGGTAAATTTTTATAATGACGATTGAACTGTCAAATGTCAAATTCCCTGGTGATGAAAGTTTCTAAATCTAATAAACTTGTTTAAATTGGAAAATAAATATTAAAAATATTATACAGGATGATATGTAAAAATGGGTAAATTGTGATTATAAAATTTTGCACACCCTGTATTATAAATTTCACAGAAAATTTTATTCTTGATAAAAATTTCTGTATCTAATAAGTTTTATAAAATTGGAAATCGGATATTAAAAATATACAAGGCGGTATAAAAAATACGTAAATTATGATTATAAAATAACTCTTTATTTTGCACACGCTTCATTATAAATTTGACAGAAAAATTCCCTGATGATAAATGTTTTTAAATATAATCAACTGCTTTTAAAATGGGAAACAAATATTAAAAATATATACAGGATGATATCAAAAATAGTAATTATGATTATAAAATAACTATTTATTTTGCACAACCTGTATTATTAACTTGACAGAAAATTTTCCTCTTAAAAGTTTCTATATTCAATGGGCTTTATAAAATTGGAAATCAGATATAAAAAAATATACAGGATGATTTCAAAAATGGCCTGTTTTCAAGACGACATTTACTAACAAGTCATATTATTCTAAATATAAAAAAACCTATAGTTAAAGTCAGAAAAATACTTATACTGATCACATCTTATTTCTCTGATCCTCAGAATACATATTAAATAAAAAGGAGCACATTACTCTCACTCGGTAAAACGCGATGGGTCTAGCAAATGGTGACTGCCCTCTTCGAGCATCAATGCCGAACGCAGCGAATGTAAAATTTTATATTTGACGTTTAAATTGTCAAAGTCAAAATGTCAACAAAAGTTGTGTTTGTAAATATTTATTATTAAAACCAAAAGAAAGGAAACAAAACTGATCTATATATTTATAAAATGACAACTTAATTATTTTTTACGTCGATCAATAAATTAGTGAAATGTTTCACACAACTGAAAATGCCAAAGGTAGTTTTTTAGAACAAACCAAAGCAGCTAGGGAGGAAAGAGCTCTCGAGAAAAAAAGAGATATCGCTGCTAAATTAATTCAAGCACACGTTCGAGGATGGTTATGCAGAAAACGGTTTACACGAAATATCTTGTAAATATATTTAAACAATAAACAATATCTAAATAATTTCTGTTATTTTGTAGGCAAGAATTTGACAGCATAATTCCAGTGGTACCTGAAGATATTTCAAAAACTCAATACAAGCCAGCAAATGACGTATTCCATCAGTCACTTAAATTGTTACTTATTTGGAAAAAGGAACGAGATCAAACTAGATTTGCTAATTTCTGCCGTTACTTAGTAGCTACTTTAGATAGTGATTCCCCAAAGTTCAGTTATGTAGGTGTTGCATTGAACAAAGAAAGTGTGATAAGGTGGATATCGCACATGACGGAAATATTATGGAATTGCTGTGAATATTTAAATGATCTCAAACCTGAATTTGCTAGTGATATGAAAAGTATTGTAATGTATTTACATGTACTAGTATCGTTTACGAGTACAAATACTTGGTTTGTTTTGAAAAATAAAAATATGGAAGTTTTAAGACCAGGCATGAATAAATTATGTGCTAATTTAATGGGACAGTTATTTCATAAAGGATTTTATTTAGTATTAAAGGTACAATTTAATAAAGTTTGGAAAATAATTATTAATAAATAAATTTTTTAGGATTTGTTATTAAGAGGATTAGGAAGAACGAAAATAGCATTTAAAAATGTCTCACTATCAGCTATACTTACTCTATCATTAAGACCATTAGTTTCTGCTAATTACTCAGATAAATTAATGACAATATTTCTAATTAATATATTGTCAATTCCTGGTCTTGTGCAACATCTTCAAAGTTTATCGCCAGAAGTAAGTTTAAAAAATAATCAATTTTTAGGTTCGTACTTTATTTGTGAATAAAAAGAGGAATAATTTTTTTTAATGAATTTAAAAGTAATTTTGTCTATTTTTTTGTATCCGTAAGAAATCCCCAGATTTAGGGTCATTTTCGTAAATTTGGCAATGACGCTTTAAAATTCCACTAATTTAAGATGGAGACTGTTTTTCAAGGATTCTTTAATGGTTTTTCAATGTTTTTTTAAGGCTCTCAAATTTTTTTAAGTATTTTTGAAGAATATTTCATTGATTTTTGTGTGGAGTATTTAACGATTTTAAAAAGTTTTTAAGAATTTTAGAAGGATTGTTTAAACAATTTTTTGTTTTGTAGCGATTGTACAAGGATTTTTTAAGGATTCTCAAGTATTTTTTTAAGATTTTTTAAAAAGGTTATCAATAATTAAAAAAAATCAACTTTTAGGTTCGTATTTTATGTATGAATAATAATAAAAGAGGAATAATTTTTAAAAGTTTAAAATTTTAACATTTTGTGTCTATTTTTGTGGGTCTGTCAAATCCCAGATTTAGGGAAAATTTCGTAAATTTGGCAATGACGCTTTAAAATTCCACTGATTTAAGATGGAGACTGTTTAAGAGTTTATAAGAATTTTAAAAGGATTGTTTCAAGATTTTTTTTAACAATTGTGCAAGTATTTTTGAAGGATTTTCAAGTATTTTTCTATGAGATTATAAAGGATTTTTTTAAAGGAGTTATTAACAATTTCAAAGAAAATGGATTTATCTTGTATATTTTTCAAGGATTTTTTTTGTATTTTTTGAGGACTTTCCAATGTTTTTTTTTGAGGATTTTTAAGGATTTACAAAGGCTTTTAAATGATTATTTATGAATATTTTTTAGAAATTTGCTCGCAAATATATTTATCCCCAGATTAAGGGAAATTTTCGTAAATTTGGCAATGACGCTTTAAAATTCCACTGATTTAAGATGGAGACTGTTTTTCAAGGATTCTTTAATGGTTTTTCAATGTTTTTTTAAGGCTGTCAAATTTTTTTAAGTATTTTTCAAGAATATTTCATTGATTTTTGTGTATTTAAGGATTTCTTAGTGATTTTTTAAAGAGTTTTTAAGAATTTTAAAAGGATTATTTCAAGATTTTTTTTTAACAATTGTACAAGTATTTTTGAAGGATTTTCGAGTATTTTTCTATGATATTATAAAGGATTTTTTTATAGGAGTTATTAACAATTTCAAAGAAAATTGATTTATCTTGTATATTTTTCAAGGATTTTTTTTGTATTTTTCGAGGACTTTCCAATGTTTTTTTTTGAGGATTTTTAAGGATTTGCAAAGGCTTTTAAATGATTATTTATGAATATTTTTTAGAAATTTGCTCGCAAATATATTTATCCCCAGATTAAGGGAAATTTTCGTAAATTTGGCAATGACGCTTTAAATTCCACTAATTTAAGATGGAGACTGTTTTTCAAGGATTCTTTAATGGGTTTTCAATGTTTTTTTAAGGCTGTCAAATTTTTTTAAGTATTTTTCAAGAATATTTCATTGATTTTTGTGAATTTAAGGATTTCTTGGTGATTTTTTAAAGGGTTTTTAAGAATTTTAGAAGGATTGTTTAAACAATTTTTTGTTTTGTAACGATTGTACAAGGATTTTTTAAGGATTCTCAAGTATTCTCAAGTATTTTTTTAAGATTTTTTAAAAAGGTTATCAATAATTAAAAAAAATCAACTTTGTATTTTATGTATGAATAATAATAAAAGAGGAATAATTTTTAAGTTTAAAATTTTAACATCTTGTGTCTATTTTTATGGGTCTGTCAAATCCCAGATTTAGGGAAAATTTCGTAAATTTGGCAATGTCGCTTTAAAATTCCACTGATTTAAGATGGAGACTGTTTTTCAAGGATTATTTAATGGTTTTTCAATGATTTTTTAAGGGTTTCTCAAGTTTTTTTCTAGATTTTTTTAAGGATTTATGAAAAATATTTCATTGATTTTTGTATGGAGTATTTAACGATTTCTTATTGGTTTTTTAAAGAGTTTTTAACAATTTTAAAAGAATTTTCAAGTATTGTCAAGATTATCAAGGAATTTTTTTAAAGGAGTTATTAATAATGATTTTCCTTGTATTTTTCGAGCACTTTCTAATGTTTTTTTTTTGTTAATTTTTAAGGATTATTTAAGGATATTTATTTATCCTCAGATTTAGGGAAAATTTCGTAAATTCGGCAATGACGCTTTGAAATTCTACTGATTTAAGATGGAACTTCAGGGATTTTTGTTGTTGAAAGGATTTTTCAATGATTTTTTAGGGATCTAAAGGATTTTTAAGAATTTTAAATGTGGATTGTTTCAAGATTTTTTTAAGATTTTCCAAGTATTTGTCAATGACGATTTAAAATTCCACTGATTTTAGATATTGAACGTCAGGGATTTTTATTGTTGAAAGGATTTTTCAAGGACTTTAATGGCTTTGAATGATTTTTTAGGGATTTAAAGGGTTTTTAAGAATTTTAAATGGATTGTTTTGAGATTTTTCAATTTTTAGGTTCGTATTTTATATATGAATAATAATAAAACATGAATAGTTTGTTTTTTTTTTTGGTGAGTTTAAAAATAATTTTGTGTCTTATTTTTAGGTATCCGTAAAAAATCCCCAGATTTAGGTAAATTTTCGTAAATTTGGCAATGATGCTTTAAAATTTCACTGATTTAAGATGGAGACTGTTTTTCAAGAATTCTTTACTGATTTTTCAATAATGTTTTAAATATATCTCAAAAAAAAATTTAGAATTATTTAATAATGTATGGAGAATATTTCATTGATTTTTGTGTGGAGTATTTGATGATTTTTTAAAGAGTTTTTAGGAATTTTAAAAGGATTGTTTCAAGATTTGTTTAATGATTGTGCAAGTATTTTTTAAGGATTTTCAAGTATTTTCTAAGAAATTATTAAGTGATTTAAAAAAAATTAAGGATTTTTCTTGTATTTTCCGAGTACTTTCTAATTTTTTTTGAGGATTTTAAAGGGTTTTGCAAAGGCTTTTAAATGATTATTTAAGAATATTTTTTAGAAATTTGCTTGCTAATATATTTATCCCCAGATTTAGGGAAATTTTCGTAAATTTGGCAATGACGCTTTAAAATTCCACTGATTTAAGATGGAGACTGTTTTTCAAGGATTCTTTAATGGTTTTTTTCAAAAAAAATTTTTAGAATTTTTTAAGGATTTATGAAGAATATTTGGTAATTTTTTAAAGAGTTTTTGACAATTTTAAAAGGATTTTCAAGTATTTTTCTAAGAGATTATCAAGTGATTTTTAAAGGAGTTATTAATAACTAAAAAAAATTAAGGGTTTTACTTGTATATTTTTCTTGTATTTTTCGAGGATTTTTTAATGTTGTTTTGTTTTTAAATGATTATTTAAGAATATTTTTTAGAAATTTTTTTAAATATTTATTTATTCCCAGATTTAGGGAAAATTTCGTAAATTTGGCAACGACGCTTTAAAATTCCACTGATAGCCAGGGATTTTTGTTATTGAAAGGATCTTTCAATTAGTCTAACAGGTTTTCAATGATTTTTTAGGGATTTAAAGATTTTTTAAGTTTCAAATGGATTGCTTCAAGATTTTTTTAACCATTGTACAACGATTTTTAAGGCATATTTTTAAGAGATTATTAAAGGATTTTTTAAAAGAAGTTATTAATAATTTAAAAAAAAATTAAGGATTTTTCTTGTATTTTTGAGGAATCAAAAACATAGGAAGTCAATTTTTGAAACTATACATTTCGACCATGTTTCATCCTTATAGGAATCATCAGTGATACTTTGTGTTTCAAAAACCTACTTTTTATACCCCAATTATTTCTATTTTACTATAAAAATGATAGTTAGTTACAACATCTATCGTAGATTGATGAGTACCAATATGGAAGCCGCTAAATAGAATAAAATCCTCTGTAAAAGCGACTAACCAAGTACAACTTGGTATCGGTAGATGGAACCCATCATAATGCCTTAGGAGGGAGCGGACACCACACAAAATACCACTGATGATTCCCATAAGGATGAAATATGTATGGTAACGGTCGGAGTGTATATTTTCAAATACTTACTCTCTCTGTTTTTGATATAATTGCGTGGTGGCCGCTCCCCATAAGGCATTATGATGGGTTCCTTCTACCGACACCAAGTTGTACTTGGTTAGTCGCTTTTACATAAGATCCTATTTAGCGGCTTCCCGGTTGTGGACTTTCTAATGTTTTTTTTTTGAGGATTTTTAAAGATTATTTTTTACATATTTGTTTGCTAATAAATTTACTTATTTTCAGTCCCTTTCTACACTAACTTATCATAAAATATTTTCAAAAAGTTTGGAATTGCTATCTAGCCAACAATCTATGAGAATCGTTTTCAATACTTTAGAAGGCAGTTATGCACTGTGTCTATTGGCTAATATGATCCAACTGGCTTTTATCGAGAGACATACAACTCTTAAGGAATTGTGTTTTCCTACATTTACAGTAAGTATATTAATTTTAAATAAAGAAAAATTTAAATACAACTCAAATTTTTGGGGTTTTCACAAAGTTTCTACTTTTGTGAATACATAAAATAATCAGAAATCTCAATTTTTTTTACTCTTAGATTTAAAAAAATTTTTTTTGGTCATTATAAATTATTGTTAAAAAAAACGTTTGTTATTTTAACATCTTGTATTTTAAAAATCAGCTTTAATTAATTTAATCGAATATTCGAACATCATTAACGCACATTTATTATTAACAGAGATATTCGCAAAAATATTGCTTAAAATGATATTTTTATTCAGTCTCTCTTCTACGCCACTGCAAATTAATTTGGAATGTAAAAAATCGCATAAAATAATAATAATACTCGTCCTATATTTCACATCTTTACGAGTGAACCTCAGAAGCCAAACGCTTGTTCGGAGAAGGGACGGCTATTATCATTATTTGCCATGGCGCTCCGGGGCGACTTACTGAGAATTGATGGCGCCATTTGGCTATAGGTATAGGAAAACCTTACCACCATCATCGGCAAAATCCTGAATAACTTCACTTATATGCGAAGATATGGTTAATATAAAAAAAATGACCTTAGATAATTATAATATACAATTTAGATATTATTCTTGTTAAAATTAATACAAGTATTAATAATGAATTACTTACATTTCATCGTACACCAGTAAATAGAAGAAATGGTCTACCATTTTTACATTCTCGTTCAAAATAGTCTGTTAACTCACTATAATGTTATACATTTTAAAACTACACTCATAATGTTGTAAAAATATTAATTAAGAGAACTTTAAAACTAAAATTATGACAATGTTACAGCCATTTAAAATTGAAATTGTTTATGTCATATATCACTAATGATCAGTGCTGCCAATAGTAAAATATTTTATAATGATTATACAGGGCTGCGTTCAGATTTAAAGTGCGTTTTACACCCAGTGTACCTATTCTTGAAATCAAGAGAAAAGTTACTCCCAAAGTAGCTCCCTACTTTTTCTACTCCCAGCTTTTTCTCTCGGTACAAAAATACCTTATTCTTGAAATAAAGGAGTAAGTGAAAATACACACATAGTTGCCAAGTGTTGAAATTCAATTTTATCCAATCGCAGCAATGTCTGACAGCCATGTGACATAAGACATAACCAAAGAATACCTATCGTATTCTTTGACATAACTGTAATGTATTAGATATGGACCGGTGTCGTATTAAAAAAAAAACATAAACACAAAAAGAAATGCTGGTCGATTACATTTCGTTCATATTTGCAAGACAATTCCTATAAGACACACACACACCTAATGACCCCGAGCCAAGAGGATATTGTACCTAATCGGCACTTGATCCCCAAGTCCCCTGCCTCCTCCCCCAGGTTCTCCCCCCGACATGCCCGCTATTGTGAGCATATCGCAGGGTTGCATTTAAGGACCTAAGTCCCCTGGTCGTCATTATCGTCTCTAATCCTTGGCTGCGCCGTATTCCACCCCATTGGGCATTGGTGGATGCCTGGCTTGTCCTCTGAATTTTTTGTCTTGGGACGACCGAAGCCTCGATCCCTTTTACATCGTCTGTTTGTCCTGTCGCTTTGTGTGTGCTTTGTCAGTTTGTCATGTATTGTCTTCTCTGTAAAGTCCGCCTAAAACTTAAAACACATTATTAGAAATAATTTGTATAAATTTAAACAACGAACTGTACTTTTTTGTCACGGTTTCTGAAAAAGATATATTTTTTTTTGTGGAGCGAGCTCCTTTTTATTTTTTTTTATTTTTTTTGATGGAGTACACAACTCCGTTTTTGATTTTTTTTTATTTTTTTTTTGGTTGGATTTCTCCATTTTAGTTTTTGTTTTTAACGAGCGGAAGAAAGGAAGAAGGAGTGGTTCAGAAGCCGGGATGTTTGTTGCCGCATATCTATGCGATGGGATATTTTAATTATCGTCAAATTTAGTAGAACCAAACTTATATTCTCGTTAATTGCCTTCTCGGCCTCGCGTGTTTACCGTGGTTGTTTGCATCGTATTCGAGGAGCTCCCTGAGCTCTAGGTTGGGGTGTGTCCGCAGGTCGCCGAACATCCGTTCTGCTCGGGCATTCAGAGTGTCTAAAACCCTGTCGGATTTTAGATCCCTGAATATCCAACGGTTGGCCACATACCAAGGTAGGTTTGTGGCCACCCGTAAACAGATATTTCCTATAAGACGTCACAACATCTAAAACGTACTTTAAATCTGAACGCAGCCCAGGGCTCCGTTCAGATTTACGTCCAGAGTGCACACCGAACGTCAAATTTCGTTTGGATTTAGAGGGCGGTTTGTCCGGTTGTTCATACTTTTGCGTTCATATTTATCGTCTAGACGACAACTTTTCATCCCAGTGAATACTTGGAGAAAATTCATCCGACATGCGCATTTTGAGCACAAGTCACGTTTTTAAATAGAATGAACGTCTTTCTAACCTCACAAATATCATAAAATTCATAAAATAAATAAATGAAATAAATTAAAATCTGATTAAAATGGATTCAGACTCTACCAAAATTTTATTATCTTGTTCAAGATGATGAAAACAATTTAATAAGAAATAAAAATAATTTGGTATTATTACAAAGGTAGGTGAGATTATGTAAACTTGATTTTCATAAGCTGGACGTATTAATCGAAAATTTTCTCTAAATTCCATTGCGGTGAAGTTAGAGACGGTTTGAATGAAATTTTCCACTCTTGATTACTTCTATTTATCCTGTTTCTCATTCTATATATTTGCAATCTCTTACAATTTTTTCTTCACTAGAACTTGATTCCGAAAATAAATAATAGCTTAAATAATCACGCCCCAGTCGTTCATATTTACAAGCCAATTCCTATAAGACGTCACAACATCCTGGGTGTAAAACGCACTTTAAATCTGAACGCAGCCCTGTAGTTTCACTCCGGTGTCAGCACTCTGATTTCGTCATAGATCATGAGCGTTTTTTCTTGTTTAATACGCTGAAAGTTCTAGTTTGAAGCGCATTAACTTGTGACGTCATCATTAGAATAAACAAGAAAATGTAATGTTTGCACCATTATATTCTGAAAAGCTTGGTGAAATTTTTGTAAACATATTTTATCATTGCGAAAATAATGAAATAGATTTTGACCAAAAATAATCTTTTTTCTAAGTTGGCAACTTGTGGCAATTCCCCCATTTGAGGTAAAATTTAGAGGATTGGTAGTAATGCTTCTTAGATCCAGAGGCGTAACATATAATGTACGATGGGTTAAATATTAACATTCATTTTTAATATTTTTCAATAAATAGATGATGGGGTTGGTTAAATATTCATAATATTTTAAGAGTAAATAAACTTGTGCAGTTATTTTTTAAGGTTTATAATGATTTTTCCGACTTAAATAAAAATTATTTTATGACTCTAGTAAAAAATTTAAACTTTGAAACGCCCTCTCTCTCAGGTAATTAAATCAGCTATAATTTTGTAAAGAATAAGAGATTTGTAGTATTTGAGATATTTACAAAAAAAGGAGAAATAAATTGATTTTACATTCCCAAAATCTATTTCGTAGTGCACTAAAAATTCTTATTAGGTTGTAGTTACTGGATTATTAGAAAGTTGTCAAAACTATGTTGTTAGTAAACAATCAACCTTAACCCACTGGCATCCTGTTCTGGGTTGGTTTGCCCAACCTATGGATCCTTCTCTACACGCTGCAATGCCGCATATAAAAATCCAATTACATTATTTATGGAATACCGAAATTATACAAATACTTCTTGGTAAATAAAAAAAAAATATTCTTAGATTTGTTTCTAATATTTTTTTCTATATAGGTGATTCATTATCGGAGTTAGTAGCTGGTACAGAACCTCCGGTTCAACTATTAAGCCCTATGCAAAATCCTTTTGGTGGAACGAATTTTTTTAAAAAGGTTTTAGAATGTAAAAGTCATAAAACTACTATACAAAAATCGTATAGAGCTTTGGGAAGTCCAGAAGTTCACAGAATAGTATTAATATGTTCATTATACCACACTGCCCTTAATACTCTAACACAATTACAACTAGACATATTAACAGGTAATTATAATTAATTTAATCTATTTTATTTTAAAATTTTTTGCTTGGTTTTAGGTTTGTGTTATCAAAATTCTGTGCTGTATGAATTATGGTTATTTTTGTGTTCGTTGGGACCAAATTGCGGTATAAAACCGTTCCTAGATCACTTAGCGTTTAATACAAAATGTTCGGCACCTGAATTTCAAATGCTACAATTATTCTCTGATTGTATGTCACATTATGTCACGTAAGTATTTATTCCAACAAAGATTCATTCAAAAATTTTAAAGCGTTATTGCCAAATTTCTGAAAAATTCCATAAATCTGGGGATTTTTTAACGACACATATTACTTTTAGTTTAATATTTAATAATATTAAGATTTGTTTGTTAATTTTAGATAAAAAATACAACAATCAAGAAATTTTATTGTCAAGTTAATTTTTATTAAATTATTAAAGAAATATTGAAAAATCCATGAAATGTACTTAAAAAAGATATTTTAAGTTGTTTTGAGTTTTTTCCAGTTTCTTTCAGTTATTTTGAGTCATTTTGAGTTATTTTTGAGATATTTTGTGTTGTTTTGAGATATTTTGGGTTTTACAGTAATTTTTGAGATATTTTAAGTTGTTTTGAGTTTTTTCCAGTTTCTTTCAGTTATTTTGTGTCATTTTGAGTCATTCTGAATTGGTTTTGAGTCATTTTGAGTTATTTTCGAGATATTTTGTGTTATTTTGAGTTTTTCAGTTATTTTTAAGATATTTTAAGTTGTTTTGAGTTATTTTTGAGTTATTTTGTGTTGTTTTGAGATATTTTGAGTTTTACAGTAATTTTTGAGATATTTTAAGTTTTTTCCAGTTTCTTTCAGTTATTTTGAGTTAATTTTGAGTTATTTTGAGTTTTTTTGTATTTTTGACATATTTTGGGTTTTTTTAAAGTTATTTTTAGTAAGTTTGAGATAATTTGAGATATTTTGAGACATTTTGAGATATTTTGAGTTATTTCAATTTTTTTAGAGTAATTTTGAATTATTTCAAGTTATTTTGAGTATTTTTGAAGCAAAGAATCATTAAAACTGTCTTGAATAATCAATGAAGAATTCTTTAAAAACTCTTTCAAACAATTTGAAAAAATCCCTGATTCTTTAAACAATCTCGAAAAAATCTTTCAAATTCCTTGAAGGTTTTGAAAAGATTCCTAATATATGTTATACCTATTTTTAAGCGTAATGCGAGAACGGAGGAGTGTGAGATTTTGCATGGTTAAAGTTTGTATATAGGAGCAGTGCAAAAAACTAAAATTAATATATAATATGTGTTACAAATAAAATAAATTAATTATAATATAACATTCATTTACAGTTCTTTATTGGGTTTTTTATTTTTTCTAAAAAGGTATAACTTTTTTTTCCTGGAAAATTCAAAAATAGGAAGAATAGGGAAAGATGGGAAAAAGATGGGGAAAAATAGAAAAAAAATAGGAAAAATGTTTTCTCTGTAAAATGCGAAAATAGGCACAAACAGAGGAAAATAGGGAAACATGAAAAAACTAGCGAAAAATAAGAAAAAACCGAAAAAAATAGGAAAAAAAGAAAAATAAGAATAACACAGGAGAAAATAAAGAAAAATACAGAAAAGGGGGAAGTTAGGAGACAATTAAAAGAAAATTGGAAAACCGAAAAAAGAGGAGAAAATAAAGAAAAATAGAGAAAACTTGGAAAGTTGGGAAAAAATGGAAAAAAATAATAAAACGCACAAAAAAATGAAAAACAAGAAAAATAGGAAAATAAAGAAAAATAGGGAAAAATAAGAAAAATGTGAAAACAAAAAAAAAATAGTAAAAAAACAGGAAAAAGTTAAAAAGTGAAAAAAATGGGAAAAATTAGGAACAAGTAAGAAAAAAATTGAAAAAGTAGGAAAAACCGAAAAATATATGAGAAAATAAAGAAAAATAGAGAAAATTGGAAAATATAGAAAAAATAGCAAAAATAGGAAATAACATGAAAAAAAAGGAAAAAACAGAAAACATTTGAGAAAATAAAGAAAAATAGGAAAAAATAGAAAAAAATAGGAAAACATAAGAAAAATAAATAGGAAAAACAGAAAAATATGAAAAAAAAGGAAAATTGAGAAAATGAGGAAAGTTAGGAAAAAATAGGAGAAAATATTAAAATAGGAAAAATAAAGTCTGAGCATTCGTGATTTAAAAAAAATAATTTATTCTTGAATAAAAAAAGATAAGACGCCAGACAAAATAAACTCAGTAAAATTTAATGAATAACGATCGAATTTTTTTTTATAAATCCTTAAAAAATCCTTTTAAATAACTTAAAAAAAATCTGGATTGTATTTATTTTTCAGAAATTTGGCAATTATCCTTTAAAATCCCCTCGATTTAAAAATATTTTAACATCGCGTTGAAAAAAGAATTGTTGTAAATTTTGGATTTTTATATAAAATTATTAACGTTACAAAGATTTTTTTAAATTATTAAAAAACTTAAAAAAGTACTAAAAAATGCTTAAATAAAATCCACAAGCAATCTTGAACAACTCTTGAAAAATCCTTGTAAAATAATTGAAACGTTCCTGAAAATTACTTAAAAATACAAGAAAAATTCTTGAAAACTCTTCGAAAAACATATAAATAACATCCTTTTGTTTAAATTATTAATTAAAAAATACTTGAAAAATCTTTAAAATATTTTTAAAAATTACTTGAAAATCTTAAAAAAAAATCCTTGTACAATCGTTAAAAAATCGCCAAGAAATCCTTGAATATTGAGCTCAAAAATCGATGAAAAAGTTATTCAAAAATCCTTTAAAAAAAATCATTAAAAACTCTTCAAAAAATACAAGAAAAATCCTTGAAAACTTCTGAAATATTATTCATAAATCCTTAACCAAAATGAAAAAAAATAATTTCAAACAACAAAAATCCCTAACCAGTCTCCATTGCCAAATTCCTGAAAATTTCCCTAAATCTGGAGATTTTTTCACAACACATAAAATATGTTAAAATTATTTTTAAATTCAAAAAAAAAAAAATTATTCCTCTTACATTTTTATTAATTTTTAGAAGATGCAGAAAAATTTCTTTAATCAATTTATAAAATATTGTCATAAATAAATTAAAAATGAACCTTAATTATTAGTTTTTATGTAATTAATTTTTTTCAGGATATTGGACGATATGGAAATGTATGAACAACAAAATCCTTTCAAACTTACAGATTTCGTTATAATGTCAAATTTTTTAAACATTTTCTTATATAAAGCAGTTCTGGGAAGCTTATTCGGTAAGTAATTAATTTATTATTAAATTATCTATTAAACAATATATTTTTTTTACAGATTTTAAAACTATCCATAACAACTCCCTATTCAATTCCCTTCACACAACATTGATGCTCTTATATCGCAGAGATTGCAGAAGAAATTACACTCCTCCTGGTCATTGGTTAATTAAAGATATCAAAGTATCAGCGTTTATTGGAGATTTAGAAAAAGGACGGAGAGCACCTCAATTACTTCTACAGACCACGCCACATATCATTCCTCACGAAGATAGAGTTAGACTTTTTAGGAAATATATAACCAATGAAAAGACTGTACTTGGATTGACCGAATCCGCTTGCGCTTCGCCTCAATCGACGCTTATTACTGTACATAGGTAAATTTTTTTATATACAGCGAAATTCTCTTCAGTCAAATATGTGTCGTAATAAATACCCAGATTTAGGGAAATTTTCGGAAATTTGGCAATGACGCTTTAAAATTGCACTGATTTAGAATGATTTTTTAGGGAATTCTCAAGTTTGTTTTTCCAGAATTTTTTAAGGATTGATGAAGAATATTTCTTTGATTGTTGTATGGAATATTCAAGGATTTCTTGGCGATTTTTTAAAGATTCCTTAAGGATTTTAAGAGGATGATTTTTTAACGATTCTACAAGGATTTTTAAGTAATTTTTAAGGATTCTTTAGGGATGTATCAAGTATTTTTCTAAAAGATTTTTTTAAAGAAGTCATCAATGATTAAACAAAATTAATGATTTTTCTTGTATATTTTTCGAATAATTTTCAAGGTTTTTCTTATATTTTTCAAGGAGTTTTCAAGGATTTTTCTTGTATTTTTCGAGAAGTTTTTAAGGTCTTACTAATATTTTTTTTAGGATTGAAAAAAAACTCTTGCGCTTCGCCTCAATCGACGCTTATTACTGTACATAGGTAATTTTTTTTTATATATATATACGGGGCGAAATAAGTTAATTTTGTAAAATAAGTTAATTTCGAAAAATAAATTGGGTGGAATCAGTTTTCCCAAAGATTCAGCCAAATTCTCTTCAGTCAAATATTTTCCACATTGTGTCATAAAAAATCCCCAGATTTAGGCAAATTTTCGGAAATTTGGCAATGTCGCTTTAAAATTCCACTGATTTAAGATGGAACGGGAACGGGATTTTTGAGCGAAGTTTTCAAGGATTTTAAAAGGATGGTTTCAAGAATTGTAATTTTTAAGGATTCTTTAAAGTTTGTTTAAAGATTTATCAATAATTAAAAAAAGGATTTTTCTTTAATTTTTTTTTGAGGAGTTTTTAAGGATTTTTCTTGTATTTTTTGAGTAGTTTTTAAGGATTTATGAATAATATTTCATTCATTTTTGAGCGAAGTATTCAAGGATTTCTTAGCGTTTTTGTAATAGTTATTAAGGATTTTAAAAGGATGGTTTCAAGATTTTTTTTAACGATTATACAAGGTTTTTTTTAAAGGATTTTCAAGTAATTTTTAAGGATTCTCAAGAAATATTTTAAAGATTTTTCAAGTATTATTCTATAGGATTTTTTAAAGGAGTTATCAATAATAATTACAGTAAAGGATGTTTCTTATATGTTTTTCGACGAGTTTTCCAGGATTTTTCTTGTATTTTTTGAGGAGCTTTTAAGGTGTTTTTTATGCGTTTTTAAGGATTTTTCATTGATTTTTGCACGGAGTATTCAAGGATTTCTTAGCGAGTTCTTAAGGATTTTAAGAGGATGGTTTCAAGATTTATTTAACGATTGTACCAGGATTTTTTTAAGGATTTTCAAGTAATTTTTAAGGATTCTTTAAAGTTGGTTTAAAGATTTATCAATAATTAAAAAAAGGATTTTTCTTGTATGTTTTTCGAGGAGTTTTCAAGGATTTTTCTTGTATTTTTTGAGTAGTTTTTAAGGTCTTTTTAATGTTTTTTTTTAAGGATTTATGAATAATATTTCATTGATTTTTGACCGAAGTATTCAAGGATTTCTTAGCGTTTTTTTTAATAGTTATTAAGGATTTTAAAAGGATGGTTTCAAGTATTTTTGTTAACGATTATACAAGGTTTTTTTTAAAGGATTTTTAAGTAATTTTTAAGGATTCTCAAGCAATATTTTAAAGGAGTTATCAATAATAATTACAATAGAGGATGTTTCTTGTATGTTTTTCGACGATTTTCCAGGATTTTTCTTGTATTTTTTGAGGAGTTTTTAAGTTGTTTTTTATGTGTTTTTAAGGATTTTTCATTGATTTCAGAGTATTCAAGGATTTCTTAAGGATTTTAAGAGGATGGTTTCAAGATTTATTTAACGATTGTACCAGGATTTTTTAAGGATTTTCAAGTAATTTTTAAGGATTCTTGAGAAATGTTTTAAGTATTTTTCTAAAGGATTGTTTAAAGGAGTTTTCAATAATTCAAAAAAAGGATTTTTCTTGTATGTTTTTCGACGATTTTCAAGGATTTTTCTTGTATTTTTTGAGGAGCTTTTAAGTTGTTTTTTATGTGTTTTTAAGGATTTTTCATTGATTTCAGAGTATTCAAGGATTTCTTAAGGATTTTAAGAGGATGGTTTCAAGATTTATTTAACGATTGTACCAGGATTTTTTAAGGATTTTCAAGTAATTTTTAAGGATTCTTGAGAAATGTTTTAAGTATTTTTCTAAAGGATTGTTTAAAGGAGTTTTCAATAATTCAAAAAAAGGATTTTTCTTGTATGTTTTTCGACGATTTTCAAGGATTTTTCTTGTATTTTTTGAGGAGCTTTTAAGTTGTTTTTTATGTGTTTTTAAGGATTTTTCATTGATTTCAGAGTATTCAAGGATTTCTTAAGGATTTTAAGAGGATGGTTTCAAGATTTATTTAACGATTGTACCAGGATTTTTTAAGGATTTTCAAGTAATTTTTAAGGATTCTTGAGAAATGTTTTAAGTATTTTTCTAAAGGATTGTTTAAAGGAGTTTTCAATAATTCAAAAAAAGGATTTTTCTTGTATGTTTTTCGACGATTTTCAAGGATTTTTCTTGTATTTTTTGAGGAGCTTTTAAGTTGTTTTTTATGTGTTTTTAAGGATTTTTCATTGATTTCAGAGTATTCAAGGATTTCTTAAGGATTTTAAGAGGATGGTTTCAAGATTTATTTAACGATTGTACCAGGATTTTTTAAGGATTTTCAAGTAATTTTTAAGGATTTTTGAGAAATGTTTTAAGTATTTTTCTAAAGGATTGTTTAAAGGAGTTTTCAATAATTCAAAAAAAGGATTTTTCTTGTATGTTTTTCGAGGATTTTTCTTGCATTTTTCAAAGAATTTTTAAGGTCTTTTTAATGTTTTTTTTTTTAAGGAATTATGAATAATATTTCATTGATTTTTGAGCCAGTATTCAACGATTTTTTTGCGTTTTTTTTAAAGAGTTCTTAAGGATTTTAAAAGAATAGTTGCAAGATTTTTTTAACGATTGTACAAGATTTTTTTGTAACGATTTTCAAATAATTTTTAAGAATTCTTGACAAATGTTTTAAAGATTTTTTAAGAATTTTTCTTGTATATTTTTCGAGAAGTTTTCAACGATTTTTCTTGTATTTTTCGAGGAATTTTCAAGGTCTTTCTAAATGTTTTTTTAATGATTTTTCAATTATTTTGCAGGTATTGTTCAAAATTATTTGATAATTTTATTTCTTAATACTTTTTTAAAAGTTTTTTAATAATTTTAAAAGAATCTTTGGAAATTATGCAACATTTAAATAAAATTTCTCCGATTTAAGCAATCAAATAATTTTTGTATAAACAATCGAAAATTTATAACAATTGTGATATTTTCAAAGCGATATTAAAAATATTTTTAAATCGGGATAATTTTAAAGCGCTATTGCCAAATTTCAGATAATTTCCCTAAATCTGGGGATTTTTTTATGACACATGAAAATAAATACAAGATAATTTTTCAAATGATTCGTTCAATTATTTTATAGTTTAACTGTTTTTTAAGTTATTTAAAAGAATTTTTTAAGGATTTATAAAAATATTGCGAGTTTTTTCATACACTTGAAGGAACTTCAAAGATTTTTCAAGTATTTTTCAAAAATTGTTCAAAGCAACAGGGTTTTTTTCAATTTGTTTGAAACGATTTTTTAAGGATTCTTCATTGATTTTTGAAGACAGTTTTAATGATATTTTATGGATTTTTCAATAATTCTTTAATAAAACAACTTGACAATAAAATTTTGTATTTTTTGTCAAAAAATTAACAAACAAATTCTTAGTATTATTAAATCTTGAAATAATCACAGATAAAAAAAATGTCTTTTAATAGACATTAATATAGCTTTATATTATGCTAGACGCGTAGTTCAGTCAGTCAGTAATCAAACAGTGATGCCGATTTGCGGAGAATTTTCAATTTTTGGGTATTTTGTAATCAACAGTGATGCCAACTTGTGGAGAATTTCCCATTTTACGGTATTTTTCACAGAGGTGTCCTTAAGCACTGTGCTTACTGCTTACCTAAGCACTTTTGTGCTCGGGAGCTTACGAGCACTTTTTAAAATCGGTGCTTGGTGCTTAAAACACTTTACCAAAGAGCTTAGTGCTTGGAGCACTCGAAAAGGCTCCCGAGCGCTTCAAAAGCCTCCCGAGCGCTTCAAAAGCCTCCCGAGCCCTCCAAAAGGCTCACGAGCACATAAAAAGGCTCGCGAGCCAAGCACGAAGCACTTTTATGAACATTTTTAAACTCATACTAATAAATAATTACTGTATTGACTACTTTAAAATCCGTCTGTCCATAGCTGAGCTACTTTGATACTGTTACAGTAAGCGCCAACTAATAAGCGATAAAGCCGCGCATTATAGGGCGGAGTACGACGAATTTCAGAATCTACACAATCTTTTGTTGGCGCTTGCTATAGCTTACTGGGTTTATTAGTATATTAAAATACGTGTTTCATAAGACATAAGACAAAATTATAAAAATTGCTTTGTTTTTATATTTAAAAAGTTCAGAAGTAAATTTAAATTTTTGATATTGGTTCCTATATTAGAACTCTGGATTGTTTTGTTTGACTTACTCCATTTTTATAAATAAGCCAACAGACATTTCCACTTCAATAATTGAATTTTTTAAAAAGTGCTTAGTGCTCGTGAATTTAAAGCACTTTTAGAGTGCTTAGTGCTCGCGACTACTTTCCTGTAAAAGTGTTTATTGCTCGTAATTTTTATGCACTTTTTGTCAGTGCTCGTCACAGCTCTGCACTTTAGTCCCTAAAATTAGGGAGTAAAATGCATGTTTTAATCCCTGAGGTGCAAAAAAGCAAGTTTAAATGTTTATTACGTACACAAGCCTCGGGTGGGAAAAGACTGTGTTGACAACATTTGTAAAAAGACATTTTTATTTTAATAGTTTTGATTCAAATACACAATTTAAAGGCTATACACAATTTAAAATTTAGAACTAATTGAATGAAATTATTGTTAAGAATTTTTTATTAAGTTAGGTAAAATTTTTATGTTTTGTATTGACTATTTATACCTTCCAGAAATCGTATAGTTGAAGATGGCTACAGACAACTCGCTCTTCTCCCATCACAATCCCTAAAAGGAGTAATACGAGTAAGATTTATTAACGAACAAGGACTTGATGAAGCCGGAATAGATCAAGACGGTGTTTTTAAAGAATTCTTAGAAGAAAGTATAAAAAGAGTATTTGATCCTTCTTTAAACTTATTCAAAGCGACCAGCGAAGAAAGATTATATCCTTCTCCTACATCACATGTTCAGGATAATCATTTACAGTTATTTGAGTTTGTCGGACGAATGTTAGGTAAGTTTTTATTTTTATTAATCTAAAAACTAGTTTTTTAATAATATATTTTTTTTTAGGTAAAGCAGTTTATGAAGGAATAGTTGTAGATGTGCCCTTCGCTTCATTTTTTTTAAGTCAAGTTTCCGGTCAAACTGCACAAGTACTTTATAGTTGCGTAGATGAGCTGCCATCTTTGGATCCTGCTTTGTACCGGAGTTTAAGTTATGTTAAACATTATGAAGGTGACGTGTCTGAATTAGATTTGACGTTTAGTGTGGATGAAGATAGTATGGGTAAAATTGTCACGCATGAATTAGTACCTGGAGGGAAAGCTTTACAAGTTTATAATGAAAATAAGTAAGTACCTATATAAGAAATAAGAAACTTAAAAGCTATAAATCATGTTTTTTTATATTTTTTATCCATTTTAATTCCTTTATTTATCAAAATTTTTAAATTGAGAAAAAATAAAAAATCTATTATTGTTTCTCCTTATTTTATCTAAAATTTTGAAAATATTCTTATATTTAGTATATTTTTTTCTCTTTCTATCTATAATTAACACATTTTAATAACGTCGATAGTTTTTTAGTTACAGGGATTAAACAATATGTAAACTAATATTTTAGTTCAAATTTTGTTTCTAAAGTTAAAAAAAAAACTAATCCGTAAAATTACAAAATTAATTTAATACCATTAAAAAGAAGATAAAACAAACTATAAGTGGGAATTTTTTCATAATTTTTAAGCAAAAATTGTGATCTTGAGAAAAGGGAGAGATCAAAATGAGAAAAAATAAAAAATCTTTATTATTGTGGTCTCTCCCTATTCTCACAATCACAATTTTTTATCTAAAATTTTCAAAATATTCTTATATTTAGTATATTTTTTTCTCTTTCTATCTACAGTTAATACATTTTAATAACATCAATAGTTTTTTAGTTACAGGGGTTAAACAATATGTAAACTAAAAATATTAATAGAAATCTTGTTTCTAAAGTTAAAGAAAACTAATTATCTGTAAAAATACAATATTAATTTAATACCATTAAAAAGGGGATAAAACAAACTATAAGTAAGAATTTTTTCAAAATTTTTCAGCAAAAATTGAGGAAAGGGAGAGATCAAAATGAGAACAAATAAAAAAATCATTACTGTGATCACAATCAAAAATTTAGTAAATATATAACACATTTTTTTCTCTTTCCATGTACATTTAACACATTTTAATAATATCAACAATTTTTTAGTTACAGGGGTTAAACGATATGTAACTAGAAATTTTAATTCAAAGCTTTGTTTCTTCCAAAAATATTCTTAAATCTAAAACATTTTAAAGCGTCATTGTCAAACTTCCGAAAATATCTCTAAATTTAGGGATTTTGTTTATGACACAAAAAAATAGATGTTTAAATTACTTTTAAACAAAAATAAATTATAATAATAGTTTTTTTTCGTTTGTTTTAGAATAAACTACATACATTTAATGGCTCATTTTCGTATGCATGTTCAAATAAAAGAACAAACAGCAGCTTTTATTAGGGGATTTCGTTCGATCATAAATCCTGACTGGCTCACTTTATTTTCTACACCCGAGGTAAGTGAGAGTAAAAACAAAGAATTTCGTTTTAAAAGGTGACATTATGGCTAAAAGGGGAGATTTTAAAAAAGAATTTTGGCTAAAATAAGAATTTTGTTTTAAAATTAAATGAGGAAATTGTGGCTAAAATGGGGAGATTTTGGCTAAGAAAATGGGAAAGTATGGCTAAAAAGAGGAGATTTTGGCTAAAATGGGGAGATTTTGGCTAAAAATTGGGAAATTAGGGCCAAAATGGGGAGATTTTGGCTAAAAAAGGGGAGATTTTGGATAAAAAGAAGGAACATTTTTAAACAGGGAATTATAGCTAAAATGGTGTGATTTTGACTAAAAAGGCGAGATTTTGACTAAAAGTCGAGATTTTGCTAAAAAATGGGAAATTGTAGCTAAAAACGGGAAATAGGAGAATTGGGCTAAAAGGGAAGTTTTAGCTAAAATAAGGAAGAATTTTGTTTCAAAAGGGGAGATCATGGCTAAAATGGGGAGATTGTAGCTAAAAAAATTTAGTTGTTGGGTAAAAATTGGAGATTTTGGCTAAAAATTGATAATTATGGCTAAAAAGGGGAGGTTTTAGCTAAAAAAGGGAAATTTTGGATATAAAGGTGAGATTTTGGCTAAAAAATGAAGAACTTTGTTTTAAAAGTGGAGATTATGGCTAAAATGGTGATATTTTGGTTAAGAAAAGGGAGATTTTGGGTAAAATGGGAGATTTTGGCTAGAAAGGGAAGATTTTGGCTAAAAAATAAAGAACTTTGTTTTAAAAGAAAAGATTATGGCTAAAATGTGGTTTTTTTTTGCTAAAAAAATGAAAAACTTTGTTTTAAAAGGGAAGATTATGGCTAAAATGCGGTGATTTTGGCTAAAACAGGGAGATTTTTTGTAAAAATGGGAGATTTTGGTTAAAAAAAGAATGAATTTTCTTTTAAAAGGGGAGATAATTTCTGAAAGGTGGAGATTTTGGCTAAAAAATGGGAAATTATGACTAAAACGGGGAGATTTTGGATAACAAATGGAAGAACTTTGTTTTAAAAGGGGAGATTATGGCTTAAATTAGGAGATTTTGGCTAAAAAATGGAGTTTTTGTCTAAAATAAGAAGTTTTTGGCTAAAAAAAAGGAAGAACTTTGTTTTAAAAGGTAAAATTATGGCTAAAAAGTAGAGACTTTTTCTGAAAAAAAAAAGGAAAAATGTTGTTTTAAAAGTGGAGATTATGGCTAAAATGGGGAGATTTTAGCTAAAAATGGGAGATTTTGGCTAATAAAACAAATTTTGGTTAAAAAATGGAAGAATTTGGTTTTAAATAGGGGAGACTATAGTTAAAATGGGAAATTATAGCTAAAAAGTGGGAGATTATGTCTAAAAGTGGATATTTAGACTAAAAAAAAGGGAAGAATTTTATTTTAAAAGGGGAGATTATGGATAAAATGGGGAGATTTTTTCTAGAAAGTGGAGATTTTGGCTAAAAAAAAGGAACAATTTTGTTTTAAAAGGGGAGATTTTGCTTAAAATGGGGGATATTATTTTTTTTATTAGTTTTCTTGTTAATTTCTTTAATCTCTTACTATTTGGGCGAATTGTAATATTCTTCTGTCTCTATTAAACCGAACATTAGATCCACTTTTGGGTACTTTCCAATGGTAAAGTTAGTTAAAATTTATCACCATCACTCATAATTTTGTTTCTTCTACAAGAGCGTGCTATCGACCTACAAATACTGTTACTAATATTTATTCTTTTAATTTTTTTTTTTTCATTTTTAGTTACAACGTTTAATTTCTGGCGATAATGTCCCATTAGATTTGAAGGATTTAAGAAAAAATTGTCAATATTACGGCGGATTCCACGATTCGCATAGAGTTATCGGCTGGCTATGGGATATATTAGAAAAAGATTTCAACGAAGATGAAAAAGCAATGTTCTTAAAGGTAATTTACAAGTTTTAAATAGCGAAATAAAGCAAAATTAATATTTTAGTTTGTAACAAGTTGTTCAAAACCTCCATTACTTGGATTTGCACATCTCGAACCACCTTTTTCCATAAGATGTGTCGAAGTCGGAGATGATGAAGATACAGGAGACACAATAGGTAAAGATACAAGTTTATGGAATATTAATTACAAATTTTTATAGTAATTTTTTCTTTTTTAACTTCACTTTACTGGTTGCTTAACCAATAAGTGTTATTAGTGCACTTCTGGATATATTTTTTTTACCGCAAAAGCGAAAATTACTTGTACTATTGTATTTTTTTAAATCTATTAAATTTACTTCTTTTGAACTTCTTAACTATTTATTTTTTAAACTATTTTCCATGTCGATTAAAAATTCATACTAAGAAATACTGTACAAGAACATGTATTTTATATCCCATAATAAGAAAACTAAATAATATATTAAAATTAATTTAATACAATTGAAAAGAGGATGAAACATACTGAGCTTGAGAAAAGGGAGAAATCAAACTGAGAAAAATTAAAAAATCCTGATAATTATAGTCTCTACCTTTTTTTTAAATCACAATTTTTTATCGAAAATTTTGAAAATATTCTCATATATAGTATATTTTTTTCTCATTCTATCTACAGTTAACTCATTTTAATGACGTCGACAGTTTTTTTGTTACAGGGGTTAAACGATTAAATTTATGGGATTTCCAAAAATTTCTGGGTTTTTTTATGATACATAAAAATAGACAATTACTTTTAAATTCCCAAAAAAAATATGTATCTTGTATTTTTATTAATCTTTACTATTTCCATTTCAGGTAGCGTATTTCGAGGATTTTTCACTATAAGAAAAAAGGATCCGCAAAATCGTTTACCCACTTCTTCGACTTGCTTTAATCTTCTTAAATTACCCAACTACCAGAAAAAAAGTACCTTAAGGGAAAAGTTGAGGTATGCCGTAACATGCAATACTGGGTTTGAACTGTCTTAAAAAAAATTATAACTAAGTTAAAATTTATTATTTTACTCCTATAAGATAAAAATTATCGAGTAATAAAAATATTGACAAAAAAATTATAGATACTAATTTAATTTGTTTATAAAAATGAACTCAATTACTCCAATTTTTGTCACTTATTTTTATTAGATCCTAAAATTTATTTTTACTGTAAATGGAATAAAAATATGGAATTGATGGTACCCAATAATCATATCATTGTTTATTTTTATATATTTAAAACGAATCAATAATATTCTAGATTTGATTATGTTATGACCCAGTTTAATTAAATGTGTGTCGTTTAATGTAAATAAATTATTTAATGTATGAAAAAAAAAAAGGAAAATAAGTGCAATTTTCTACGAGTAAGTAGAATCCTTAATTTTATTTTTGACTTATAGATAAAAATATTGTGATTGTGTTTGTTGTTTATTTATGTATATTTGTAAAAACTATTATAAACGTTTTTTTTATATGTAATAATTTTTTTTAACTCCTATATTACCACTAAAGGAGAGAGTCCAAAAGTTAAAAAAAAAAGTTTTTCGCAAATAACTCAGAAAATATCAACTTTACGGAAAATGTAGCTTACAAAATGTCGCACAATTTAAAGTCTATATGACTAAATAGAATTTTTTATACCATCAAATATGAACGTGAAGGATCAGTATTTTACAAAATAAGGCACAATCATAAATATCAAAAACTTTTGCCAGATTCGCAAGGGCAGTCGCAGCAACCCGAATTTATCTATTAGTTGTGATTATCATTTATTATCTCAGCTTTACGAACCAATTCCAATTAAAAAGGGAAAGTGGGCCGACTTACAGTTCCTAAAGAAGAGCTTACATCAAGATTTTCATTATTTTTATAACAAACCTATCTTACACATAACATCTTTTAGATTGATTTTTTACTTTACCATTTTAGATTTTCTTAGTTGCATTATTCATTTGTTCAGATTGTTTTTCTTTCGTTCAGAATTTTTATTTTCTTGTGAAAATTACTTCCAACTACAAAAATGTTTTCATATAATAAAGGAAAATGTTAGTCCTTTCAAATAATTAAAAACGTGAAATATGTGTATTAAAAACACGTTTAAAAAATTCCTGTGTTCAGGATCGACAAGTGAAGGTAGATTTGTGTTGTCTAAATTTGAGAATTTCATCCTTCTCCACATCACGATATAGTCGGATTGAAAAAAAATTGATGCAAATTAATTTTATACTCATATATGTACATACGACTAAATCATTCGGCAGAGCTATTCTTTGGGTATAAACCAAAACATTTAATGATTTATTAATATTGACTGCATGTCTAATTCCAGATTGTGTTCCCATAGGAAGTGCGTGTGTTACAAGAGTAAGGAAAAAAAATATAGAAAATAGTTCAAAGTGATGTGTTTATTTAAGTTTATCTACATTTATATAACAATAAAACAGTCTCAAAAACATTACTGGTTACAAGGCCGAGTATCCTAACCCTTGCCTTTTTCTGTAATGCAGTGTAGTGGTTGCCAGATAATACAAGTACATGGTATCTTTAGGAACATTTCTTACACCTGGAGGGCAAATGCGACTGGATGATCCGGGAGCATCAGAATATACGTTAATATCCCTCCCGCCAATGATGTATTCCACTAAAATCACTTCCCAAATTTCTGCATACCGAAGCAAGTCAAGTATTTCAGTAGGGGAGAGTGCTGTACCTTGAATATTGACCAATTTACGAATATTAGTATTCATAAATGTTGAAAGAACACTACTTATATTTTCTTAAATATGCATCGAAGGACCAAACTCTTTAGGTAGGAGTTAAACCAAAATAAAAACAGTATTTGAAATAGGAATGTAATTTTATTCCATTTGTTCCAAGAACTAACATGAACAGAAAAATAATAAACGGCACATTAATTTAAATTATGAAACCGAAATCAAATAAAACTCATCACTTCACTCACTGTAAAAAACTATTTACATTTTTTATTATTACGAAAACTCAGAAACTTTTTGGGTGTGGTTAATTACGCACCATTTTAATTATTTGAAGAAACTTTTTACTCTATTAAATGCGACTGCATCCTTATACAGTCGATAAGCGAGAGGGCGATTATGCTCTGAATTTTAGCGGAGAGGTTGCAGGTTTTTTATTGGTAGGAGACATGATATCCAAATAGCCTTGAATTCAGAATCTTAGCGGGAATAAAAATATTTTTATATGTTTTGTCTCTTATAAATATGGGATAATATGAGAGAACAATAATATTGCTTGCATAGCAACGGTCGCTTATGTATTTTGTTTTCGTTAACGGTATTTTGAAAGTAGACAGAAAAAACGTCTGAGAGAAAGATGGAATAACTCTTGTGTTGAGTTTAAATCTATTTTTAGATTTTAAAATATACAATAATAGACATTAGTATGAAATGAAAGATTAATATTATTAATTTTAAAAGAAATATGAATTATTTGGTATTTTCTGGATAATATTCCAGTGAAATTTATCCAAACATGTTTACACAAACCGATGTGCGGAGGTGAAGCTAATCTTCTATAGAGATGGCACTACAAGTTCATATATTCAAGTTTGGTTGTATCCCTGTTATTTGATTGCAAACTTTTTCGAATACTAAAAGTAATAATAACCTTGGTAAGTTTGAACTTAATATTATCTATATAAGATTTTCAGTGAGCTTTTTAATTATTGTATGATATAAAATAATACATTGTAGTTATAATTGAATCATTAGATTGAAGGATTGTATAACCAAAAAAATATTATTACCATTTCTGGTTGTTGTCCACAACATAATGCTGTATCTTGAACCGGCTCAAAGTACAGCATTTTTCAATATATTAATTTCTTTTATAATCTAAAAATCGTAATATTTATTTTTAAAAGTAAACTGACATTCTAAATTAATTTCAGAAAAATGCTTCACAGTAAAATTGGAGTTAACAGATATTAATAAAAATGTCTTCGAAATTGCTGTTAGGGATAATAATAATAATAATAGCATTTATTCGAACATAATACATTACAAAAAGTGTTTTTTACAATTTAAATGGAATAAATGTAAATACCAATAAGTAATCAACTTGTTTTGGTTAAACAGGAAAAAAAAACGATAGTTTTACATTAAATAGTGATAATAATTATATAATATATGTAATAAGAAAATCCTACTTACTACCTACTTGTAAAAAGTGTAAAACTAAGACTTATCTAATAGTAATAAAAATAAAAATGGGAAAATAGATGATTTACGCTTAAATAAAAGTATATGGTTTTATTCCTCTTTTTTTCTTTTTAAGTTAGTATTGGGTTATACTTTACTTTAAGAACCTCGAAGTGTTTGGTTTCATCGTATCGAAAGGATATGTGTGCAAAATAGGATTCAAATAAGGTGGGTGAGGGAACATATATATTTTTTATAAATTCTGTGTTTATGTCATTCTAGGATTGAGACTACCACTTTTTATTTCATGTATTGTTTAGTTATTTGTTTGTTTTTATTATGTTTCTTAAGCATATCTGTTATCACATAACTTTGTAAAAGAAGATCGATCAGTTTCTAAGATGTAAAACATTTTTTTAAATTTGTGTTGATTTCTGATTTCTTTTATGTTGTGTGGAACGGAGTTAAAGAATTTAGGTCCTACGTACATGTAAGAGCGTTGCCCTACCGCTTTTTTAATGTGAGGTACTAAATGCAGCTGTTTTTGTCGGGTATCATATTCGTGAGTAGGATAATAAAAGTTTTTTATTTTGTGATATCTAGTGACAATTTTTAGGTAGTAAAGTTGACGAATATCTGGGACTTTAGCTTCTTTAAACAATTGGTTAGTTGGGAATGTCCTATTTTTACCAAAAATAATTTTTAAGTGATATTTCTGTATGATTAGAAGCGGTTGTAAATGAGATGCTAGTGCACCTCCCCATGCCGAAATTCCATATCTTATATGGCTTTCGATTAACGCATAGTAACATACTTTTAACTGTGAGGGTGTAAGTATATTGCTTAGATGTTTAAATTTAGATAGTAAGTTTTTTGCAGACAAAGTTAATGTGTGTGTCCCACTTCATATGCAAATCAAGATATATTCCTAGATATTTTATATTTTTTTCCATTTATATTTTGTACGTTTGGCCATCATTATAAATATTTAGGTAAGGGATGTTTTGGATAATAATTTATCAGTTAGGCAAGCAGCCAAGGATCACAGCATTTGAAGAGCTACAATAATGTGGCTTCTTTAGCAGCACTTGTTAAAGTCATTTATTCTGCTTCGATAGATGAGGGACCAACCGTTGCTTGTTTCTTACATTCCCATGACCTAGGTCCACCATCCATAAAAAAATTAAATTCAGTATAAGAACGTCGATCAACAAGACAATTTGCCCAATCTGCAATAATCACCGTTCCTTTTGTTATGGAGTAATCAATATTGGCCAAATCTTGTGCGGTAGACATTACGGCATTTATATAACTTTCAACACTATCGAAGTCTGCAAAGGAGTAACGATAAAGCCTACGTTCTAAAACTAGTCTGCGACCCATTCCTTTATCTTCGTATGCAGAAGATAAGGCTTCCCAAGCTTTTTTTTTGGAGATGTGCAAGCTCTTATGAGTAATTGCTAAATAATTTAATATTATGCACATTTTTGATAAAGCCAATTCTTTTTATCTTTCTATACCTATACCGGTCTTCCAAAGATTTTCGTGTTTTACATATATTTTAATGTTGAATAACCATCCCGACCGTTGAGTGGATTGATCGATCCTAAAGCAGGTAATAAAGATAAATTCCTAGAATTGCCATTATCGCCTCGTTCTTTTTAAATCCACTGCTCTCCTTTTCAATTGGAGCTTAGTGCTGATAACGTGTTGTAAATTTAAAATAAAATTGTACGATTTTTTATATGACAGTAACCTTTTTTTATTGTCAACATACATAATAAAACAAAGTACTAATATAACAATTTTGATTATAAATGTAGGTCAAGGATTTACAACAGAACAAGTAATGAGTAATGAACGAAGCAAAAAAAATCTTCACAAAAAATACAAGTGGGGATTATTATTATTGTTAATCATGCAATATATAAAAGTGAATAGAAATACAAAAAAAAATCGTTCTAGTACTTTACGAGCGAATTATTCGAGGCAAAATTTCATATTTATTTTTTATAATCAGTGTGAATTTTTAAATGTCTTTTCAAATAACTACTGATAAAAAATTGTTTGTAACAAATTTCACATTTATATAAAGGTTTCTCTTTGGTATGGATTTTTAAATGATTTTTCAAACGGCAACTGAAAATAAATTCTTTGAAACAAATTTCACATTTAAAAGGTTTCGCTCTAGTGTGAAATTTTAAATGACGTTCCAAACTACTACTGTGAATAAAATGTTTAAAACAAATTTCACATTTAAAAGATTCCTCACCAGTGTGAATTTTCAAATGTCTTTTCAAATAATGATTATAAGTGAATTGTTGAAAACATATTTGACATTTAAATGATTTCTCCCCCGTGTGAATTTTCGAATGTTTTTTCAAATAACTATTGAACATAAATTGTTTAAAACAAATTTCACATTTAAAACGCTTCACTGAAGTGTGAATTTTTAAATGAATATGCAAACTACTACTCCGATTAAATTGTATGGAACAAATTTCACATTTAAAGGATTTCTCTCCAGTGTGAGTATTTAAATGTATTTTTAAACTATAGTTTCGAGTAAATTGTTTGGAACAAATTTCACATTTAAACGGTTTTTCATCAGTATGAATTTTTAAATGATCATTTAATTTTAAACTAATGTTAAATCGTTTTAAGCAAATTTTACATGGACATGGTTCTTTATTCCCTGAATTATTGAATACGTTTTTACATTTATTTTTTACATAATGAACTGAATAATGATTCCAAAATTGGAATTTTCCATTAGATTCTTTTCCACAAAAAGCACAAGTTACAGAACATTTCTTAAAGTGCACATCAAAATGTTTCAATCTAGACTTTGAAGATGTGAAATCTACAAATATAACAGTTTTGGGAAACTATTTTTTAAACATGGATTTATACAACTTTCTTTAATTTACCTTTAGTATTAGTCTTAAAAAAAGTTTAATCATACAATTCCAAATAACCTTTTTTTTGGGACCGGATTTACTGCAGTCTCGTGGCTTATTGCGTTATTAATTTACCCTTAGAATTAACTTAACAACTAATTATGAAAGTCGATAGAAAAATATAATATACTTATAAGTTAATTGTTGAATAGTCTAGTCGAGACGTGTTTGCTGCGAACAATAGTTAGAAGGGTAAGAAAAATTGCAATTCTAAGAAATGTGTCATGTATTTTTTCTGTAAATTTCTGTAATTGTTATTAACAAAAAACGAAAAAAATAATAAGTCATTTTATTTTTTTGATGATAGCTCAAAAACTATACAAGATAGCGGGAATTGCAAAAAAGATCCTTAAAGAGAAGGAAATTTCCAAAAAAAAAAAAACTTTCAACTCCCGGACCTCTAGCCCTAATATTTATAATTTTAATTTGTTGCTGAAAATAGGTGCGCACGTTTTAGTATTGTTTTCGGGTTTTTAGTGGTCTGTTTCAAATACCTTATTATTGTTTATAGAAAAACAGCAGTTCAAAGTGCAAAAGTAAGTATATTTACATAAATAAAGCACAACCTTCCTTTTATTTTGAATTTTACACTGAATTATTTATCCCTGGGTTATATATGTCTAAACAGATACTTTTGCCGGGACCTATTTGTCCCATTAGGTTTTTATACACTCTTAACATTTACTTTTATTACAGCATGACTGAGCGAAAAAGGACCCTTAAAAAGTTGGTTATGAGCTATTTGGTAGTGATGACAGCGTACAAGATCGAGATTTTCTGCCATCATCTGAATCTGAGTCAGAAGAAAGCATTAGTGATTCTTCTGGCGACGAGGATACATCCATGTTGAACGTTGAAGAAGATTAAAACACTGATGGAGAAGATCCACAGCTAGGTGAACAAAATATCTTGTGGTCAACTATCAACCCAAATGTTGTTCCTAGAAAAGCTATTCCCCTGAAGTAAAACCTATTATTCAGTATGGTCTAAATCGTGGAAGTACTGAGCTCGATTTCTTCCTAAAGGTTTTTCCGAAAAGTCTCTTCCTTTATATAGCACATTGTACAAATCAAAGACTAGAGATTCACAATAAATCTACAAAGAGAAAATCTGTGCTAAAGAAATTATGCTGATTACTGGTGTGTCCTTGATTATGCACTATAATAGAGTACCAACATTTTCTATGTAAGCAATAAAAAATGCCATATCAAGGGATAGATGTCAACTACTTTTATCAAAGTTGTATTTCAACGAACCTGAAAAGCACGATAGTCCTCCAAAAACTAACCACACGGATGAAATCCTATCGTGTTTCAAAACAACTTTTCCTAATGCAAGAAGTGACTCAACTTTTCAGAGTATCGACGAGTCGATGGTAAAATTTAAGGGTAGGTCAGCTATGAAACAGTACATGCCACTAAAGCCAATAAAACGTGGAATTAAAATTTGGACAAGATGTGATTCGTTGACAGGCTATGTTTACGACTAAGATGTCTAAAAATCATGGTGTTTCCACTTATACCTGTAAAAGTTTGGGTCAAAACTGGGAGATCTCTACCTTCTTGATTTTGACTGATTTTTCAGAGATTACTAAAGTTTCAGTTTAAAAATTTTAGATGGCACATACATCGCTCATAGTAAACTGTAATGCTCTAATTGAGAATGGTACTTGGGACCTGGTTGATTTGCCCCCTGGAAAAATGCCATTAAATTGTAAGTGGGTTTTTAAGATAAAAAGCCAAGATGAATGTAGGTCTCAGTATAAGGCTCGGCTAGTGATAAAAGGCTGCTTCCAACGCAAAGGCATTGATTACGAAGAAACGTATTCTCCCGTGATTCATTACAGCTCAATAATATATTTACTTGCTTTTGCAGCTGAGCATGATCTTGACATCGATCAGATGGATGCTGTGTCAGCATTTTACAGGGTGATTTAATCGATGAAATATACATGACTCCGCCAGAAAAGTTTTATGAAACAAACAAAGTTATCATTATATGGTCTTAAACAAGCTAGCCGTGTATGGAATCAAAAATTAGATTCGTTTTTAAAGAAAGCTGGAATGAAACAGTCAAAAACAGATCCTTGTATATATTTTAAAATAATAAATGGCATAATATTGATATTGGCCATTTATGTCGATGATATGATTCTTTTAACAAATAATAAAGAAGCAAAAGATACTCTGAAAGCGTAGTTAATGAGTAATTTTAAAATGAAGGACATTGGGGAAGTTACTATTCTCGGATTTCGAATAACAAGAGACAGACCAAACAGAAAGATTTGGATGGATCAAAAGCAGTATCTAGAAAAAATTTTAAATAGATTTAACATGAACCAAAGCAATCCAGTAGATACTCCAATGACATCTGGCGAAAAATTAACAACAGAACAGTCACCAGTTATATAACGATGACCAGAGAAAGAAAATGGAAAATGTTCCTTATCAGGAAGCAGTTGGTTATCTGTTATTTGCTGCACAAATTACAAGACCAGATATTTGTTACGCCATAAGCTGTGTAAGTCGTTTTAATCAGAATCCAGGCCCAGCTCATTGGACTGCTGTTAAGCGTATCCTGCGATATTTGAAGGGAACAGTGGACTACAAGCTAGAATTCAATGGCAACAAAGTCCATAATGCAGTTATAATTGGATATTGCGATGCAGACTGGGCTAATGATCCAACTGACAGACGATCAGTTACAGGGTACATTTCCTATTTCATGGAATACTAAAAAGCAACCGACCGTAGCTCTTAGCACAACAGAAGCTGAGTATATGGCTATGTCATCGGCAGCACAAGAGGCTTTATGGATTCGTGGATTGAGTCAAGAACTTAGTTTAGACTCAAAACCGACGCTGTTATACGTGGACAATCAAGGTGCTCAGAAATTGGCTTTAAATGGAGCTTATCAGTTTCGAACGAAACATATTGATGTTCGTCACCATTTTTTGAAAGAGAAGATTGAAGAAAAACTTGAATATGTGTCCACGCAGTTCATGTTAGCAGACTCGCTTACAAAACCGTTGGACAAAACAAAATTTTCAAAATCTATTAAAGGTCAAGGACTTATTTCAAATAGGGAGGGTGTTGGTGTAGATTTAAAATAAGTTTTATATGTAGTGTAAGTCTAGCTTAACTGGAAGTCATTAGTTACGATTTTGTTATGTTATGACCGTCAGATTAGATATTTAATCATCAGAGTTTCTTTTATTGCCTTAAATCCCAATTATTAACATCATTTTAGACATCTTATTTACAACCTAAATATTTACAGTGGCAAGGAAACCGAGCAAACTGAAGAAACTCTCGGTGAACGAGTAGTAAAAAAGCTGTCTTCAATTGGTCCAAGAGCCAATGTAGTTTTGTGTTTTGATCGATTTTTTACGTCAGTCAAATTGATGAATGACATTCAATTTGCTGCAGTGGGAACTTTCATGAGGAGTTGCAAGGATGTGCCGAAGTTTGATGGAAAACTAGCAAGAGGAGAATTACAAATAAGATTTAGTAATCATGGAACTTTAGCTATTAGATGGCAAGATACAAAAGACTTTGTTTTGATATCAAATTGTCATAAATCCACAATAACTACAATTTCAAGAAAAATGAAAGACGGATCGGTTTCAGAATTCTCATGTCCTGAAGCAATAGAGTTTTACAATAAGTACATGGGCGGCGTGGATCATGCCGATCAAATGGTTTTTCTATATGATATCAACAGAAAATCTGCAAAGTGGTGGCGAAAAGTGTATTACAAATCCCTTATGATGGCGGTTCATAACTCCTTTATTATATTCAAAAAAACTACCTTTATTCAATATGTTGTGAAACTAGCGGAATCACTAATAGCGTATGGCAGAACTGGAGTCAAACGTAAAAGGACCAGAAAAGTTGGGCGACACTCTCAAGCATGGACCGATCAAAATAATGTTTACCCGAAATAGGGCCTACAAGAAGAAGGTGCTATCGTTGCTCTCAAAAAAAAATTGAAAAAAAGACTAAACTTTTGTGCAGAATGTGTAATTTACCATTATGCTTAGATTGTTTTACACCCTATCACACATAAGTTGGGTAACTGCTGGGACAAATATATCCCGTCAAAAAACCCCACTGGGACATCAGTGTTCCATGATTTTTGTAAACAACTGCATGAAATAAAAAAAATAAAAAATCAAAACAATTTTTTTTTATGTATTTGAACATAGGTAACCCAAATTTCCAAACAAAAAAGTTGAAAAAACAAATCCTGATTGAAAGGGTTAAGGATCTTTTTGCATAGCTTGTATGGTTTTAGAGTTCTATTTTTCGCAGAAAACTCACTGCTCGACTAGACTATGTTAATAATAATAATAACAGATATTCCTTTGTATAGATGAATTTGTTTTCAGAATTATCTATAGAGTAAGACATTCTCATGTATTACCAGTGTGAATTTTCAAATGCCTTTTCAAAGTATCTTTACGAGCGAATTTTTCAGGACATTTTTCACATTTAAAAGATTTCTCACCAGTGTGAAGTTTTAAATGTGTTCTCAAACTACACTTCCCAGAAAATTGTTTAAGACAAATTTCACATTTAAAAGGTTTCTCACCAGTGTGAATTTTCAAATGTACTCTCAAATAACTACTCTGAGTAAATTGTTTGCAACATATTTCACATTTAAAAGATTTATCACTAGTGTGAGTTTTTAAATGTACGCTTAAATCACCCTTTCGAATAAATTGTTTATAACAAATTTCACATTTAAAAGGTCTTTCCCCAGTGTGAATTTTTAAATGATTATTTAAGTTACTGCGGTATTTATATTCTTTGAAACAAATTTCACATTTAAAAGATATTTCACCACTATGAATGTTCAAATGTGCTTTCAAATCACTTAATTTATAATATTGTTTGGGACAAATTACACATTTAAAATCTTTCTCGCCATTGTGAATTTTTAAATGTGTTTTCAAATGATTACTGACAATAAATTGTTTGAAGCAAATTTCACATTTAAATGGTTTCTCTCCAGTGTGAATTCGAAAATGCTTTTTTAAAGTACTACTATGAATAAATTGTTTGAAACAAATTTCACATTTAAAAGGTTTGTCTCCAGTGTGATATCTTAAATGTGTCTTCAAACTACTATTGTCAATAAATTGTTTTAAACAAATCTCGCACTTAAAAGGTTTCTCACCAGTGTGTATTTTGAAGTGTCTTTTTAAATGATCATTATGTGTAAATTGTTTCAAGCAAATTTCACATTTAAAACGTTTCTCTCCAGTGTGAATCTTAAAATGTATTTTCAAATCATAATTGTGAATAAATTGTTTAAAACAAATCTCACACTTGAAAGGTTTCACTCCAGTGTGTATTTTCAAATGCCTTTTTAAAACAGTATTGTGATTAAATTGTTTGAAGCAAATTTCACATTTAAAATGTTTCTTTTCAGTGTGTGTCTTTAAATGAATTTTCAAATTACTACTGTCAATAAATTGTTTAAAACAAATCTCACACTTAAAAAGTTTCACTTCAGGATGAATTTTTAAATGTCTGTTCAAACATCCTCTAAACACGAATTGTTTAAAACAAATTTCACATTTAAAAGATTTTTCTCCAGTGTGATATTTTAAATGCAATTTCAAATTATTACTAGTAGTAAATTGTTTAAAACAAATTTCGCATTTAAAAGGTCTCTCTCCAGTGTGAATTTTCAAATGTCTTTCCAAATAACAACCATATACAAATTGTTTAAAACAAATTTTACATTTAAAAGGTTTCTCTTCAGTATGAATTTTCAAATGTTTTTTCAAATAACTATTGTACATAAATTGTTTAAAACAAATTTTACATTTAAAAGGGTTCTGTTCACTATAAATTTTTACAGCAGATTTAATAAGCTTAGTTCCCAATTTGTCGTCTAACTTTTTACATTTATTTTTTACAAAATGAGTTGTATAATGATTCCAAAATTGGAATTTTCCATTGGATTCTTTTCCACAAAAAACACAAGTTATGGAACATTTTTTAAAGTGTCCATCAAAATGTTTCAATCTTGACTTTGAAGATGTAAAATCTAGAAATAAAGCAATTTTTTTAATATAGCTTTTATATTGTACCTGCTACGAATGTAGGATTATAAAATTGCACAAGTAAATATGCCACCATAGAAGCAGGGTAAAAGCAAAGATTATTAATAATTTATTTTCCAACTTTTCACCATCCAAGGGTTTAAAAATGGGCATTACATGTTTTATTTATTAAAAAATAAAAAGTTTCAAACTTATGAAAAATTATTTAATCTGATAAAAGTCTAAAATTTTATAGAATTTTAATTTAATTTTTTATCCAAATGGAAGTATTTGTAGAAGGCCATACACAATATGTTTGGCTTGAAAAAAAAAATTATTGGATGCCGATTTCATCTTGACCAAACATGATACAGAAAAATTGAAAGTTTAAAACTAACAGAGCATTATAAGGATAAGGACTTGGACATAAGAAAGTGGTTAAAATACAGTTGTGAATTCATATATTTAAATGTTGGAGACTATTTTGTATTTCCCACCATATTTATGGGCCGATTATAGTTTTTTAGTAACAAGAAATGCAAAATGTGTGTGAATCATTCCATTTGAAATTTAACAAATCATTCTACACTACCCAACCATCAATTTGTGGAGAAATTAAACTGATACTTATATCAAAATTCAAAGTCTGCAAAAATTAAGGGCACCTCTGTTAGAAATAAATTAAAAATAGTGACAGGTAAAAAAAAATACATCAAAAATTAATTAAATCTGATTTTAGCCTTTAAGAAAAAATTTTCCTATTTTTTAAATACTTATATAGTTTAAGAGATTCATAATTCTTACATGTTTTTAATAAGTTAAAGTTAAATAAACGCTAAAATATCAATGAAACATTTTCCTTTATTTTATTTTTTTTTCAGTGGTAGTCAGTCTAATAATAATTTGTCCCGGCTATGTACCTACACATACATTTAAGATTGTCGAAAAAGGTAAAATAGAAAAATTATAGTACAAAAATACAATAAAAATTATTAGTCAAAAATTACAATATAAAGGTGTTATAGAGGAATCAAGAAAAAGGAAATCGATTAATCTTTTTTTTTTCTATTTTTTCATAACTTTCCCCATTTTTCTATTTTTCTTTTATTTTTTATTTTCCTATTTTTTAGTATTATTTCCTATTCTTTCAATGTTTTTTTTGTCTCATTTTTCCCAATTTTTTTATTTTTTTTATTTTTCCCCATTTTCTCATAATTTTTCTTTATTTTCTCCTATTTTGTCTGTTTTCCTGTTTTTTCCTATTTTTTCATAACTTTCCCATTTTATCCATTTTCTCGTTTTTTTTTCCTATTTTCCAATATATTTTTTTAATATTCAACCATTTTTTCTATTTTTCTTAATTTTTTGGTTTCCAATTTTTTCCGTATTATTTCCTATTTTTTCTGTTTTTTTGGACAATTTTTCTCTATTTTTTGCATTTTTTCTATTTTTTCCTAACTTTCGCTATTTTCAGTAATTCTTGTTTATTTTCCCTTATTTTTTGTTTTCCTATTTTCTCCTATTTTTTCGTAACTTTCCCATTTTCTCTATTTTTCTTAATTTTCTCGTAATTTTTTGCCTTTTTTCCCCTATTTTCAACTATATTTTTCTAATATTTCCCCATTTTCTCTATTTTTCTTAATTTCTCCTATTTTTTGGTTTCCTATTTTTTCGTATTTATTTCTATTTTCTCCCATTTTCACCAAATTTTTCATAACTTTCGTTATTTTTCTTATTTTCTCCCATTTTTTCTGTTTCCCTGTTTTTCCCTATTTTCTCCTAACTTCCCCATTTTCTTTATTGTCACCTTTTTTTTATTTTTTCCTTATTTTGACCAATTTTTTTCTAATATTCCCCATTTTCTCAATTTTTTCCCAACTTTCTTTATTTCCTCCTATTTTTTCTGCTAATAGTGTGAATTCTTAAAAATCAGAGGACGTGATCGGCTAATTTAGAGTAAATTCTTAGTAAATCATGGTGTGAAGAATGTATGCTATTATTCAATTCAATATAAAAATGATCGTATTATTAAATAGTCGTAGATAATACATATTTAACCATGCTAGAATTAGTTACCATTTAATTATATCAAATATTTTTAATAATGAACACTTAAGCTGGATTTATACTCTTGAACGGCAACTGCATCTGTTGCGGATATTTTATAAATGAAAATATTGTTTTCGTAAACTTTGCAGTTATGATTGACATCGAGGTTGCAGTTAAGGTTCGAGAATATAAATCCAGCCCATCAATTATGAAAAATTAATCAAATCATAAAAAATAATGATAGAAAACGATTAGGTGCATTTCTTAAGATAAAGATTTCAGAATAAAAATTTTATTTTTATCCTTAAGACTAGTACTAAGTTAATACTAAAGCTAATATTAAAAAAGTTGTATAAATCAACATTAAAATAAACAAAAAAACTTACATTTTTGGCAAACTGGGCATTCATACTTTATTTTATGTTTCTTAACGAACTTTTTTGAATTTGTTTGAATACATTGATCGACAGTTTCTAAATCAGTTTTGATATCTAGAATTTCATTTTTAATACTAATTTGGCAATTATCTTCTTGCTTAATCAACTTTTCAATTTTCTGGATTTCTAGTTCAGAAAGTAATAAAGATTCAGGTTTAAGATCTATAAAATTTGTAACGGAACATTCTTGTTTTATTTCAATTTCTTCTGTTATAATCGATAAGTCTGGTTTGATATTTAATTCATTTTTCAATTCCTGTGCTTCACAATTATCTTCCAACCGATATGCTTCTTCAATTTTCTGAATTTCTACATTAGAAATTAATAACGGCTCAGGTTTAATGTCTATCAAATTTGTTTCGTAATATTCTTGTTTTATTTCCATTTCTTATCTTACCGTGAAACTTTTATATTTCATTAAAGCTTTTAAAATTGTTTTTTCACATACCCATCACAACACAAAAACGAGATTGGTAGACAGATGACATTGATAGTACTCTTCTTTTTATAACTTTTGATGGCCTTGATATATATAAGAGTTAGCCACTGAATTTTCTATTATTTTAATGGGCCACAAAAATGAGTTTTGATAGAGTTCATACGGTTTTTGGTAAAATACTTTAGCGAAAAAATCTGAGTCTATTCTTAAACAGTGACATATTGTGTCGCATGCGAGATTTTTGCATTATCGAATGAAAAACGCAATGCCTTATTCGAAAATTTTCGAGGTCTATAACAGTCGACAATTCATGTCGAGTACAAGATGATATATTTGACAGATTTTTATCTATTTTATAAGATTAGAAATGGAAAACAAGAAAATTATCAATGGCCTCGATACAGACGAGGTATATAAAGAAATGCCTTCGGCTTTTACCATATGGAAAGTTTATAGAAACATTCAGATTAATAAAAGAATTGGCTAGAGTTTATTAATATTCTGGAAAAAAATTCTTTTCCTTTATCAAATTTATGTAATAATTTACATTCTTTTCTTAGAGTGCCATTATTCTTGAAATTTGAGATATTTAAATCAAAAATGTTGTTTACGTAAAACTTAAAACTGTAAAGCGAGAGGGTGTGCTTGTGAACCACATAGACAGAGACGTAACGCATTCGACACTCGTTAGTTCGGTGTTGCCAGATCATTCTATTCGACAATATTTGTCTCAAGTTGTGTGACATTTTCAATCGACAAATGTCGAATTCGATAAATTTTGTTAGACATTCGATTTAATAAAGACCTGCAACTAACTCTCTATAATGCTAATAAAACTTTTAAAAATACTAATAATAATATAACACCAAATTACAATACATAATAATATATACAACCAGAAAAAACCCTAAAAAAAACAAAATAGGGATTATTATTCCTGTTTATCCTTACTATATATAAAAAATATAATATATACATATATGGTAATTAAAATACAAATTAATTAATAAGTATAAAAAACTACAAAAAAAAATCAGTATTATTTTATAAAAATTTATTTTTTCTACAAGCGTGCGGAAAGTTGTACTTTTCCGCACTGATTTTATAAATGCTAAAATGATTAAAAATTAATTTTTGCTTGGTTACTATGATTACTTTCAGCCTAATGTTTTATTTATTAAGAAGCACTAAGAAAATTTTTGTTTAATGACAAAAAAATACTTTTGCTAAAATTTTTTTTTAATTCTAGGCGCTTGTAGAAAAAATATTGTTCCTAACACTTGCGTAAAGTATCTTTTCCCACTTAATTGCATGCCCGAACTTCGCTTCGCGTCGTTCGGGCAACTGCAATTGCGTGCGGAAAAGTATAACTTTCCGCACTTATGTTAGGAAAATAACTATAAAATAAGTACTATTGTGATAAATTATTTGAAATAAATTTCTCGCTACTTTTAAATGACGTTTCAAATTATTACTCTGAGTGAATTGTTTAAAGCAAATTTCACGTTTAAAAGATTTCTATCCAGTGTGAATTTTTAAATGCCTGTTTAAGTGACTACGACGTTTAAAATGTTTGAAACAAATTTCACATTTAAAAGATTTTTCACCCGAGTGAATAGTTAAATGTACCTTTAAATCACTATTTTGAATAAATTGTTTGTAACAAATTTCACATTTAAAAGGTTTTTCTCCAGTGTGAATTTTTAAATGTCTTTTTAAATGATCATTTTGAATAAATTGTTTCAAACAAATTTCACATTTAAAAGATTTCTCACCAGTGTGAATTTTTAAATGTATCTTTAAATCGCACTTTTGAGTAAATTGTTTAGAACAAATTTCGCATTTAAAAGGTTTCTCACCAGTGTGAATTTTTACATGCCTGTTTAAATGACTAGAGCGATTAAATTGTTTAAAACAAATTTCACATTTGAACGATTTTTCACCAGTATGAATTTTTAAATGTCTTTTTAAATCACTTATTTCAATATATTGTTTAGGACAAATTTCACATTTAAAATCTTTCTCATTGGTGTGAGTTTTTACATGTCGTTTCAAATGATGTCTAGTAATAAATTGTTTGTAACAAATTTCACATTTAAATGGTTTCTCTCCAGTATGAATCTTTAAATGAGTTTTCAACTGACTATTGTACATAAATTGTTTAAAACAAATTTCACATTCAAAAGGTCTCAATCCAGTGTGAATTTTTAAATGAGATTTCAAATGACTATTATACATAAATTGTTTGAGGCAAATTTCACATTTAAAACGTTTCTCTTTAGTGTGGATTTTTAAATGTTTATTTAATTTTAAACCAATGGTAAATCGTTTTAAACAAATTTTACATTGAAATGGTTTTCTACTGTTATAAATATTTGCAGATTTAATAAGTTTAGTCCCTAAATTCTTGTGTTTATTTTTACATTTATTTTTTACAAAATGAACTACATAATGATTCCAAAATTGGAACTTTCCATTGGTTTCTTTTCCACAAAAAATACAAGTTATGGAGCATTTTTTAAAGTGGCCATCATAATGTTTTAATCTTGACTTTAAAGATGTAAAATCTAAAAATACAGCAAGAAAGTGCTATAATTAAGTTCAAATCTTCATACATTTTTATATGCTTATTTTGACATTTAAAAGTTATATTTTGTGTCAATAAATAATTTGATAAAGTCCTTTTTAGCATTCTTGAGCTTTACGTCACATTCATACGAATTAATTAGACAGAAGTGTAATATCATTCCTGTACTGCAGATACTAGCCGTAAAGGTACATTGTTCTCTTTCTCCTTAGTGAAGTAATCTAATAAATTTAATACAAACTGCCAATTTTCTGCAGTTAAAAGTTTTTCCATGCATTTTCTTTATAATTGCTTTCTAACTTTCAACAAGACACATTAATGACATTTAATAAATATATGATGAAAAATTCAAGGAAACAACAAACGCACTGGGAGTTTGTAAGATTAGTGAGATAAGATATAATTATGTAAATTGACAACAAACTCATATCTCATATCAAAATGTCACTGAGGGAGATAGTGTAATGAAAAAAGTTCTTATATTATTTCAGTGACAGCTCAAAACGCTGAAAAGGACTATATACACAAATATATGACAATAAAAACTTGAGTAGATTGTTTGGGCTATTAAAAAACTGAATAGTGTTACATACGTCTTTATTATGGAGATAAATTAATGTCAATGACTAGCTCAATTTGGGATTTTGTTGCAGTGTATATAAACACCATGTTTTTTTATCCTTCAGACCAGTTAATAATAAGAAAATTGGGTATAACCGAAAATTGTATATTAACTTTAAAAGATAAACAAAAAAAACTTACATTTTTGGCAAACTGGGCATTCATATTTCCTTTTAATTTTCTTAAAAATCTTCGTTGAATATATTTCCTCGTTAACTATATTTTTAGTTTCTAAATCATATAAATCTGTTTCTATATCTAGAATTTCATTTTTAATATTAAACTCGAGTTCAGGTTTAACTTCTATTAAATTTGTGAAAGAACATTCTTGTTTTATTTCAATTTCTTCCGTTACAAGCGATACATCTGTTTTGATGTTTAACTCTTCATTTTTCACATTACATTTATTAAATTTAAATTCCTGTGTTTGACAATTATCTTCCAGAAGAGTCCAAATATGTGATTCTTCAATTTTCTGAAATTCTATATCAGAAAGTGGTGATGGTTCGAGTTTAACTTGTACCAAATTTGTATCGGAAAATTCTTGTTTTATATCCATTTTTGTTTTTGACCTTTTTCTTTCTATTTAAAACGCTTTTAAAATTATAAATCAGTTTTCTATTTATCTGTCAACCGATTGACAATTTACAGCTATCTACTTCTTTTTAATGGCCTTGTTCTATTAAAGAGTTAGTCAGGAAATTGGTTCTACAAAAGTGAGTTTGTTTGTAATAAGTCGGATTCCCACTAGGCGGAAATTTTGCAGGCGGATTTTCCGCCTAGTGGGAATCCGTCTTTATAAAACTTATTGTCGTTTATGTTTTTTCTTTCTGTTTAATAATATATAACTTCCTTAAAACATTTTTTCAGTTTCAAAGACCGTTTTAAAACAGTTTCTATCTTGACGTCACTACATTTATGAACCGTTACATTTTAAAACGTCACGTGTACGTCAATTATCATTCTAAATCTGCCAAAAATTCAAATTAAAATGGGTGTTGCGAATTTTGTGAAAAATCAGCTGCATTCATATTTTGTGCAATTCCTAACCAGATAGAATTTTTGCATGTACATTTATCAGAAAATTTATAATTTAGTTTTTTTCGTGTAGTTAAAAATACGCTGTGGCCACTTTATCAGCCTCTGTCTGGGTTCTAGAACTTTATTTGTGGTAACAAGTCCCTATTTGGCAATTGTTTATTTATTTGAACCACTCAATTTTGATTATCTTCAATTTCTGTCAATTGTTGAAGATATTCCTGCGCAAGTATATCATTTAAAATGGTTTAAAGAAACGTTCAGAATATATTAATCAATTACTTATGATTGTTTTTCATTGCCAAAAGAATTAAAAAGGGAACTAAAGCCGTGCAGTGTAATTGTCCACTGTGAGCAAAAATTTTCCTAAAATTAGTTTCAGAATCAAGTGTGACGTCATTAATTGTTCAAGAAAATGAAGTGTTTTAAAATTGTTTCAAACAGTGTTAAAAAAGTTTTTCAAAAAAATGCCTTTATACTTCTCTATTGTTTTAATTTAGACATATAGTTTTTGCTTTCGAGGTAGTTCATTTTTATTGAGTGTCGTAGAGTATGAGGCCGAGGCCACACAGAAAAAAGAAGAGTGACATCAATGGCACAAAGAAGTAGGGTTAGAATAGATTAAATAAATTACTTTCATATTTATGTACATTTTATTGTTTTTACAAAAATTGTAGCATGAACCTTCCTAGTTACAAGAAAACTATAAAAATACTGATTTTATAATGCATGGAAATATAACAGGTATCGATAATATAGATAATAACTTAATACAAAATCTATTTAATATTTTTTTGTAGATAAAGATATAAACGATGTTTTTGACGATATTTTACTTTTTGAAGAAAATGTGATTGATGATGCATACGAAGAAGGTTTTAAAATAGGTGTACTGCAAGGAAACAAAGAGGGTTATCATTTAGGGTATCACAGAGGTGCAGAAATAGGTGCCGAAGTAGGTTTTTATTTAGGAATCACTGAAAAGTACTTGGATTATTATTCTAAAATTGAATCGACAAAAATATTAAATTCTTTAGAGAATTTAAAAAAGTTTGCTCTTGAATTTCCTAAAGTTAATTCAGCCGATGTTGATGTGTTTGAGTTACTAAATAATATTAGAGCACAGTTTAAAAAACTTTGCGTTCAAATGAAACTTAATATATCCTATACGGAAAAGAATAATTTGAGTTTTTAAAAAATGACTAAATTACTAAAAGAAAATATCGAACAGTTATTACTCTATATAAAACATTTTTTACCACTAGCTAATGTTCATATGGTAGATTATTTTACAAAAAATGTATACCAAACTTATGTACCGTTAAAAATTCAAAATGAAATTAATCAAATGGGATATGAAAATGTTATGAACAAAATTTTCATTAACGATTTTATAGATTTACCAAATTTAAAAGAGTATGCGAAACAATCAAAAGATTTTACGTTAAAAAACTTGGAAATATGTCTCAGCATTGATCAACTTCAATCGAAACTGTCTTGTTCTGATATATTAAAGTTAAAATTAAATATATTTATGACTAATAAAAAATCTCATGAAGTAGAAATACTCAGTTATGTAGCAGCAGCAATAAAAAATATTTCCGGAACTACACATTTAGTAGATATTGGAGATGGTAAAGGTTATTTGAGTTCTATGTTAGCATTGCATCATAAAATACCTGTTTTAGGTATAGATGCATCGGAAATAAATACTAATGGAGCTGTTAAAAGAGTTAAAAAGTTATCACGAGTTTGGAATAGTGAAGTTAGTAAAATAATAAAAAATGAATCTAATAAAACTTCAGTGGATAAATATAAACAAATAACAAAATATGTTGATGAAACTATTAATTTTGAAGAGCTTATATCAAATATATTTTTGGAATCATCAAATGGAATAGGACTCGTAGGTTTACATACTTGTGGAAACTTATCTACTACATGTTTAAAAATTTTCGCTACTGATAATAGTATTAAAACTATATGTAATGTTGGTTGTTGTTATCATTTCCTTGGAGAAGCTTTTGAAAAAGATGATTTAGATATAATTGGTTTTCCTATGAGTAATTTTCTTAAAGTTAAAAATATTAAAATCGGTCGAGCAGCAAGAATGATTGCTGCACAATCTATGGAAAGGATTTTGGAAAAAAAAGAGACACCTAATCAAATAATATTCTACAGAGCATTATTTGAAATACTTCTTGAAAAACGCTTTAAAAATTTACCAGCAGAAAAAAGACAAGTCGGTAGATTTAGAAAAAAAGCTGATAATTTTGTAGATTATACTAGAAAAGCTTTAAAAAGATTAAATTTAGAGTTAAATATTACTGATTCGGAGATTGAAAATTTGTTAAATGATTATAAAGACAGGGAGTACGAATTGTATGTTTTCTTTTTGATAAGGAATATGTTATCTCCTATTATTGAATCTTTAATTTTAATGGATCGGCTTTTATATTTATTAGAATTGGGTTTCGAAAATTCTTATATTGTACAATTGTTTGATCCTATTGTATCTCCAAGATGTTATGGATTGTTGGCTATTAAATAATTTTGAAAATGTACATATAATTTAACTATTTATATATGTTTAAATTTGTAAATATTTGTTTTATTCTAACCTTACACTTCTTCTTTTTTTAAAAAAGGTCTCGGCAATGAAGCCGAATACCAGTAAGAAAATATATGTGTGGAGTAACAACTAGAATGCGTACCAACAATGGCCGACATATTACAATTACTTTGCTAAGAATATATCGCAAGTAAAAACGAGCATTTACCATCGAGTATGCATGGTAATGTGCGATCACCCATGTATAACTGTTATTTTCAAAGTTGTGAGTGTTCCGCTATTTGAGCATCCGCCATTTGCAAAACCCATCGTGTTCCACCTAGAGAGAATAATATGCTATATATTCTGAGTTACTTCATAATGCAGGTGTACCACTGTAAAAGGAAAAGTTAACAGTAGCGGCGTTAACTTAATATTTATTTATTAGTCCTTTTTTTGAATTTATTCTTATAACACGGCATTTTAAACTCAAATTATATAAAACTATGGTACTACAATATATGAAATTAAAATATAAGTAAATGAAATAAACTGAACATAATTAAAAGTACTTAATTAAAGTTCTATCACAAAACTTATAGCAAATATTTATTTCTTCAAATTCACAGAAAACGACGTTATAATTAGACTTTATGTCATCTGTCAAAATTTTGCAAAATAATGTAAACAAAGTGAACCCCCTTGTATTTATCATCACTTTTTAATACACATTCATTTTTAATAACGTAAGTAGAAGATGAACTGTTTTTCGAGTATATTTAGTGTCACTTTTGTTTCAACTCACTATATTGTAGCATTCTAGTTGGTAACATCGATTTTCTTAGCAGATACGTAAAATAAATGGGATTTTTGTTTTGGAACTAGGTGACAGGCGTTACAAATGTTGTCAAGTTTGTATTTGTTTGATGCTTCGTTTTAGCTTATATTTTTGTTTCACAATGCATTATTAAATTTTTGATAGAGAAAACATTAAAATGGCGACTACAAGATGGCGGACGAGATATGTGATTATGGTCAGATTTTATTCAAAATTGGTATGTGAGGGTTTTTGGAGTTGGAAATTATGAATTTGTTGTTAAAATTCAATGAATTCAAGATGGCGGACGAGATTTATGATTATGGTCAGATTTTATTCAAAATTGGTATGTGAGGGTTTTTGGGGTCGGAGATTATTTTTTGTTAAAAAATTTATAAATCCAAGATGGAAACTCTAAGATAGCGGACAAGATGGACTACAATATGGCGGACGAGATATGTGATTATAGTCAGATTTTATTCAAAATTGGTATGTGAGGGTTTTTAGGGTCGGAGTTTTTGGGGTCGGAGATTATGATTTTTTGTTAAAAAAAATTATAAATCCAAGATGGAAACTCTAAGATAGCGGACAAGATGGACTACAATATGGCGGACGAGATATGTAATTATAGTCAGATTTTATTCAAAATTGGTATGTGAGGGTTTTTGGGGTCCGAGATTATTTTTTGTTAAAAAATTTATAAATCCAAGATGGAAACACTAAGATAGCGGACAATATTTATTACAATATGGCGGACGAGATATGTGATTATAGTCAGATTTTATTCAAAATTGGTATGTGAGGGTTTTTAGGGTCGGAGTTTTTGGGGTCGGAGATTATGATTTTTTGTTAAAAAAATTATAAATCCAAGATGGAAACTCTAAGATAGCGGACAAGATGGACTACAATATGGCGGACGAGATATGTGATTATAGTCAGATTTTATTCAAAATTGGTATGTGAGGGTTTTTGGGGTCGGAGATTATTTTTTGTTAAAAAATTTATAAATCCAAGATGGAAACTCTAAGATAGCAGACAATATGGATTACAATATGGCGGACGAGATATGTGATTATAGTCAGATTTTATTCAAAATTGGTATGTGAAGGTTTTTGGGGTCGGAGATTATTTTTTGTTAAAAAATTTATAAATCCAAGATGGAAACTCTAAGATAGCGGACAATATGGACTACAATATGGCGGACGAGATATGTGATTATAGTCAGATTTTATTCAAAATTGGTATGTGAGGGTTTTTGGGGTCGGAGTTTTTGGGGTCGGAGATTATGATTTTTTGTTAAAAAAATTATAAATCCAAGATGGAAACTCTAAGATAGCGGACAAGATGGACTACAATATGGCGGACGAGATATGTGATTATAGTCAGATTTTATTCAAAATTGGTATGTGAGGGTTTTTGGGCTCGGAGATTATGATTTTTTGTTAAAAAAATTATAAATTCAAGATGGCAACTCTAAGATAACGGACAAGATGGACTGATTCTATTTAAAATTGGTATGTGTCGGATATGATGAATTTTTTGTTAAAATTAATAAATTCCAGATGGCGGCTCTAAGATGGTGGACGAGATTTGTGATTCAATTTTTAGTTCACTACAAAGCGATTTTATTTTTATATTAATTTTAATAGAGTAGAACAAATAGTGAAAATCATATAGTTCGATTATAGTTTTATTTAATATTTGTTAACTTTTAAAAAGTATCAAACGGTTTTACCGCCAAATCATTATAAACTTTAACCCATCCTTCGTATACATTATTTTTAAGATCCGTTTTGATAGTTAAAGTATCATTGATATCTAAATATTGGAAATTATTTGGATTTACTGTAGGCCAAGATGTGACTCCCAATAAGTCGGTATTTTCCGAAATTGGATCCCTAAAACAAAATTATTGAATATTCAAATAAATAAAACCATATTTTAATATTTATGTACATACTGTTGTATATTTACTAATAATAACTTAAAGAAACTCAGATTTATTATAAACTATATTTGTCTGATACATTTTGCCACGAACTGGGATTTCCGATCTCGATTCGATTTTATCGACAATCGATCTTTTGTGATTTTTTGGATCGATTTATTTAAGTCGAAATCAATCTAAAGAATCGGAGAAAATAGTTGCGATCGGAGATCGATTCTTTTGCCAAAGTATTTCTAAACTAGTCAAAATGAGTCAGTGAATACATTTTTGATAAATAATAATGTTTGTATCATTAAAATAAGTTCAATTGTTCTTGTAAATTGAATCGATTTTCATGAGATCGATTTTTTTGTCCATCCTATTTATTCTAAATCTAACTTTGACTCAACGATTTGTATCGATCTTCTTGACAAAGATCGGAAACCATGGAGCTAACTAGACAATTGACACCAGTCATTTTTACAGTATACCAACCTTAAAACTTTATAATACTCATAAACATAACAGGTACTTACAAGTTTTTTGCAAAATTTGTAAACAATGTTCTGTATCGTTCACTAGTTAATATATCCCCTTTGGGCATTACATTTAAATTCGAATTATTATTAGAAACCCATATATAAGTGTTGTCATCAGAATGTGCTACCCTATTTGCATCTAAATAAAATAAAACGTAAGTAACAATATTATATGTAATTTTATAATTATATTTACCTGGAATGTAAGGATGATCACCAGGCATAGTACCAATATAAGAAAATTGATAAAAATAAACATTACTATATCTAGATTGAGTTTTAGCATGATGAATAATGGCTCTTCCAAATGATGTGTCACTAAAAAACTAAAATATTTCATTTTTTTTTGTAAATGTTCATAAGTCCATTTATTAGTACATGAATCAAATTCGATATAAGAAAAAAAAAATTTACAGCTCTACCTCTGCGGTGGTGTGGAAATGAGTTTTTTCTCCGCGCCTTCTTTGAGCACGTTTCCGGTTATTATCTAAATATCGTATTGTATTTTTTTATGAACGCTGCAACACCGCACGTATTTAGATGTAAATAAGTGCGGTGTTGCAGCGATTGTAGCTTTCATAAGAAAATAAAATACCTATACGAAAAACTTGTTTATGCAAAAGCTATTGGGAATTGTAGTATTTTTAGAGGACTTTCTAATAGTTAGATCATTGTTATAAGATTTTGGACAATTTTAGACCATTTTCTTAATAATTACATTATTTTGGACAATTCTTAGGTGAATTGGGGATAATTATAGACGATTTAACAAGATTTTGGTCAATTTTTGGTTATTTTAGACAATTTTAGACCATTTTATTTTAGACAATGATAGATGATTTTGGACTTTGTAGCTTTTTTTGATAAATTTACATTATTTTGGAAAATTCTTTGGCAAATTGGGGTATTTTAGACGATTATATAAGAGTCTAAACAATTATTAGAGGATTTTGGACAATTTTAGACCATGTTATATAATTTTGAACAAGTCTCTAATTAATTCAGGTAATTTTAAGGCGTTTTATTATGATTTTAGACAATTATTAAAGGATTTTGGACAATTTTAAACCATTTTAGATTATTTTGGACAATTATTAGTCTTTTAGACAATTCTCTGATCAATTTAGATTACTTTAGACAGTATTTATTATTATTTTAGACAAATGTTAGACGGTTTTGGACAATTTTTGATTATTTTGGACAATCCATTGATCAATTTAAGCAATTTTAGACCGTTTTATATTCATTTAGACAATGGCAGAGGATTTTAGACTTTTTAAAACTCTTTTGACAAATTTACATTGTTTTGAAAAATTCTCTGGTGAATTGGGATAACTTTAGACGATTTTGGACAATTTTAGAACATTTTAGACTATTTTCTACAATTATGTAATTAATTTTAGACTGTCTTTTAGACAATTCTCTGATCAATTTAAGTAACTTTAAATCGTAGACAATTGTTAGAAGATTATGGATAATTTTAGATTATTTTGAACAATTCGTTAATCAATTTAAGTTCTTTTAAACTGTTTTATTATTGTTTTAGAGAATGGCAGAGGATTTTAGTTTTCAGGCATTTTTTTAACAAATTTAATATGAGTAAAAATGGTTAAAAAGTTGAAAAACCCACACCACTCCAAATTTTTCACATTTTTTGCTTATTAAATTAGCAAAAAATAATTTTTTCAACAATTAAATTGTTTACATGAAGTTCAAAATTTTATTGTAGTCAAGAATTGGTGATTGATTGACACGGTACTCAAAAAGATCAATTTGAGTAAAAAATATCAGAAAAACAAACCCACATATATTAAGTTAATATGAACAGTTCTTACTTGAACCAATTTTCCAGGATTTTCTTGAAACATTCCATCAGTATAAATTTGTTTAATTGCCATTCCTGCGTTTTGTTTATCAAATTCGTCAGTTAATTGCATATTATCGTTAACTAAAATAGTAACATTATTGTCTACAGCTTTAGTGGTCCAAGTAGTAAAACTGTTCAAATCTAAAAAAAAACAAACGCAAAAAATAGTTAAAAAACACCAATTCTGGATATTGGAAGATTGACTTGACCTTATCTGATAGACCTTAATTTATATTTTTTTCTTGTGTCTAAGAGTTGGGTACATAAAAATACAAGGTATAAGGTACATGCAATATTTCATTAGCTCTCCCGTACATTGAGTGGCCAATCTGCCAACCTTCCTCAGGAAGATTAAAGCAGGAACGGGCGATCAAAAATGATAAATTTAATAAGAAAAAGGTATACGTCACGGATAAAAAATTATATAAATATCAAGTATTTGTTATTACAAGAGAAAAGGGCCGACAGACTGCAATAAAATGGCCTTAATATATGTGTCATTCAGCATACAGTTTAGTCAACAACTCAGTAATTATTTCCAATAATTTTTAATCATGGCGTTTATCCTTTTTTGTCACATATATTTAATCTACTTTGTTGCAGTCTGCCCGTCCCTTCTATTTTACGAAATCGTCTGTCAATAATTTTGAGCCTTTTGTGATAACAAATAATTTATATTTATATAATTTTTATCCGTGAGGTTTATCTATTTTTTATCAAATTTATCATTTTTGATCAGCTGCCCCTGCTTTAACCCTCCTGGCAGATTGGCCACTTAATGTTCTGGAGAGCTCTCTAGCTATAAATATTGCATGTATCCTATACCTTGTATATTATGTAGCCATAGCTCTTGGTCTATTTACCTGAAGCATCCCAAATCATTTCTTCAGAACAAATACCAATAATTAACGGAACAGTTTGCATACGACCATTTTCCAAAGCATCGTACATCCGTTCAGTTATAAAAGCATTTTCGTGATCAGGTTCGATTACTGGAGTAAACAAGAATCCCTGAATAATTTGATCATCATATAAATTTTGCTAAAAATATTTTACGTTTAAACGAAATTCACTTTATTAATATTTACTTACTGGAAAATCCGAAGCTGCTGCATTATTAAGTTCGGCAGCAGGAACGCTTTGCAAAAATTCCAATAATTCTTTCGAACTGGCTTCAATAATAAAATTCGGATTTAAATAAGATGCTAAAGCGTATGCGATATCTTTGTGATTCCTTTGATATCCCCATGGACAAAGAGTGGAACCGCTTTGAGAAATTGCAGCTCGAAATAAACCTTAAATCAAAAAGTAGTAAAAACAGTAATACTAAATTTTAAAAAAAGTATAATAACTAGCTCAAACCGAATGTGTCACCTGTTAATAATCATAAATTTCGTCCGCCATCTTGAATTTATTAATTTTGACAAAAAATGTATATATTTTTCGACAATAAGAATAACTCCCAATTACGACTTTTAAATAGAATCGAATCCACATATATTGCCCGCCATTTTGAATTTATTAATAAAAAATAGCAATCTCCAACTCCAAAAACCTCTACATAACAATTTTAAATAAAATCTGTCAATAATAGTAAATATCGTCCGCCATCTTGGAGTCGAAATCTTGAATTTAATAATTTTGACAAAATATTCATAATCTAAAATCCTACACATATCAATGTTAAATGGAATCGGTAAACAATCATAATGTCGCTCGCCATCTTGAATGTATTCATTTTGAGAAAAAAATCGTAATCTCTGACCCCAAAAACCTCCACATACCAATTTTGAATGAAATCGGTTCATAATTATAAATCTCGTCAGCCATCTTGGAATCGCCATCTTGTATTTAAAATTCATATCTAGACACCATAACGTACAAATTTTTTCAACAACAATACAAATAGCTAAAACCGTAACAAACAATCAAACATCTAAAGATCCAAAAAAGAAAACTCAACAAAAATATATAATAAGGATGGCACTGTATTCAGCGAAAATAAAATAAGAACTGATACTTTGCATGATTTTAGTTTATGTATTTAATCCCAAAAGAAATGTTTTTTTTTTCATGAACAAGAACCAATTATATAACGGAGACATTGATACTGCGCATGATTTTTTAATGTTGCACAAGGTGTCCTAAATCCATAAATACCGTTTGTCCTGGTAAAAGTGGGTCAATTATAACAAAGTTAGACGCAAGACAAGGAAATAAAAATCAGTTTATAATTTTTAAATGATAAATCTCTTAACATCTACGCTTATCATTTTAATCGCGTGTAATATAAAGTAATAAATCATACTTAAAAATTATCTTTGAGTAAATATCAATATTTAGTTTTTAATTAAATATTTACAACGATTTTTTTTTTAGTATATAGGGCGACTAAATATCCTTTTTCTAATTTTTAGTTTCTTTTGTAAATGGAATTTTTAATCACCCTATATAGTTTGATGAAAAAAAATATAAATACAAGAATTATTTTTACCTTTTGACTTTTCACTCATTAATTGATATGTAACTGAGGCACCTCCAGCACTCTGTCCAAAAATTGTTACTTTACTTGGATCACCACCAAAATATTTGATATTTTCTTGAACCCATTGTAAACCCAAAAGTTGATCTTTAAGTCCATAATTTCCGGGGATGACTGTATCTCCGGTAGAAATAAAACCTAAAAATAAATTTTATATAATTTATATTATGAACCAAACGGCCAAAACATACATAAAAGAAGATTTTAACTATTTTAAAGAACTAGGTGACGTCATTTTATAGTGAATACCATTTGCACCATAATAGTTATCGATATAATTTAATTAGAAAATTAATATTTTCATCGGTACAAAAGTAAGTATATTTCGTTTCATTTTGTAACAAAAAAAGCTATTTTTTTTTGTTAAAATATAATAAGAAATGAAATTTTAATGAATTAAAAATTAATCCTGTTTAGAATAATTTGAAAAAATCCCAAATTGACAATTTAAGTGGTTCAATTGAAATTATATACAGCAAACAAACATTTATGTAAAATTCAAGATGGCGATTCCAAGATGGCGGACAATTTTTATGATTATTTACAAATTTTATTCGAAATAGGTATTTGGGGGTTTTTGGAGTCGGAGATTATAAATTTTGTGTAAAAATTGAAAAATTAAAGATGGCGGACGAGATTTATGAATATTTACCGATTCAATTCAAAATTGGTATGTAAGGGTTTTTAATAAATTCAAGATGGCGACTTCAAGATAGCAGACGATATTTACGATTATGTAGGGATTCTATATAACAATTTATTTTACGCTGATTTTACTTACCGAACGGTCCAACTCTATAATTAACAGTTACCAATACAATTCCATGTTCCATCCAATAATGGGGTCCGTGAAATTCGAAATTTGCAGCTCCGTTAACAAAACCTCCTCCAAATATGTAATACATGACCGGGAGAGATACGTTTAGAGATGGATACTATAATAAAATATTAAAATTATAAGTAGATAAACTATGTGAGTCTCATGTCAACAAAATTATTGTTTTTTCTACAGCATTGATTATCAAATTCTCAGAAAATTTTATTCTTTATAAAAGCTTATAAATCACTTAAAATGTATTAGACCATAGCAGATATTGTTAAAAAAATATTTTCTGCTCCAATTAAAATTAATTATTGAGAAATAAAAATCGAAAAATTGTACAAATATAAAAAAAAGATTTAACGGTCATTGTACTCTCATAATTCATCTACTAAGATGATTTAATAACTTGGCAATTTGTTTATTTTTTTTAATTATTTTATGAACAATATTTGTACTAATGTATACTTTGTTTATGAATAAAACATTGCTTATTTTATTCATAATGATCTTTACAACTTTCGTTGTTATTCCTCGAGGTATGTCACTTGTCGCTTGTCAATATTTGACAGTAACAGCGTTACCAACTTAACTTAAATTTATTATGATACTATTAATACTAACCAGTGGTGTGTAAACGTTTACATATAAACAATCTTCGTTTTCTACTAGACTTTTATTGGGAAGATTGAATTGGTTGGTTTGTTGGAAGCACATTTTAGTATTTTTGGTAGCGTCTAAAATCCCGTTCCATTTTTCGGCAGGTTGAGGTTCCTTTGTAAGAAAAAATATTAATTTTTCAAAAAAAATTACTCTTAAATATTTTTTAAACAAAAATTCTTAAATGTTTGCTGTGGTGCAAAAAACTTTAATTAAAAAAATCTAAATTCACACAATTAAAATTTTTATAGGTATAAATGTACCTTAAATCTGAGATTGCCAATGGGTGGTTTAGCATAAGGAATTTGCTGGAAAGCATAAAAAGAAATTCCTCTTTGGGAATATTCTTCTCTTCCTTGTATAACACCATTTGGAACGGTTACTTGTGCATTCTAAAAAACAGCAAATTTTATTATATTAGACCATCTTTACGAATATTTAATATTTTGTTGCTTACAATGTAAATCACTAGTCCAATAAACCACAAAAAAAAATTTAAAATCATTGTAATAAATAACCTGTTTAGGTGGAAAATTCAATTTATATAATATATTATAACATCATATTTAATTTATATTTTCCGGTTATCAATAAAATATTTTAATGCAACATAATCAATCATGTTTTAATAAGATAAAAAAATAGTAATCAGAATTCAAATAACTAAAGTTACAGGGTACTCAAATAATCCACTCTCAAATTTTTTATTTTTTTCATTTTTATAAAAAAAATTATTATTATTATTTATAAATTTTAACTGAATCTGCATATTTAATTGTTTCTGAAATAAACATGTAGTAATTTAAGTGATCCACCCTGTACATTTAATATATTTATGTCAAACATAATTACAGAGATTAAACATTTTAAAATCGTATAATTTTGCATTTAACTTTTAAATTTAACGTTTCCATGCATTATTAATGAATAAAATTAGGTTATATTTTATCCGTTTTTTTCAACGCTAAATATCGGGCAAGTAACTAAATTTTAAGTGAAAGAAAATGAAACGCACTTTTGAATGCCATCAAAGTATACAGGGTATTCCATACAAAATAATACATATTTTTTTCATTTATTTTTGACCAAAATTAGTAAAAATAAAAAATAAAATGTAAACAAACGTCATTAAAAATTATTCGGTAAATAAAACCAATTAGTGAAGTAGATAAACTACGTTCGTTCTACCACAACCATAGGGAATTCAACGTGTTAGAGAGAGATGAATAGGAAATTCAGCGTGTCAGAAAGAGAGACCGATATCTCCTTCAGTTACTTCAGATCCGTTTGGTCCGATGGCGGACGTACCTGACTGAGCTGAAGTACCTGAAGACCGAATCAGATGGAGCTGAAGTACTTGAAGGAGATATAGGTCTCTCTTTCTGACAAGCTGAATTTCCTATACCTATCTCTCTCTAACACGTTGAAACCCCTCTATTGGCAGTAGAACGAACGTAGAGTATCTACTGGTAAATGTTACTTTTTGACATACCCTGTTGCGGTGGTTGGAATTTTTTGCTTATTTTTCCGTTAATCTACATGTAAACTCCTATTCAACGATGTCACTTTAATAATTTTTCCGTAAACTCAGAGTAGTTGGGGGTTGAAGAGGGTATTTTCACGTATTATTTTAGGCCCACTACCCCTTAGGTCTGCCCATGTAAAATAGTTCAAAGCGATGTGTAGTGACCTTGAACAGCACGAAAATTGCCATAATGGACCTTGGATTTTCTTATGGATATTTTGCTGATAAGGGGCTAGAATGAGTGTTGCTTCTTTACTTACTGAAAACCTGGTTTCTTTATCTGTTTAAAATTGTTTCCTATTATTTGGGACGCACTGTATAATAAAAACGTCTCTCTTCAATGGCCCATATAAAGGTACTTCAAAATTTTTATAAAGAATTTTATGAAGATTCAAATATTCATATAGTTTTCGAAAATTGGAAAAAATTAAAAAACAGTTTTTCTAATTTTTATTATAAAATAAGTTTTTAGAAGGTCACTTTAAAAATATTTTTTAAAAATCAGGTTTCCTGGGGATTTTTTTATTTTTAGTTTTTGGTTTTAAATCTATAGTAAATTTTTTTTTTGATCTATTGTAATAGTCACTCTACCTAATCTTTTTTCAGTTATAGAAAATTGGAATCAGTTTTTTATTTTCAATTTTGAAATTCCAAAAAGATTAGAAATAGATATTTCGAACCAGAGATTTGTTAAATTTATTTTTGAATTAATTTCTAAATTGAAAGCAAGTAATAGAAGCAAACTGTATTTCAAAAGGAAACTGTAAATTTCAGTTACATGTCTTCTTTTTCTTAAGATCACTCAATAGTCTCGGCGAGTGGATGAGGACACATTTCTTCTTTTTTCTGGTCATTAAACCCGCTTTAAAACCAGCTCCATTTTGTAAAAACTAATTACATTTTTATTTTTGTAATATTTAATTAGTACATTTATATTGATTGATTAATTGACCTAATAATATAGAAGACAGATGAGAATTGGGCTATTTTGAGAGAGAGATGAAACGATGGTTCGGCCAACTTCTATATCTCTCTCAAAACAGTATCGTATAGTTAGGATGATAGAGATAGTACTAGACCGAACATATACGCCATTTTCCTTACTCTTTTTAGCAAAAAAATACGATATACGGGTTGAGCACGTTCTTGAGTATATGTCAATGGTTAACGAAGATAAAATAAAACTAGTAGAATATAAGTTTGTTTTTATTAAAAAAGAAGACGTGAATGCCGATAGCGTAAACTTAGACAGTCCAAAAATAACTAAATAGAGTTTGTTTCTATTGCATATGTAAACCGATAGATGGCACAACACACGCTTGAACTTCAATATGGCTTCCTCTGAAAAGGTCTATTATAGATAGAATAAAAAAAACTTCAAATTATACAATAATGTTTATTGTTTACAATTTAGTAAATCATTAATAATTATCCGAATAGAGATTAATACTATTTTTTAACAGTCTTTATAATTGTACATTGAAAAAAGTTTCATACTTCGGATACTTATATATAATAGGTAAATAATTTTTTACATTTATTTACATACATTAAGGCAACACTGAAGCATGTAATACACCATTAAAAAAATAATACACGATTTAGGAGATTCAAATTAAAAAATTATTGTTTATTGTATGGTGTATTATACAAGCGTTTGTTAATATTTGTTTTTGTATAATATACAATTTTTTTTAATACTTAACTTATATTTATAATAAATAAAACCTTTTCTATGTTATTAATATATAAATTAAACAATTTCGTTTATTGACAATTGAAATTTAAAGCAATATAAAGGAGATAAACATTATATATTGATTAAAAAATAATATTAATATTTAACCACGTGTACATTATATGTTACGCCTCTGGTTTTGTTATTTAAAAAAATCGAATAGCAATAGCAGTGCTACCAATCTTTTGAATGTTACGGGGTACTTTTGTTGTAACGAAATCTAATATACATGATAATATGTAGATATTACTTATTTAATATGATACGTGAAATAATTATGCACAAATTTACTTTTTATTTAAGAAATAGCAGATTAAAATAAACAATGACGTTTTAGGGTATTAGTCATAAGAATGGAATGTGGTCTGTATAAAGACGAAATATATGTCATTATTACGATTACTTTTTCGAGAAATATACATCGAATCTTGAGAGATAAAATACGTGTTTTATTTTTAATAAATAGTCGTTATTTACTTATTATCAACGTTACTTTGAAAACGGGACTGTCTATGAAACCAACATTTATTTACGTCTTTATCTTTATGTTATATCGATTGTGATTTTTATTTGTGATTGTGAGAGTGTTCTGAAAAATGGAGAATGAATATATAAAAGCTATATCAAATAATCTACCTACCGACTATTAACGAAAGCCACTCAAAATCGATATAACGATTATTTTAGTTTTACCACCAAATCAAATATGTGGTCCAGTAGACACTTTCAAACTAAATCTGCAAATGGGGAGGAGTTACAGGTCGTAGGTCATAACCCGCGAGATTTGAAAATGGAAGTCAGTAATGCCCAAAAGCGGAAGATTTAAAATTATTAATCAATATAGATAATACATTTTGATTTTAAATATTTATAAGTGATTTTTAAAAAAATCACAAAAGGAGCCCATTGGAATATTTACATGTGTTTAGGATTTGAATTTAGGGGAAAAACGTTTTACTATTGGCAGAACTGAATTTTAGTAATATTTGGCATAACCAATTTCAATTTGACATTGTGTATTCTCTTAATATTTTTTACAAAGTTATGAGTGTATAGTGTGTATTATTTTTAGTTTTGAGTTCTCTTAATTAATACTTTTACAAAGTGCATAAAATTAGTGAGTTAACAGTCTATTTTGAACGAAAACGTGAAAATGCTAGACCATTTTTTCCACTTATTGGTGTACGATGAAACGTAAGTAATCCATTATTAATACTTTTATTATGAATAATATCTAAATATTTTTACGTATTAGTAAAGTAAATTTGCGTAGCTCTGATTTTACACGTTTTCGCTTAATGATTTCATAGAAAAGTTCCAAAATATTTAAAAATACGTGATACATGTATCAAATTAATTTTCAGTGGCGTAGCAGACTGATTAATGATAGAATCTGTAATTTTTAGCAATATTTTTACAAAAATGTTAAAAATGACTTAATATACGTTTATCAGGTCACTAATTTACAGTGGTGTAGGAAAATAAATATTAAATATAAACTTGTTAATAATGAATGTACCTAATAATTTATTTTTATAATTTTTCTGTATTTCATGAATTTGATGTTTTTTTTTTAAAGTATGAATTACAAATAACAATATATTTTCTTTCTTGATTTATTAAATCTAAAGAAGTAAAAATGTACAGTAACTTTTTATTCTTTCGGAAAGTAATAAATACATCACTTTTATATTAATAAATGTTTATAACATTTATCTCCTTTATTATATAGCCATTATGCAACTTTCTTAACTATAATGAGAATTCTTAAGACTAGGTCCGTCAATTTTTAATATCAATGTATAAAAAAATACTAATTCCGAGTAATAAATAATAAATCAGATCTAAAATTAAAAATTTTCAAGCTACACACACGTTTTTGCGAATTTTAGTTTGTTACAATCATTTTTATTTTTAATCCCCTTTTAGCACAACCATCTTGGACAAACAAATAATTTACCTAAACCCTAGTTTCTACGTCATCACTCATTCTATCAAAATCATCAGGGCTTCTTAAATTATGTTTGACGTCACTAATAAATGAATTTATTTCAGAATCTGATAAACATTGACTAGTATGAGTGTTTTTATTCTGTGGCCCTCTGCGTATTTGTTGATACAATTCATCCAAATCACTGACGGATACGCTACTAGCCCTACTCTGTCCATCGCCTGTACCTAGCCTTAAATTTTGAGGATTACTATAAATTCTTGGGGTTGATTCGCCCCCCAACGACGAAGAATCTATCGCATAAAAGTCGCGTTGGATTGTGGATGCTGTTATTGTAGATTTTTGGTAATAATCATCTCTAGGATTAACATCGATTATTTGACAATAATTGGGATCGTGATCTGTAAAAACACTTAATGGACTATTTTCTCTTCTAATAGAAACGACTGCTTCGCTGGTTTCTGTAGTCGTAAAACTTTCTTGATTAGGTAAAATAGTCTTATCTTTGTCTAATATAGAATCAGATATAGTTTCAGAACTATAATCTATGTTTGATCTTTGTTTATCCATTGTATTTTGTTTTTTCTTAATAGATAATTCTTTTTTTCTTAATCTCTCAACTAAATTTTCAACAGGAATATTATCCGTATAATCAAAATCTTCCAAACTATCCGAGAAAATATTAGGATTTTTTTGTTGTATCTTATATTTATGTTCAACGTGAATATTAGTGTTATTAACTTTAGAATTTGTACCGTAAATATTTTGATCTGAATGGTTATTGATTTTAATTTTAGGTTCTGAAAAAACTGATGCTGTATCGCTGTTTACGTCGCGAGGAGGCTTAGCAAGATTATTCTTTTTCATCATACTTCTTTTTTGCCTTTTAAAAAATTTCCTAGCCACAATACTTTGGTGCGGATTATAAAATAAATCTGCATTAGTAGGATTTTCTATTATGTTAGGAATAACGCATGTTCTGTATTGGGCTCTATGAAGAACAACCAAGTTAACGTTATTTATTTTAGCTCCTTGTGGATCGCTGAACGATTCGTTTAAATCAACGGCGCCTTTTAGAAGATTACTATTCCTCGAATTAGTTTTTGAATGACTAGAAGTCCTACTAGTAGATCTAGAAATAATTTGACTTTCCACCAAATTACTAACAGGCAGTACAGGCAATGGTTGTACTTGTATTTGCGGAATATTAGGAGTAGTATCGGAAATATTTCTAGATCGTACTTTAAATATTCTTTTCCTTTTTAACCATCTAGCTAAAATAACCCATCGAGTACGTACATCGTTTCTAGCTACACAATAGAAAAATAATGTAAACGCACTTAAAGTTATCGCCAATATAGCAAAAGTTAAACTGAAAAAATCTTCTTCCATAGAAAATAAATGGAAGGGACTTTGAGTAGCAAAAGCACAGCTTAACCAAGTCATTATATAAATAAATAAAAATATAACGTAAGCTTTGAGCTGTGCAGATGGGGCATGCTCGGGATCTTCTATTTCACTCGATCCTGTTTTAGTACTAATACTGCGCACGCTTCTCGTTTCAACATTAGGATAATTTGGTTCTAAAAGATCCAAATCTACATGTTCAGTAGCTTGAGTACCTTCGCTAAGATGTCCGTTAGCATCTAAATTATAAATAGCACATCGTATCAGTAAGAAAAATATTATTAAAAAGATTATAAGTAATGCGCACGGAATATAAAGAGCGCTCAAAGCTGGTCCTGGTTTTAGAAAACAGTGACTAGTTGATGCATACTCATTCATATTAATAGCTGCTGATAAGCCGCATATTATAAGTCCTATACCCCATCCGACTAAATAAAGTCCCAAAATTGGTTTTTGTATGGGATAATCCAATGGTAAATCGTCATCTTCTAATCCAATCATGTCGTTTTTACTTAATCTTTTATACATACAATTTATTCCAACGCACATCCACAATAACGAGCATAATGTAAAGTAATGTAAAATCATACCAACTATTTGACATACTTTAACGTCTTCAGTTTGATAAATTCCGAATATATAAAAGAATCCAAGCAACGAAATTGCTATCCAAGTATTGACAAGCGAATGTTTAGTCTTTTTAGGAATTTGTATCGTCATGTAACACAATAAATATGTCAATATAACAATAATAAATGAAGTAAAAAGCACAAATACCCCAACATAAATAGCTGGATGGGATAATTTAAATCTAGCCCCAGTTTGTTTATTTTCTAATAATGTAATATCTTGAAGTAATCCGTAATAACCGAAATTATCGCAAGAAAATACCAGATAGTCTTGAATAGCATCAGAAAAGTTGCATCCTTTGGACGTCCAACTTCCTATACCGTTATTCGATGATGGGTCCCACCAAACTGGTAAAAACGGTGTTACTTCGTAGATTTGGGTATAAGGCGTCTTCAGCATCACGTAAACGGGATCCGATAGATTTCTAACTACAAAATCAACTGAAAACGACAAAATCATGTTAAGGTTTAATAATCTGAATACAAAATTTGGTGAAAATTAATGAAACTATAGACACATTTTTATTACATTTGCTTTTGATTTTTTAATCAAGTTGACCATTTAATACGCCATTTCCAGGCCAAAAATCGGGAAAATATGGAAGAAATAGAGAAAAACGGAAAAATTGCGAAAAATTGTGAAAACAGGAACAAATAGGACAAAATTATGAAAAATAGAGAAATTTGGTAGAGATTTAAAAATTGGGAAAAATAGTGAAGAATATTGAAAAAAGGGCAAAATAGGTAAAAATAACTACAAATAAGAACAGGTAGGGAAAAATAAGCAAAAATAAAGAAAACAGGAAAAACTAATGGAAACAGAAAAAATAGAAAGATATAGGAAAAATAGAAAAAAGTGGGGAAAAATCGGGAAAAGTAATAAAAAATAGGGAAATTAGAGAATTAATATGGCAATATTGGGAAAATAAGGAAAAAATGGAATAATGAAATAATGGAAAATATTAGGGATAAATATGGAAAAACAGGAAACAATAATGAAAAACTGGAAAATATGAAAAAATTGAAAAAATAGGAAATAATAGTGAAAATTGGGAAAAATAGCGAAAATTAGAGAAAATTGCAAAATTTGTGAAAAATAGAAAAAAAAACATGGACAAATGGGAATAAGAAAAAATTAGAAAAAGATACATAAAATAAAGAAATTAGAGATAAATACAGAAAAATCGAGAAAAAAAGAGAAATATTTGGGAAAATAGTGACAAATAGGAGAAAATAATGAAAAATAGGAAATAATAGATAGTAATTGAGACAAATACGAACAAGTAGAGAGAAACAAAAAAAAAAAATAATGAAAAACAGTAAAAATTGGAGGAAATGGTGAAAATATAAAAATGGGAAAAAAAGAATAAACTATGAAAAATCAGAGAAAAATAAGGTAAAAAAATTGGGAAAAATAAGAAAAAAATAAGAAGAAATGTTAAAAAATATGGAAAAATAAAGAAAAATAAGAAGAAATAAAAAAAAACCGGTCAAAAATATTAAATAATAGAAAATAATAGGAATAAATGGTAAAAAATGGTCCAAATAGGGACATATAGAAAAAAATAAGGGAAAATAAAAAAATGGGATAAAATAACAGAAAAAAAGGAATAAATAGAAAGAAATAGAAAAAATGGGAAAATAGCGAAACATTGAGAAAATAACTGGAAAAATAGTGAAAAATTAGGTAAAATATAAAAAAATTAGAAAACGATACATAAAATACTAAAAATTTGGGGGAAATGGGAAAATAGAGAAAAATATAAAAAATGGGGAAAACAGGAAAAAATATGGAAAAGCAGAGAAAAATAAGAAGTGTTGAAAAATATGGAAAAATGAAGAAAATAGCGTTAAATAAAAAAAAACAGAAAAAACAGTCAAAAACATTAAATTATAGGAAAAGGCCCAAATAGAAAAAATGGGAAAATGGCGAAAAATAGAGAAAATATGGGAAAAATATAGGAAAAATAGTGAAAAATTTTGAAAGATAAAATAGTAAAAATTGAGAAAATAAAACAAAATATATAAAAACAATAACAAATAGGAAAAAACAGAAATGGTACTCTTAAAAACTTACCCAAGTGTACTCCAACTACTGCTGACGTTACATCTTCTTTGCCATATCTTTCTTTATTAATAGAAAACATTTTACTGGTAGAATGTATCGCAACAAGAATATCGTAGGTCTTAATCGTAAGATTTTCTTTAATTTTTAATTGTCGAAATAGACTTTCTGGTATCGTAACAGAAGCATCAGCTGATCTACCTTGGAAACTAGTAGTATCTTGTTGATGCGAAGGAGCACATGAAAATAAAGAATCTTTCTTATTCGTTGGATCAGCATAGAGAGTACAAGTTAGACCGCGAAATGTATCCTTTTCCACAGGAAACACTTCTATAGCTAGATTGTTCTAAAAGTAGAAAATTAATTGTCATATTAAATAAATAACAATAACAAAGTTTTTTTCTTGTCTCACCTTTTGGAAGTTTGAGGGATTTAAAACGAGAGCAATGTTTTCGGTGGCATTTATGAGTCTCCAAGAAGTCCCATATTTCAAATCTGCCTGTCTTAAATACCCTCTTTGCAAATCCATCAAATTATTAGCTGAATCCATCAGAATGGCTGCTATAGTTCCAATATGTTCTTTAGGTGCGATTTTTATATAATTTTCAATGGTACTAACTGCGTAAAACAAATCCACTATATCTTTGAATAAACTTTTATTTAACGTATAGTTTCTAAAGTGTTTGGCACTTTCTTCTATGCTTGTATCGACTTTAGAGAATTGTTCTAATATTTTGGTTGTATCTGAGATGTAGGAGCATAATGTGGTATTCAAATTAGCCCATTCTCCCATTTTTGTACAAGTATAAGACGCCTTTTGATAGCTAATATCGTAATTTAGATTTAAAGATTCACATGACATTATAACTGTGAAATTTATTATCGCTCGAGGCCAATTGTATGTACCTTTGTTGTTTTTTGTAACTGTCATTGGACAGTACTTTGTCTCATTTGATATTACAACTATTGTGATACCTGTAAAATAAAAATTAGTGTGTTAGTAATTAATTATATTTATTTTTTTAAATATTACCTTTTGAATGATTACCATGCATGGATAAAAATTGGCAGTTCCATATACCAGTGTGATTTTTGGCTAATTTTGGAACTATTAATGTACTAGAAATCCTACCGGCACTAGCCAACAATTCCTCTTCAATTCTAATATCAGAAAAATGTAATTTTGGATTAAAATCTAACCAAGTCCACTGTATACTGGCTTGAAGAGGATCTTCAAGAGAATCAGAAATACTGGGAGCATAACATTGTACTGTTAAAGAATCACCCTCAAAAACAACCTAAAAAGTATACACAACTATAACAAATATAATTTTATAGATTTATAAAAAATGTACCTGATTTTCATTGGGTCTCATCTCTACAAATGGCAATCCACTGCTAATAGCTGGAGATTTACAATGTATATCATCACCGATCTTCAATTTTCTTAACGATCTTCCTCTAAATGTTGACGGAGAAGTACATTTAGGATTTGATAACAATTTAACTGATTGTCTTTGGATCCAATCATGTAACCAAAGCAAACTACAGTCACATACTAAGGGATTATTAGATATGTCCCTTAAAAATAAAATAACTTATTATTTGCGACAAGTGATATAAAAAAATTATAATTATACTTACAGTTGTTTGATATTTTCTAAAGGTACAAAAGTACCTAATACTATTGCACTAATTTGGTTTTGGTTTAATTTTAACCTTTCCAAATGTTTTAATTTATCAAAAGCAAGCAAATCAATATGTTTAATGTTATTTTGAGAAAGTTCCAGTCTTTTTAAATTTGGCACTTCAGTAAATTGATGCGCTTTTAATTCACTCAATTGGTTTTTACTTAAATCTCTATAAAACAAAATATATTGGATAGGTACATATAAATTTATTTAAAAATATAAGTACTTACAATTTTTGAAGTACTACGAGTTCAACTTTCGGTATAAAAGTGTTTAAATTATTTCCTGACAAGTTTCTGTAACAAATTAAAACTAGTCATTAAATCCTAACTTTTAAATAGTAAATTTGTTGTATGTGGGCTAATATTGTTTTTGAAAAATGCATTCCTATTATTTAGTTGAGGAATGATTATTTTAATAATGAAAATGTTAAAATGTAGCAATAATAATACTCACAATTGAATTAATTCACTAGCTAAATCTAATAGATCTAATTCATCCAAGTGGAGTATTTTTTCCTTTTCTCCACAGCTCATCTTTAGTAAATTTTGCGTGGAATCATTCTTTTTGCAAATACACTTAATTGGACATCGTTCTTCATTGCCCAAAACACTGTAGACTATTAAAGTATTCAAAAATAGATTAAAAATAAGCATTTTTCGATACTATGTATCTATATAAATCTAAAGATTTTCTTTAAATATTAAAGGTTTAATTTACTCGAATACTCAGAGTTGCTTTAATATGGCCCATTTTGTTCATTTTAAATAAATTTTCCATTTTATTAGGCAAACAACCTAAACAGCAACAAACCAATTTTGACAGAATAGTGGTTGACATTGACATTTGACGTTAATGACAAGGATATACAGCGTTGCCACATTTATTTTGGTGAATTACTAATATTTTTGCCTGAATTTACTAAAATAATAAAATAAAATATCGGAAATCTATACTTTACAATAAAAAGTTGAAAATTAGAAGAGAGTTGGAGGTTGGGTATTTATAAATTTATTTATTGACTAAACATATACCTAAATTTTAAAACTAGTGCAACAAAGAAAACTGAAGTGCATTATTTTTATTCTAATTTTTAAACAAGTAACAAAGTTTTGTTCTTAAAATTAGATTTAAAAAAATAATATTTTTCTAAATTTCCTCACCTTTATACTTTACATTTTTATACAAAATTTTATAGAATAAATTCGACCGTTATAATTGTCAGTTGTCAGGGGCGGGGGGAATACAATACTGAATTTCATAAGGCATAATATCCGACAGAAAATAGTTTATATTTTTACATTATTGAAAGTTATATATTAAAATCTACCAAAATCTACTAATAAAAATCTGCCTACTAAAATTTTCGGAAAAGGTGAAAATCTACCAATAAAGTAGAAATCTACTAGATGTGACAACGTTGGTTTCATATTTACTCCATAGAATTGATTCGGTGTACATCATTCCAACGTAGAATTGTCATTTTTATTCATCTATTAGCTGAGTTCGACTTGAGGAATTCAGGGCGATAGGAGTACAGTGTGTGTATTTTAATCAGTGTTGCCAATCTGCGGGTAATTACCCGATTTTCGGGTATTTTCCTTGTCTGTGGGTATTCTTGCGAGTATTTCAATTTTGCGGGTAAAACAATAAAAATATTAAAAATTGTTGGAAATTCAAAGATAAATACTTAATATAAACATTAATTTTATAAATTTCTAGAAATATTTGAATATATTCAATAAAAAAAAATTTAAATAATAATATAATTGTTAGTGTCACACTTTTTCTTCTTTCTTATTTGTATGCAGTGTTGCCAGATCTAAAATGGCCAAGGAAAAAAAAACGAAAAAGAAGTCACAAAAACGCACAATAGAAAATATTTAAAAAAAAACAAAATCTGAAAAATTAGAAAAAAACGAGAAAATAGAAGAATTAAAAAATAGCAAAAATCGGAAAGAGAAAGAAAAAAGTCGAAAAAAACCGATAAAATCAGAAAGAAAAAACAGAAAAAGAACAAAAATCTGGGAAATTATGAAAAAGCCAAAAAAATTAGAAGAATTGAAAAAATAGGAAAATTCGGAAAAAAAACAAGAAAAAAATGAGAAAATCAATGGAATAAGAAAAAATTTAAAAACAAAAGATAGAATCAGGAAAAAACGAAAACAATGAGAAAAAATGAAGAAAAATTGGAAAAAATCAAAAAAACCGAAAAAAATAAGAAAAAAAAACAAAAATCTGAAAAATTTGTACAAAAAAAATTGAAAGAACTGAAAAAATAGGAAAAATCAGAAAAAAAAAACAAGAAATAAAATTGAAAAAATCAGAGGAATTGGAAAAAATTAAAAAACAAAAGAAAGATTAGAAAAAAAACATGAAAACAATGAGAAAAAATGAGGAAAAACAGAAAAAAAATCAAAAATATGGAAAAAACAGAAAAAAATGGGAAATACAGTAAATATTGGATAAAATTAAAGGAAAAATCAGAAAATAATGGAAAAAAATTGTAAAAACCCAAAAAAAAAAACGAAAAAAATCGCAAACAATACCAAAAAATCGCAAAAAAAATCGAAAAAAATTGGAAAAATAGGAGGAATAAGAAAAAATTAAAAAAAACGAGATCAATAAGAAAAAAAATGAGGAAAAATTGGTAAAAAATCGAAAAAACCGCAAGAAATAAGAAAAACAGAAAAAATAAATTAAAGACAAAAAAAACCAGAAAAATTAGTAAAAAAACGAGAAAAAATAATTAAACTGAAAAAATCAAGAAAAGAACAGAAAAACGAGAAAAAACTGGAAGATTCAAAAAATCATAACAAGTCAGAAAGAAAAATCGAAAAATCTTGGAAAAAAAAAATTGTAAAAAACGCAAAAAAATTGCAAAAAAAAAATGAAAAAGTCGCAAAAAATGCAATCAATCAAAAAATATCGCAAAAATCACAAAAAAATTACATAAAATTGCAAAAAATCGCAAATATATCGCAATAAAATCCCAGAAAATCAGAGGAATGAAAAAATTAGAAAACGAAAGAAAGAAATAAAAAAAAAACAATAATGAGAAAAAATGAGGGAAAAAAAAATAAAAAAGAAATCCGAAAAAAAGCAAAAAAATTTTGTTGTTTTTTTTCCAGTTTTTTTAGATTTTTTGCGATATTTTTCGATTACTTCTGGTTTTTGTGAGTGACAGTGACATTTATTATTTAATTTTTTTTATTGAATAGATATTTCTAATATTTCTAGAAATTTATAAAATTAATGTTTACATTAAGTATTTGAATTTCGAACAATTTTTAAGGTTTTTCACGTTTCATTAAAATTAGTTAACTAATTATTTAAGCGAAATATAATGACGCAATTCACGTGCTTCTAATTTAATATATCGCGGCACGTTAACGTACCTGCAGTCACAGCGATACTTAAACGTCACAACAAACTGGCAACACCGGAATTTGTCCCTGCAAATAGCGGCTTCTCATTTAAAGGCATATACCGGGGGGTGTCAAATAATATTAATAAAGTACTTTTATTTTTAACACCATCGAAAATTGTAATTATAAAAAGTTAATATATTTTTAATAGTTATACAAAATAATTATTGAATTATGAACACAATTCATTATAATTAATGATAATTATTATCATTTTATTAAGCGTTAGATACATATTTAGGCATTTATAAAATTTTTTTTTTGTAGGTAATAATTATTTTGGTTTTGTATCGAAACTATTAATAGTCCTAACAATAATATCAATCGATTCTTTCATTTGTTCTTCGGTTATTACAAGTGGCGGCATAAATCTTATAACATCTTCATAACTATGTTGTGCTAATAGACCATTTTCTTTTAATTTTAAACATACGTTCCAAGGATCGACATAATCTGAAACGATAAATACATTTATAAAATTAAAAAAAAAATTTAGATTTATTAATTATCACTTACTTCTATTGATATCGATTGCATTAAGAAGGCCTTTACCTCTTATATCGTTTATAATTGTATTACCGTTTTTTAATTTTTTATTTAATTCTATTCTGAATATTTCCCCTAATCTAAATGCATTTTCTGCTAATTCTTCTTCTTGTAATACTTCTAATGCCATTAAAGCTACTCGCGAACCTAATGGATTGCCTCCGAAAGTAGAACCATGTGTACCTATAAATAATATTTTTTTATGTTGGTAAAACTAGACCTTCATTTTAGTTCTAACGTCGTCTCTAATCACGACTGCGTTTCAGTTTATAATTAACTGTCAAAATTTAATATAATATTACATTTGCCTTTATCAGAAATTTAAAAAAACTTGGCAACAGCGTAACATATGTTAACTATACAAAATTTAAATGAAATGTGTAGCGGCATCTTCAAATTTTAAGTTTTCCTAAATCTGGGGAATTTTTACGAGACTTAAAATCGCAATAAATACTAATAAATATTTAATTTTGGTCTAAATTTTTAAAATCTGTAAGTATAGGACTTTTCTTAAATTTGATGAGATTTAAAAATTTTTGTGCAAATGGATTTTTTTTATCTAAAATTTTAACCACAACTCAAAAAATCTTCGGATATAATGAAATATTCATAATTTTGGCATCGTCGTAAAAATATCTTTAAATTTAGGGATATTTTAGAAAATCTGGCAACGTATTAAAAACAATACCGATTTAAGAAACTATTTATAAAAATTCTCTGTATTTTGAAAAATTAAAAACCTTCTTTTTTTTTTTAATTTTTGCGATTTATTAAAAGATTCTACTACTTTTTGAGCGATGTTGAAATGTTTTCAAAAATAAAAATCCTAAATCGGATGAATTTTTACTTGACTAAAAAATCGCAAATACTCGAAAATTTTTATGAAAATCATTAAACAAATTTTAGTTCTGTCTAAATTTTTATATATTTACCTAAACCTAATGTGAATTAATTTTCTTTTTGTAAATTTTCCCACGTTGCAACAAATTGCTTTTTTTTTCTTTAAAATTTGGTCTTATCTCAATAAATCTATAGATTTAATAAAATTTTCGTAAATTTGGCAACCTCATAAAAATATTTTTACTTTTAGGGAATTTTCGAAAATAATGATTTTTTTCTTATATTTTTTTAGAAAATTTAGCCAATTTTTAAAAAAAACTAATTGTAAAGCAACGTTGACATTTTTCCAAAATTTTCCCTAAATTTGCAGTTTTTTTACAACAGATCAACCTACTTTATCTCAAAAAATGTAGATTGAATGAAATTTTCGTAAATTTGGCAACGTCATAAAAATATTTTTAGCTTTGGGGAATTTTTGAAAATTGGGCAACGTTTTTATCAGATTATAAATTTATCAAATTTAATTATTCAAAAAATATTGATTTTTACTAATATTTTTTTAGAAAATTTAGCGAATAAAAAAAAAACAAATTTTAAAACAACTTTGACATTTTTATAAAAAATTTCCTAAATTTAGAGATTTTTCACGACAGAAAAACCTGCCTTTCGTAAATTTGGCAACGTCAAAAAAATATTTTTAATTTTAGGGAATTTTGGAAAATTTGGTTTTTATCAGAATAAATTTAGGAAAATTAGGCAAAAAACTGCTTTTTTTTTCTTTAAAATTTGGTCTTATCTCAATAAATCTATAGATTTAATAAAATTTTCGTAAATTTGGCAACGTTTTTATCAGAATAAATTTATCAAATTTAAGTAAATTAGGCAAAAAATAATGATTTTTTTCCTATATTTTTTTTTGAAAATTTGGCCAATTTAAAAAAAACAAATTGTAAAGCAATGTTGACATTTTTCCAAAAATTTCCCTAAATTTACAGATTTTTAGATCAACCTGCTTTAAACTCATTTCAAAAAATGTAGATTGAATGAAATTTTCGTAAATTTGGCAACGTTTTTATTAAAATAAATTTATTAAATTTAGGATAATTAGACAAAAAATATTGATTTTACCAATATTTAGAAAATTTAGCGAATTTTTAAAAAAAAACAAATTGTAAAGCAACGTTGACATTTTTCCAAAAATATCCCTAAATTTGGAGATTTTTACAATAGAAAACCAGCATTATCTCAATAAATCTACAAATTTAATGAAATTTTTGTAAATTTAGCGAATAAAAAAAAACAAATTTTTAAAACAACGTTGACATTTTTATAAAAAATTACCTAAATTTAGAGATTTTTCACGACAGAAAAACCTGCCTTGGTGTTATTTCACGAAATCTACAAAATTTAATGAAATTTTCGTAAATTTGGCAACGTCAAAAAAATATTGTTAATTTTGGGGAATTTTGAAAAATTCGGCAACGTTTTTATCAGAATAAATTTAGGAAAATTAGACAAAAAATAATGATTTCTATCAATATTTTTTTAGAAAAGTCAACGAATTAAAAAAAACAAATTTTGAAAGCAACGTTGACATTTTTACAAAAATATCCCTAAATTTGGAGATTTTTACAACAGAAAACCAGCATTATCTCAATAAATCTACAGATTTAATAAAGTTTTCATAAATTTGGCAACGTCTTAAAAATATTTTTACCTTTAGGGAAGTTTCGAAAATTGGGCAACGTTTTTATTAGAATAAATTTATTAAATTTAGGAAAATTAGGCAAAAAATATTGATTTTTTATAATATTTTTTTTTAGAAAATTAAGCTAATGTAAAAAAACAAATTTTGAAAGCAACGTTGACATTTTTACAAAAATTTATCTAAATTTAGTCATTTTTACGACAGAAAAACCTGCTTTGGTGTTATCTCAAGAAATCTACAGATTTAATAAAATTTTCGTAAATTTGGCAACGTCATAAAAATATTTTTACCTTTAGGGAATTTTAGAAAATTTGACAACGTTTTTATCAGAATAAATTTAGGAAAATTAGGCAAAAAATAATGATTTTTACCCATATTTTTTTTTAGAAAATTCAGCGAATAAAAAAAGAATAAATTTTTAAAGCAACGTTGACATTTTTCCAAAAAATTTTTTTTAATTTTCAGATTTTTTTCAACAGAGCAACCTGCTTTGAACTTATCTCACGAATTCTACAAATTTAATAAAATTTTCGTAAATTTGGCAACCTCATAAAAATATTTTTACTTTTAGGGAATTTTCGAAAATTTGGCAACGTTTTTATTAGAATAAATTTAGGAAAATTAGACAAAAAATATTGATTTTTACCAATATTTTTTTTTAGAAAATTTAGCGAATTTAAAAAAAACAAACAACAGAAAACCAGCATTATCTCAAAAAATGTACAGATTTAACAAAATTTTCGTAAATTTGGCAACGCCTTAAAAATATTTTTACCTTTAGGGAATTTTAGAAAATTTGACAACGTTTTTATCAGAATAAATTTATCAAATTTAGAAAAATTATGCAAAAAATATTGATTTTTTATATTTTTTTAGAAAATTAAGCGAATGTAAAAAAACAAATTTTGAAAGCAGCGTTGCCATTTTTACAAAAAATTATCTAAATTTAGTCATTTTTACGACAGAAAAACCTGCTTTGGTGTTATCTCAAGAAATCTACAAATTTAACGAACTTTTCGTAAATTTGGCAACGTCATAAAAATATTTTTAATTTTAGGGAATTTTCGAAAATTCGGCAACGTTTTTATCAGAATAAATTTAGGAAAATTAAGCAAAAAAATAATGATTTATACCAATATTTTTTTAGAAAATTCAACGAAACAAATTTTGAAAGCAACGTTGACATTTGTCCAAAAATTTCCCAAAATTAGCAGATTTTTTACAACCTGCTTTGAACTAATCTCAAAAAATATACAGAGTCTTTCTTTTTACCTGGTTCAATAACAAGCATAACATCATCATCAGCTAGAGCTGCAGATACTGGATATAATCCACCACCAAGTGCTTTACCCAATACCAAAATATCAGGTTTAACATCTTCATAATCAACAGCCAATCTTTTTCCAGTTCTACCCAATCCTGTCTGTATTTCATTACCAATCCAAAGAACATTATACTTAGTACAAAGTTCTCTGATTCCTTTTAAATAACCATCAGTAGGTACTTTAAAACCAGCTTTACCATGAATGGGTTCAACCATAAATGCACATACTAAAGGATCTTGTAAAGCTTTCTAGAAGCAAATAAAAAAACCTAATTGTATAATATTCCACCCATAATGCGCGGCTTTATCTTGATTAAAAAAATTACTTACTTCTAAAGCTTTTAAGTCATTATAATGCACACAACTAAATCCAGGTATAAATGGTCCATATTCGCTGAAATAATGTGGATTTGTTGAAGCTGAAACAGCAGCTAAAGATCCACCCCAATAATTATCAGCTGCAAAAATTATTTTTGCTTCAAGTTTGGGAATCTTCTTTTTTCTATAACCCCATTTTCTAGCTATTTTACAAGCTGTATCAGCTGCCTCGACGCCTTAAAAAAAATTATATTTATCCTAAATCACATATTTATATTTTAATTTTTTTACCTGTATTCATCGGTAAAATTTTATCATATCCAAAATATTTGGTTACTGCTTGTCCATATTCTCCTAAAATGTCCGAATAGAAAGCTCTAGAAGTGTGGTGCAAAATTTCACTTTGATCTTGTAAAGCTTTTACAATTTTTGGATGACAATGTCCAAAATTATTTGCTGAGCAACCACTGAGAAAATCAAAATATTTTTTACCTTCCACATCCCATACTAAAACACCTAAAAATAAAAATATATAGTAAACGCTCCCGGTGTAGCCAACGAGTGTCCCTCTCCAGATCATATATATTACGTATAATTTTTTTTTTATCAAATTAAATTTATTTACCTTCTCCTTTTGTCAGTACTACAGGTAAAGTTTGATAATTATGAGCAGTATATTGATTTTCTGTTTTTATAATTTCTTGGCTACTTATTGGACGTTTTTCATTTTTAAATTTACCATCTACTTTGTTAATAAATCTTGTTAACCTTCGGCAGGATGGTAACATCGTTAAGACTTATCTGAAATAAAAAATATTATTTTATTGAGAATCCTTTGACATAAAACTTAATTTTAGTAAATAAAGTCTTTACTTTAGAAAACTAAAGTCTTGGCTATATAAAAACAGTCCCGAATTTAGAAAATTAAGCCTTAAACAAAATCTTGTTTATTTAAAACAAAGGGTTAATTTCGGGAATAAAGTTTTGACTTTAGAAAAAAATCCTGACTTTATAAAATAATATCTTGACTAAAGAAAATATAATATTAAGTATAAAACACAAAATGTTGACTTAAGAATATAAAAACTTAATTTTAGGACACAAAGTGTTGACTTTAGAAAATAAAATCTTGATTTAAAAAAATGAAAGTCCTGACTACACAAAATAAGTCCTGACTTTAGAAATTTATAAGTCTTAAAAAAAGAAATCTTGACTACTTAAAACAAAGTTTTGACTTCAGAAAAAAAATCCTGACTTTAAAAAAATAAAATCTTGACTAAAGAAAATAAAATATTGACTAAAACACAAAATGTTGACTTTAGACTATAAAAACTTAATTTTAGGACACAAAGTGTTGAATTAGAAATAAAATCTTGATTTTAGAAAATGAAAGTCTTGACTATAAAAAATAAGTCCTGACTTTGGAAATTTATAAGTCTTAAAAAACTAAATCTTGCCTACTTAAAACAAAGTTTTGACTTCAGAAAAAAAATCCTGACTTTAAAAAAATAAAATCTTGACTAAAGACAATAAAATATTGATTATAAAACACAAAATATTGACTTTAGAATATAAAAACTTAATTTTAGGGCATAAAGTGTTGATTTTAGAAATAAAATCTTGATTTTAGAAATTGAAAGTCTTGACTAACCAAAATAAGTCCAGACTTTAGAAATTTATAAGTCTTAAAAAAATAAATCTTGCCTACTTAAAACAAAGTTTTGACTTCAGAAAAAAAATCCTGACTTTAAAAAAATTAAATCTTGACTAAAGGAAATAAAATATTGACTATAAAACATAAAATGTTGACTTTATAATATAAAAAAACTTAATTTTAGGACACAAAGTGTTGACTTTAGAAAATAAAATCTTGATTTTAGAAAATGAAAGTCTTGACTATACAAAATAAGTCCAGACTTTAGAAATTTATAAGTCTTAAAAAAAGAAATCTTGCCTACTTAAAATAAAGTTTTGACTTCAGAAAAAAACCTGACTTTAAAAAAATTAAAAAATAATATAATATTGACTATAAAATACAAAATATTGACTTTAGAATATAAAAACTTAATTTTAGGACAATTTTAGTTTTTTTTTGACGTTTTTAAGATTTTTGAAATTTCTGAAGTTTTTGAAATTGTCGAATTTTTTTTCAAATGTCTGAAATTTTGAAAATTTCTAAATTGAAGGTTTTATAAAATTTTATGAATTTTTAACATTTTTTACTTTGTTTTGAAGTTTTTTTTTGAATTTTTAAGATTTTTGAAATTTCTGAAGTTTTTGAAATTGTCGAATATTTTTTCAAATGTCTGAAATTTTGAAAATTTCTAAATTGAAGGTTTTATGAAATTTTATGAATTTTTAACATTTTTTACGTTATTTTGAAGTTTTTTTTGGGGTTTTTAAAGATTTTTGAAATTTCTGAAGTTTTTGAAATTGTCAAATTTTTTTTTCAAATGTCTGAAATTTTTGAAAATTTCTAAATTGAAGGTTTTATGAAATTTTATTAATTTTTAACATTTCTTACGTTTTTTTGAAGTTTTTTTTGGGGTTTTTAAGATTTTTGAAATTTCCAAAGTTTTTGAAATTGTCGATTTTTTTTTTCAAATATCTGAAATTGAAGGTTTTATTCAATTTCATGAATTTTTGACATTTTTAACGTTATGTCGAAGTTTTTTTGGAGCTTTTAAGATTTTGAAATCTGAAGTTTTTGAGATTGTCGAAATTTTTTTCAAATGTCTGAAATTTTAAAAATTTCTAAATTGAATGGTTTATAAAAATTTATGAATTTTTGATATTTTTTACGTAATTTCGAAGTTTTTTTTTTGGGTTTTTAAAGTTTTTGAAATTTTTAAAGTTTTTGAAATTGTCAAAAATGTTTTTAAATGTCTGAAATTTTGAAAATTTCTAAATTCAATGTTTTGAAATAATAGGAAGAATTTATGTTTTTTTTTTTAAGTTTTTTTTGAGGGTTTTAAGATGTTTGACATTAAATTTTTTTTTGAAATGTTTGAAATTTTCTTAATTCAAATTTTGAAGTTTTTTTTTTGGATTTTTTAAGATGTTTGACATTAAAATTTTTTTTGAAATGTTTGAAATTTTCCAAATTCAAATTTTTATGAAATTTTAGGAATTTTTGATACATTTAACGTAATTTTGAAGTTTTTTTGAAGTTTTTAAGATATTTGACATTAAAATTTCTTTTTGAAATGTTCGAAATTTTCTAAATTAAAGTTTTTATAAAATTTGAGAAATTTTTGATATTTTTAATGTAATTTTGAAGTTATTTTTGGACTTTTGGACTTATTTTTTTTGAAATGTTCGAAATTTTCAAAATTCAAATTTTTATAATATTTGAGGAATTTTCGACATTTTTAACGTTATTTTGAAGTTATTTTTTTGATTTTTGGAGATTTTTGAAATTGTCGGAATTTTTTTATTTTTTTCAAAAGTCTGAAATTTTGAAAATTTCTAAATTGAAGGTTTTATGAAATTTTAAGTTTAAAAAAAAGAAATCTTGACTACTTAAAACAACGCATTAATTTAGAGAATAAACTTTTGATTTTAGAAAAAAAATCCTGGACTTCAGAAAATAAAATCTTGACTAAAGAAAGTATAATACTGACCATAAAATAGAAAATATTGACATTAGAATATAAAAACTTAATTTTAGAATACAAAATCTTGATTTTAGAAAATAAAAGTCATGACTTTAGAAAACTAAAGTCTTGACTTCATCAAAAATCCCTGACTTTAGAAAATAAAGCTTTAAAAAAAGAAATCTTGACAATTTAAAATAAACCAATAATTTAGATAACAAGGTTTTGATTTCAGAAAAAAAATCCTGAAGAAAATAAAGTCTTAACTTAAGAAAATAAAGACTTGCCTTAAGAAAATAAAGTCTTGACTTAAAAAAATAAAGTGTTGACTTAAGAAAATAAAGTCTTGACTTAATAAAATAATGTCTTGACTTAAGAAAATAAAGTGTTGGACTTAAGAAAATAAAGTGTTGACTTAAGAAAATAAAGTGTTGACTTAAGAAAATAAAGTCTTGACTTAATAAAATAATGTCTTGACTTAAAATAAAGTGTTGACTTAAGAAAATAAAGTCTTTACTTAAGAAAATAAAGACTTGCCTTAAGAAAATAAAGTCTTGACTTAAAAAAATAAAGTGTTGACTTAAGAAAATAAAGTCTTGACTTAATAAAATAATGTCTTGACTTAAGAAAATAAAGTGTTGGACTTAAGAAAATAAAGTGTTGACTTAAGAAAATAAAGTGTTGACTTAAGAAAATAAAGTCTTGACTTAATAAAATAATGTCTTGACTTAAAATAAAGTGTTGACTTAAGAAAATAAAGTCTTGAGTTAAGAAAATAAAGTCTTGACTTAAGAAAATAAAGTGTTGACTTAAAAAAATAAAGTGTTGACTTAAGAAAATAAAGTCTTGACTTAATAAAATAATGTCTTGACTTAAGAAAATAAAGTGCTGGACTTAAGAAAATAAATTGTTGACTTAAGAAAATAAAGTGTTGACTTAAGAAAATAAAGTCTTGACTTAATAAAATAATGTCTTGACTTAAAATAAAGTGTTGACTTAAGAAAATAAAGTCTTGAGTTAAGAAAATAAAGTGTTGATTTAAGAAAATAAAGTCTTGACTTAAGAAAATAAAATCTGGTTTACGAAATTCGTATATAGGATCATCCTATATAATCATTTATACTTTAAAGAAAAACAATAAAATTTAAATAAAAAATGTTGTGCCATGCAAAAAACAAGATCGAATTTAAACATTATTATTATTATGCCATTTAAAAAGTAATTTGATAAAATTAATGTTTTTATAACTGGTTGTTAAAATTATCACAAATAAAATTTTTTTATGCTTTTTAGTAGAACACGTTAAAATAATTATATTTTGTCATCCATCATTATGATTAAAATTATTATCTAATCGTTTTTTATAAACTATTTTTGGTGTTGATTTCGATAATAAATATTTGATTACATAAATAAATATAAAATTTAGCTTCTAAAATTGGTTATTTACTTACCACTAAAAATAAAAAAATAACTATTAATAAATGTATGTCAAATGAATAAACTTTGTATACTAACATTCACTTTCTACTAAAAAATAAAATGTTTGGGTTATCTAAAGAAAGTACCATGCCAACATATTTACCTGTCACCCCCTCCTTGACCAATAGAAGTGGTACTAAAGTCGATAAAATTCACCTCACCTATTAATTTATTTTTATTTTTTTTAACATTCATATAACGTTGTTTGTTTTGTCAAGATGGTGCCTACATTTAAATTTAATTCTGTGAAACTGACCAGTCAATTAAACACAAAAGTTTTATATTCATTTTTTAATTCTATTATGAGCATTAATTTATTCATTCGTGACCTTCGTCTGGTTCATAAAAACAGAGAGGTACTTATTATTTTTTTCCACGGGATTGTAATTATAAATAAAACCGTTTATAGAATATAAATAAATAAAGGACCTCGCACTTTTTAATAAATCCGGTCCCGGTTAAAATTAATGAAATTTCGGTCTCTACAGAACTACAGAAAACCCTATATAACTTTTTTTTAGATTTTGAGACAAAATTATGGATTTTTATGAAAATTTACAAAAAATCAAAATTGTAGAATATAAAATTTTCTACAAATTATGTTTTAATTTTTTTTCGAGTTCAGCATAGTTTTGACTCTAGTTTTTATTTTAATTTTTAAGCTATTTTTATCCTTATTAAATTATTATTTTTATTTAAATTTTAATATTAAAAATTTAAAAAAAATATCTTTAAATATAATAATTAATATTATAATTATAATTTTTTTTAAAAATTTTATTACAAAAATTGTGATTTTTTTTAAAAATTTAACATTATATTATGATTTTAAACTAAATTGAATAACTTCTACAATATTAAAGCTATAGAACTGGGATTTGCACCATTCTAAAGATAAAATAAAACTCTAAATTTAAAATGTATTTTAGTTTCTTAGAATTTAGAATTGTAATTATAATAGCCAAAATAAAGAATTTTTTTTAAATTTTTTGTAATTTCGTTTTATCAATAAGTATAAAATAAATGAAAAAAGTAAATAGCATATCCGAAAAGGATTCAAAAGTACTATGTGTGTAAATTATTTCATAATTTTAACACAGTATTTGTAAAAGTTATAGCAAAAAATGAAAAAAGTTAAAACAATTCAATTGAAGAATTCATGAATTTTTGAAAAAAATTTGATTTTTTTTCGGTTTTTCAAACTAACTTTATTAATGCAATTTGATCCAGAAAACTTAAAAAAAGGTCTGTTTCCCATTTTGAATAAAATTGAATGAGATATTAATTATTTATTGATTTTAAAATTATTCAAAAATAGGTTTTATTTTTTTTAATGTTAAGATTAATATTAAAAATTTTAAAAAAATTACCCTTAAATTTGTAGTAAAAAAACTCTATAATTGTGATTTTTTTCAAAATTTTATTCAAAAAATTGTAGAATTCCTATTTTTTTTTTTTGAAATTTAATATAAGTTTAAAAAAATTGAATAACTTTAAAAATATTAAAGATATTAAAATGTGATTTATACCATTCGATAGGTAATATAATTAATGTATTTTAATGCAGAAAAACTAAAATAATCGATTAAACAATTACTTTAGGAGTGTTCGGAAAGTTGGGTGGGATTACCCTCTCATTTTTTCATATGTTTTACCATTTTCGATAAAACAAAAGGATAAAAAAATTTAATTTTTGTTCTATTTTGGTTATAATAATTACAATGTTAAATTCGAAAAGACTAAATTATTTTCTAAATTTAGAGTTTTATATTACCTATCGAATGGTATAAATCCCATTTTAATATCTTTAATATTTTTATTATTCAAATTTTTTTTGTACTTATATTAAATTTCAACAAAAAAATTTATGAATTCCACAATTTTTTGAATAAAATATTGAAAAAAATCACAATTTTAGAGTTTTTTTACTACAAATTTAATGGTATTTTTTGTAAATTTTTAATATTAATATTAACCTTAAAAAGAAATAAAATCTTTTTTAAATAATTTTAAAATCAATAAATAATTAATATCTGATTCAATTTTATTCAAAATGGGTAACAGACCTTTTTTTAGGGTTTCTGGATCAAAATGTAAAAAAAACTAAAAAATGCTAGAAAATTCCATAAAATACAAACAATATTAGAAACTATTAGAAAGTTGTAAATAATGCCAAAAATGTAGAAAATATGATATAAAATACTAGGAAATGTTAGAAAATGCTATAAAATGATAAAAAAATTAAAAATTGCTGGAAAATGCTATAAAATTCTAGAAAATGATAGGAAATGCTAGAAAACGCTAGGAAATGTTAAAAATGTTCAACAATGCTTAAAAAGCTAGAAAATGTAATACAAAATGCTTGAAAATGCAAGAACATGCAAAAAAATTCTATAAAATTAAAAAATGATAAAAAATCCAAAAAAATAAAATGGTAGAAATGCTAAAAGGGCTAAAAACTGCCTTCAAATAATAGAAACTGAAAGTCAAATCTTAAGATGTTGGAAAATGCTAGAAACTGTTAGAAAATAATAGAACATGTAAAGAAAAAAACAAAAATGCCAGAAAATACTATAAAATGTTAGAAAATGGTAAAAAATACTAAAAAGCTAGAAAATATAATATAAAATGCTTTTAAATGTTAGAAAATGCTATAAAATGATGAAAAATTTAAAAAAGGTAGAAAATTGCTAGAAAATAATAGGAAATGTTAGAAAATGCTAAAAAATTTTAAAAAAATTCAAGAAGCTAATAAAGTTAGTTTAAAAAACTAAAAAAAAATCAAATTTTTTGTCAAAAATTCATGAATTGTTTTAACTTTTTCCATTTTTTGCTATAACTTTTACAAATATTATGTTAAAATTATGAAATAATTTACACACATAGTACTTTTGGATCCTTTTCGGATATGCTATTTAATTTTTTTATTTATTTTATACTTATTGATAAAACGAAATTACAAAGAATTTAAAAAAAATTCTTTATTTTGGTTATAAATATTACAATTCTAAATTCGAAGAAACTAAAATACATTTTAAATTTAGAGTTTTATATTATCTTTAGAATGCTGCAAATCCGAGTTAAATAACTTTAATATTTTAGAAGTTATTCAATTAAGTTTAAAATCATAATAAGTTTTAAAAAAATTCACAATTTTTGTAATAAATTTTGAAAAAAATTATAATTATAAAATTAACTATTACAAATTTAAAAATATCTTTTTTAAATTTTTAATATTAAAATGTAACTAAAAATAATTTAATAAGCATAAAAATTGCTTAAAAATAAAAATAAAAACTAGAGGCGGAACTCGAAAAAAAAGTAAAGACAAAATTTGTAGAAAATTTTATGTTCTACAATTTTGATTTTTTGTAAATTTTAATAAAAATCCATAATTTTGTCTAAAAATTTAAAAAAAAGACAATAGTTTTTTTTTATTTTTTTTTCGTTAAAATATAAAAATAGTGCTATACGAAATATAGTGACGTTTTTGACAGCCGACTTAAATTGTTTTTTTTTATTTAATAACTGGAAAATAAAAGCAAAATTCCAGGTTTTTCGCGAATATTTTTGTGTAGAAAAACAAATTTTTAGTACTAAAAATAATCGACGAACAAAACAAAAAATTTACGAAAAATCACATTTTTTTTTAGTAATTCGTTTCTTAGTATCCTGGATAAACAGGGTGGCGCAAAGTTGGTTAAATGGGGGAAAAGATGCATATTTTTAAGTGGTTTTTTCAAATTTAAAATATCAGGACCGGTTTCCGACATAAAACCAAAATTGACGATTTTCGTTTTATTTAATTAACAACTTGATTTTTAAAAATAGAAGAAACTTACTTTTTTATTGAAGGTTAAATTTCGTCACCCTTAATTAACATTTTTTTTAATATAAATCTGTAGTTTTTATTTCATTTTTTTTCCTCATCCAACCATGTAGAATATTTAATTTTTTATTAGGTTTTGACAATTTATTGTACTTTAGGAATTTTTCCAAGTACGATCCTGTTCCATATTGAATGTAAATGTTTTTACATCTTTTTAAATGAAATGGACCGTACTCGAAACCTAATAAAAAATTAAGTGTTCTACATGGTTGAATAGAAAAAATGCGGATTTCAAAAATGAAATCAAAAGCACAGGTTCGTATTTAAAAAAATAGTTAAAGATGGTCCTTCAAAGACGAAACGTTGTTTTAAAAAAATGGATACGCTATGTTAAGTAATATTTGGCCTTCAGTAAAAATGACTTAAAAATTAAAGTGTTAATTAAATAAAACGAAAATTGTTAATTTCGATTTTTCCTAAATATCTCAGAAACCGGACCTGATATATTAACGGTTTACGAAATCCCAATTAAATTTGAAGCTCTTGACATCTTTTTTTGAATGTTTTAAAATTTTCTGATTTTTTTAATGTTTTTTCAACTTTTTGATATATTTTTGAATTTATTGACTTTTTTATTTATTTTTTTGAAAATTTTGGTACACATTTTTTAAATTTTCTAAATTTTTTTATTTTTACAAAATCATGAATTTTTTTAATATTTTTAATATTTTTTTGATATGTTTGGGTATATTTTTAAAATTTTTTAAGTTATCCAAATTTTTGAAATTATTAAAATTTAGTTTATTTTTAATTTTCTAAATTTTTATGTTTGTAATTTTTTTATATAATTATAAAATTTTTAATATATTTTTAAAATTTTCGAAATATTGTTATTGAAATTTTCAAAATTATTAAACTTTGGTTTATTTTTAATTTTTATCATTTTTATGAAGTTTGTAATTTTTTGATATAATTATGAAATTTTTAATATATTTTGTACATTTGAAATTTGAAGCTCTTGACATTTTTGAATTTTTTGACAAATCTTTTTTTGAATATTTTTGAGGTTTTTTTGAAAGTTTTAAAATTTTCTGATTTTTTTAATATTCTTTCAACTTCTTGATATATTTTTGAATTTATTGACTTTTTTATTTATTTTTTTTGAAAAATTTGGTACACATTTTTTAAATTTTCGAAATTTTTTTTATTTTTACAAAAGCATGAATTTTTTTAATATTTTTAATATTTTTTTGACATGTTTGGTATATTTTTTAAATTTTTGAAGTTTTTTTGAATTTTTTTTTTTGAATTTTTGATTTAATTATGAAATTTTTAATATAATTATGAAATTTTTAATGTACATTAAAAATTTTCGAAATATTAATATTGAAATTTTCAAAATTATTAAACTTTAGTTTATTTTTAATTTTTATAATTTTTATGAAGTTTGTAATTTTTTGATATAATTATGAAATTTTTAATATATTTTGTAAATTTGAAATTTGAAGCTCTTGACATTTTTGAATTTTTTGACAAATCTTTTTTTGAATATTTTTGAGGTTTTTTGAATGTTTTAAAATTTTCTGATTTTTTTAATATTCTTTCAACTTTTTGATATATTTTTGATTTTATTGACTTTTTTATTTATTTTTTTGAAAATTTTGATACACGTTTTTTAAATATTCGAAATTTTTGAATTTTTACAAAATCATAAATTTTTTTTATATTTTTAATATTTTTTGACATATTTGATGTATTTTAAAAAATTTCCAAATTATCGAAATATTTTGAAATTATTAAAATTTAGTTTATTTTTTAATTTTCTAAATTTTTATGAATTCTGTTTGTAATTTTTTTTATATAATTATGAAATTTTAAATATATTTTTAAAATTTTCGAAATATTGAAATTTTCAAAATTATCAAACTTTAGTTTATTTTTAATTTTCATAATTTTTATGAAGTTTGTAATTTTTTGATATAATTATGAAATTTTTAATATATTTTCTAAATTTGAAATTTGAAGCTCTTGACATTTTTTGAATTTTTTGACAAATCGTTTTTTGAATATTTTTGAGGTTTTTTTGAAAGTTTTAAAATTTTCTGATTTTTTTTAATGTCTTTTCAATTTTATGATATATTTTTGAATTTATTGACAGTTTTATTTATTTTTTTGAAAATTTTGGTACACATTTTTTTAAATATTTGTATTTTTACAAAATCATGAAATTTTTTAACATTTTTAATATTTTTTGACATATTTAATATATTTTTAAAATTATCGAAATATTTGTCATTATTAAAATTTTCAAAATTATCAAACTTTAGTTTATTTTTAATTTTCATAATTTTTATGAAGTTTGTAATTTTTTGATATAATTATGAAATTTTTAATATATTTTCTAAATTTGAAATTTGAAGCTCTTGACATTTTTTGAATTTTTTGACAAATCGTTTTTTGAATATTTTTGAGGTTTTTTTGAAAGTTTTAAAATTTTCTGATTTTTTTTTAATGTCTTTTCAATTTTATGATATATTTTTGAATTTATTGACAGTTTTATTTATTTTTTTGAAAATTTTGGTACACATTTTTTTAAATATTTGTATTTTTACAAAATCATGAAATTTTTTAACATTTTTAATATTTTTTGACATATTTAATATATTTTTAAAATTATCGAAATATTTGTCATTATTAAAATTTTCAAAATTATTAAACTTTAGTTTATTTTTAATTTTTATAATTTTTATGAAGTTTGTTGTGATATTTTGATATAATTATGAAATTTTTAACACATTTTAAAATTTTTCAAAAATTCTTATCGAAATTTTTGAAATTATTAGTTTATTTTTTAATTTTTGAAACTTTTATGAATTTTCTTATTGAATTTTTGATATCTTTCTGAAATTTTTAATATATTTTTAAAATAATTCAAATATTTTTGGATATTTTTAAAATTTTCAAAAAATCAATTAATCTTACCTTAACGTCTAATTAAAGCTACTTAACATAACATATTCAATTTTTTAAAACAACGTTTCGTCACCCTCAACCATTTTTTTAATACGAACCTGTACTTAAAATTTCCATTTTTTCCTTATCCAACTATATCGAATATTTAATTTTTTATTAATTTTTGACAAGAAGTATAGTTTAGGAATTTTTTAAAGTACGATCCTGTTCCATTTTGACTGTAAATATTTATACATCTTTTTGTTCAAGATATTTTCAGGTTAAAAAAGAACAGGACCGTACTTATAAAAATTCCTAAAATACAATCGAAACTTAATAAGAAAATTAAACGTTTTACAGGTTGGATAGAGGAAAAAATGTAAATTTTAAAGATGAAACAAAAAGTACAGATCCGGATTTAAATAATTAAGGGTGGCCCTTCAAATACGAAACCTAATCGGACCTGATATTTTAATTTTGAATCTATAACGGTTTAAGCAATCCCAATAGTTTTTCCGGATTTTCTGATACCTAAATCCAAATTTCACCATTAATCATCAGTAAATCGTCTCGGCAAATAATAATAATAATAATAATAGCACATGGTTTTTGGAGTTGACATTTAATATTTAATAAAACTTTTCTCTTACCTTTTATTTTTTTTCATGTTAGTTTTATTTTTTTATAAAATAAATTGAATAACCTAAAAACAAATATGTGTATATGTGTACCTACCTCAAGTACTTTATAAGTAATCACTATTTATTTATTACTGGCATTTTTTTTAAAAACATAACACTTATATGAGTCTTAGATATTTATATATATATTATACTTTACTTTAATCTTATCTATGAAAATAAATGTAGGTACTTATTGGTACAAAAGAATTTTCTCATTAAAAATCAACATTAATTACTTGCCGCTATATATATACCTAGTTTAGTAAGTATACAGGGTGGATATTATTTCATTATAGTAAATCCTCAAAAATACAAGTACGAATAAATAGTAAAATTATTCAATCATAGTATTAGTACATAAACCAAGAGAAAGTTGGCATATTTATTGATCTCAACAAGACATTTGACTGTGTTCACTCTCTATCTCAATTTAGACCAATAATAACGGAGTAGGATCCTAATGCCCTTTGGTGCCTGATATGATTTTTCTTTATATATGTATTTTTCATCTCATTTATAATATAATACCGTTTTTAGCGTTCAATTTGGACCAATAATAACGAAGTTTGACCTTAAGGCCCTTTAGTCTTTACTTTTGCGCATGATTTTTGTTTACGTATTCATTATATGTCACATTTATAATACAATGCCGTTTATCCTGTATAAATCTGACTACTAATAACAGAGATAGAGAGTCAACACAATCAAATGCCTTATTGAGATCAATAAATGCGCCAACTTTCTCTTGGTTTAAAAATTGCAAAAATTATATTTTTAAACGGTTTGTTCTCTATTTGACTTTATTCCATTTATTTATAGTTGGTATATTTTTTCATACTTTGACGTTTTTAATTTTTGACAGGTGACAGTTGAAGAAATAATCTTGACTTTTATAAATAGAGTTTTTCAAGGACTTTCAAGTGACATATTGCAAATTAAATTCCGTGACGTATAGCGTCTAACATTTTTTGACAGTGACAGTTTCGTTTGACAGATGTCAAGACAAATACTAACGGTTTTTTTTTCGACGATTAACTGAAATCCATTTTACCAAAATAGGTTCAAATTCTTTTCATATATTTAATGTTGAAGTTTTCAACTTTGACATTTTTTAATTTTTGACAGGTGACAGTTGAAGAAATAATCTTGACTTTTATAAATAGATTTTTTCAAGGGCTTTCAAGTGACATATTGCAATTAAATTCCGTGACGTATAGCGTCTAACATTTTTTGACAGTGACAGTTTCTTTTGACAGATGTCAAGACAAATACTAACGGTTTTTTTTTCGACGATTAACCGAAATCCATTTTACCGAAATCGGTTCAAATTCATAAAGTACTTTTTCATATATTTAATGTTGGAAGTTTCAGACTTTGACATTTTTTAATTTTTGACAGGTGACAGATGGAGAAATAATCTGGACTGTTCTGAATAGAATTTTTCAAGGGCTTTCAAGTGATATATTGCAGAGATGATAGAGAGAGATGATAGAGAGGGATAATAGAGAGAGACGATAGAGAGATATGATAGAGAGAGATGATAGAGATTATAGAGAGAGAAAGAGATGATAGAGAAATATGTGAGATTGAGAGACTGAAAGAGATTAAGAGAGAGAGAAAGGGAGATTGAGAGATATTGAGAGAGATTGAGGGAGACTGAAAGAGATTGAGAGAGATATTGAGGGATATTGAGAGGGAGATTGAGAAAGAGATGATGATAGAGAGAAATGATAGATATAGAGAGATGATAAAGATAGAGAAAGATATTGAGAGAAATTGAGGGAGATTGAGAAATTGAGAGAGAGAGAGATTAAGAGAGATATTGAGAGATATTGAGAGATATTGAGAGATATTGAGAGATATTGAGAGAGATTGAGGAAGACTGAGAGAGGTTGAGAGAGATATTGTGAGAGATATTGAGAGGGATTGAGAGGGAAATTGAGAAAGAGATGATAAAAAAAGAAAGAGATGATAGAGATGGTAATAGAGAGAAATGATAGAGATACAGGGAGATGATAGAGATAGAGAGAGATTGAGAGCGATTGAGAGATATTGAGAGAGATTGAGAGAGGGAGATTCAGAGAGGGAGATTGAGAAATATTGAAAGAGATTCAGGGAGATTGAGAGAGATGATAGAGATAGAGAAAGATATTAAGAGAAATTGAGGGATATTGAGAGTTTGAGAGAGAAAGAGAATGAGAGATATATTGAGAGGGATTGAGAGATATTGAGAGAGATTGAGGGAGACTAAGAGAGAGATTGAGAGAGATATTGCGAGAGATATTGAGAGAGATTGAGAGAGGGAGATTCAGAGAAAGAGATGATAGAGAGAGATGATAGAGATAGAGAGAGATGATAGAGATAGAGAAATATATTGAGAGAAATTGAGGGTGATTGAGAGATTGAAAGAGATTGAGAGAGAGACGGAGAGATTGAGAGAGATATTGAGAGAGCTTGAGAGATATTGAGGGAGACTTGCGAGATATATTGAGAGAGATTGAGAAAGAGATGATAAAAAAGAAAGAGATGATAATAGAGAGAAATGATAGAGATAAAGGGAGATGATAGAGATAGAGAAAGAGATTGAGAGAGATTAAAAGAGAGATTGAGAGAGGGAGATTGAGAGAGGGAGATTGAGGGAGGGAGATTCGGAGAAAGAGATGATAGAGAGAGATGATAAAGATAGAGAAATATATTGAGAGAAATTGAGGGAGATTGAGAGATTGAAAGAGATTGAGAGAGAGAGAGAGGGAAAGATTGAGAGAGATATTGAGAGAGATTGAGGGAGACTAAGAGAGAGATATTGCGAGAGATATTGAGAAAGGTTGAGAGAGGGAAATTCAGAGAAAAAGATGATAGAGAGAGATGGTAGAGATAGAAAAATATATTGAGAGAAATTGAGGGAGATTGGGAGATTGAAAGAGATTGAGAGAGAGAGGGGGATAGATTGAGAGAGATATTGAGAGGGATTGAGAGATATTGAAAGAAATTAAGAGAGACCAATAGAGATATTGAGAGAGATATTGCGAGAGATATTGAGACAGATTGAGAGAAGGAGATTCAGAGAAAAAGATGATAGAGAGAGATGATAGAGATAGAGAAATATATTGAGAGAAATTGAGGGAGATTGAAAGAGATTGAGAGAGAGAGAGAGAGGGATAGATTGAGAGAGATATTGAGAGATATTGAGAGAAATTAAGAGAGACTAAGAGTTAGAGAAATTGAGAGAGATATTGCGAGAGATATTGAGGGAGATTGAGAGATTGAGAGAGAGAGGGAGATATTGAGAGATATTGAGAGAAATTGATTGAGACTGAGAGAGATTGAGAAAGAGATGATAAAAAGAGAAAGAGATGATGATAGAGAGAAATCATAGAGATAGAGGGAGATGATAGAGATAGAGAAAGAGATTGAGAGAAATGGAGAGAGATTAAGAGGGAGATTGAGAGAGAGATTGAGAGAGGGAGATTGAGGGAGAGAGATTGAGGGAGATATTCAGAGAGATTACGAGGGAGATTGAGAGAGATGATAGAAAGAGAAAGATATGATATATATGATAGGGAGAGATGATAGAGAAAAATGATAGAGATAGAAATAGAAAGAGATATAATAGAGATAGAGAAAGATATTGAGAGAGAGAGAGAGTTTGAGAGATATTGAGGGAGATTGAGAGAGATTGTTAAAAGAAGATTGAGAGAGTGAGATTGAGAGAGGAAGATTGAGTTAGGGATATTGACGAAGATATTGAGAGATTGAGAGATATTGAGGGAGATTGAGAAAGATTGTGAGTGAGATTAAGAAAGATTAAGAGAGATTAAGAGAGATAAATAGAGATAGATAGATAGAGGACATTTTTTCATCATTTCTTATAGTTCTTTCAGAATTAAACGAACCTGACTTATTCTAAACATTAAAATAAAACAGTGTATAATTTAATATTTATTCATTTTGAGATGTTATTAATAGTTTTTACAATAATATCAATAGATTCTCCTAACTGTTCTTTATTTATAACCAAAGGTGGTGCAAATCTAATAACATCTTCATGAGTATGTTTAGCTAAAAGACCATTTTCTTTCATTTTTAAACATACATCCCAAGCATCAGCGATATCTGTAATATAATTTAATAAAAATATAAATAAACATTTATTAAATCCTAAAGGTTATCCATATTTCAAAGGTGGTCCAAAAGCACAAAATCAGGTACCACAAAATTTAATTGACAAAAAAGTACTAGCAGGTAACTAGTTTCGGTCACTGACCATCATCAGGTACATTAGGTACTTGAAAAATAATAAAAAAATTAAACATTGAGGTGTCAATGTTACCCCCCTTGGGATCAACCTGTTTAATTAATATTATTTGCTTTTTGCTATTATTTAAACATTTTTTTTATTATTATTATTATTTTTCAAGTACCAACACAATTTATTTAATTATTTTATCTTCTACCCTTATGTGATTAATTTGTTCCCCTGTTAATACTTAATAGTGGTCTGATGATGGTCAGTGACCGAAACTAGTTGCCTGCTAGTATTTTTTTGTCAATTAAATTTTATGGTACCTGATTTTGTGCTTTATTAAACATTTATTATCGACTTACTTCGATTTATTACAATAGCGTTTAATAATCCTTTTCCTCTTACTTCAGATACGATATCTTTGTTTAATTTTTGTTTTAATTCAGATCTAAATATCCCTCCCAAGTTAAAAGCGTTTTCAGCAATATTTTCTTCTTCTAGAACATTTAATGCTTGGATAGCTATTTTTGATCCTAAGGGATTACCTCCAAATGTTGATCCGTGCGTCCCTGAAAAAAAAATTACCACTTCTATAAAAAAAATATAATCTGGGGAATTTTTATACGAGACTTAAAATACATGAAATTTTACTATAATAAAAATTTAAGATTGGTCTAAATTCTCAAAATCTATAAGTTTAGGTTTTTTCTTAAATTTTATGAGATTTAAAATTTGTTGTGCATCGTTATAAAAATATCTTTAAATTTAGGGATATTTTAGAAAATCTGGCAACGTATTAAAAAATATACAGATTTAAGAAATTATTTGTAACAATTCTTTAGATTTAGAAAAATTAATAATCTTCTTTTTTTTTTATTTTTGCGATTTATTAAAAGATTCTATGACTTTTTGAACGATGTTGAAATGTTTTCTAAAAAAAAATACTAAATCTGATAAATTTTTACTATTATTTTTATCTTTAGGGAATTTTCGAAAATTGGGTAACGTTTTTATTAGAAAAAATTTATTAAATTTAGGAAAATTAGATAAAAAATATTGATTTTTACCAAATTTTTTTTAAGAAAATTTAGTAAATTTAAAAGAACAAATTGTAAAGCACCGTTGACATTTTTACAAAAATTTCCCTAAATTTGGAGATTTCTACAATAGAAAACCAGCATTATCTCAAAAAATGTACAGATTTAATAAAATTTTCGTAAATTTGGCAACGTAATAAAAATATTTTTATTTTTAGGGAATTTTCGAAAATAGGGCAACGTATTTATTAGAATAAATTTTTACCAATATTTTTTTTTTAGAAAATTAGCGAATTTAAAAAAAAAAACAAATTGTAAAGCAACGTTGACATTTTTCCAAAAATTTCCCTGAATTTGGAGATTTAATAAAATTTTCATAAATTTGGCAACGTCAAAAAATATTTTTAACTTTAGGGAATTTTTGAAAATTGGGCAACGTTTTTATTAGAATAAATTTACCAAATTTAGAAAAATTAGGCAAAAAATATTGATTTTATAATATTTTTTTTAGAAAATTAAGCGAATGTAAAAAAACAAATTTTGAAAGTAGCGTTGACATTTTTACAAAAAATTATCTAAATTTAGTCATTTTTACGATAGAAAAACCTGCTTTGGTGTTATCTCAAGAAATCTACAAATTTAACCAACTTTTCGTAAATTTGGCAACGTCAAAAAAATATTGTTAATTTTAGGGAATTTTTGAAAATTTGGCAACGTTTTTATCAGAATAAATTTAGGAAAATTAAGCAAAAAACAATGATTTTTACCAATATTTTTTTAGAAAATTCAACGAATAAAAAAAAACAAATTTTGAAAGCAACGTTGACATTTTTCCAAATATTTCCCTAAATTTGCAGATTTTTAGATCAACCTGCTTTAAACTTATTTCAAAAAATATAGATTGAATGAAATTTTCGTAAATTTGGCAACATCAAAAAAATATTTTTAATTTTAGGGAATTTTCGAAAATTTGGCAACGTTTTTATCAGAATAAATTTAGGAAAATTAGACAAAAAATATTGATTTTTACCAATATTTTTTTTTTAGAAAATAAGCGAATTTAAAAAAAAAACAAATTGTAAAGCAACGTTGACATTTTTCCAAAAATTTCCCTGAATTTGGAGATTTTTACAACCGAAAACCTGCTTCTCAAATAAATCTACAGATTTAATAAAATAAGGACCCCGCAATAATCTTATGGAAATTGGGTTTCTGTCAAATTGTCTAAATTTTTGATATGTCGTAGTTTTTGCCAAAATGAATATTTTGGCAGCTACGGAGCTGCCAAAGCTCCCCTGACCCTGACAAATTGACCGTTGACAGCTGTCAATTTACTGTCAAAGTAGAATATAAAAGTAAATATCCTCTTTTCGCATTGAGATTTTGGGTTTTTGAGGTCGCTGAATTCAATTCTAATTGACAGATTGGAAAAATTGACAGTTGACAACTGTCAATTTACTGTCAAAGTAGAATATAAAAGTAAATATCCTCTTTTCGCATTGAGATTTTTGGTTTTTGATGTCGCTGAATTCAATTCTCATGCCAGATTGGAAAAATTGACAGTTGACAGCTGTCAATTCACTGTCAAAGTAGAATGTAAAAGTAAATGTCCTCTTTTCACAGCTCGCTAAATTCAATTCTTTCTAGAATTGGAGAAAATGGTAGTTGACAAACTCTGAATAACAAAAGAGAATATTTTCTTCTTTATTCTACTTTGACAGTGAATTGACAGCTGTCAGTCAACTGTCAATTTTTCCAATCTGGCATGAGAATTGAATTCAGCGACATCAAGAATCCAAAATCTCAATGTGAAAAGAGGATATTTACTTTTCTTCGTTGACAGTGTATTGACAGCTGTCAACGGTCAATTTGTCCAATTTGACATGAGGGTTGAATCCAGTGACCTCAAAAACATTACCCTATATATATTTTTAGAAAATTTAGCGACTTAAAAAAAAAACAAATTTTGAAAGCAACGTTGACATTTTTATAAAAAATTACCTAAATTTAGAGATTTTTCACGACAGAAAAACCTGCCTTGGTGTTATTTCATGAAATCTACAAATTTGATGAAATTTTCGTAAATTTGGCAACGTCAAAAAATATTTTTAATTTTAGGGAATTTTCGAAAATTTGGCAACGTCATAAAAATATTTTTAACTTTGGGGAATTTTTGAAAATTGAGCAACATTTTTATCAGAATAAATTTATCAAATTTAAGTAAATTAGGCAAAAAATAATGATTTTTACAAATATTTTTTGTTAGAAAATTTAGCGAATTAAAAAAAACAAATTGTAAAGCAACGTTGATATTTTTCCAAAAAATTCCCTAAATTTGGAGATTTTTACAACAGAAAACCAGCATTATCTCAATAAATTTACAGAATTAATAAAATTTTCGTAAATTTGGCAACGTCTTAAAAATATTTTTACTTTTAGGGAATTTTCGAAAATTGGGCAACGTTTTTATTAGAATAAATTTATCAAATTTAGAAAAATTAGGCAAAAAATATTGATTTTTTATAACATTTTTTTTAGAAAATTAAGCGAATATAAAAAAACAAATTTTGAAAGCAACGTTGACATTTTTACAAAAATTTACCTAAATTTAGTCATTTTTACGACAAAAAACATGCTTTGGTGTTATTTCAAGAAATCTACAGATTTAATAAAATTTTCGTAAATTTGGCAACCTCATAAAAATATTTTGAACTTTAGGGAATTTTTGAAAATTGGGCAACGTTTTTATCAGATTATAAATTTATCAAATTTAATTAAATATTGATTTTTACTAATATTTTTTTAGAAAATTTAGCGAATAAAAAAAAACAATTTTTTAAAACAACGTTGACATATTTATAAAAAATTACCTAAATTTAGAGGTTTTTCACGACAGAAAAACCTGCCTTGGTGTTATTTCACGAAATCTACAAATTTAATGAAATTTTCGTAAATTTGGCAACGCCAAAAAAATATTTTTAATTTTAGGGAATTTTCGAAAATTGGGCAACGTTTTTATTAGAATAATTTTATTAAATTTAGGAAAATTAGACAAAAAATAATGATATTTACCAATATTTTTTTAGAAAATTCAACGAAACAAATTTTGAAAGCAACGTTGACATTTGTCCAAAAATTTCCCTAAATTTTCAGATTTTTTACAACCTGCTTTGAACTTATCTCAAAAAATATACAGAGTCTTTCTTTTACCTGGTTCAATAACAAGCATAACATCATCATCAGCTAGAGCTGCAGATACTGGATATAATCCACCACCAAGTGCTTTACCCAATACCAAAATATCAGGTTTAACATCTTCATAATCAACAGCCAATCTTTTTCCAGTTCTACCCAATCCAGTTTGGATTTCATCAGCTATCCAGAGGACGTTGTACTTGGTACAAAGTTCTCTTACTCCTTTCAAGTAACCAGGAGATGGTACTCTAATACCAGCTTCACCTTGAATTGGTTCCACCATATAAGCACAAACGTTTGGGTCTTTTAATTGTTCCTAAAAGAAATTGTTTAATGCCATAATTATAAATATTAGTTGTCCGTCAATTGTCAAAATTTGACTGTAATTAATTTTTTTTAGACTTCTTAATTTTTTTATATTTTTCTTTTTTTTCCTGTTTTTTTCATATTTCTATTTTTACTCATATTTCCCTATTTTATTATTTTTATCTAATTTTTCCTGGTTTTTTCTATTTTTTCCTGTTTTTTGATTTTTTTCTAATTTTTTTTTTCGATTGATTCTGATCTTTACTTATTTTTTCTCATTCTGTTTTTTTTATTCTATTTCTTTCTTTTGTTTTCTGATTTTTTTTTCTTATTTCTCTGATTTTTTCGATTTATTTCAATTCATTCGAATTTTTTAATTTTTTTAATTTTTTTAGATCGTATAGTTACAATTGTTTTCGGCTTTTTGATTATTTTTTGCGGTGTTTTTACCATTTTTCTGCATTGCAATTTTTGTGATTTATTTCTTGAAATTTTTTTGCTATTTTTTTGTTTCGAGTTTTTTGCGATTTTTACGCTTTTTTTAACCATTTTTGTTTGATTTTTTTTTTGTAATTATTTGCAATTTCTTTCAAATCTTTTCATTTTTTTTTTAATTCTTTCCGGTTTTTTCTCGGTTTTCATTTTTTTCCCGTTCTCTGATTTTTTTCGATTTTTTATAATGTAATTAATTTTTTTTTTAGACTTTTCTTTATTTTTTTATATTTTTCTTTTTTCCTGTTTTGTACTTTTTTTTCATATTTCTATTTTTACTCATATTTCCCTATTTTCCTATTTTTATCTAATTTTTCCTCTTTTTTGATTGTTTCTGATCTTTCCTTATTTTTTCTCATTCTGTTTTTTTATTCTATTTCTTTCTTTTGTTTTCTGATTTTTTTTCCTTATTTCTCTGTTTTTTTCAAATTATTTCAATTCTTTGCAATTTTTTTCATTTATTTCCCGTTCTCTGATTTTTTTCGATTTTTTATAATTTTTCCTCATTTTTATTCTCATTGTTTTGTTTTTTTTTCTGTTTTTTTTTTCTCATTATTTTCTTATTCCTCAGATTTTTACTTTCCCAACTCATCATTCGACAATGGAAAGTATTGTGAACGAGCAAAAAAAAATTTCGAGATAAAGATGGACTTTTTTTTCCAATATTTTCTGATTTTTTTTCGATTTTTTCCTCGGTTTTTTTTTTGTTTTTTAATTTTTGTCTCCCGTTTTCTATTTTTTTCAACTTTTTTATGTTTCCTCATTTTTTCACAATGTTCTGTTTTTCAATTTCTTTTATTTTCTGGTTTTTTCTTATTCCTCTGATTTTTTTCTAATTAATTCGGTGTTCAGTTTTTTTTTTTTCGAAAATTTTTTTCGGTTTTTTTGTATTTGAATCTCGTTTTTTTCGTATTTTACAATTTTTTCCTCGGTTTTTTTTGTTTTTTAATTTTTGTTTCCCGTTTTCTATTTTTTTCAACTTTTTTATGTTTCCTCATTTTTTCACAATGTTCTGTTTTTTCAATTTCTTTTATTTTCTTTTTTTTTCTTATTTCTCTGATTTTTTTCTAATTAATTCGGTGTTCTGTTTTTTTTTTAGAAAATTTTTTTCTGTTTTTTCGTATTTGAATCTCATTTTTTTCGTATTTTACAATTTTGTTTTTAGTTGTTTTTTGATTTTTTTTACGTTATTTTTCGATTTCTTTGGTCGACTTTTTTTCGTTTTTTAGAGTTGTTACAATTTTTTTTGTATGTCGTTTTTTTTGTATTTTACAATTTTGTTATTCACTTTTTTTCCAATATTTTCTGATGGTCTCAACTTTTTTTAAATATTGTCTCTTTTTTTTCGATTTTTTTCTCGTTTTTGTTTTGTTTTATATACATTTTTGTTAATGTTTTCTGTTTTTTTTTCTAATTTTTTTACATTGTTCTGTTTTTTTCTATTTCTTTTATTTTCTTATTTTTTTTTCTAATTTTTTATTATTCCTCTGATTTTTTCGCCTTCGGTTTCAGTTTTTTTAGCGTTTTTTCATTTTTTAACTTTTTCTCGCTTTTTTCGGTTTTCAATTTTTTTTCCTGTTTTCTGATTTTTTGTTTTCTTTTCTGGTTTTTCCTTATTTTATTCGCATTGCTGTGTTTATTTTTCTGTTTCTGTTATTTTCTGATTTTTTTTCATTTTTACGATTTATTTTGATTTTCAATTTTTTGGTTGTTTTTTGAAATTTTTTATGTTATTTTTCGCTGTTTTTAACAACTTTTTTTTTCGTTTTTTGTGATTTTTAACATTTTTTTCTTTTTTGCGTTATTTTTCGGGTTTTTATAATTTTTTTTGAATCTCTCTTTTTTTTCTTATTTTACCGTTTGTTTTTCATTTTTTTTTCCAATATTTTCTGATTTTTTCAATTTTCTCCAATGTTTTATTTTTTTCCATTTTTCGATTTTTTTTCATTTTTTTTTCGCATTGTTCTGTTTATTTTTTCTGTTTCTTTTATTTTCTGATTTTTTTTTTCATTTTATCGATTTATTTTGATTTTCAATTTTTTGGTTGTTTTTTGAAATTTTTTTTTTATTTTTCGCTTTTTTTAACTTTTTTTTCGTTTTTTGTGATTTTTAACATTTTCTTCTTTTTTGCGTTATTTTTCGGGTTTTTACAATTTTTTTTGAATCTCTCTTTTTTTTTCTTATTTTACCATTTGCTTTTCATTTTTTTTCCAATATTTTTTCATTTTTTTCAATTTTCTCCAATGTTTTTTTTTCCCTTTTTCGATTTTTTTTAATTTTTTTAATTTTTTTTTCGCATTGTTCTGTTTATTTTTTCTGTTTCTTTTATTTTCCGATTTTTTTTTTTCGATTTATGTTGATTTTCAGTTTTTTGGTTTTTTTTTTGTTATTTTTCGATTTTTTGCTATGTTTAGCAACTTTTTTTTTCGTTTTTTGTGATTTTTAGCATTTTCTTCTTTTTTTGCTTTATTTTCCGGGTTTTTTTAATTTCTCTTTTTTTTCTTATTTTACCATTTTGTTTTTCATTTTTTTCCAATATTTTCTGATTTTTTTCCAATGCGTTTTTTTTTTCGTTTTTCAATTTTTTTCCTGTCATTTTTTTCTAATTTTTCTTAATTTTTTTCGCATTGATCTGTTTATTTTTTCTGTTTCTTTTATTTTCTGATTTTTTTTTTCATTTTATCGATTTATTTTGATTTTCAATTTTTTCTGATTTTTTTCAATTTTCTCCAATGTTTTCTTTTTTCCCTTTTTCGATTTTTTTCTAATTTTTTTAATTTTTTTTCGCATTTTCTTCTTTTTTTGCGTTATTTTTCGGGTTTTTACAATTTTTTTTTATCTCTTTTTTTTCTTATTTGTTTTTCATTTTTTTTTTAAATATTTTCTGATTTTTTTCACTTTTCTCCAATGTTTTCTTTTTTCCCTTTTTCGATTTTTTTCCAATTTTTTTAATTTTTTTTCGCATTCTGTTTATTTTTCTGTTTCTTTAATTTTCTGATTTTTTTTTTCATTTTTTCGATTTATTTTGATTTTCAATTTTTTGGTTGTTTTTTGAAATTTTTTTATGTTATTTTTCCCTTTTTTTAACAACTTTTTTTTCGTTTTTTGTGTTTTTTAACATTTTCTTTTTTGCGTTAGTTTTCGGGTTTTTACAATTTTTTTTGAATCCCTCTTTTTTTTCTTATTTTACCATTTTGTTTTTCATTTTTTTTCCAATATTTTCTAATTTTTTTTAACTTTTTCCAATGTGTTTTTTTTTCTTGTTTTTTTTTCGTTTTTCTATTTTTTTCCTGTAATTTTTTTCTAATTTTTCCTAATTTTTTTTCGCATTGTTCTGTTTATTATTTTTACCTATATTTTATTGTTTTTCTCTATTTTTCATTATTTTTCCTGCTTCTTTTATTTTTCTTACTTTTTCAGTTTTGTTGTTTTTTTCTTCTGTTTTTCCAATTTTTTCATTTTTTATTCTATTTTTTCCAATTTTGACTTTCTTTCTCTATTATTTCCCTTTTTTTTCTTCATTTCCCCATTTTTTTCCCATTTTATATTTTTTCCCATTTTCTATTTTTTCCCATTTCCTATTTTTTCCCACTTTTTCAGTATATTCCTATTTTTCTTACTTTTCCTATTTTAACTTTTTTCCTGTTTTTTTTCTTATTTTTCCCTACGTTTTCCTATTTTTTTCTATTTTCCCCATTTTTTCTATTTTTTCCTACTTTTTACCTATCTAAAAATCGCTCAACGCGCCTAAAGAAGTTTTTACTTCAAAAATAAAATTACAGTAAAGTAAAAAAAATCACATATTATATATTAATGTTAGCTTTCCGCATTGCTCCAGTAAATAAACTTTAACCATGCAAAATCTCACACTCCTCCTATCGCGCATTACTCTTAAAGTATTAATATATAAATAATTGTTAATAATTACTTCTAAAGCTTTCAAATCATCATATGGTATAATAGTAAAACCAGGTATGAATGGACCGTATCCCTCAAAACTGGTTGGATCTGTAGAAGCTGAAACTGCAGCTAAAGAACGGCCCCAAAAATTATCTTCAGCAAACAGAATTCTAGCTTGATCTTTTGGAATGTTTTTTTTCGTGTATCCCCATTTTCTAGCTATTTTACAGGCTGTTTCATCTGCTTCGACACCTTCAAATATATAAAATATAATGAAAAACGGACATTTGTTAATTTAAATAACGAAATAAAACTGAAAATCATGTATTTATTAATTTAAAAAAAAAAAATTTCGGCTAAAAAATTATTACAAAGTGTGAAGATATTTTTCTTGGTTTTTCATTATTTCTTCCTGTTTTTCTCTATTTATTAATATTGTTATCTATCTTTTTCCTATTTTTACTATTTTCCCCTATTTTTCACTATTTCTTAGATATTTCCTTATTTTATGTATATTTGTCCAATTTGTTCCTAATTTTCACAATTTTTCCCCATTTTTCCATGCTTTTTCGTATTTTTTTTATCTTTTCCATTATTTTAGCCTATTTGTACTTTATCCTATTTTCCCTATTTTTTCTCAATTTTCCTTATTTTCTCCTATATTTCTCTATTTTTCACTATTTTCCCACATTTTTTCCCATTTATTTTCTAATTTCCCTGTATCCATATTTTTTTCTTAGTTTCTCAATTTTTCCGTACTTTTCTTATTTTTCCCTATTTTGTCCTATTTTTTTTCAATATTTCCCTATATTTTCTATTTTTCGCTATTTTCCCCACATGTTTTCCATTTATTTTCCCTGTATCCATATTTTTTTCCTATTTTTTTCATAGTGTTCTCAATTTTCCGTATTTTTCCTATTTTTCCCTATTTTGTCTATTCTTTTCCAATACCTTCCTATATTTTTCTATTTTTCACTATTTTCCTACATGTTTTCCATTTATTTTCTAATTTCCCTGTTTCCATATTTTTTTCCTATTTTTTTCTTAGTATTTTCAATTTTCCGTACTTTTCCTATTTTTCCCTATTTTGCCCTATTCTTTTCCAATACTTCCCTATATTTTTCTATTTTTCACTATTCCCCAATTTCCCAATTTTTCTCTATTTTTTTCCATATTTTCCTATATTTTTCACTAATTTTTTCAAAATCTGCCCCATTTGTTTCTGATTTTCCCTATTTTTCGCTGGTTTTCCCAATTTTTTACTATTTTTTTCTATTTTCTTCCATATTTTCCCCTATTTTTCACTATTTTTCATATTTTTTCTTAATTTTTCCAATGTCATTCTAATTTTTCGTGTTTTCCGTTAGTTTTTTCTGTTTTCTTTATTTTAATTTTTTTCTATTTTTCTCTATTTTATTCAATATTTTCCCCTATTTTTCACTATTTTCACTATTTTTCATATTTTTTCCCATTTTTCCAATGTCATTCTAATTTTTAATGTTTTCCATTAGCTTTTTTTCTATTTTCTTTATTTTTACTTTTTTCCCTATTTTTCTCAATTTTATTCAATATTTTCCCCTATTTTATCTATTTTTCCTATTATATCTGTTTTCCCATATTCTCGTTTTCATAAGATTTTTCTACTTTCTTTATTTTTCCGTATTTTTCCCCATTTCACTTTATTTTTTCCCTATTTTTTACTATTTTCTCTATTTCGCACTATTCCCCAATTTTCCTATTTTGCCATATTTTTTCTAATTTTTCCCAATTTTTCTCAATTTTTTCGCTATTTTCCCTATTTTTCACTATTTTTCTAAAATCTGCCCTATTTGTTTCTGATTTTCCCTATTTTTCACTATTTTCTCTATTTTTCATATTTTTTCCTATTTTTCCAACGTCATTCTAATTTTTAATGTTTTCCATTAGCTTTTTTTCCATTTTCTTTATTTTTACTTTTTTCCCTATTTTTCTTATTTTTTTTAAATATTTTTCCCAATTTTATACTATTTTATCTATTTTTCCTATTTTTTCAATTTTTCCTATCTTCCTATATATTCCTGTTTTCCATTAGATTTTTATATTTTCTTTATTTTCCCCTATTTTTCCTTATTTTTCTCTATTTTTTTCCCTATTTTTCACTATTTTCCCAATTTTTTCTATAAATATATGAATCTTTCTATTTTTTCTGTTTTCCATTGTTTTTTCCTTTTTCTTTATTTTTCCCTATTTTTCCTTATTTTTCTCTATTTTTTTCCCTATTTTTCACTATTTTCCCAATTTTTTCTATAAATATATGAATCTTTCTATTTTTTCTGTTTTCCATTGTTTTTTCCTTTTTCTTTATTTTTCCCTATTTGTACTTATTTTTCCCTAGTTTGTCCTATTTTCCTAATTTTTTTTTGTTATTCATTATTTTTTCCTGTTTTCCCATATATTTTTCCCTACTATTTTCTATTTTTCCTAGGTTACTTTTGTTTCCCTATGTTTTCTTATTTTTCCTCAATTTTTCACAATATTTTACCGTAATTTCCCCCTATTTTTCTCTAATTTGCGTAATTTCTGTATTTTGCCATTTTTTCTCCTAATCTTTCCAGCTTTTCACTATTTTCCCTATTTTTCCCTAATGTCCCTATTTTTTACTATTTTCCCCTTATCTACTATTTTTTGTATTTTTACTATTTTTTGCGTATTTTTTCCATTTATTTTCTATTTATTTTTTCTTGTCTTTCATTTGTTCGTCCTATTTTATTTATTTTCCCTAATTATTCCTATTTCGTCCTATTTTCCCCATTTTTCTCTATTATCCCGTATTTTTCCCTATTTTCCTTAATTTTTCCTGTTTTTCCAATTTTTTAACGTTTTTTCCTATTTTTCTTGTAAAAGAGACTAACCAAGTACAAATTGGTACCGGTAGATGATGGAACTCATCCGCCAAAGTACCACTGTAGATATCTGTTTTTGATTTCGAGTTTTATTTCGCTATTAAATATTTTTTTTTGATTTTATATTTTTTAACATATTTCTAATTAATTTTTTTTATTTACCTGTATTCATTGGTAAAACTTTATCATATCCGAATAGATTTGTTATTACTTTAGCATATTCACCAAGGACGTCTGAATAAAATGCTCTCGATGTGTGGTGCAAAATGGCGCTTTGATCCTGTAAAGCTTTTACTATTTTCGGATGACAATGACCAAAATTATTAGCAGAATATCCGCTAAGGAAATCAAAGTATCTTTTGCCTTCTACATCCCACAAAAAAACACCTTAAAATAAAGATTATTAATTTTATTTGACACACAGTTAATATCGATTTTCTTTGAAAATTAATTTATTAGTTTTTTTTTGAAATATTCGAATTTTTTGCTATTTTCCCTATTTTTCATATTTTTTTTCTATTTTTGCTATGTTTGCCATTTTTGCTATTTTTTTGCCATTTTTTTGCTATTTTTTTGCCATTTTTTTCCATTTTTTTGCTATTTTTTTGCTACTTTTTTGCTATTTTTTTTGCTATTTTTTTGATATTTTTTTGCTACTTTTTTGCAATGTTTTTGTTGCAATGATTTTGCAATGTTTTTTGCTATTTTTTTGTAATTTTTTTGCCATTGTTTTGCAATTTTTTTGCAATTTTTTTGCTATTTTTGCTATTTTTGCTATTTTTGCTATTTTTGCTATTTTTGCTATTTTTGCTATTTTTGCTATTTTTGCTATTTTTGCTATTTTTGCTATTTTTGCTATTTTTGCTATTTTTGCTATTTTTGCTATTTTTGCTATTTTTGCTATTTTTGCTATTTTTGCTATTTTTGCTATTTTTGCTATTTTTGCTATTTTTGCTATTTTTGCTATTTTTGCTATTTTTGCTATTTTTGCTATTTTTGCTATTTTTGCTATTTTTGCTATTTTTGCTATTTTTGCTATTTTTGCTATTTTTGCTATTTTTGCTATTTTTGCTATTTTTGCTATTTTTGCTATTTTTGCTATTTTTGCTATTTTTGCTATTTTTGCTATTTTTGCTATTTTTGCTATTTTTGCTATTTTTGCAATTTTTGCAATTTTTGCTATTTTTGCTATTTTTGCTATTTTTGCTATTTTTGCTATTTTTGCTATTTTTGCTATTTTTGCTATTTTTGCTATTTTTGCTATTTTTGCTATTTTTGCTATTTTTGCTATTTTTGCTATTTTTGCTATTTTTGCTATTTTTGCTATTTTTGCTATTTTTGCTATTTTTGCTATTTTTGCTATTTTTGCTATTTTTGCTATTTTTGCTATTTTTGCTATTTTTGCTATTTTTGCTATTTTTGCTATTTTTGCTATTTTTGCTATTTTTGCTATTTTTGCTATTTTTGCTATTTTTGCTATTTTTGCTATTTTTGCTATTTTTGCTATTTTTGCTATTTTTGCTATTTTTGCTATTTTTGCTATTTTTGCTATTTTTGCTATTTTTGCTATTTTTGCTATTTTTGCTATTTTTGCTATTTTTGCTATTTTTGCTATTTTTGCTATTTTTGCTATTTTTGCAATTTTTGCAATTTTTGCAATTTTTGCTATTTTTGCTATTTTTGCTATTTTTGCTATTTTTGCTATTTTTGCTATTTTTGCTATTTTTGCTATTTTTGCTATTTTTGCTATTTTTGCTATTTTTGCTATTTTTGCTATTTTTGCTATTTTTGCTATTTTTGCTATTTTTGCTATTTTTGCTATTTTTGCTATTTTTGCTATTTTTGCTATTTTTGCTATTTTTGCTATTTTTGCTATTTTTGCTATTTTTGCTATTTTTGCTATTTTTGCTATTTTTGCTATTTTTGCTATTTTTGCTATTTTTGCTATTTTTGCTATTTTTGCTATTTTTGCTATTTTTGCTATTTTTGCTATTTTTGCTATTTTTGCTATTTTTGCTATTTTTGCTATTTTTGCTATTTTTGCTATTTTTGCTATTTTTGCTATTTTTGCTATTTTTGCTATTTTTGCTATTTTTGCTATTTTTGCTATTTTTGCTATTTTTGCTATTTTTGCTATTTTTGCTATTTTTGCTATTTTTGCTATTTTTGCTATTTTTGCTATTTTTGCTATTTTTGCTATTTTTGCTATTTTTGCTATTTTTGCTATTTTTGCTATTTTTGCTATTTTTGCTATTTTTGCTATTTTTGCTATTTTTGCTATTTTTGCTATTTTTGCTATTTTTGCTATTTTTGCTATTTTTGCTATTTTTGCTATTTTTGCTATTTTTGCTATTTTTGCTATTTTTGCTATTTTTGCTATTTTTGCTATTTTTGCTATTTTTGCTATTTTTGCTATTTTTGCTATTTTTGCTATTTTTGCTATTTTTGCTATTTTTGCTATTTTTGCTATTTTTGCTATTTTTGCTATTTTTGCTATTTTTGCTATTTTTGCTATTTTTGCTATTTTTGCTATTTTTGCTATTTTTGCTATTTTTGCTATTTTTGCTATTTTTGCTATTTTTGCTATTTTTGCTATTTTTGCTATTTTTGCTATTTTTGCTATTTTTGCTATTTTTGCTATTTTTGCTATTTTTGCTATTTTTGCTATTTTTGCTATTTTTGCTATTTTTGCTATTTTTGCTATTTTTGCTATTTTTGCTATTTTTGCTATTTTTGCTATTTTTGCTATTTTTGCTATTTTTGCTATTTTTGCTATTTTTGCTATTTTTGCTATTTTTGCTATTTTTGCTATTTTTGCTATTTTTGCTATTTTTGCTATTTTTGCTATTTTTGCTATTTTTGCTATTTTTGCTATTTTTGCTATTTTTGCTATTTTTGCTATTTTTGCTATTTTTGCTATTTTTGCTATTTTTGCTATTTTTGCTATTTTTGCTATTTTTGCTATTTTTGCTATTTTTGCTATTTTTGCTATTTTTGCTATTTTTGCTATTTTTGCTATTTTTGCTATTTTTGCTATTTTTGCTATTTTTGCTATTTTTGCTATTTTTGCTATTTTTGCTATTTTTGCTATTTTTGCTATTTTTGCTATTTTTGCTATTTTTGCTATTTTTGCTATTTTTGCTATTTTTGCTATTTTTGCTATTTTTGCTATTTTTGCTATTTTTGCTATTTTTGCTATTTTTGCTATTTTTGCTATTTTTGCTATTTTTGCTATTTTTGCTATTTTTGCTATTTTTGCTATTTTTGCTATTTTTGCTATTTTTGCTATTTTTGCTATTTTTGCTATTTTTGCTATTTTTGCTATTTTTGCTATTTTTGCTATTTTTGCTATTTTTGCTATTTTTGCTATTTTTGCTATTTTTGCTATTTTTGCTATTTTTGCTATTTTTGCTATTTTTGCTATTTTTGCTATTTTTGCTATTTTTGCTATTTTTGCTATTTTTGCTATTTTTGCTATTTTTGCTATTTTTGCAATTTTTGCAATTTTTGCAATTTTTGCTATTTTTGCTATTTTTGCTATTTTTGCTATTTTTGCTATTTTTGCTATTTTTGCTATTTTTGCTATTTTTGCTATTTTTGCTATTTTTGCTATTTTTGCTATTTTTGCTATTTTTGCTATTTTCGCTATTATAGCTATTTTTGTAATTATTTTTAATAATTAATAATATAATTATGAATTTTTTAATATGTTTTTAAAATTTTCCAAATATTGTTATTATAATTTTTTAAAATATTAAAATTTAGTTTGTTTTAAATTTTTATGAATTTTGTTTTTGAATTATTAATATAATTAGAATTTTTTAATACATTTTTAAAATTTTCAAAATTATTAAAATTTACTATATTTTTAATTTTTTAAATATTTATGAATTTTGTTTTTTAATTTTTAAATAATTATGAATTTTTTAATATATTTTTAAAATTTTCCAAATACCTATTGTTATCGAAATTTTCAAAAATATTAAAATTTAGTTTATTTTAAATTTTTATGAATTTTATTTGTGAATTTTTAATATAATTATGAAATTTTTAATACATTTTTAAAATTTTCGAAATATTAATATTGAAATTTTCAAATTTTTTAAAATTTAGTTTATTATCTAATTTTTGAAGTTTTCCTGAATTTTTTTTTTGAATTTTTGATATAATTATGAAATTTTTAATATAAATATTTAATACATATTAAAAATTTTGGAAACATTGTTGATATTGAAATTTTTAAAAATTATTAAAATTTAGTTTATTTTGTATTTTTTATATATTTTTAAAATTTTCGAAATATTGTTAATATTTAAATTATCAAAATTATTAAAATTTAATTTATTTTGTATTTTTTTAAATTTTTATGAATTTTTAATATAATTATGAATTTTTTAATACATTTTTAAAATTTTCGGAATATTAATATTGAAATTTTTAAAATTATTAAAATTTTATTATTTAATTTTTGAAGTTTTTCTGAATTTTTTTTTTGAATTTTTGATATAATTATGAATTTTTTAATATATATTAAAAATTTTCGAAATATTATTAATATTGAAATTTTCAAAATTATTAAAATTTATTTTTTTTAATTTTTGAAATATTTCTGAATTTTATTTTTGATATAATTATGAAATTTTTAATATATTTTATATTAAATATTTTCGAAATATTTTGTATTTTTTTGAAATTTTTATTTTTGTTTTTGAATTTTTGATATAATTATGATTTTTTTAACATACTTTTAAAATTTTCGAAATATTGTTATTGAAATTATTATAATTTAGTTTATTTTTTAATTTTTGAAATTTTTATGAATTTTTTTTTAAACTTGACTTAATTATGAAATTTTTAATATATTTTTAAAATTTAGTTTATTTTGACATTTTTATGAGTTACGTTTTTGAATTTTTAATGAATTTTTAATATAAATATGAAATTTTTAATATATTTAAAAATTTTTTTAAATGTTTTTAAAATTTTCGAAATATCTTACCTTGACCTCTAGTTAAAGCAACCGGTAAAGGATGGTAATTGTGTGCAGCATATTTCGCTTCTCTTTCTATTACTTCTTTAGTAGTTGCACTTCTCTTTGATATATTTAAATATTCTTTTACTTTTCTTAAAAGTTGAGTAGTTTTTCTTGACGGAACCATTTTTATTTAATGAACGATGTATCTAGATAAACACACAAATGATATCGTATTAAATAAAATTTAACGTTCACGGTCACTTTTAACACATATACAACGTTTAACTAATCAAATTTAATCAAAAATAGTCATTTTTTGATAACAAAAAGAAAAATTAAATTATAAATATTAAGTTGATTATTATTAAATTTTTAGGTATGTACTTACAGTAAAGACTTAGGTAAGTAGATTAATGTTGTTTTCGTTAAAAATAAATTTAATCTTAATAGAGATATATTTTTCTGAATAAACAAAGAGAGGTCAGCAGGTTCTTAGTAAAAAAAATGTTTTTTAATCTTCTGATAAACCGTATCTCAAATTATGGAAAAGTACTTGTATGTAGAAATATATTAAAAATAAATGATTTTTAGTTGCATAAACGATTTCATTAAATTAGTTATTTTTAAGTTAGAAATTGTTTTTTTTTTGGTGATTTTTAATCTTTATTTACATTAAAGGTCAAGGTCAAATATTTTTAATTATATCTCAAATATATCACGTCTATCGGCGACATCCGAGTTCCATCCCAAAAATTTAATTTTTACATGACTGCCTAGACAGTAAAAATGATTGTCAAATAAGAAAAAATTACTGATATACAATTCAACTATAATGCATTGATTCGAAAGAATTTGGAAATTGAAATAATGGTGAGCAGTGGTTAAATAAAATCAATCCAAAAATTAACATTCAACTTTATTGTAATAAAAATTTTTGAGAAAATGAAATCTTAAAATCCTAAAAAATCAAAAACAATCCTAAAAATAATAATCTTTTTTAATTAAACTAATTTCCTAATAAAATCCAAAAGAAAAAACATTAACGTTACTGTTCGTTTAGTGCTGCAGGGAGACAGTTAACAAAGCATATACACAACACAATAATAATGAAAAATAAAAAATGAGGGGGTAATCCCACCCAACTTTCCGAACGCTCCTAGTAAAATAATTGTTTAATCGATTATTTTAGTTTTTCTGCATTAAAATACATTAATTATATTACCTATCGAATGGTATAAATCCCATTTTAATATCTTTAATATTTTTAAAGTTATTCAATTTTTTTTAAACTTATATTAAATTTCAAAAAAAAAATGAGGAATTCTACAATTTTTTGAATAAAATTTTGAAAAAAATCACAATTATAGAGTTTTTTACTACAAATTTAAGGGTAATTTTTTTAAAATTCTTAATATTAATTTTAACCTTAAAACAAATAAAACCTATTTTTGAATAATTTTAAAATCAGTAAATAATTAATATCTCATTCAATTTTATTCAAAATGGGAAACAGACCTTTTTTTTAGGTTTCTGGGTCAAAATGCATTAATAAAGTTAGTTTAAAAAACTAAAAAAAAAATCAAATTTTTTTTAAAAAATTCATGGGTATCCATTGAATTGTTTTCATTTTTTTCATTTTTTGCTATAATTTTTACAAATACTATGTTAAAATTATGAAATAATTTACACACATAGTACTTTTGGATCCTTTTCTGATAAGCTATTTAATTTTTTCATTTATTTTATACTTATTGATAAAACAAAATTACAAAAAATTTTAAAAAAATTCTTAATTTTGGCTATAATAATTACAATTCTAAATTTTAAGAAACTAAAATATAATCAAAATTTAGAGTTTTATATTATCTTTCGAATGGTGAAAATCACATTTCAATAATTTTAATATTTTAGAAGTTATTCAATTTAGTTTAAAATCGTAATATAATCTTAAATTTCTTGGAAAATTTTTTAAAAATTCCAAAATTTTTGTAATAAAATTTTGAAAAAAATTATAATTATAAAATTAATTATTACAAATTTAAAGATATTTTTTTTAAATTTTTAATATAAAAATTTAACTAAAAAATAATAATTTAATAAAGATAAAAATTAAAATAAAAACTAGCGGCGAAACTATGCGCAACTTGAAAAAATAGTCAAGACAAAATTTATAGAAAATTTTATGTTCTACAATTTTGATACCATGTAATTTTTCATAAAAATCCATAATTTTGTCTTAAAATCTAAAAAAGTCACAAAAATGTCTATATAAATTTTTTTCACTCCCTCTAGCGGCGAAACTATGAGGAATTCAAAAAACCGGTAATGACAAAATGTGTAGAAAATTTTATGTTCTACAACTTTCGTATCTTGTAATTTTTCATAAAAATGCATTATTTTGGTTATTTAAGAAAAATATGAAAAAAAAATACTTTTTGATAAATCTGGCAACAATGGCATAAGTTTTTAAAAATTTTAATCATTCGAAATTAAACTATAACGTATAGAAAATATATGTGTAAAACTTTATTACCATTTTGTTTGGTAATGACGTCATCACTTATAGCAACTGTCACTTCCGGTTGTCCTATTAACTCCAAAATCTATACAGGTCGTCTCCTTGCTACCCTAAATATGTATATAAAATTTCATCTAAATCGGTTCAGCCGTTTAGACGCTATCGTGTTCACACACACACACACACAGACACACAGACACACACACACACACACACACACACACAGACAGACATCATGCTAAAAATGGTATAAATGGATTCAGGTGACCTCAAAACGTAAAATTCCGTTAAAATCTGGGTATGGTCAAAATATCATGATCGCAATACTTTCCTTCTATACAACTCTGTTGTTCGGAAAGTAAAAAATGAACGGCAGAATTTATTTTTCCACGACTAATTAACGGCAAAAAAGCGGTAAATTACTAATAAGATTCAGTTGTAATTTTCCGAAGTTGCCTTGCTAAGTTGTAAATATACTAGGCATTTAATTAACTTGGACAATATCTAGAATTCTATTAAAATTGAAGGAAAATTTATAAGAGCTTTTCATAGGATATTTTTTAATATTCTATTCAATTTAAATTGGAAAAATTTAATTTTTTCATATTTTATTATTTTTCCTAATATTATCAACAATAATTAATTTAAAAAAATAATAATAAATTAACAAATTATGTAATGAAACTTATCAGTTAATAGGAGATTCTCTTTGTAACTTATAAAATTTATAATATAATCCTTTATTATTAATAAGTTCTTCGTGCGATCCAATTTCCGTAATAGATCCATTATTTAATATACAAATAATATCAGCATCTTGAATGGTCGTTAAACGATGAGCTATAGTAATACAAGTTCGACCTATTTTTGCGTTATCTAAAGCTTGTTGAACAATCTAAAAAACATTATATATTATTATAAAAATCAAATTTTTTTTTAACATTTTTTACCCTTTCACTGTCATAGTCTAAAGCAGAAGTAGCTTCATCTAGTAACAAAATTTTTGGATTTTTAATCAAAGCTCGAGCGATCGCAATTCGTTGTTTTTGACCTCCAGAAAGTTGCGTTCCTTTGTTTCCGATTTTAGTTTCGTAACCCTAAAAGAGAATTAAAACTAAAATAGATTTTAGATCAATCAAAAAATGGTACAAAATAAAGCGAATTATTGAAAAAATAATAATACACCTACAGGTCTATTAAATACGTCATTTTTTACAAAAATAAAAAACAAACAAAAATAAGAATACCGCATTAATGCGACTTAACATTAATATCAAGATTGTCTTAACGAAATTAAGGAGAAATGCATTTTTTTAAATTTTAATGCGATTTAACATTAATATCAAGATTGTCTTAACGAAATTAAGGAGAAATGCATTTATTTTATTCAAAGATTTTTATTTCGTTGCTGCCGCAAGATTTAAAATTATTGGCAAAAGTAAGGAGAAAATTATGTTTTAAAATCAAAAATAAGAAACGACCTAAAATTAAGATTTAAACTAAAATCGACGATACTGAAATAACGAAAGTGAGGAGACAAAGTTAAAACGAACGTACGCTAATCGGATCACCGGGAAGAGCTCATATGACGGTTCGATCGTTCGTTTTCTTGCTGTCACAAGTTTTAAATTTCTTGACGAAAGTAAGGAGAAAAGGATTTTTTTCATTTTATACAAATATTTTTAAAAAATGTTCAAGAATAAGACATTAAAGTGACGTAATATTAAATTTCAAATTTTATTTGTCTTGCCTTCAGGTCTGTCAGATACGCCTAATCTTGTTTTCAGGTGTGTCAGATACTCCTGCTCTTACTTTTCAGATCTGTCAGATATGCCTGGTATTGTTTTCAGGGATGTCAGATACGTCTGGTCTTACCTTCAGATCTGTCAGATATGCCAAGTCTTGTTTTCAGGTGTATCAGATACTACTGCTCTTACTTTTCAGATCTGTCAGATATGCCTGGTCTTGTTTTCAGGGATGTCAGATACGTCTGGTCTTACCTTCAGATCTGTCAGATATGCCTGGTCTTGTTTTCAGGGATGTCAGATACGTCTGGTCTTACCTTCAGATCTGTCAGATATGCCTGGTCTTGTTTTCAGGGATGTCAGATACGTCTGGTCTTACCTTCAGATCTGTCAGATATGCCTAGTCTTGTTTTCAGGTGTATCAGATACTCCTGCTCTTACTTTTCAGATCTGTCAGATATGCCTGGTATTGTTTTCAGGGATGTCAGATACGTCTGGTCTTACCTTCAGATCTGTCAGATATGCCAAGTCTTGTTTTCAGGTGTATCAGATACTCCTGCTCTTACTTTTCAGATCTGTCAGATATGCCTGGTCTTGTTTTCAGGGATGTCAGATACGTCTGGTCTTACCTTCAGATCTGTCAGATATGCCAAGTCTTGTTTTCAGGTGTATCAGATACTACTGCTCTTACTTTTCAGATCTGTCAGATATGCCTGGTCTTGTTTTCAGGGATGTCAGATACGTCTGGTCTTACCTTCAGATCTGTCAGATATGCCTGGTCTTGTTTTCAGGGATGTCAGATACGTCTGGTCTTACCTTCAGATCTGTCAGATATGCCTGGTCTTGTTTTCAGGGATGTCAGATACGTCTGGTCTTACCTTCAGATCTGTCAGATATGCCTGGTCTTGTTTTCAGGGATGTCAGATACGTCTGGTCTTACCTTCAGATCTGTCAGATATGCCTAGTCTTGTTTTCAGGTGTATCAGATACTCCTGCTCTTACTTTTCAGATCTGTCAGATATGCCTGGTCTTGTTTTCAGGGATGTCAGATACATCTGGTCTTACTTTCAGATCTGTTAGATGCACCTGGTCTTGTCTTCAAGTCTGTCAAATAAGATCAAGGTCAAGGTCACTCTCTTCTGTTGACTCCGAATTTTCTTTAATAAATACTAAATTATTGATGGTTTTTATGATATTACCTTGGGAAGTGAAACAACAAAATTATGAATATTTGCAGCCTTGGCAGCTTCAATGACATCATCGATCTTAATTATTCGAAAATTATCACCATAAGCTATATTTTCAGCAATTGTTTTGTCGAAAAGATTTGGTTCTTGTGATACTACTCCCAGCTGGGATCTCAATAATTTTAAATCAATTTCTTTGGTATCTTTACCGTCAATTATAATTTTCCCGGAATTTGGATCGTAAAATCTTTGTAATAGTTGTATAATAGTAGATTTACCGCTGCCACTTGATCCTACTAAAGCAACCGTTTTACTTTTTGGTATCTCTAATGTTAAATTGTTTAAAATTAATGCCGATGGTCGTTTAGGATACGAAAAGTTAATATTTTTGTAATTTACAGTTTCATTTTTCTAAAAAAAAAATATTTAAAAAATATATTTATAAAAATTTCTACGTTTACTATACCCATAACGTTTTTGAGGGATTAGTAATATTATCAATTGTAGGTACTCGTTCTAAAAGATTTATAACTCTTGATGCTGCTACGAGACCTTTTTGGAAATTTGGACACATTGATATTATATTTCCGGCGTTCCATAGACCAAAAATTATAATTTCACATATACTAAAAATAAAAATTATACATTTTATGACGTCACTGAATCACGAAAATTTGCTTGAAAAAATTCTTTTCTTCAAATTAAATTGTTACAGCTATAGATAGTTAAAATTTTACAGCTGTCATAATTTAATTTGTCCAAGTATATAATTTTTGTTGTACAAATTGATTTGGACAAAATATAATACAAATTAAATTGTTACACCTATAGATGATAAAAATTTTACAGCTGTCATAATTTAATTTGTCCAAGTATATAATTTCTTAAATTTATATTGTTCAAATTGATTTGGACAAAATATAATACAAATTAAATTGTTACAGCTATAGATGGTGAAAATTTTAGAGCTGTCATAATTTAATTTGTCCAAGTATATAATTTCTTAAATTTATGTTTAAATTGATTTGGACAAAATATAATACAAATTAAATTGTTACAGCTATATATAGTTAAAATTTTACAGCTGTCATAATTTAATTTGTCCAAGTATATAATTTCTTAAATTTATGTTGTTCAAATTGATTTGGACAAAATATAATACAAATTAAATTGTTACAGCTATAGTTGGTTAAAATTTTACAGCTGTCATAATTTAATTTGTCCAAGTATATAATTTCTTAAATTTATGTTGTTCAAATTGATTTGAACAAAATAAAATACAAATTAAATTGTTACAGCTATAGTTGGTTAAAATTTTACAGCTGTCATAATTTAATTTGTCCAAGTATATAATTTCTTAAATTTATATTGTTCAAATTGATTTGAACAAAATAAAATACAAATTAAATTGTTACAGCTATAGATGGTAAAAATTTTACAGCTGTCATAATTTAATTTGTCCAAGTATATAATTTCTTAAATTTATATTGTTCAAATTGATTTGAACAAAATAAAATACAAATTAAATTGTTACAGCTATAGATGGTAAAAATTTTACAGCTGTCATAATTTAATTTGTCCAAGTATATAATTTCTTAAATTTATGTTCAAATTGATTTGGATAAAGTATAATACAAATTAAATTGTTACAGCTATAGATGGTTAAAATTTTACAGCTGTCATAATTTAATTTGTCCAAGTATATAATTTCTTAAATTTATGTTCAAATTGATTTGGATAAATTATAATACAAATTAAATTGTTACAGCTATAGATGATTAAAATTTTACAGCTGTCATAATTTAATTTGTCCAAGTATATAATTTCTTAAATTTATGTTCAAATTGATTTGGATAAAGTATAATACAAATTAAATTGTTACAGCTATAGTTGGTTAAAATTTTACAGCTGTCATAATTTAATTTGTCCAAGTATATAATTTCTTAAATTTATATTCAAATTGATTTGAACAAAATAAAATACAAATTAAATTGTTACAGCTATAGATGGTAAAAATTTTACAGCTGTCATAATTTAATTTGTCCAAGTATATAATTTCTTAAATTTATGTTGTTCAAATTGATTTGGACAAAATATAATACAAATTAAATTGTTACAGCTATAGTTGGTTAAAATTTTACAGCTGTCATAATTTAATTTGTCCAAGTATATAATTTCTTAAATTTATGTTGTTCAAATTGATTTGAACAAAATAAAATACAAATTAAATTGTTACAGCTATAGATGGTAAAAATTTTACAGCTGTCATAATTTAATTTGTCCAAGTATATAATTTCTTAAATTTATGTTGTTCAAATTGATTTGGACAAAATATAATACAAATTAAATTGTTACAGCTATAGTTGGTTAAAATTTTACAGCTGTCATAATTTAATTTGTCCAAGTATATAATTTTTTAAATTTATATTGTTCAAATTGATTTGAACAAAATAAAATACAAATTAAATTGTTACAGCTATAGATGGTAAAAATTTTACAGCTGTCATAATTTAATTTGTCCAAGTATATAATTTCTTAAATTTATGTTCAAATTGATTTGGATAAATTATAATACAAATTAAATTGTTACAGCTATAGATGATTAAAATTTTACAGCTGTCATAATTTAATTTGTCCAAGTATATAATTTCTTAAATTTATGTTCAAATTGATTTGGATAAAGTATAATACAAATTAAATTGTTACAGCTATAGTTGGTTAAAATTTTACAGCTGTCATAATTTAATTTGTCCAAGTATATAATTTCTTAAATTTATATTCAAATTGATTTGAACAAAATAAAATACAAATTAAATTGTTACAGCTATAGATGGTAAAAATTTTACAGCTGTCATAATTTAATTTGTCCAAGTATATAATTTCTTAAATTTATGTTGTTCAAATTGATTTGGACAAAATATAATACAAATTAAATTGTTACAGCTATAGTTGGTTAAAATTTTACAGCTGTCATAATTTAATTTGTCCAAGTATATAATTTCTTAAATTTATGTTGTTCAAATTGATTTGAACAAAATAAAATACAAATTAAATTGTTACAGCTATAGATGGTAAAAATTTTACAGCTGTCATAATTTAATTTGTCCAAGTATATAATTTCTTAAATTTATGTTGTTCAAATTGATTTGGACAAAATATAATACAAATTAAATTGTTACAGCTATAGTTGGTTAAAATTTTACAGCTGTCATAATTTAATTTGTCCAAGTATATAATTTTTTAAATTTATATTGTTCAAATTGATTTGAACAAAATAAAATACAAATTAAATTGTTACAGCTATAGATGGTAAAAATTTTACAGCTGTCATAATTTAATTTGTCCAAGTATATAATTTCTTAAATTTATGTTTAAACTGATTTGGACAAAATATAATACAAATTAAATTGTTACAGCTATAGATGGTGAAAATTTTACAGCTGTCATAATTTAATTTGTCCAAGTATATAATTTCTTAAATTTACATTGTTTAAATTGATTTGAACAAAATATAATCCAAATTAAATTGTTACAGCTATAGATGGTAAAAATTTTACAGATGTCATAATTTAATTTGTCCCAAGTATAAAATTTATGTTATACAAATTGATTTGGACAAAATATAATACAAATTAAATTGTTACAGCTATAGATGGTTAATTCGTGGCATATTTCGATATATACTTACGTGAATACGTTTCCGTATTTAACATTTTCTTCAATAATCAACTTCGTGCCGTACCATATTCCAACGGGATAAATAAAACATACTAAGCTTCTCACTACACCAATCGTAATACCTCTAACATGTGATCTGTTTTTGGCTACTTTTTGATAAGGTTTTAACTCATTAGCATATTGATCTAAAAACACTTTTTCGCATCCCAGAGACGCCACTGTTCTTATGTTTGTTACAGCTTCAACGGCAAGCTAAAAAATATGATCCCAATTATATTTATCAGACTAAACAAATTTAAAAAAAAAAATAAAGTTACATGATTTTATAAATTTATAATAAAAAAGTACATAATATTTCCACTAATACGGCCCTGTACGTGAACAACTGGAATTAGTTTATACGAACCGAAAAGAAGAAAGAATCTGTGACAGTGTTGCCACTTTTAACATGTAAATATTCAACCATTTTTCCATTAATCAAGTTGCTATTATATTCATTTTAAAACTGAAAATCGTTTTTTCTGTTTTATATCCATTATTGTAAAAATTTTAATGTTTGTTTTTTTTCTTCTGAAGAATATATAATGCAATTTTTATTTTATTTCCACGAAAAATTTATAGTTTTGGCAACTCTGTACAATTTCATCATTCCATTATGTGACAACTGACATTTATTTAATTATTCTTCGCCGTTATTCACTAATTTTAGTTTATTTACGTTTGTTTTGGTTTCTATTATAGCTTGTGTCGGTTTTAAACAGTTTAAAAGTTTAAAAATGAATTTGAATTAAAGTTTTGTGATTAAATGTGACTTGTTAAAAAATAACAATATAAGGCACCAATGGCACTTTGTTAGATTAACTAAAGTAAGTACTAATTTTGAAATAATTTCGTCTAAATAATATTTAAACTTATACTTAGATTACCAATAAATTAAGATTGAAAAAGATATTTTGATACAAAAGTAGCATATCTACACGAAATCATAACCTCACTTTACGCTTACCGAATACAAGACAGGTCCGTCTTAGGATTTTTTGATGTTAATAATCGGTGAATTAATTTATTGCGAGATTAAAATGATAAAAAACTAGTACGTTGAGTACTTTATCGCAAATTCAAATATCTATTTATTCTGAATGATGAAAGTTTGCATTTTAAATAATTTTTTGAAATTTTCTGACCCAATTTCCGGCATGAACGATTCCATTTTTCAAAATTTTTTGCAGAATATTTTCTTCATTTATCGAAATCTTTCAAATGAGCTGTCAAACACTTCGATCAGATTAATAGTTTTCGACATATTACGGGTGGTAGTACATTCTAATATAAATGGCGCCCAACGTAGGGCAGTTAAAATTTAATGATAATAAATTTTTAAAACAATTTAAATACGAGCATTATATTCTAATATAAATGGCGCCCGACGTGGGGCAGTAAAAATTAAAGATAATACTTTTAAAACAATTTAAATACGAGCACTAGATTCCATTATAAATGGCGCTCAACGTGGGGCAGTTTAAAATTAAAGATAATACATTTTTTAAATAATTTAAATATGAGCACATTCCATTATAAATGGCGCTCAACGTGAGGCAGTTAAAAATTAAAGATAATAAATTTTTTAAATAATTTAAATACGAGCACATTCCATTATAAATGGCGCTCAACGTGGGGCAGTTAAAAATTAAAGATAATAAATTTTTTAAATAATTTAAATATGAGCACATTCCATTATAAATGGCGCTCAACGTGGGGCAGTTTAAAATTAAAGATAATAAATTTTTTAAATAATTTAAATATGAGCACATTCCATTATAAATGGCGCTCAACGTAGGGCAGTTTAAAATTAAAGATAATAAATTTTTTAAATAATTTAAATACGAGCATAACATTCCATTATAAATGGCGCCCAACGTGGGGCAGTTAAAAATTAATGATGATAAATTTTTAAAACAATTTAAATACGAGCACTACATTCCATTATAAATGGCGCTCAACATGGGGCAGTTAAAAATTAGTGATAATAAATTTTTAAAACAATTTAAATACGAGAATTATATTCTAATATAAATGGCGCCCAACGTGGGGCAGTTAAAAATTAAAGATAATAAATTTTTTAAATAATTTAAATACGAGCACATTCCATTATAAATGGCGCTCAACGTGGGGCAGTTAAAAATTAAAGATAATAAATTTTAAAACAATTTAAATACGAGCACTACATTCCATTATAAATGGCGCTCAACATGGGGCAGTTAAAAATTAAAGATAATAAATTTTAAAACAATTTAAATACGAGCACTACATTCCATTATAAATGGCGTTCAACGTAGGGCAGTTTAAAATTAAAGATAATAAAATTTTAAAACAATTTAAATACGAGCATTATAATCCTTTATAAATGGCGCTCAATGTGGGGCAGTTAAAAATTAAACTGGATATATTTACATCTACTTCAACTACTTTAACTGAGAAAAAACATGGCCGATTTTAAAAATTTTGTTCAACAATTCCTGGAAAAATTGAAGTATCCATTACATGGATTCTTTATGGAAAATCTTGGAGACTATAGTGAAGAACAAAGTGAAAGGTTACATCAAAATTAGAGATTTGAAGCAATGATATTTAAAGATGTTACCTTAGAAAAAATTTCGGTTTTTAGTGGAACTGAGCTGTCAAAGTTTCCAAAATAATTCAAACAGGACCTCGCAAGAGGGTGCTCATTATGAACTTTGAAGTTAGCTATGATTCCTTTTAGTCGTGGAGAGAATTTATTTATTGAATCTAACAAGGCATTTAATTGTGTTGACCGTCTAGCTTTGTTATTAGTGATCAGATTTGAACGGCGCAATATATATAAATACATAAAAAAAAATTATGCACAACAGCGACAAAAAATCTTTAGCATCTATTTTCGTTATTATACTAGCGATAGATGGAAGGGATACTTACGTTTGCGGAGCTTTCAAGCACTTGTTGATTTTTTTTAGCATCATATTTAGACATTTTCTGATCTAATATAGAAGCAGCTAATAAAAATAGAGTCATTGAAAATAATACTAAAGTTAGTTGCCATTGAAGGTAAAAAGAAATTGCAGCAGTTCCAATAGTAAGTGTTAAAAGTTGACATATGATACCCAATTGATAACCAGATATCTAAAAAATAAATTATAATAAAAAAACTATTGAATCAAAAATTAAAATATTTACTCCTTGAATGGCCAAAGCGTCTCCAGCCAATCGAGAACAAAGTGCTCCGACTCCATTTTCTTTTCGATCAAACCAACCCATTTCTTGCTTCAACATAGCGTTAAATGTCTTGGATTTAATGTTAAAAGTAAGTTTTTCGCAAGCTATACACAAACTTGATGTCTAAAATTAAAGTTAACAAAAAAATACAGTCCGCTAAAAATTATATCTTTTGAAAAAAAGATACTTTGATGAAGTTCAGGTGACTTTAAGCCGAATTTCTTCACTAGGTATGTTTTCTTTATACATTTTTAATTACCTGTAAGAATGTAGACGTTCCTACTACTATACCCAATATAACAAAATATAAACAATTCATATATATGCTAGATGTAAGTTCTTCAACATTTTGTTTAGAAAGGACCTAAAACATAAACATTTATTTCATTTAATTTTTTGCACAGCGTGAACAAAAAATGTTTTAGAAACTAAAGTGTCACTTTTGCTCCTTTGGGACTAACTAAACTATCTCTATATGTCAGTGTGGTGCAACGACAGAGTATCCACCTTGTAAGTAAGAGGACTCAGGTTCAAACCCCTCGAGTTATTAAAAGTGGCACTTTAGTCCCTTGGTACATTAATAAAAAAACAGTAAATACCTGTATTAGATTACCTAGAATAATTCCATAAAGTGGTATGTGTGTTCCTGAAATCGCGGCTGAAACGCATCCAATAATAACATAAAACCATTCTGTTTTGTTCATTTTTATAATTTTTAACATTACGTTTTTCGGTTTTACTTCTTTTTCCTTAAATTAATTAGATTAATGATTTTTTAAATAAATAAATAATACATACATTTGTTACGTTATCTTGCGTCCCATTAGTAATAGAAAGTTCATTGTTCATGTTTTTATCCATTAGGTTTTCATCTACAATAATATTAATTGTTAAGAATAAGAACAAAATAAGATAATAGTGAAGTTTAAGTTCTCTACCGCGGACACAATCACTTATTAGTATAGAATCCGTTATAAAATCGACTAGCCAAGTACAACTTAGCGCCGTTAGATGGCCCCACGGTAAGCGTGGTGCCATCTAACCTAACTTAATTACTCTACCCTGAGCTAACTTTGTTTTAAAAACTGAAATTTGCTACTGTAGAAGGCACCTACAACTTAATGCCGATTTTGCAGGATAAAATAAAGGGGCTACTAGACAGAATAAAATAAATTGTATACCTTTAAAACTTTCGGAATTAAAGCTCGATAATTTTTGAGAATTGACTAAATTGTAATATTCTTCTTTCTTGTCCATTAGCTCAGCATGTGATCCAACTTCAATAATTTTTCCTTCTTTTAAAACTACAATTTTGGTCGCTTTTCTAATAGTTGACAAACGGTGGGCGACAATTATAGTTGTACATTTCTCGGTAGGCTTAGAAAAAAAATTATATAATTGTTTTCTTAATTAATAATAAAAGTTAAGTTTAAAAATAGTGGACTGTATAATTGTTTTAAAGTAAATCGAATAATTCTATCAGTTAATGTCAAAAAAAGAAATGAAAGAAATTGTTTCAATTATAAATAATGTTACTTCTTGTTTTCTGTGTATTAGTGGACTTGTACCAAGTAACCATATCAGCACAACTGATTGGTATGAACAATAGTTTAGTAATAGTAAACTTACTGAACATAAAGCATCCTGAACCATAGCTTCACTAGTAACATCTAAAGAAGAAGTAGCTTCATCCAAAAGTAGAATTTGTGGATTTTTAACAAGAGCTCTGGCAATTGCAATTTTTTGTTTCTGTCCTCCGGATATCTGTGTTCCTCTTTCGCCAAGTAACGTTTGGTAACCGTTCGGTAAATTTAAAATGAAATTATGAATGTTTGCGTTTTTAGCAGCTTCTTCTATTTCTTCTTGTGAAGCAGTTAATTTTCCGTATCTTATATTTTCAGCTACGGTTGTACCAAATAAAGCCGGTTCTTGATTAACAACGCTGATATTTTGCTTTAACCATGAATGATTTAAATCTTTAAGCTCAATATTATCAATAAGTATCTACAAAAATTTTAAAAATATTAAGTTAATAATAATAGCAATAATGACTTACTTTTCCTTGTGACGGATTGTAAAATCTTTGAAGTAATTGAATACAAGTAGTTTTCCCACAACCAGAGTGTCCTACCAATGCTACAGTTTCTCCTTTATTGATTTGCAGACAAAAACTTTCAAGTACCTAAAATTTTATATCAATAGTCAGATACGTCTGGTCTGACCTTTAGGTCCATCAGATAAGCTCAAGGTCAATGTCGCCCTTTCCTCCCAATATTGGATCCATCGTTAATTAGCTACTAATTTATAATATCTATAATCGAGTAACGATGTAAAAGTATAGGATAATTGTCATTTGACTGGTAAATATAGAGTACACAGTAATTGTAAGTTGAATTATAATATTGCTACCAATATTTAATCATAATATGACAGAATATGGTAGCCGTCTGTTTATAAAACAATTATTTATGCGAAACTAAATTTTAAGGCAATCGCGTCAGATAAGGTCAAGGTCAAGGTCGCCTTTTCCTCCCAATATCTGGAACCGTCATTAATTAGCTACTAATTTATTTTGAAGATATCGGGATAGTATCTATAATCGAGTAACGATGTAAAAGTGTAGGATCATTGTCATTTGACTGGTAAATATAGAGGCAACAGTAATTGTAAGTTGAATTATAACATTCCTACCAATATTTAGTCATAATAAGACAGAATATGGTAGCCGTCTGTTTATAAAACAATTATTTATGCGAAACTAAATTTTAAGGCAGTCGCGTCAGATAAGGTCAAGGTCGCCTTTTCCTCCCAATATCTGAAATCGTCATTAATTAGCTAGCCATTTATTTTGAAAATATCGTTTTAGCATGCCAAAATAGCGGTAACAACCCCATATCTTTTTACTCAGACTCAAGTAAGTTATTTAATCAATAATACGGATAACTAGGCAAGCTGAATAGTGTACAAGAAATTCTTTGTTGATTGGACCCTGCATAAATTAATTTATTATACAGAAAACAAAAGAACCGTACAGGATGAACAATGCTTTGCTTCGGTCATAGCATCAGCATTGTATCCAACCAATCAGAATACTTATCCAGATGTTGAATCCGTACTCTATTGCAGATACTTATTTGATCGAGTAACGATGTAAAAGTGTGGGATCATTGTGTAGGATCATTATCATGTGACTGGTAACTATAGACCTGGCGACAAAGGAAATAGAAGAAGAGTGAAAGACGGCAGACAGACTAAAAATAAGACAAGAACGATATAAAGTAAGTTTGGTTGAACTTAAATAACAAAAAAGGGAAATTGTAAAAATATGGTGGAGTAATGATGTAAAAGTGCGAGATCATTACCATTTAACAGGTAAATATAGAGGAACCAGTCAAAACGGTATTTAATCAAGCGATAAAGGAAAAAGAAAAAAAGGAATGATGGATGACAGACTAAAAATAAGAAAAAGAAAAAAATTAAGTAAGTTTAGTTGAACTTAAAAAAAACAAACAAGAAAAAATTTAAAAAGATGGTGAAATCAAGTCATATCAAAAAGAAAATTTGCAAGGAAGGATCAAAAGGGGGAAAAAGGAAACGGAAGGGAATTAACAAATGATTTGTTAGTGGATCCGTATTTAATTGCAGATTCTTTAGCATCTACAACGGAGTAATGATGTAAAAGTGCGAGATCATTACCATTTGACTGGTAACTATAGATCTGGCGACAAAGGGAAAAGAAGAGTTCATGATGGCTGGCAGACAAAAAATAAGAAAAGAAGAAAAAAGAAATGAGGTAAGTTTAGTTGAACTTAAAAAACAAATAGAGAGAAAATTGTAAAAAATGATTAAAATTCAAGTCATATCAAAAGGAAAAATTGCAAGGAAGGATCAAAAGGGGAAAACAGAATTAACAAATGAATTGTTGCTGGATCGTATTTAATTATCTTTATTATTTACATTGAAGTAGCGATGTAAAAGTGCGAGACTGCACGTAGTAATTGTAAGTTAAATTATAAAATTCCTACCAATATTTAGTCACAATATGACATAATAAACGATCTTAAAGTCAGCACTACTTGTCGCCAAACAGATTGACAGTACCATCACTATCATTGGAGTATTTTTTCTTCACCGACGTTGCCCGGATCAAACGGCTCACACTATAAATCTAAGATGGCGCCCGATACCTGAACCAAAGTGACTCGTAACGACGGAAGAACGTTACAATGAACATGTTAAAGAAATTTGATCAATGAGTGAGGATTGTGTTTTAACTTCTAATCTGCTTTTTTAATATTTTTTAATATAAATAAAAAAATTACCGGTACGTCAGGTCTTGATGGATAATTAAAGAAAACGTTATCAAAACAAATATTTGAACAAAACGCATTTAAAACTTTTCCATTATTTTCGTCTCTTTTAATAACAGGTTCACTGTCTATAATCAAAAATACTTCTTGGGCAGCACCTACACCACTAACAAAATTTTCAATTAATGTTGGTAAATATCCCCAATTCCAAAGTGCAATTAGTAAGGTGAATAATATCTAAAAAAAAATCGAAATTATAATGTTATTAATTTATTACGAAAATCTTACTTATACCGTAATTAAATGTGCAGGAGTGTAAACTTGCTCTTCAAGTGGCAAGTATTTATTTTCAATAATGAATTTAGCACCAAACCAAAAAATTAAAGCAAACCCACAATAAATCAACAGATGGCTAAGTCCTTTGTTAATTCCATTAAAAAAACCTCGTTTAATACTATTATTTTCAGCGTCAATTAAATGCTTCTTGTATCTCGACAATTCTTTTTCTTGGCCGTCGAAGGCTACAACAGTTTTTATGGATGTTAAAACTTCTTCGGCGATAGCACCTGCAGCTCCACACGATTTCATTTCTTTCTTGGATAAATTTATATTTAACTAAAAAAAATGGCCACTTAAATGGAATCTTGGACAGTCATTCCCAGCGACAATTCTTCCCTACGGCAATCTGTCCCCAACGACAATTCTTCCTTGTGAAATATATTTCTCCGGGAAGTATTGTCTGGGGAACGATTGTTGCTGGGAAGGATTGTCCCGGAGAGGAATTATCCCGGAGAAGGATCGTCGTGGAGAAGGATTTTTGTCGCTGGGACGGTTTGTCTTAGGGAAGAATTGTCGCAGGGTAGGATTTTCTGGGAAGACTTTTCCGGGAAAAATTAAAGGAACGAGTCGTGTGAGAAAGATTTATCGTGGGGAAGTATTGTCGTGGGGAAGGATTGTCGCGAGCACGGATTGTCGCGGGGAAAGATTGTTTATGTCAAGAATTGTCATGGGGAATGTTTGTCCCGGAGAGAGATTGTTGAGGAGAAGTATTTTATGGGAAATGATTGTCGCTGGGAAGGTTTGTCGTGGGGAAGGATTGTCGTGGAGGATAATTGTCGCAGGGAAGGATTGTCTGGGAAAATTTTTCCGGGAAGGATTGTCTTGAGGAATGAATCAGAATTGTCGCGGGGATAGATTGTCTGGGGAAGAACTTTCCGGGAAGGATTTTCATATCAAACAAAAATAACTTGTTACTGATTTCTTACCTGTGATATTAATCCTGATGAATACGCGAGTATCGGCAAAGATGCTAAACCTACTAAAGTTAATTGCCATCCTGTTATTAAACCTAATACAATTCCAGATGTAATAGTGGTAGATATGTAAATGAAAAGTGCTAAGAAATCACTTATACTGCTTTCTATTTGAGAAATGTTACTGGAATAATAATAAAATATCGTCAGTTTTCAATTTTAATGTAAATTTTTTATTCCTTAAAGACAAATTGGAGACAGACTTAAAAATATGGAGTTCGCTGGTTCATATGTAGACCGAAAATCAGAATAAACATACTCTGACTGACAGACTAACAGATCATCGTCCATTACACTTGCGGTATATCAATTCTAGTCGGACGTTAGACTGAACTCCGATTCCAAGAATATCGGTCGTACGGAAGACTGGGCGGTGATATATATCATTAATTATAACTGACAATAGACATCTCCGTTTTTTATACAAGACATTCTAGCGAGCAAACCACTTTTCTAGCAGTCCTTTACTCCATTGAACTTGTGTATTAAAACGACTGCTATGATGTATGTCTTGGCCAGAAAGTTTTATATTGGTGACAATAATATTTGGGCCTTAGTAATAATACTTAAATAGGCTGAAAATTCTGATTGATAGATACGTAGGTAGAGTATTGACATACGCCTCTGTCTTCATCCTTAATACGTATGACAGTTTAGAGAAAAATATTTGGGCCCTTTATCCCTTAGATGTGGATAATAAAATTATAAGCGAGTGCCATTGCTATTGCTACTATGCATGATTTTTAAGTATTTTATGTCTAATTTTGAATCTGTTTGCCATTTGGTCCGTTAAAATCAGATGTTAGTAATCTTTTAACATGGCTACTGTGCTACTCAAAAAATATGTTCTTGATAGTTAAATTTACTTACTTTGTTAAAGTTGTTGCAATATCCCCCGATTGGTTTAAATCAAACCATGATATATCTTGGTATAAAACTTTTTTTAAAAATGTATTCCTTATTTTAAATATCTGAAAGGTTAAAATATTATTGTACTTCGATAGCCACGTCCTCGAGATCACAAAAATTTGCTCCTTAAACTAAATGGTACGTATCAATTTGTTTGGATTGGATTTTGAAAGATCTGCATTGGAGCCTCACCTTAGCAAAGAACATCGTTTATCGAGTTACAATTCTTTATGCCATTAAACAGAATAATAAAGTAAAATCAATAGTTGGATAATTATTGTCACGTTTAATCTGTTTCAGTGTATTTTTTACAATATATGTACCAAACAATCTTGTACGTGTTGTAATGTCAACATAACCTAAAAAATTCTCTCCACATGTAGACAGCTAATAAGTGACGTAATTCCCAACCTCTTAATCTTTCACGTGTTGTATTGTCAACGTAACCTAACAAATTCTTCGAAGGACTCCGTAGGGTTCTTTTAAAGAATCGCCCTGTAATTTAGAGTCTAATAAATGTTACAAGTGTTTAAAATAATTTGAATAATAAGAAACTTGAAAATAGAAAACAAGATAAGACTGATTATTTTCGAAATTAATTTATTTTTGTCGCATCAACTGATAAGAGTCATGGAAGGTCACGATAAGTAGCGGATGCAACAAACCGAGGAATCGGTCAAGGTTGTAGGTTGTTGACGATAATTTTGTAACTGAAACAACAATAACTGATAAGGAACGTGTGAAATAAGCAAGTAATTAAGGTCACAACAACTGATAAGGAGCGTGCGAATGAAAAACGTGTTTCAGATACAGTTGTAACGGAACCCGCAATAACTGATAAGGGACGTGTGAAATAAATAATATAATTTGTGACCTTTTCAGACGTGGATATTCAATAATCTAGTAACCAAACAATCACTAACCTGGTTTGTAGCGCTGTAACTAAACAGAACGTTGCTTATATATGCTGTTAGTATTACAGCCAAACCTAAAGAGATAGAATTAATGGCATATATCCAAATTTCTTGTTTCATTTTATTTAGAATATTGTCTTTTTCTTCTTGACTTATTGTATCATTGTAGGTAGAAGATGTATAATCTATTATTGCTCCTGTACAATCACCCAATGAAATCATAATGTATGGAAATGCCACTCCGTTTAAACAGCAACATATTGTTCCAATTAAAATATATATTTTGTCAAGAGGTGTAGAATAACGAAACTAGAACAATTAAAATATGAATCGTAAAAATAAAAGTCAAAAGAAAATAATTCTTAATGCAAACAGACACCATTAATAAATAAAGGAGAATAAATTACAAATTTCATTAAATAATTGCACAATTCGGCAACGTCGCTATGGAATATTGGGGATTAATTTTATTCCAAAATTGTCTTCAGTTTTAGACGCATTTTTAATTTTTAAGAATAAAAATTCTGTATTCAAAAAATGAATAAATAATGAATAATGTTAAAAATAATTCGGTAAATTAATGAAATGCAATGGCAAAAAAAAAAAAAAAAAAAAAAAAAAAAAAAAAAAAAAAAAAAAAAAAAAAAAAAAAAAAATTGACTGCTCAAAACAAACCGACACTATTACTTAACCAAATTTTATAAATAAAGGAAAATAAATTACAAATTTCATTAAATAATTGCACAATTAGGCAACGTCGCTCTGGAATATTGGGGATTAATTTTATTCCAAAATTGTCTTCAGTTCTAGACGCATTTTTAATGTTTACGAATAAAAATTCTTTATTCAAATTATGTTAAAAATAATTCGGTAAATTAATGAAATTTAATAGGAAAATAAAATAAAAAAAAACAAAATTTGACTGCTCAAAACAAACCGACACTATTATTTATAAATAAAGGAAAATAAATTACAAATTTCATTAAATAATTGCACAATTAGGCAACATCGCTCTGGAATATTGCGGATCAATTTTATTCCAAAATTGACTTTTTTATTTTAATTTAACCAAATTATTTAAATCATTTTAGTATTGACATTCTATACAATATAATTTTTCTTATTTTATTTTATGGCCTCTAACTATAAGGTTATTTGGCAAGCAAAGGTTTTATTACAAAATATTAAAACTACCGGGATGTGGCAACACTGTAAACTAAATTATTTCGAGAAATTAAAATACAATGAGGTCAAAGAATACGTATATCACGATTGTGCGCATGTGTCGTTAATGTTAGATTAGGTTTTTTCTGATTTTTTAGAATAAAAATAAAACTATACTATTCGAATCTAACCGGAGTTAAACGTTAATAAAAAATTGCATTTGTTTTTACATTTATTTCTAAAAAAAAATTAATTTTATGGAGTTTTTGTCTCCCAATAACTCCACCTATACAATGGAACTGTTATAAATATAACAGTTACAGATTAGTTGACAGTTAGAATATGTCACTTGTCATTAGTCTTGCCAAGAAACTAGGAACTTGGTATATGGTACGTTCCGTAATATACATATAACAAGAATGACACTTATTTTTATGTTTACAGTAAACAAAAGGAGGGTATACAGTTATATAAACTGATTTAGCTGATAGAAGTAGAAACCTAGAATTATTGTAATATACTATGAAATAATTATATATATATTTTTATTTTCTTAAACCTTACAACTATTTTTTTTTGACTTAACATGAAATTAAACACTCCAAGCCAATTATAATTATTGTACCAAACATATACATTAAAAATTTAAAAATAAAACATTCTGAACACGCATTATTAAAAATATTCACACTAGAGTTCCAACCCATAAATTTCCCCTATCATTTAGAAATTTAAAATTTTAAATAGCAGATAGCAGAGAAGTTGATGGGTTAAAACTGAATTGTGAATATTTATTTTAAAAAATGCTGGTTCAGTTAGTTTTAATTTTAAATTTTTAATGTGCCCCAATAGTACAGAGACGCAAAGTGAAAACCGCAGCTTCCTATCTTTAATATTAACGGAGCGCCCGTCCAAAAACGATTTCAGGCAAGATAACATATGGTATTGGCGCCAACGTTCGTTAAAGTATCCGAGAACGTTAATAAGACGTTTTTCTCTATTGCAAATGTCACAATAACGTCTAGGAGTTGAGAAAAGACGTTTTAAAAACGTTTCAAAACGGATTAAATAAATATTTTAGAACGTCTACTTATACTTTTGGGGTCCCAAAAACACATCTTTTGAACGTTTTTTTACAGTGGCTGTAAAAACGTTTAATAAACGTAACTTTCTGACAATTTCTGAAAACATACTAAAATAAACGTTTTTATAAAGTTTTTAACGGTGGTTTTAAAAACGTTTAAATTTTCTTTCTCATAATGTGCCCAAAAACGCAACGCCTTTTGAACGTTTTTTAACAGTGATTGTAAAAACGATTTACAAAAACGTTTAAAGTATGTAACTTTTTGACTTTTCTGCAGACATACTTTTTGAACATTTTTATTGGTGTATTTAAAAACGACTCAAATGAAACGTTTAAATTTTCTTTCTCAAAATGTGCCCAAAAATACAACGCATTTTGAACGTTTTTTTACAGTGGTTGTAAAAACGATTTACAAAAACGTTTAAAGTATATAACTTTTTGACTTTTCTGCAGACATACTTTTTGAACGTTTTTATTGGTGTATTTAAAAACGACTCAAATAAAACGTTTAAATTTTCTTTCTCAAAATGTGCCCAAATATACAACGCATTTTGAACGTTTTTTTACAGTGATTGTAAAAACGACTTACAGAGTTAGTTAGAGTTATTTAGTAATATATTAATATTTGGAGGTCCTAAACCTATGATTAAAATATTGACCATTCCTTATGAAACACCCTGTATATGTAGAGAATCAATTCTTTTAGAAATCCTAATTTTGATATTATTTTAAAAATTAGTAATTATAATATTTATTTGAAGAAAAAAAAAAAAAAATTATAATATACTTACCAGTTGAAAATACCCTACAGAATTTTTATTTTCTTCAGCTTTTGTTTTATTTTTCCTAAAATTATATCAATTAATAACACTAATATAGTTCCTAAAAAATGTTTTTGCCTTTTTTTGGTGATTTTTTGTAGTATTTCTGAAATTCCATAAGTCATATTATTGATTTAAAAAAAAAAAACTAAAACTAAACTTAACTTCAATTATTCGTTCAGTAATGTTTTTATAACTTTGTTTACAACCTTGGTCGCAAAAATATGGTGATTGGGCACAAAAACAAATTTAAACGGTTCTTATCCTTACATTTTTTTAAATATAAAATGAGGTGATTAGGTCACAAAAATAAATTAACCGGTCTTATCCTTAAATTTAAGTAAATGAACTTTTAATCCTATCTACGTAGAAACAATTACTACAGGTCTTTACTTTTCTAAGAAAACCTCCAGTCATCCATTTAATTAATCATTTAGAAATTAATTTTAAAATAATATTATCGTTTATTATTCGCGCTCAAAAGTAACCAATAAAATTATTACAAATGATTACAACGTTGCCAAACACATCAAAGGCATTTTTTAAACACTTTTATTTTATTTTTGTAATGCGTAGATAATCTCAGTGATTAGTTATTCTATTTTTGTTCTAGTTGTGATTGATTATTATTATCTGATTTTTGTCGAATTTTTAAATTTGTCGAAAACTAATTTCAGACGAAGTTCCAGAATAACGACGAAGCGTCCCATCTCTAGTTCTAATAAACCTCATTCCTTTGTTTTGCGTGATCGTATCAGTGTTGCCAATTTTCGTATAATTACCCGATTTTCGATTATTATCCTGCTTTGTGGGTCTTCTTGTATTCGGGAATTTCCTTCCATCTTCATATCATGTCAATTATTTACTACTTTGATGTTTTGTGGGAGTGAGGCCACTACCACTAAACCTAAAAATTAGCTCTCAAAAATTACATAAAAATAGTAATTGGTTTGCATTGAATACACTTGGCAACACTCCATATAATTCACATCAGTTGTCAATAAAGTAGAAAATACCCCTGGCTGCTGAGGCCTCTGAAAAAGGAAAAAGAAGAAGATTATTTATTCACCATTTGCATGTTGCATTTTGTGTTGCAATCTGTTGTATACACTGAAGAATAACCCAGTTTCTAATTTTGTAGTTTTGGACTAAAAGTTTAAATGGCGAGTGCAAGTAATGTTTTAAACGTTTAGATGGCGCGGCCTATTTTCGGCATCATTTTTAAGATCGTCTGGCAAGGTTGCCAAAATATAAAAAAATCCCAGTTTATGAGGATTTGCTGGCAAATTGGGATTTTTAGGAAAAATGTTTTATTTTTGTATTAACATATCGTAATATAAGGTAACTGAATTCTACAAAATATTTATAAAAATGAGCATTTTAATTGTAAAAGAATGTTAAATAAAGATAAATTGAAGTTTTGTGATAATTTTGTTAAAAAGAAAAATCGCTGAATTTAACTAATTAGAATTGACAACCCTGTTTCTTTTGCAATCGATATTCAATGTGGTGTACCTAGATTTCCAGAATAAAATCATAATTTAAATTGGCCTCTGCTATCGTAGGTAATTGGCCAGTTTTTTCTCACTAATAATTTTTAAATAACTAAATTTGTACCACTTTTAACTACGGTAGCGTATTTACCACAAAACAGATAGAATATGCTATCTGTTTTGTGGTATTTACTTATATATGCCGCAATTTAAGTGAAGATTTTATAATATTTTGATGTAATAACCAATTATTCATTTGGCAACACTGGTTACAACCCCTTTAGAAATGTCATTTTGTTTTAGGTTATAATATGAAAGTGGTTTGGATAAACAAATAATACACGTAAGCTTTAAAAAATACATCACTTTTAATTTAGATAGTAATTAATTTCAATATGCTAGTTATATCTTTACCAAGAATTAACTCTTTATTAACACTTTCCTGTTTATTTGGATTGGGCCTATCTTTGTACGCTTATACGGTGGAACTTCAACTCGAAAAAAATGAGGCTTATACCCCCATGTGCGACATTAGCCCACATATGAGCTGCAGCAAAGCCTTCAAATCACAGTGAGTATTTTATTTTTATTCTAACATCAAAAATATTTCATTAAATTTATCAAAGTTCATAGGTCCCGAAATGTATTATCATTGTTAAAAACCTTTAGTTTTTTATCAAAATAATTATAATTAAATCAATATTCAGGAAAACCAGTTAAAAAATATTACAATTCCTTATGTTAAAAGACTGAAAAATTAAAGTCATATAGAAAAAAATTTAACATTAGAACATTTATAACACAAAATAGGTTATGAAAATTTTAGTAACGAAAGTTTATATAAATCATAATTTCTACAAACTAGATATAATTTTAGTAATATTACAAAAAGGAACATATAGATCTTATTATCAGTATGTTCTAATTGATTATATCTTTTATTTTAGGTATGGCAAAGGTTTTGGAATTTTTGGAGAAAATTCCCCACTTTACCACCCCAATAGTTTATTTGGTCTAATGTTCTACAGTATGATAGCTACTTTAGGTAAATTTATTAATTATAAATAAATTTTTGTGCCATTATATAATTTGTTTTTGATTTTAGCTCAGTCTAACAGCAAATTCACCACATTATTTTCTTTATTTGGAATAGGATTATCTAATTTAATGTCTCTCTATTTTGCTTACATTTTGTATTTTATTTTATATGACTTGTGTTTCGTATGTGTAGCAACATACATAATCAATGTAATTAATTTAATATTAATTCAGTTAAAATTAAAAACAATTTGTACTCTAGAAGATACCAAAACATTGAGTAAAAAGAGTAAATAATAACGTAACTAATATTTGTTTGTAATGTGTTAAAATAATTGAATTAAGAGCATGAATAATGACCAAAAGTGTGATTTTGTTTTTAACAAATAATAAGTGTAAAATTTGTTTTTATTTCATTTCCTAATGAATGTTTTTATTTTATGCAAAATAAACTGTTAATATTTTTTTTGTCTATTATTGAATAAGTTTTTTTTTTAAAAGGTGAAAGCGCAATTTGTAGTTTAAGGGGCGTAGATTCCAAAAAAATGATCAGTTCCTCTCTAACTCTTTTAGTTTCGGAGGAAATTAAGTTTTTTAAAAAATGGTGAAAGCGCAATTTGACCCGAAAAAAAAGGCAAGACTATAACCTTCAAAAATCTTCAAAATTTTTCATCCCTCAGATTTTAAAAATAAGCGGCAAAGGGGTAGTTCCAGGGGCGTAGATTCCAAAAAAATGATCAGTTCCTCTCTAACTCTTTTAGTTTCGGAGGAAATTGAGTTTTTCAAAAAATGGTGAAAGCGCAATTTGACCCGAAAAAAAAGCCAAGACTATAACCTTCAAAAATCTTCAAAATTTTTCATCCCCCAGATTTTAAAAATAAGTGGCAGAGGGGTAGTTTAAGGGGCGTAGATTCCAAAAAATGATCAGTTCCTCTCTAACTCTTTTAGTTTCGGAGGAAATTGAGTTTTTCAAAAAATGGTGAAAGCGCAATTTGACCCGAAAAAAAAGCCAAGACTATAACCTTCAAAAATCTTCAAAATTTTTCATCCCTCAGATTTTAAAAATAAGTGGCAGAGGGGTAGTTGAAGGGGTGTAGATTCCAAAAAAATGATCAGTTCCTCTCTAACTCTTTTAGTTTCGGAGGAAATTGAGTTTTTCAAAAAATGGTGAAAGCGCAATTTGACCCGAAAAAAAAGTCAAGACCATAACCTTCAAAAATCTTCAAAATTTTTCATCCCCCAGATTTTAAAAATAAGTGGCAGAGGGGTAGTTTAAGGGGCGTAGATTCCAAAAAATGATCAGTTCCTCTCTAACTCTTTTAGTTTCGGAGGAAATTGAGTTTTTCAAAAAATGGTGAAAGCGCAATTTGACCCGAAAAAAAAAGCAAGACTATAACCTTCAAAAATCTTCAAAATTTTTCATCAATCAGATTTTAAAAATAAGTGGCAGATGGGTAGTTCCAGGGGCGTAGATTCCAAAAAAATGATCAGTTCCTCTCTAACTCTTTTAGTTTCGGAGGAAATTAAGTTTTTTTAAAAATGGTGAAAGCGCAATTTGACCCGAAAAAAAAGGCAAGACTATAACCTTCAAAAATCTTCAAAATTTTTCATCCCTCAGATTTTAAAAATAAGCGGCAAAGGGGTAGTTCCAGGGGCGTAGATTCCAAAAAAATGATCAGTTCCTCTCTAACTCTTTTAGTTTCGGAGGAAATTGAGTTTTTCAAAAAATGGTGAAAGCGCAATTTGACCCGAAAAAAAAGCCAAGACTATAACCTTCAAAAATCTTCAAAATTTTTCATCCCCCAGATTTTAAAAATAAGTGGCAGAGGGGTAGTTTAAGGGGCGTAGATTCCAAAAAATGATCAGTTCCTCTCTAACTCTTTTAGTTTCGGAGGAAATTGAGTTTTTCAAAAAATGGTGAAAGCGCAATTTGACCCGAAAAAAAAGCCAAGACTATAACCTTCAAAAATCTTCAAAATTTTTCATCCCCCAGATTTTAAAAATAAGTGGCAGAGGGGTAGTTTAAGGGGCGTAGATTCCAAAAAATGATCAGTTCCTCTCTAACTCTTTTAGTTTCGGAGGAAATTGAGTTTTTCAAAAAATGGTGAAAGCGCAATTTGACCCGAAAAAAAAGCCAAGACTATAACCTTCAAAAATCTTCAAAATTTTTCATCCCTCAGATTTTAAAAATAAGTGGCAGAGGGGTAGTTGAAGGGGTGTAGATTCCAAAAAAATGATCAGTTCCTCTCTAACTCTTTTAGTTTCGGAGGAAATTGAGTTTTTCAAAAAATGGTGAAAGCGCAATTTGACCCGAAAAAAAAAGCAAGACTATAACCTTCAAAAATCTTCAAAATTTTTCATCAATCAGATTTTAAAAATAAGTGGCAGAGGGGTAGTTCCAGGGGCGTAGATTCCAAAAAAATGATCAGTTCCTCTCTAACTCTTTTAGTTTCGGAGGAAATTGAGTTTTTCAAAAAATGGTGAAAGCGCAATTTGACCCGAAAAAAAAGCCAAGACTATAACCTTCAAAAATCTTCAAAATTTTTCATCCCTCAGATTTTAAAAATAAGTGGCAGAGGGGTAGTTGAAGGGGTGTAGATTCCAAAAAAATGATCAGTTCCTCTCTAACTCTTTTAGTTTCGGAGGAAATTGAGTTTTTCAAAAAATGGTGAAAGCGCAATTTGACCCGAAAAAAAAGTCAAGACCATAACCTTCAAAAATCTTCAAAATTTTTCATCCCCCAGATTTTAAAAATAAGTGGCAGAGGGGTAGTTTAAGGGGCGTAGATTCCAAAAAATGATCAGTTCCTCTCTAACTCTTTTAGTTTCGGAGGAAATTGAGTTTTTCAAAAAATGGTGAAAGCGCAATTTGACCCGAAAAAAAAGCCAAGACTATAACCTTCAAAAATCTTCAAAATTTTTCATCCCTCAGATTTTAAAAATAAGTGGCAGAGGGGTAGTTGAAGGGGTGTAGATTCCAAAAAAATGATCAGTTCCTCTCTAACTCTTTTAGTTTCGGAGGAAATTGAGTTTTTCAAAAAATGGTGAAAGCGCAATTTGACCCGAAAAAAAAGGCAAGACTATAACCTTCAAAAATCTTCAAAATTTTTCATCCCCCAGATTTTAAAAATAAGTGGCAGAGGGGTAGTTTAAGGGGCGTAGATTCCAAAAAATGATCAGTTCCTCTCTAACTCTTTTAGTTTCGGAGGAAATTGAGTTTTTCAAAAAATGGTGAAAGCGCAATTTGACCCGAAAAAAAAAGCAAGACTATAACCTTCAAAAATCTTCAAAATTTTTCATCAATCAGATTTTAAAAATAAGTGGCAGAGGGGTAGTTCCAGGGGCGTAGATTCCAAAAAAATGATCAGTTCCTCTCTAACTCTTTTAGTTTCGGAGGAAATTAAGTTTTTTTAAAAATGGTGAAAGCGCAATTTGACCCGAAAAAAAAGGCAAGACTATAACCTTCAAAAATCTTCAAAATTTTTCATCCCTCAGATTTTAAAAATAAGTGGCAGAGGGGTAGTTCCAGGGGCGTAGATTCCAAAAAAATGATCAGTTCCTCTCTAACTCTTTTAGTTTCGGAGGAAATTGAGTTTTTCAAAAAATGGTGAAAGCGCAATTTGACCCGAAAAAAAAGGCAAGACTATAACCTTCAAAAATCTTCAAAATTTTTCATCCCCCAGATTTTAAAAATAAGTGGCAGAGGGGTAGTTTAAGGGGCGTAGATTCCAAAAAAATGATCAGTTCCTCTCTAACTCTTTTAGTTTCGGAGGAAATTGAGTTTTTCAAAAAATGGTGAAAGCGCAATTTGACCCGAAAAAAAAAGCAAGACTATAACCTTCAAAAATCTTCAAAATTTTTCATCAATCAGATTTTAAAAATAAGTGGCAGAGGGGTAGTTCCAGGGGCGTAGATTCCAAAAAAATGATCAGTTCCTCTCTAACTCTTTTAGTTTCGGAGGAAATTAAGTTTTTTTAAAAATGGTGAAAGCGCAATTTGACCCGAAAAAAAAGGCAAGACTATAACCTTCAAAAATCTTCAAAATTTTTCATCCCTCAGATTTTAAAAATAAGTTGCAGAGGGGTAGTTTAAGGGGCGTAGATTCCAAAAAAATGATCAGTTCCTCTCTAACTCTTTTAGTTTCGGAGGAAATTGAGTTTTTCAAAAAATGGTGAAAGCGCAATTTGACCCGAAAAAAAAAGCAAGACTATAACCTTCAAAAATCTTCAAAATTTTTCATCAATCAGATTTTAAAAATAAGTGGCAGAGGGGTAGTTCCAGGGGCGTAGATTCCAAAAAAATGATCAGTTCCTCTCTAACTCTTTTAGTTTCGGAGGAAATTAAGTTTTTTTAAAAATGGTGAAAGCGCAATTTGACCCGAAAAAAAAGGCAAGACTATAACCTTCAAAAATCTTCAAAATTTTTCATCAATCAGATTTTAAAAATAAGTTGCAGAGGGGTAGTTTAAGGGGCGTAGATTCCAAAAAATGATCAGTTCCTCTCTAACTCTTTTAGTTTCGGAGGAAATTGAGTTTTTCAAAAAATGGTGAAAGCGCAATTTGACCCGAAAAAAAAGGCAAGACTATAGACTTCAAAATTATTTTACTTTTAATGTAATTTGTCGAAGATTTTAAAATCAATTTTTAAATTTTTTTTCCTACCAGGAGAGCATAAACGCAGTAGGGTAACTTTTTAATGTTATTTGTCGAAAAGAGAATTTACCCCAGTTTCATTATCAAAAATTAAACACACTATGTAGTTTATATAAAAAAAATTTATTTAAATTCATATAGTACAAAGCATGTGATATTAAAACTAAAAGAAATAGTGCAAATGTTGCATTTATGCTGCCAACAAATGCCAAACAAATAGACAAAACCATGATAGTTTACCTATAGATATATATCTAATCAGTACTTTTTACAAATAACAAAAATCAGCTGAACAAAATGAAGGAGTTGATAATTAATTATAAAAATATTGTATAAATATAAAGTAAAAAGTCAGCTGATTTTCGACTATACACAATAAGTTAGGATGAAACACGAGGAATTGAGATTTTCATATTAATTAATAAAAACACAAAATTTATTAAGTACCAGTATGACACTAATTGAAACAAAATTAAAATTTTCAAAAAAATCTTTGGAATTTCGTGAAACATCCTTTAAAAAGCAATTTCTTCAGTTCAATGAAAAAAATTTTAATCATTATTAAATATGTTACAGAATGTCTTATGAAAACTATAAATTTTAGGAAGACATTTTGAACGATTTTAATTTTAAATATAATTAAACAATATTTTATAATTTTCTTATGACATTCTAATTAGAAAATAAGAAAAAAATGTTTGTGTTTTCTTTTTTAAATTAATCTTTGTATAAAAAATAAATCCGATTTGTAAATTGGTGAATTGAAGAAATCGCTTTAACTACAAACTTTCTAAATTATGAACACTGTATAATAACACTTTGAACGACTCTTGAACGATTTTTCCAAAACGTGGAATGTGCGCTTTATTATAATTTTATTATCAAAAAATATTTTTATCAAAAATATCACTAAATTTTATTGTCAAAAAAAAACTTGATGTTAATTACACTTGAATCACAGACAATAATATAATATAATGTTAATACAATTTTTTTTTAAAGCAAATTTGATAAGAACACACACTAAAATTAAAAATATAGAGAGACTGGTTTTGTTTGAAATTATAATAAAAAAAATATTTTTATAACAAGAAAAACCTATATTTGCATATAAAAACTTATACTGTTTTTTTTTTAATTTAGAGCATTTTTGTTTAAAATGCAAACATACGAGATTCTAATTAAATTAAATTAAAAAAAATCTAGTCGATCGATGAAAAAAAAAAACTAAGCTAACAATAATGGATATGTACAAATTAGAATTTATGTATTCTATATAATATTACAACATTTTTATGAATTAACAACATTATCAAAGGCACGGAGTGAGTTTTTTTTCTTTTTAAAAAAAAATAAGACCGTTTGATTGACAAAAAAATAAATACTGTATTTGATATAGAGTACACTCTGTATAATAATTATTGAGACCACAAGTTTCCCTAGTTTACGCTCTTGTACATAAAAAAGTCGATTTTTCTTTATTCAAAACTTTATAAGATGAAAGACTAAATATGGCATTTTATGAAATAGTTTGGCAAGGTTTAAGATGTCTAAAAATCCTGGTGTATGTGAAAACCACCTGTTGAGTTCAGAAAAACTCTGTAAGGTGGCGCTATTCAGACTTGCTTCGAGTCCTCGCTGAGTTTGTCACAGATCACTTAAAACAGATGAGATGTCAAATAAATTATTTTCTGTTCACGTTATTCAAAAATATTAGTGTTCCATGAAAATTTTTACTCTATCGCTTGTTATAAAAATCTGAATACGAAATACCAAAGAAAATACTAATAAGAAGGTGTTTGATATATAAATATAAGTTTGTTACTGGCTACGGCTCTGGCGTGATTTTTATTATTATTGACGTTTTGTTGTTATAATTGCATTTTTAAGTTAATAAAAAATTTAATTTTAGAAAACAATTTTTCAATCTGATGGCAAACTCAATGTGGTACCAATATAAACACAAACATATGCGAATAAAAACTCGTCGCTTCGGAATTCAGAAGATTTAGACGTACATTGGTTGAGGTACGGAGTGAGTAATATATTTTTTTTATCATTGGGATTTATTTTTGCTTGTGTTATTAAAGTATTTTAATTGTTGTTAAAATTAATACTTAATGCTTTCATTCTTATAGATATGTATTTAATGTACAATGGCACCTACAGAATTATATAATTGGGTAAAAAAATGAGGATTGGTAAATCCTGTATTAATTTGATTTAGGTAATTTATAAATCAAAATTGTCCTCAAGGATAGAAAAATGCAAAGATTTATATGACACATTTGATTTAGTTCAAACTGAAATTGAAATTTTAATCCTTCAGATAAACAAGGCAAAGAAAGGGTTGATTTTGAGGAAAATTACTATATATAGCTGAAAATAAAGCTTTGGGTAAGCAAAATCCTATTTCAGATATGAGGCATAACAGCACTGCTAATGATAGAAGAGTTAAACTTGCAATTATTTCACTTATACACAATCTTAACCATTCAGAAATTCTATTATTTAAAAAAGCACTAAAATGGTACATGATTGAGGTAATTAGACGTTAGTGAAAATCATTATCAAGAGACATGGTCGATTTTAAATCATACATATGAAACTAAAAAAAAAATGTAGAAAATAGTCACATTGAAAAGAATCCTTTTCTACACTGCGTAAATTCCTTGACACAGACTTAAAGTCAATAAAAGCTCTTGGCTAAGAGGCAGATTCAAGGAATATTTTGGTTATTCATTTATTAGAAAATAAGTTGAACTGTAAAACAAAGATTAAATGGCGTGATAGTAGAATTACAAACTCGTTTTCCAAAATTAAACAGGAATTTTTGGATGAAAGGTAGCTTAAAAATGACATTAATTATAACAAAACATCAATAATAATAATAAAAATCACGCGAGTCGTAGCCAGTAACAAATCCATATTTATATATCAAATACAAAAACATTTTAACCTTAAAAATCGTAGTTTACAACAAACGGATTTGGGTTAGTGTTTATTGCGTTTGTTTTTTAAAAAAATTTTTATTAATAATGGAAAAGAAAGCGGTGGGGAAAAATGTAGATAAGGCTCCAAATTTTAGAAATAACGGGACTCGACTTTTGGTATTTGAATGCCAAACACATTATTGAAAATAAACAAACGGGTTCAAACATGTGGAAACTGAAAAATGACACCTGCGAAAAAATATGCTTAGAATTTAACGCAACATAAGGTATAATTCTAGAGGAGAGGAGAGCATGAAGACTGAGTCAGGCATTCTAATTATTATAAATATTGAGGGGCCTAAAATGGTTCATTCGAAGTCTTATATTAATATATTCTCTCAGTCCAAAATTAATTATTTTATTTAAATCAAGTCTATATCTTCAACTACAAATTTTTTTAAGAAACAAAAATTTCACCTCCAACATAAACAGGTTTAACTTTTTCGACCAATTAAAAGCCTGTATTTTGTATCGTTACCATAGCAACTGACAAAATTTCCGGAAATTTTTTGACGTTTATAGTCAAATGACATTTAGATTTGCCATCAAAAACCGTCATTGTCCTAGTATTTTAATATTTCGGTGTAATTTTCTTACCGAATCCCCCACGTGCCGGAAATTTGTCTCGTACGTGAATTTTTAAAAAAAATTATCCCTCGCTTCGTAACTCGTGATAATTTTCAAAATAATCATGTACTCAAAAAATGTCTGCCAATAATTCATGCCCTATAAGTGACATTTTATTGTTTTGTGATATTTATCTAACGAATAATGCTTTATCCCGAACGCAAACTGCCAGATAAAAGACATTTATCTGTCAGATAAGATATAACTATAGGTGAAAGACAGTAGATTAAGGATATCTGACAGATAAAGTTGTCTATGACTTTATCTATAGATGAAAAGACTAGCCCTTAGTCCAATAGGTAGTGTGATCTATGATTACAGTTTACTATGAGCGATGTATGCGCCAACTGAAATTTTTAATCTGAAACTCTAGTAATCTCTCAAAATTAGTTAAAAATCTTCCTGTTTGTCCCAAACTTTTACAGTAGAAACACCAGGATATTTGGACATCTTAGGCAAGTTTAATATAATAAACTTTGATTATGCCATTAACGTTCTATAATGGTCACATAATGTTATTTTGAATTGTAAATATTCAAAGATAGGAAAGAAAACATGAACTTACGAGTACAATATTGATTGACACTCACATTATCTTAACTGATTACAAGCAAGCACTTGATCAACTGAAAAGTAAACATTAAAGAAAGATTTGAAATATTAAAGATAAAAAGAAAATTAATAACGAAAATAGAAAAGTGAGACAAGGATATGCTTTTATCTGAAAATGAGTCTTGATATGAAAAAAATTAATATATTGGCACTAGTCAGAATCAACGTATCAACACTTAATTTACAACAATTTTTCATATATGGCCATGTTACGGTTTTGGCAAGTTTATGTGATATCCAGGAACATTTTTTAATTTTATTAGGATTAATATTTAAAAAAGGCACTTTTATTATTATGTTGTCAAAATATCACTTTAATCACACAAAAACGTTCTGAAAAATAGACTTAATAATGTACGAGAGCGCAACCTGTATTTTTGTGCACTAACACCTACCTAAAAAATAACAAGATCACAACTGATTGGCCATTTCATTAAATATAAATGGCTTCCGAGCCTTTATTTGCCTGATGGCCCGCCGATACGTAAGTAGTCGGGGTGGGTATAGTGTCTGACCAATCAGAGTTACAAGACATTGGCGAACTCGATGACCAATGACCCGGACTTTCCGGGCTTGGCGTTGGGAAATTTTCGGGCAACAAATGGTCAGAATGCTGACTGGGTGGGGTCAAATACAAGTTCTGTTGTTGGAACTGCTGAGGTTGTAACATGGCCTGAGTGTTACTCGCCATACCGGAATAAGTCAAGGGTTGTTCTAACCCTGTTTGACTAAAGTCAAAACCCATTTGGAGATTTTGAACTTGGGGAATTCCTCCTTGTTTCTGATGCGTCGCAGCCATCATTGCGGCGCGGTGAGTAGGACTTGTCGGTAAAGAAGGTCGCGATTTGGCCGGCGATGGAGAACCATTATAACCTTGAGGGGACAGAGACATGTTGGATTGAACCGAGTGAGGAGGAGATTGATTCGAATACGGTGGACTTAAAGTATTCGCTTGATGTTGACGTTGTTGCAGTATTATAGGATCGGAAAATAAATTATAGGCGTAACTGTTATCCAACGTAAATCCCAAGTTGTTCTTAACAACATCTTCATAGCTCGGAGGTTGCTTATTTCCTATAAAATTTTCCAATCCTTGTGGTATATTCATATTTGAATATAAGGATGTGGCGTCATATGGACTGGGCAAATTTGTCATGGGTGATTCTACTGGACTTAAAGTCGAATTAATCGAATCCACACTTTGTAAGATTTCTGTTTGTTGGGTATTTTTTTTGTTATTCGTCTTTTTAACACTAGGTTTACGTCTTATGCTTCCTACGTTGAGCATACCGTCGTTTTCTGGACTTGTTGGTCCACTAGATTTGCTAGGCCTTTTGGATTTTTGTCTTTTCGGTATTATGACAGTTGGTTGTTGAAGCATATGGCCACTAGCAGAAGCTGTAATAATAAAAAAAAACAAATTAAAAATTGTTCTTATACATTTAGAAAAAATAAAACTTACTCATAATATTACTGTTGGGTATGACATTGACCATTTGTGGACTTCTAGGCACATGTTCGTCCAGTAACCGGACAATATCATGGTGTAATCTTTCGCTGGCGACATCTCTCGGTAGTCTGTCCATATGATCAGTTATTTCTCTGTTGGCGTAAGCTTCCAAAAGAGCTTTACATGCTTGGTAAGAACCCTCGCGCGCTGCCAGGAACAAGGGAGTTTCATCCTATAAAATAAATTAAATCAGCAAACTTTTTAACCTCACTCATTAAAAAAATTTACCTTGTCATCTTGAGCATCTCTATTAGCCCCATGCGCTAATAAAATATTAACAGCCTCGACATTGTTAACAGCAGCTGCCCAATGTAGAGCGGTTTTTCCAGAATTATCTGCTGCATTAATATCAGGTTCGGCACTAATCAAATCTTGCACCATTCCTTCTATAGCTAAGCGGGCAGCCAGAATTAACGGAGTAGTTCCCTCGTGCATTCTAGCATTCAAATTTGTAGCTCTGTTTCTAAGGAGAATTTGGAATACACCTACAGCGTCAGCTGCTACAGCTGCATGTAATGGCGTTCTTCCGGTATTGTCTTGCGCATTAGCATCAGCACCTGTAAAAGAATAATATTTTCACATTTTAGTTGGTGCTTTATTACAAATAATATTGCAAGAATAAACGCAAAATATTGACCATACTGTGGCAGTAAAACTAATTAACAAAAACAATAAAAAATGTTGTCTTACCTGCATCCAGTAAACGTTTAGCAGCATCAGCTCTAGCATATCTGGCAGCTAAATGTAAAGATGTTTCTCCAGTTTTGTCCATGGTAGCGTTAAGTTCGGCTCCCTGCGCTACCAAATCTTGAATAATCTGTCCAGCACCATCGTCATCGTCTTCATCTATTCCAGTATCCATTCCACCGCCTCTTACAGCTGCTACCATGATCGGAGTCATACCGCAAGGTCCTCTGGCGTTTATATCGCCCAAATCATTTCCTTGAGGTGGCGTTAACATGACCGAAGGTCTAATATCGGCCGCATCTAAATGTTGCTGTGTCCAACGCGGTTCTGCCTCTTCGTAGTCCGTAATAGCTGTATGGTCACTCGAATAACCTATATTAATAAGAATGAATCAAACAAAATATAGTAATTCTTTAAAATAATATACACTTACCCATATCGTTTCCTCTAAATCGTTTTGGTTGCGGCATATCGCTTTCGTCATCAGACCATTGAGGTACGTGTCCATGATGACCATTGGGGTCAATATCCATGCCCGGTATGGAAGGATTTTTACTCAAGTTTCTCAATTCTTGACCTTCGGGACCACGACGACGAGATCTTCTTCTAGTACCCGAATTGGTGCGTAAAAATCCTTCTGGGAACCAAGTTATTCCGGCTGCACGCTTTCGATGAGTCTGAATGACAACAAAGAGACAAGCACCGACACAGATTACAATTAGGATTCCAATTACGATGTATTTTCCGTTAGGTGGTGGATTCTCGTCGTCGTCTATTCCTGTTGATCCATTGACTTGTATTATAGGAAAAGATGATGAAAGAACGCGTTTAGAGGCTTTAGCTGCCAAAAAATCAGCGGCGGCACTCGCTGTCTGGAAGCAAAAACCTGCACTTTCTGCTAAACTTGTGCATTTTCTATTGTCGATTTCTAAGAAAACTTTAACTCCAGTTTGAGCCTGTTCGGTAAACGCAACGCGATATTTTCCCTTATAGTAATCATCCTGTAGATTGTTAGTCGGAGTAGAACCCATCCAGGGATAAATCATATCATTTCCCAATTGATCTTTTTTCACCCTAACTGTTGTTCGTAGTTGGTGGCTGGTATCTCGCAAAAAAGCGACCAAGTTGTTTTTAAAGCTTTCCATATCCATGAGAATAACCATGGATATAACGCCATCAGCTAATTCCGGAGGTTCTTTTTCACAATCGAGTCCATCCCAATTACATTCAGCATTGTTACATCCATAATCGCAGTGCCCATTGGCGTAATGTTTCTGACAATAACCGTCATAAACAGGATCACAAGCTTGTAATTCCTTCTCGCAGTCTCTACCATCGAATAAACAATCTGGATTATTACAATCTTCGTTACATACTCCATCCATGAAAACTTTCCAGCATTTAGTTGGCGCTGTACAATTAGCCCAAGGATTTATACCTAGAGTACAATCATTTCCATCAAATTCACAAGCGTATGTATTACATTCTTCATCACAACGTTTATTACCACGTTTCATTGGACATTTGTTACGTATACATTGTTGTCTTTGCTTATCAAGATCCATAGCGAAGAAATTATTGAAATCTTGTGACATTCTAACCACTTTACCAATACCAGCTGGTGCATTTCTATCGTAGGTCTCACAATTTTTACCAACGCGCTTAGGTGGACAGTAACAAATGTAATCACCAATTTTATTTTGACAGATTGCTTGAGGATGTAGACAAGGGTTGCTGTCGCATTCGTTGATAAGATCAATTTCGCAATTAGGACCAGTTGTTGCGGGTGGGCATTCACAGAAATATCCGTTTTCTGAAAGTCTACAGATTCCTCCATTTTTACATGGTTCCAAATCACAATCGTAACCGCTAAGGTCGCAATTTTTCCCACAAAAGCCTTCGGTACAAGTACAATTATAGCCTAAATTTGTTGGTATACAAATACCGCCGTTTTTACAAGGATTATTAGCACAAACGTCAACTTTACGTTCACAATGTCGTCCGATGTATCTAGTTTTGCAATTACAGTGATAATCATTTACTAGTTGTACGCAATCTAAAGTTCCAGGATTTGAACACGGATTTGACAGGCATTCGTTGATGTCGCCTTCGCATCTAGGACCTACAAAGCCTGGAGGACATTTGCATTCGAAGCCTCCTACTCTATCTACGCAAGTGCCGTTGTTATGACAAGCATCGGGGCGACAATCATCAATGTTAATCTCGCAAATGTAACCTAAAGTTCCAGGTGGACAAGAGCATTGGAAGGTATCAATTAAATCGTGGCAAGTTCCACCATTTTGACATGGATTTGGTTGACAATCGTCCACATTGAGTTCACAATTTTGACCTTGAAATCCTTTTGGACAAACGCAACTGTAGGAACCAATTAGATCTTGGCAAGTGGCACCGTTTTGACATGGTGCTGATTCGCATTCATTTATTTCTTTTTGACAGTAAGAACCGGTGTAACCTTCTTTGCAGTGACATCTGTGCGAGTTTCCGATTGTTTCACATGTTCCATTGTTACAGAGATATTTCCAGTGAATTCCTGAAATGAAAAAAATATCGGGTCATTTAATTCCAAGAATGTATAAGTGTTTTTACCTTTTTTGGCTGCTGCATCTTTACAACTGACCATTTCGACGTCACATACTTTTCCTGTCCATCCAGGTCCACAAGTACAAGAATAAACGTTTTTAACTTGCCTACAAGTGGAGTGATTTTCGCATGGAATTGTTGAGCACCAGTCGACGTATTCTCCACAATTTTTACCTGTATAACCAAACGGACAATGGCAAGTATAATGAGTAGTATGATCTTGACAGGTAGCACCATTTAGACACGGTGAACTGTCACAGAGGTTGATTCTATTTTGACAATTAGAGCCAGTGTAGCTGTGAAAATAAAAAATACAATAATAATAATAATAAAGATGGTATTTAAAGAATTAACGTACCCTGGTTTGCAAGTACAAACATAACTGTTGATTCCGTCGATACAAGTTCCACCGAACATACAACTACTATCTGTACAATCTTCGTCGTTGGTCTGACAGTTAATTCCAGAGAATCCTAATGGACAAGTGCAGGTGTAGGAATCGACATATTGGTTACACGAAGCCCCATTTTGACAGGGATGCGATGAGCATTCGTCTATGTCAATTTCGCATTGTTTGCCTTCAAAACCGTTGATGCAGAGACACATAAAGTCGCCTAATTCGTCTAAACAGGTCCCTCCGTTTTGACAAGGGGCTGAAATTGTAATAGATTTTTTATTAGTTTGGAAACACAAAAATAAATAGAATGGTGGACAAAAGAAAAACAATGAAAAGAATGAAAGTCTGAAAATTTAAAAGATGAATAGAAACTGTAAACGAATAATGAAACAAATTTGGAAGATATAAAAGTGATAAGAGATGTTGAGTGGAATTAAAAGGCTAAAATTAGGGATAATATATAACCAAACAATTTCTCGATTTTTTTAAATGAAACAATAAAATATTGGAATTTGGGAGTTTTTTGCAGCAACTAAACATAATCCAAGCTTCGGAATAAACCTAAACAAACTTTGTTTAAAGTGCTTTAAGTCAAGTTTAAGTTAAACCATAAAAATTGAGGGTTTTTAATTAATAACCAAAGTTTCAAATATATATAATTATCTACTTACTTATGCAATTTTTTAACTAAAAACTATATATTAATTTTGGTGCTGGAACCTGGAACTTTCTGCTTTACAATAGTTAACTTGGTTATAGTTAAAAGGATTATTTAAACCGTAAACAGTTATGTCATTTAACTAATTCATGATTTGGAATCGTTTTTTTTACATTTTCTTACATTTTTTTTATCATTTAGGCAACTTTAGGAATGTTATCGGGTTCAAAGGCTTTAAATTCTATAGCAATTTTTTCTGTATGGAAACTTCTGTTTTTTTTATTTTCAGTAATGCTGTTATGTTTCATTATCACATTTAATATACTTGTTTTTTGATTATTTAAGAAATTCTTGCTTGGCTGGCTTTTTTCAGTCATTTTTAACATAATATTTAAAAGTTATGATTAAGTAAAAATTTAGTTTTTATTAGGTTAGGATTTTCGTTATTAAGTTAGTCACAACAGTGGTACCAACCGTAAATAAATAAAAATAAACATTACTTGTACTAGCTTAAGCCAGGCACACACGCTGCGGTTTGTTTGTTTTTCAAAAATTTTAACGGGAAAAAATGAAAAATGGGAAACTCATAAATTTTAATATACTTAAACAATTATTAAAATAAGTCATCTAGCCATTAGTAAAAAAATGTAAAAATCGTTCGTTTTGAAGTTAGTTACAACAGTGGTCCCAATCGTAAATAAACAAAAGTACCATTCTTGTACTCGCTTAAGCCCGGAACACACGCTGCGGTTTGCCTGTTTTTCGAAATTTTTAATGGAAAAAGTGAAAAATGAGAAACTCAATATTTATATTATATATAAATTTTAAACTACTAAACAATTATTAAAACAAGTCCTCCAGCCATTAGTAAAAAAATGTAAAAATCGTTCGTTTTGAAGTTACTCACAACAGTGGTCCCAATCATAAATAAAAAAATTACCATTACTTGTACTCGCTTAAGACCGGCACACACGCTGCGGTTTGACTGTTTTTCAAAATTATTAATGGAAAAAGAGTGAAAAATGGGAAATTCATAAATTTTAAAATACTAAACAATTATTAAAACAAGTCCTCTGGCCATTAGTAAAAAATATAAAAATCGTTCGTTAAATGGTCCCAACCATAAATAAAAAAAATTACTATCATTTGTACTCGCTTAAGACCAGCACACACGCTGCGGTTTGCATATTTGTCAAAGTTTTTAACAGAAAAAGAGTGTAAAATGGCAAACTCAGTGTTTATATATAAATTTTAAATTATTAAACAATTATCAATTAGTAAAAAATATAAAAATTTGTGTGATTTTTTCAGATTTTAAAAGTGAAAATTGTAGGCTGTAATTTAAATGAACATTCAGTTTTTTTAAATGCGTCTCCAAGCGTCAATATATTTAACCACTTCCTTTATAAAAAAGAAATTATAGCCCCTCCAGTATCATTTTTTTGAGCTCAAAATGCAAACGAGACTTTGTAACGCCAAAAAATGAGAATTCAATAAAATAACCCCATTGAAAGGCTTAAGATAGTGGAAATGGAAAATACAGAATAAATTGAGTTTAACGAATCAATGGACACAATAAAAATAGAAAAAACACCAGAATGCGATAAAATAACGACCAAAATGATAAAGTATCTAGGGCTGAAGCACGGAAAACAGTCCTAAAAATTTTTAATTGAATCGTTAAACGGATGTAAGAAAGACTAGATTTTCCTGAAAATTGAGTACAATTTTGTAGATATATACAATTACAAGAAATATTACAATTAAAATATCATACTTTATTCTTTCTTTAAAAATTAAATCTAAAGCTTGTTACCAAATTATAAATTTCAAGCGATTGAATAAAACCAAATCTTCCACTGTTACTAACAAGTTTGACAAGTTTGTGGAAATTGCTGATAACCTCATTGATTTCCTATATTCCAAAAACTTCTTGCTTTCTCGAACTTGAAGTAATGAATAAAATTCGTCTTATATTTACAATATTTACAAATCGTTAAAGCTGAGTAAAATTTAATATTATACTTACATGAAGCACAATCGTCTGTGTTAGTGGAACAGTCCTTTCCTTCATATCCTCTCATGCACATACACATGTAACTTCCATTTGTATTTCTACAAGTGGCTCCGTTTCTACAAGGTTTAGATACAACACATTCGTCTACATCTTGTTCGCAAAATCTTCCGGTATATCCAACGCCGCATGAACACGCAAAGTCCATAAAATTAGAACTAGGAGTACATTTGGAGTTGTGTTGACATAAATTAGGTTGACAAGGATCTAATCGGTCCTGACATTCTCGTCCGGTATAAGGTAATTCACAAACGCATTTGAAATCGTTTACCAAATCGATACAAGAACCTCCATTTTTGCAAGGATTCACGGCACAATCGTCGATGTTATTTTCACAATTTATTCCCGAATATCCAGGCAAACATTCGCAAGTATAAGAAGCTAAATGATCTCTACAATTTCCACCGTGTTGGCACGGATTCGATGCGCATTCGTCTATGTTTATTTCGCATTGTTTTCCTCCATAACCAGGTAGACAATGGCATATGAATTGGTTGACTCCATCTTCGCAGGAACCGCCGTGTTTGCAGGGATTCGATTTGCATTCGTCTACGTCGCTGAGACATCTAGCATCGAAGTAGCCTCTAGGACATTCGCATCTGAAGCCGTTTATTAGATCTATGCAAACGCCGCCGTTTGCGCACGGACTCGATGCACATTCGTCTATGTTGTTTTCGCAATGACGACCCGTAAAACCTGGGATGCATTCGCAGGTGTAACTATAAACAAAAATCAATATTTAGTAACAAAATGTGAAAAAGGTTGAATATTTTCTTATAATCGAAAAAAAATTCAGATACGAACTCCACAAATTATAAAGAGCAAAGAATCAGTACAGTTGTAAATATGTTAAATCAAAAGAATAATTCTGGAAAAAGATGAAAATATTATGGTAAAAGGGAAGAAATATTTAAGGATAGAATCACAGAAAGAATAAGAAGAAATTAAGAGCCAGTACAACTGGCAATAACGGGAGTGGTAAACAGAAGCAATTATAAGAAATATGGGAAGAAGAAAATGAGGAACACATTTTCGAATCTTCAAATGATGCATTATAAACTAAAAATTTAAAAATCAATAAAATTTGAAACAATCGGCAAAGAAGATCAACTGCAGAGATTAAACTAAAACACAAAAATATAAAACACTTAAGGGGGTATTACACCTTCAGGCGTGATTTTCGGCTCTTATTTCCAAGGATTAATTTTGACGGAATCAAAAAAGACGATTCAGATAAAATTTTTTTTGTTCAATTTGTACTTTATTAAACATTAAGAATCCAGTTTAAAATTAAATGACAATATGATGCCCTTGACTGAGTATCTGAGTAAAGTAAGAACTGAGCTTGTGGCTAGAAATGTGGACACAAAATTTTTAATTGTTATAGCTTGACTGGTGAGTTCCTTAACATTTCAAAAATGTTTTTTTTGCTGTAGATTACAAAAAAATTAAGCTAATAAGTTGAATAGTTTTTTTAAACTCTTATCACAAAGTTAATGGAGTAAGACTTTTGGGAAAACAAATGTATATTGAATTAAATCAAGTATAATAGAACGTACAGTGAATCGTTATTACTATGGCCACAAAATTTCATGTGAAAGAGCCGTGCTTTAGTCACTATAAATTATATAATACATCGAATTCGATAAAAAAATTTTCATAACATATTTCTACAGTCTTCTGGATGATAAATATGAAAAAAAATAATGAATTTTTTAAACTTCTGAAGGTGTAATACCCCCTTAACACATACCTAAAGACCAAAGAAAACATGGAACATAGTGGCAAAATGTTTCACAAACAAAGAAAAAATTTCAAGAAATAGGAAATAAACACACCTATGACCGATTTAATGGTGTAAATTTGGGGAAAATAATAATAAAATCCAATTAATACACATAAAACTGTAATAGAATGAAAAGTACTTCTTATTTTTTGTCATACTGTTTGTACTGTTATTATAACTATTAGTACTTTATTTAACTCTTTAACTGCGGGTAAAATTTTGCAGCAATAGGACAAAAATATTGAAAAATAAATTAAAACATATTTGTATTAGTGGAATTTTGAGCTAATTTGAATAAAATTTGATTGTTATAATTTTTAAAAATTTAAAAACAAAACTGAGTTTTAAGAAAATCAAAAAATTCGGAAATTAATCAAAAATTTCACAAAATAAATAAATAAATATGTCTGGAAATTTAAAAATTTCGATAATTCCAAAAGTATATGGAAAATTTCAAAAATATATTAAAAATTTAGAAAAATTTGAAATTTTGCAATTATTTTGGAAAATTCAAAAATTTCAAAAAGTAAAATTGCCAAAATATTCAAAAATTTTTAAAATACATACATAATTTCAAAAAACATAAAATTATTCGTATACATTAAAAAAATTTCAAGTATTTTAAATATTTCAAAAATGTCAAAAAATATTATTCAAAAATGTATCAAAAAATTGATATACATTTTTTTCCGAAAATTTCAAAATGTAAAAATGTCGAAATATTCAAATATTTTTAAAATATATCGAAAATTTCAAGAAAACATCGAAAATTTTAAAAATATATCAAAAAATTTAATGGCATTTTTTCCGGAAATTTCAAAAAAATGTCAAAATATTCAAACATTTTGAAAATAAATCGAAAATTTCAAAAAAAATATACCGAAAATTTCAAAAATAAATCAAAAATTTCGAAATATTTCAATTGCATTTTTTTCCGAAAATTTCAAAAAGTAAATATTTTTCAAAAAATTCAAGAATTTTAACCAGTTCGAAAATGTCTAGTTTCAAAAAACGTTAAAAACTATTCGAAAATTTATAAAAAATTTCTAAAAATTTGAAATTTTGCATAAAAATGTCAAATTATTCAAAAATTTCTGAAATATATCGAAAATATCAAAAAACAAAATTATTTGTTTAGTTGAAAATATTTTAAGTATTTCAAACATTTCGAAAATGTCAAAAGTTTCAAGAAACATTAAAAAATTATTCGAAAATTCCAAAAATATACAAAAAGGTTTCGAAAAATTTGAAATTTCAAAAAGTAAAAATTTTTCAAGAATTTTACACATTCCAAAACTTCAAAATATTCAAAAATCATTAAAAAATTATACGAAAATTTCAAAAATATATCAAAAATTTCGAAAAATTTGAAATGCAATTTTTAAAAAAAAAAGTTAATGTCAAAATATTCAAAAACTAAAATATGTCGAAAATTATTCGTCTAGATAAATTTATTTAAAACATTTAAAAAGTTTCAAATACCGTTAAAAAATTATTGTAAATTTTCAAAAATATGGAAAAAAAATTGAAAAATTTGAAATTTTGCAGTTTTTTTTCGAAATTTTCAAAAAGTAAAAATTTTTCAAAAATTTCACGAATTTTAAACATTACAAAAATGTCAAAAGTTTCAAAAAAACATTAATTTCACAAATTGGAAAAATTCGTAAAACTGTAAAATTTATAAAAAAAATGTTTTACAGCCGACAGCCGCAGTTAAAGGGTTAAGAAGTACTGCTTATTTTTTATTCATAAATCATGGGATAATAATTCATAAGATTGGCACAAACTATTAAAGAAATTCACAATAAATTAAAATCAGGATTTTGATGGTAGTGACGAATCATTTACTGTAGTTTTTCGAATCATTCCAATTTTCGTATTAAAAAAAAAATATATTTCAATAAACAAAAAAATCTCATGCTAATCACGTTTTCATGCAGACATTCACATTTCAGTCACAATATAGTAGAAAGAACTTACGTTTCAAAATATGGGAACCCCCTGAATGCGTGAAACAAATTAGAGATAATTATTTATAATAAAAAAAATATTAAAAATAAATACCTATTGATTCCATCTAAGCATTTAGCACCGTTTCTACAGGGATTACTGTAACATTCATTGACGTTGATTTCGCAATTGTGACCGGACGTTCCAGGTTTACAGAGACATTGATAACCATTGATTAAATCCTGACATAATCCTCCATATTGACAAGGATTCGATTCACATTCGTTGATTTGGTGTTGACAAAGTGGTCCAGCATAACCTGGATGACATGTACAAGTAAAAGAATTTTCACCGTCTATACATTCTCCATGTAAACAAGGTGAAGATAAACAATCGTTAATATTCGTCTCGCATGACATTCCTATAAAATAAAATAAATAATAATTTATTAAGTTTGTTAAGTTTTATTTATGTTTACCTGTGAATCCTGGAGGACATTCGCATGTATAAGAAGCGATACCATCATGGCACACTCCTCCATTTCGACAAGGACTAGAAGCGCAATCATCGATGTTAATTTGACAGCGAGAACCTGTGAATCCCGTAGCGCAAGAACATTTGAAAGAGTTGATTAAATCGTGACATGTTCCTCCGTTTAAGCATGGTCTTTCTTTGCATTCGTCTATATCTATTTCGCATTGGGTGCCAGTAAAACCTATAAAGAAGAAATTATTTCACAAAATTTGAAAATAAGAAAAAAATTGTATCCGTGAAGATTCATTATTTCATAAAATTTGAAACCAAGAAGAAAAAATGGTCGTGCGAAATAATGATATAAGCGCCTTTATATGTATTGAGAAAAAATTACCACCTAATCTCACACAATTCAAATTATGTGGATTTTATGTGAAAATCATTGAGCAATACAAAAAAAAATCGGCTGTGTTACCCTAGAACTTTTCAGGCTCGACCGTAAAGAATATGTTATTTATTATTATTATTTTAATTACAAAATACTAAGCATTACATTAATTTATGGAACACATTAAAAATAGCGAGCTGATGGTGAATTAATATTTCAATGTTGATAATGACATAAGCTGCGCATGCGCACGTTGTATATCACACTGCTACAATTAGGGTCTCCTAAAATCATATGTGAAAACTATTGGGAATTGGGGAAAATTTTTCATACAATAGTTGTAGGGAATTTTAAATGTGTATTTTGCTCGCCATCTAGCGGCGAAACTATGAGGAATTCGATAAAAAAATAAACATAAAAGAAAATTTGATGCTTTACAACTTTGCACAAGAAAATTTTGCACTAAATGCATTGTTTGTCCTCAAAATCAAGAAAAACTAGAGAAAACTTACATGCAGATTTTTTACGCGCCCTCTAGTGGCGCAACTATTGAAAATTCTGAAAAAGGCTTAAGACAAAAGTTGTAGGGAATTTTATGCTCTAAAACTTTGAACTACAACATTTTGCACTAAAGTGTATTATTTGTCCTCAAAATCAAGAAAAACTAGAGAAAACATACATGCACATTTTTTACGCGCCCTCTAGTGGCGCAACTATTGGAAATTCTGAAAAAAGCTTATAAATAAAAGGTTTCCACAACGCCATCTTGATTAAATAATAACAAGATTTTGATCGTTTTTAAATAATAAAATCTCTCGATTTTATTTAAAAAAAAAAATGTCGAACCTGCCTATTTAGAAAAATACGACAATAATGCAACAAGCCACTGTTGTCGTTTTTGGAGAATTTTATACCCTGTTTGGACAATTTTAGATAATTTTAGATTATTTTGAACAATTCGCTGATCAATTTAGGTAACTCTAGACCGTTTTACTAATATTTTAGACCGTTTTTTGGCTAATTTGAGACTATTTTGGACAATTTTACACTATTTTAGATCATATTGAACAATTTTCTGTTTAATCCAATCTAAGCCAATTCTATACCATTTCAGATAATTTTAGATTATTTTTAAAAAATTTCTGATCAATTTAGGTAACCTTAGACCGTTTTACTAATATTTTAGACAGATTTTGGACAATTTGAGACTATTTTTGACAATTTTAGATTATATTGAACAATTTTCTGATCAATTTAACCGTTTTATTATTATTTTAATCCATTTCTAGATAATTCTAGACTATTTTGGATAAATTTAGATGATTTTGAAATTCTCTGTTCAATTTAGGTAACTTTAGAGATCGTTTTTGGAAAATTTTAGACCATTTTATACAATTTTAGTAAGTTTTAGATTATGTTGAACAATTCTCAAATCAATTTAGGTAACTTTAGAGCATTTTATTATCATTTTTAGACCATTGTTGGACAATTTTCTAGACTATTTTAGATTATTTTCAATAATTTTTTTGATCAATTTAAGTAATTTTAGACAGTTTTATTATTATTTTAGACTGTTTTTGGACAACTTCAGACCATTTTAGATTATTTGAACTGTTCGTTGATCGATTTAGTTAACTTCAGGTTGTTTTATTATTATTTTAGACAATATTGAGAAGATTTTGGACAATTTTAGACTATTTAGACAACTTTAGACTGTTTTTTATTATTTTCGACAATTTTTATAAGATTTTGGACAATTTTAGAGCATTTAGACAACTTTAGACTGTTTTTTATTATTTTCGACAATTTTTATAAGATTTTGGACAATTTTAGAGCATTTAGACAATTTTAGAGCATTTAGACAACTTTAGACTGTTTTTTATTATTGTCGACAATTTTTATAGGATTTTGGACAATTTTAGAGCATTTTAGATTATTTAAAAAAAAATTTAATTAACTTGAGTAGCTTTAGACAGTTTTATTATTAATTTAGAAAATTTTAGAACATTTCAGATTATTTTGAAAAATACACTTGATCAATTTGACTGTTTTATACAATTTGGACAACTTTAGATTAGTTTGAACAATCCTCAGATTTATTTTAGGTAACTTTAGACCGTTTTATTATTATTTTAGATCATTTTGGACAATTTTAGACCATTTTAGATTATTGTGAACAATTTTAGGAACTTTAGACCGTTTTATTATTAATTTAGACAATTTTTAGAAGATTTTGGACAATTTAAGATTATTTTGAGCACCAACAATTCACTCGAAAATGCAAACGCAGGTGTTTGCAGTGCACTCGACATTTTTTTTACCTTAAAATTAAAAAGTAAAAATAAAATTTATAAATAATAAAAAATAAGTCATGACTATATTTGTTTTGCAGATGTTTAAAGTTTATAGAATTGTAGGTAGGCAAATAAAACTATAATAGTTTTTTTCTATTTTTCAAGATTTAAAATACAGGTTTCATGATATCATTCCTAATATTTATATAATAAAATTTCAATGCCAGTATTAGTAGATAGTTTTTTGGTTTTATGTAAATGCGCCTTTAAGGCCTTGGCGCCGTAGTGCGTCATACGACCTTGTCCATATGGACGGCGCGTCCCTGAAAATGGTATCCATGAAGATTCCGGTAGGTAATTTAATTTAAAGAGGGGGATCTAAGTTATTTTCTATAAATGGACCTATTTTAGTCATTCAAATTACAACTATCACAGATCAAAGAGAAATCCAGTTTCCGCTAGGTATTCAGTTTAACATTTAAATCATTATTATTGTTAATTACAGTAATCTTTTGAAAGTTAATAATGATAAATTAAATTAAAATATTTCTACTTACAGTGGTATTCATAAACAATATGATCTAAACTAGTTAAAGTCAGTTTAAAATAAGATAAAAGTATTAGAATATCCCATGATAATTTGTCGTAATATCTAAGTTATTTTCGATAGAAAGATAATTAAATACTTACTAAATAGTTATAAATCTATATAAATTATATTATTTAGGTATAATATTGATTTTGTATTAATTGATAGGTATTATATTATTTATTATTGTATTTACATTTAAATGAAGTTAAAACAGTCACTTTTGACATTTGACACATCTTTAATTAGTCTTCTTTTTACCGTTGTGGCCTCGTACGGTTAGAGTCGTACATATTTATGTTAGGAGCAAATATTTAGAGAGTTGAAATATATTTTATAAAACTTGAATTTGGTGTTTTTATTTAAGACCTCGCGACCTCATTGTGCTTATTTATTTTCGTGGATGATTTTTTCCTCAAACATAGAAAAAATTATTATAAAAAATCAATAAAAAGAAAAAATCATACAGTTGTGTATCATTCATTATATTAGAAGTTATATTTTTTTTAATGGAAAGTATTTAATTTTTTGGCCTTTTGTTATATATTTAAATTAATACTTTTATTTGGAATATTTTAATTTAAATTTCTTTTATTTATAAAATTTAACCACGGGCTTGTAATGTTAATAATAAAAATTTAATATAATATTGATTTTATATTAATTCATAAGGATTTTATTATTGTATTTACAATTAAAATCAGGTTAGAACTGTCACTGTTGACATTTGACACATTTTTAATTAGTCATCTTTTTTACAGTTGTGGCCTCGTACGGTTAGAGTGTTAAACATTTATATTAGGGGCAAATATTTAGAGAACTGAAATATATTTTATAAAACTTCAATTTGGTGTTTTTATTTAAGACCTCACGACCTTTTTGTACTTATTTATTTTCGTGGATGATTTTTTTCTCGACAATAGAAAAAATAGACCTGGCAATAAGTAAAATTCATTATAAAATTTAAAAAAAGAGAAAAATCAAACAGTTGTCTATATTTTTATTTTTTTTATATATTTTTTTTTAATGGAAAGTGTTTAATTGTTGTCATTTTTTAAGGATTTAAAGTAATACTTTTATTTGGAAACAAGGACAGGAAATTTAAATTTAAGCATTTTATTATTATTTACAATTAAAATCAGGTAACAACTGTCTTCTTCTTCTCCTTTTAAGGCCTTAGCTGCCTGGGCTATTCGGTCTGGTTACAACTGTCATAATTGACCATTCTTTAATTACTCTTCTTTTTTACAGTTGTGGCCTCGTACAGTTAGAGTGTTACATATTTATGTTATGAGCAAATATTTAGAGAGTTGACATTTTTTTATAAAATTTATTGAATTTGGTGTTTTTTCAGTTATAGAAAAAAAAGAACTGACAATAAGTCACATTCATTATAAAAAATTGAAAAAAGAATTTACGTTAGATGCTACATAAAGTTTTTTTTAATTGTTATTTTTTAAGGATTTTAAGTAATACTTTTAAGGACTTTTTTTTTTGAAAACAAGAGCAAGTTATTCGAATTTATATTTCATTTATTTATAAAATTTAATCAGTAGCAAGCACGTAATGTTAATAATAAAAATTGAATATAACATTAATTTTATTTTAATTTATAAGCATTTTATTATTATTTACAATTAAAATCAGGTTAAAACTGTCAGAGTTGACATTTGACAATTCTTTAATGATTCTTCTTTTTTACAGTTGTGGCCTCGTACAGTTGGGAGTGTTACATATTTATGTTAGGGGCAAATATTTAGAGAGTTGACATATATTTTATAAAATGTATTGAATTTGGTGTTTTTATTTAAGACCTGGATATTTTTTTCGGTTGTAGAAAAAAAAGACCTGAGAATAAGTCATATTCATGATAAAAAATTGAAAAAAGAAATTACGTTACATAATTTTTTAACTATTATTTTTTAAGTAATACTTTTTTTTGTAAACAAGAGCAAGAAATTCGAATTTATATTTCATTTATTTATAAAATTTAATAAGTAGCAAGCACGTAATGTTAATAATAAAAATTGAATATAATTTTTAAATCATCATTAACGAACATTACATTTAGTAACGCACCATTAAGTCCGGTTTGAAAGTATTAACTAATTAATATTTATTGATATTTTATATTATTTTTAACATTATAATTTTGTAGTTATCCAGCATCTTAAGTACCTTTATTGTAACCCAATATATACTTCCTACATACTTAATATTTCAAAATAATTGTATAGTGACTTCCTACCTACTTACAAGTTCGATTTTGCTCCTTTTATCACGTCATGAAAGTCGTAAATAACTAAATAATGGGGTCCATTCACGAAATATTGTTACAAAGGTTTTTATAAAAGGTTGAGGTACTTTAATTAGGTACCACTCTACTCACAGTCGGACGTTATAACGTAACCAAAAAAAAAAAAAACTAAAAAGGTAAGTTACAATTAACCCACATATCGCAGCATACGAGACGAATTCATATATAAAATCCGATCAGATTGAATTTTTAAAATTTAGTTATTTCAATTTTTACAATTTATTAGGCATTTTTTTTTGTCTAATTTCACGACTAAAATTTAAGACATTAACCATGTACCGTTCACTTAAAATTACGTCCAAACAATTTAATAATATTATTAACCATTTAACGGTATATTTTTTAACATTCTTCTTTTTTCTAAACTATAATTGTAAAATAAAATAAAAAATAATTATACAATTGGATTTCTCGCAATAACTAAAGCCTAGTAAATAGAAAAGGTAATTTGTAATTACATTCAATTAGCTCAGCAGTTGGCTAGAATAAAACAGGTCTAATTTCGTTTTTGTTATATTCGTAATTATTTATTTAATTTTAAAACTAATTGAGATGTCTGTTTTGTCGGTATTCACTGACCGTAGAAACACAACTAATTCTTTCTTATTATCGCATTTAACGTGTTATTATAAATTTTATTTTATTATGCCTTAAAGTTATAATATCGTACATCCTGATTGGTTTTCCAAGTTGAAATATTTTTATTATTATCTTCTTTTTTTTTTAACGACCAAATGAGTTTTAAACTGTAAATACAGATAATAATCTTTTTATCTAAAACAAGGACCGACTATTATTTAGATGGAATCTTTAAAACATAAACGAATGAAAGTAAAAATTCCTACCGAGATAGATTTACGGTGAATAATGCATATATATAAGTACATATAAATATATCCGCATGTGTGAATCGCTACTTTTTTTAATTCATGAGAATGGGGCCAATTAAGCCGATGGTCTGTGAAACAGGTTTAATTTTCTGAAGATTCCAAATAAATTTCAAGAAATTACGCTTCTAGGAGAGATTTTTAACAATTATTTTAAAATCTCGGTCGTAGAAAAAATGTAGTGCCAAAGTACTTTTTTTATCATGATTTGTGGAACTCGCTTGACGACTCGAACCACAAACTTTTGCGCTCGTAAAAAAAATATCACTTTGCGTATTTATATAAACACAAATTAAATATTAGTACGGTACTGTATTAAATCGTATTTTTTTGACAAAATTATTTATATTACTTAATAGCAAAAATTATTAGGGTATAATAATTAAAAAAGTGAAAAATCAAATTTATAAAAAAAAATCCAATTTAAGGGATATTTTGATAATATTAATAAAAAATCTAAATTTTAAACTAAAATTCAAATTTACAAAAAATGCAAATTATGAAAAAAATATAATTCAAAAATTCAAAAGTTCGTAAAAAATTAAAATTTTATAATTACAGAATTTAAAAACTTTGACTTTTATAAAGATAAAAAAAAAGAATAAACTTTTAGAAATACTTTGACATTTTTAAAAATCTAATTTTAAAATTAAAATTTACATAAATAAAAAATAAAAAAGAATTGAAAAATCCAAGATTGAAAAAAAATCAATTCAAAAATAAAAAAATTATGAAAAAATTAATTCAGAAGTCAAATTTGTAAAAATTAAAATTTTATAATTAGAGAAAAATTTAATTTATAAAAATTACAAAAATTAACAAATTTATAAAAATGGAATGGAAAAATAAAAAAATAATTAAAAAATCCATGTTTGAAAAAAAAATTAATTAAAAAATAAAACATAATGACAAATAGAATTAAAAAATCCAAGAGTTTGTAAAAAATTAAAATTTATAAAAATTAATTTGGAAAATAAAAAATAATGAAAAAATAGAAATAAAAATCCAAAAAAAATCAAATTTATAAAAATAAAAAATAATAAAGAAGAATTAAAAAATCCAAAAGATTGTAAAAAAATCAATTTAAAAAATTATGAAAAAATAGAAATGTGCGTAAAAAATCCAAAAGTTTCTAAAACATTCAAATTTACAAAAATAAAAAATAATGAAAAAATAGAAATCAAAAATTCAAAAAATTGTAAAAAATTCAAATTTGTAAAAATAAATAATAATAAAAAAGGGTTAAAAAATCCACAAGTTTGTAAAAAATTCAAATTTATAAAAATAAAAAATAATAAGAATTAAAAATCCAAAAGTTTGTAAAAAATTCAAATTTACAAGAAAAAAGAATAATGAAAAAAAAAATTAAAAAATCAAAAAATTTATAAAAAATTCAAATTTACAAAAATAAAGAATAATGAAAAAGAAGTAGAATTTAAAAATCCACAAATTTGTAAAAAATTAAAATTTTATAATTATTGAAAAAAAATTAAAAACATTGATATTTATAAAAATTACAAAAAATATTTTGCCCCATTTACCCCTTAAGTTAGTATTTTAAAAATATTTAGCCCCATTTACCCCTTAAATACGTTTTTTTGGCCTCCTTTTATCCCTTAAATTTGTTTTTTTGGTCTCCTTTTACCCCTTATGTTTGCTATTTTAAATATTAGACCCCTTTTAAGTTCACTTATTTTTAATATTTAGCCCCCATTAACCCTCAAGTTAAATTTGTTTATTTTGGCCCCGTTTACTCCAATTTGTTTTATTTTGGCCCCGTTTACTCAAGTTTGTTTTATTTTAGCCCCGGTTCTATTAAGCTGTTATTTTTAAAATATTTGGCCCCATTTACTCTTTAAATTTGCTTTTTTGGCCCCGTTTACCCCTTAAGTTTGGTTTTTTAAATATTTGGCCCCGTTTAGCCCTTCACTTATCATTTTTAAAATATTTGGCATCATTTACCCTTAAGTTTGTTTTTTTTTTGTGCCCGTTTACCGTTTAAATTTGCTTTTTATTTAATATTTGGCCCCATTTACTCATTAAGTTTCTTTTATTTTGGCCCCGTTTACTCGAGTTTGTTTTATTTTGGCATCATTTATACCTTTAGTTCGTTTTTTTTATGCCCATTTTACTCCTTCAGTTTGCCTTTTTTTAAATATTTGGCCCCGTTTAAATTAGTATTTTATATATATATATATATATATATATATATATATATATATATGACCGCATTTAACCCTTAAGTTTGCTTTAAAAAAATATTTGGCTCCATCTACATCTTTATAAAAAATATTTGGCTACATTTACCCCATAAATTTTCTATTTTTATTATTTAGCCCCGTCGTTACTCCTTAAATTTACTTATTTCAATATATTTACATAAAAATTGTAAAATTCTTTAAAAAATTTAAAATTTCTAGTTATTATTTTGAGGCATAATACATTTATATAGGTGTATATCGTATGAGAAGAGAGTAAGGTTAAAGTTTAAAATGTTAATCTCGGATCTTCGCATAGATAAAATGGAAAAAGCAGCCATGTGGGAGTAGGTAAGAGGGCACTTCGACATCCAACTAAGATACCATTAAATTCTATGTTTACACTAGAAAATTAACACGAAAATAATCTAAAATCTAAAATTTAAATCATAATTGGTACTTATTGCGCTACCGACAAGGGCGTAGTCTAATTTTAGTCATGCTCACAGTTTATATTGGCTAATTTCAAAAATCGGAAAAAAGTATAAAAAGAAGATGAAAAAATTGAAGACGAGAAAAATAAGAAAAAAGAAGAATCGGAAAAAATAATAAAGGAACAGAAGAAATTGAAAAAACAACAAGAATTGAAAAAATCGGGAAAATTTGAAAAATCGGATTAAATATGAAAAATCAAGAAATATAAAGAAAATGGAAAAAAATCGAAAAAAAATCAGAAAAAAATGGAAAAAAGGATCAGAAGAAATGGAAAAAATTGAATAAAGAACAGTAACAATTGAAAAAATTGGGAATATTTGAAAAATCGGAATAAATAGAAAAAATCGAAAAAAAAAACTCGAAAATAAATCAGGTAAAAAATGGAAAAATCGGAAAAAAAACTAGAAATGAAAAAAAATGAAAAAAAAAGAAAAATCGGAAAAATGAAAAAGGAACAGAAGAAATTAAAAGAGAAAAAGAGAGGTTAAAAAAAAAAGTGATAAAGGAAATTGTGAAGAATGTTAAAATTGCCAAAAAAATCTAAAAAAAAGTTTAAAAAATGCTGAAAAAAAGTAAAAAAAATGCTAAAAAATGCTAAAAATGAAAAAAATACCAAAAGATCTAAAAAAAGTAAAAAAAAAGTAAAAAAAAAGTAAAATAATGTTAAAAAATGCTAAAAATGCAAAAAATGCCAAAAAATTGAAAGAAATTGTAAAAAATGTTTAAGAGAATGCAAAAAAATCTAAAAAAAAGTAAAATAATGCTAAAAAAGGTAAAAATGCAAAAAAATACCAAAAAATAAAAGAAAAGAAAAAGAGAAGTTAAAAAAAAAAGTGATAAAGGAAATTGTGAAGAATGTTAAAATTGCCAAAAAAATCTAAAAAACAGTTTAAAAAATGCTGAAAAAGTAAAAAAATGCCAAAAAATTAAAAGATATTGTAAAAAATGTTTAAAAGAATGCAAAAAGAATCTAAAAAAATGCTAAAAATGAAAAGAAAAATGCCAAAAAATCTAAAAAAAGTCAAAAAAAGTAAAATAATGTTAAAAAATACAAAAAATGCCAAAAAATTAAAAGAAATTGTAAAAAATGTTTAAAAGAATGCAAAAAAAAACTAAAAAAAGTAAAAAAATGCTAAAAATGAAAAGAAAAATGCCAAAAAATCTAAAAAAAAGTCAAAAAAAGTAAAATAATGGTAAAAATGCAAAAAATGCCAAAAAATTAAAAGAAATTGTAAAAAATGTTTAAAATAATGCAAAAAAAATCTAAAAAAAGTAAAAAAATGCTAAAAAATGCTAAAAATGTAAAGAAAAATGCCAAAAAATCTAAAAAAAGTCAAAAAAAGTAAAATAATGTTAAAAAATGCCAAAAAATTAAAAGAAATTGTAAAAAATGTTAAAAATATCTGAAAAAGTATTCGTGGATGTTTTGGGATAACACAACCGATTTTTTTGACTTATATTTTGTCAGTTAAAATCTAGTGTAAACGTAGTGTTATTTCAGCTTAGCTCAGAATGGGCGTGCCTTTAGCTATTTTACTTTCCATGGTGCACAAATACCGTTAACAACGAACGTTCAAAGTCTAATAATTCACGTTCAGTAATAGAGATAGATGACCCTAAGAGCTTTAGCACAAAAACCGCAATATACAAACCACCTTATCGATAACGTTTATGTAGAATGCATATATTTATTAATCTACTAAATATTTTCGAAAAAAAAAACGTGGTTGCATTTCAGACGATCGATTTTTTTTTAAACTCCGATGACCTCGTGCTTGATGGCAGGTAGAAAAGATGGACACACAGACAGGTAGTGGTAGTGGCTGCGAGTGGTACGTGATGGACGCCAGGCTAAAGATCTTTTTTGGTTTTTTTTTGGTTTTTTTTTTAACCGAACTCGTATACACCCTACACATCATTAGCCCGCCAAGGAATTTGCTATAGTATGAATAAGAAACAGTGAAATAGAAATAAATATTATTACTAAAATCAGTAAGATTCTCTTATAGAGTATGTAGGAATCCCCCCAATTTATTTTTATTTTTAAGAAAAGAAAAAAATTTAATAATAATAATATTCGCCCTACATTTCACCCCAGAAACCAAAGGATTGTGCGGGGAAGGGAAGATATGGGAAAATGACGCAAATTTGGAAAATCTGATTTAGTTTTTTTTCAAGTGATAAAATAAAATCAAAAAAAAAACAAGTTTGTGAATTTTTTGCCAGAGAATTTTTGCAAATTTAAGATTAAACAAGCAACAAAAGGGATTTTCTCTTCTTTTACGTGTATTGGTTTTAAGTTGTAATTTTTGTTAAATTTTTTTTTTTAAATTTTTTCATCCACTCTTTTTTACCTCCCACTTTTTTTATTAATTTTAATGTTCCAAACTTTTTTCTTATGTTTTTTTATTTTAAACTTTTTTTCCCACTTCTTCCCCTACTTTTGTTCACTTTTTTCGTTATTTTTTTTCCTTTTTCCTTACTTTTTTTTCCACCTTTTCCTCTACTTTTATCCAATTTTCTACTTCATTTCTTACTTATTTCTTTGTCTCAACTTTTTTTCCACTTTTTTTCATCCACTCTTTTTTACCTCCCACTTTTTTTATTAATTTTAATGTTCCAAACTTTTTTCTTATGTTTTTTGTTTTAAACTTTTTTTCCACTTCTTCCCCTACTTTTGTTCACTTTTTTCGTTATTTTTTTTCCTTTTTCCTTACTTTTTTTTCCACCTTTTCCTCTACTTTTTTTTCAATTTTCTACTTCATTTTTTACTTATTTCTTTGTCTCAACTTTTTTTCCACTTTTTTTCATCCAATCTTTTTTACCTCCCACTTTTTTTATTAATTTTAATGTTCCAAACTTTTTTCTTATGTTTTTTGTTTTAAACTTTTTTTTCCACTTCTTCCCCTACTTTTGTTCACTTTTTTCGTTATTTTTTTTCCTTTTTCCTTACTTTTTTTTCCACCTTTTCCTCTACTTTTTTTTCAATTTTCTACTTCATTTTTTACTTATTTCTTTGTCTCAACTTTTTTTCCACTTTTTTTCATCCACTCTTTTTTACCTACCACTTTTTTTATGAATTTTAATGTTCCAAACTTTTTTCTTATGTTTTTTGTTTTAAACTTTTTTTTTCCACTTCTTCCCCTACTCTTGTACATTTTCCCTTATTTTTTTTCCCAACTTTTCCTTACTTTTTTTCCACCTTTTCCCCTACTTTTTCCAATTTCCTCCTTCATTTTTTACCAATTTCTGTATCTCAAACTGTTTTCACTTCTTTCCCTACTTTTTCCACTTTTCCCCTACTTTTTTCGACTTTTTCTCATACATTTATTACTAATTTCTTTGTCTTAAATTTTTTTTTCACTTCCACTTTCCCCTACTTTTTTTCACTTTTTCTCATACATATTTTACTAATTTCTTTGTGTCAAACTTTTTTTGTTTCACTTTTTTCTCTTAAAACATTTTTTCCACTTCTTTCCCATTTTTTTTTAGTTTTCCTCTACTTTTTTGCACTTTTGCCTTACTTTTTTATTGCACCCCTACCCGTACTTTTTCTTATACATTTTTTACTAATTTCTTTGTGTAAAATTTTTTTTGTTCCACTTTAAACTTTTTTTCCACTTCTTTCCCTATTTTTTTCTTCACTTTTCTCCTACTTTTTTCCCTACTTCCTTATCCATCTTTTCCCCTACTTTTTTTCACTTTTTCACCATTATTTTTAAATTTTAAATTTGAACTTTTTTTTACCAATTTTTTCTCTATTTTTTTAAATATAAATCTATTTCTCAACTTTTTTTCCAATTTTCTCCCTTTCCCTTTCTATCATTCCCAATGGACTGGGAATGATGGAGATGGAGGGGGGAAGAAAAAATAATTACTCAAAAAGTGACTTTTTCGTAAAAAAAGTGGAAATTTGACAAAAACTGGCAATAATGAGGAAAAATGGGTAGTTTTAGAAAAAAAAAGGGAAAACGGGGTAATTTCAAGAAAAAAAGAGACAAAAGTTAAAAAAAAGAAGGGAAATTTTTAAGGAAGAGGGTAAATTTGAGAAAAAAAATAAGAAAAATGAGAAAATAAAGGGTAACTTTAAGAAAAAAATGGCGTAATTTTAGAAAAAAAAACAAACGGGGTAATTTCAGGAAAAATTGACAGAATATAGGAGAAATTTGAGACAAAAAGTGACAGTATTTGAGAGAAAAATAGGGGAAATTTTGAAGGAAGAGAAAAAAATTGAGAATGACTAAAATAAGAAAATAAGGGGTATGTAGAAAAAATGGGGTAATTTTAGAAAAAAAGAGAGTATTTTCAGAAAAAGTGACAAAGTAAAAAAGATTCAAGACAACAAAATTGACAGCATCTGAGAGAAAAAAGGGAACATTGTGGGAGAGGAGGTGAAATTAAAGACGAAAAAGTGACGATAGTTAAGAGAAACGAGGGGAAATTTGAGAAAAATAAATAAAAAAAAAGTAATTAAGAAAAAAAGGGGTAATTTTAGAGAAAAGAGACTTAATTACAGGAAAAAATTGACAAAAGTTGAGAGAAAAGAGGGGAAATTTGAGACGAAAAGTGCCAAAAATGAGAAAAAGGGGTAATTCTAAGGAAATGGGGTAATTTTAAGAAAAAGGGGTAATTTTAGAGAAAAATGGGGTAATTTTAGAGAAAAGAGACTTAATTACAGGAAAAAATTGTCAAAAGTTGAGAGAAAAGAGGGGAAATTTGAGACGAAAAGTGCCAAAAATGAGAAAAAAGGGGTAATTCTAAGGAAAGGGGGTAATTTTAAGGAAAAGGGGTAATTTTAGAGAAAAAAGGGGTAATTTAAAATAAAGAGGAGAAATTTCAGACAAAAAAGTTATAAAATTTAAGAGAAAAGAGGAGAAGTTATGGAGAAAGAGTAGAAATATGAGACGAAAAAATTGACAAAGTTTGAGAGAAAAGAGGGGAAATTTGAGACGAAAAAGTGCCAAAAATGAAAAAAAAAAGAGGTAATTCTAAGGAAAAGGGGTAATTTTAGTGAAAAAGGGGCAATTTTAGAAAAAAAGTTATAAAATTTGAGAGAAAAGAGGGGAAATTGTGGAGAAAGAGGATAACTTAAATATAAGACGCAAAAGTGAGAAAATTTGAGTGAAAAGTGGGAGAAAATCCCTTTTTAGAGAGAAAAGAGGGGAAAAAGTACTAAAAAAAGTGAAAAAATTTCAAAAACTTCAAATATTTCGTAATTTAAAAAAAATACCAAAATTAAAAAAATAAGTCTTAAATTTCACACTTTTGCATACTTTAGTGTTAAAAGCATTTTGCGACGCTGCCAAATAACTTGGTTTTATAAATGGAAACGTGGAAATTGAAAAATTAAAATATTTAAAAATAAAATTACAATAATAAAATAGCTCTATAATTGCATTATAACGACTAGAGTTAAAAATGGTAGCAATTAAATAAAAATAAGTAAGAACGCGCCTAATTTTTTTCAAAACTACATTCCTCTCCACAGACACGCATTTCTCAGGGAAAACTATTTATTTATTTATTTATTTATTTATTTAGTCATTAGAAAATCGATACATGCCATCTTCGGATAGTCGTTTTTCTATACTTACTTCATTTATTTTTTTTCTATTTGTATAAATTGAGGTTGGGTACACACAAACATACTCATTAATTAGTACTCTCTATAAAGTAATCTAATTGGTTTAAATTATTCAAATGTCGTGAAGTACTTTTTTATAGATAAAAATCCAGGAACAACAAAAGACTTACCGGGCATACAAACGCATCTGAATGTTCCAGGATCGTCGAGACATGATCCGTCGTTATGGCAAGGATGCGATTCGCATTCGTTGACGTTCGTTTCGCATCTTGGTCCTGTGAATCCCTGAGTACAATTGCAAGCGAAACTGCCCGGGGTGTTCACGCAGATCCCGTCGTGTTCGCAAGGGGAACCTGAAAAGAAAAAACAAAAAAATTAAGTCATCAAAAACAGAAGATTATTCATAACTTGAATGTGGTAAAATTATTCAAAGAATAATTAAAACTCCCAAGTCATACCACAAAATTTATTAAAAGGTTAAAAAGTGATCTTGGGATGTTTCGGCCAAACAATATCCATCATCAGGCCTCCAATACAAACAATAAAATTGGATTACAATAAAAAACAAGTGGTTATTTACAAATATGTACATTTTCTTCGTTATGTTTGTAAGTAACCCCTTTTTTTTGTATGATTTTTTATTGTAATCCAATTCTATTTTTTGTATTGTAGGTCTGATGATGGCCATCGTTTGGCCGAAACATGTCGCCAAGTTAATTCACTTTTAAACCTTTTACCAAATTTTGTGATATGGCTTGAAGTTATTATTCGTTGATTTTGAAAAATATGGTCGTAGAAAAAATGTAGTGTGAAAAATATTGATTTGCGGTACTTGTCTGTCGGCTCGTGCTGTAAATTTCTGAACTCGTGGGAAATGTATTGTTTTGTTAGATTCAGGGAAAGTTTCTCCTCTGATACCCCCACCGAAAGTAGTAATTTACTAATTTAAATTTTTTATTTTTAATTGGTTTTGGTCGTGGAAAAAATGTAGTCTGCCAAATATTGATTTGCGGTACTTGTCTGTCGGCTCGTGCTGTAAATTTCTGAGCTCGTAGGAGATGTGTCGCTTTGTTAGATACAGGGGAAGTTTCTCCTCTGATACCCCCACCGAAAGTAGTAATTTACTAATTTAAATTTTTTATTTTTAATTGGTTTTGGCCGTAGAAAAAATATAGTGTGCCAAACATTGATTTGCGGTACTTGTCTGACGGCTCGTACTGTAAATTTTTGAACTCGTGGAAAATATATTGTTTTGTTAGATTCAGGGGAAATTTCTCCTCTGATACCCCCACCAAAAGTAGTAATTTACTAATATAAATTTTTTATTTTTAATTGGTTTTGGCCGTAGAAAAAATATAGTGTGCCAAACATTGATTTGCGGTACTTGTCTGACGGCTCGTACTGTAAATTTCTGAACTCGTGGAAATGTATTTTTTTGTTAGATTCAGGGGAAGTTTCTCCTCTGATACCCCCACCAAAAGTAGTAATTTACTAATATAAATTTTTTATTTTTAATTGGTTTTGGCCGTAGAAAAAATATAGTGTGCCAAACATTGATTTGCGGTACTTGTCTAACGGCTCGTGCTGTAAATTTTTGAACTCGTGGAAAATATATTATTTGTTAGATTCAGGGGAAATTTCTCCTCTGATACCCCCACCGAAATTAGTAATTTACTAATATAAATTATTTATTTTTAATTGGTTTTGGTCGTAGAAAAAATATAGTGTGCCAAACGTTGATTTGCGGTACTTGTCTGACGGCTCGTGCTGTAAATTTCTGAACTCGTGGGAAATGTATTTTTTTGTTAGATTCAGGGGAAGTTTCTCCTCTGATACCCCCACCGAAAGTAGTAATTTACCAATTTAATTTTTTTATTTTTAATTGGTTTTGTTTGTTTTAAGGTTTTTAATTAGTTTGCAATTGTTTTTTGGCGCTTTTTCAAGCTCTTAATTATACACTTTTTAACGCTTTTTTGGTAATTTTAGACGTTTTTTTGATCCTTTGTTTAAGATTTTTTTTTATTCTTTTTTACACGCATTTTTTATATTTTTTGGGCACCCTTTTTGGGCCCTTTTTTAGAGTTTTGGTTAGCGCTTTTTTAGTGCTTTCTTTTAGCGCCTTTTTACTAGTTTTTTTTACGCTTTTTTTTATGCGAATTTTTAGAGCCCTTTTTATTATCTTTTTATCCTGTTTTTTTTAACCCTTTATATACTTTTTAATACATTTTTATGCGGTTTGTTTTAAGCGCCCTTTTATGCTGTTTTTTAGAGCGTTTTATTTAGTGTCTTTTTACATGTGTTGTAAAGCTCTTTTTTGCCGTTTTTTAAACGTTTCTTGGTGTTTTTATTTTGGTGTTTTTTTTAGCGCATTTTTGCAAGTATTTTGCACAATTTGTGTTGATGTTGATTTAGCGCTCTTTTTATACAATTTTTATGCATCTACTAGCCGCCTTTTTAGAGCATTTTTAAGCGAATTTTTACAATTTTTACTCGTTTTTTAAGCCCTTTTCATACGCTTTTATATGCTTCTTTTAGATATACGCATTTTGTAGCACTTTTTATGCGCTCTTTTAAACGTTTTTTGTCTTTGCTTAACGCTTATTTTAGTGTATTTTTGCATAATGTGTACGCGTCTTTTATGCCCTTTTTATACGCTTTTTTGTGTTGCTTTTGTTTTGGCGCCCTTTTTATACGCTTTTTTATGCATCTGTTGAGCGCATTTTAGAGCATTTTTAAGCGACTTTTTACTCGTTTTTACGTTTCTTTGATGGTTTCTACACGTTTTTTAAGCTCCTTTCGCTTTTTATGCTTTTATTTTAGGCTTTGCCAACAATTTTTTGCGCTTTTTGTAGATTTTTTTATGCGCTCTTTAAACGTTTTTTAAGCGTTTTGTTTAACCGCCTTTCTGTAAGTTTGTACACGCAATTAAGTTTTTACCAGTTTTTATGTTATTTAAACGTTTGTTTTGGCGCTTTTTTTAAGTACTTTTTTAAATGTTCCTTACCACTTTATTTAGCGCATTTTTGGTGTTTTCTAGCGCTTTTTTCACGTTTGGTAGGCGCATTTTTTAAGCCTTTTTTACGCTTTTTCATCCGTTTTTTTGATACATTTAAACGATATTTTGCCATATTTTTAAAAGATTTTACCCCGTTTATATGCTCAACCGTTTTGTAAGCGTTTTTTTACACGGTATTTTTATGTATATTTAGCACCCTTTTTAAGCGCCTTTTTGTTTTTTAAACTATCCGATGGGTTTAATATTTTGTATGGTTTGCTTTATATTGTTTTTTTAATAGTTTTTGGTTGTTTTTTTTTTACCTTTTTATGCTGTTTTTCTAGATCTTTTAAACGCTGTTTTAGCTCATTTTTACGTTTTTTAGTCTCGTTTTATGTGCTTCTTTTATGCACTTGCTTTTAGAGCGTTTTATAAGAATTTCTTTACCCTTTTTATGCGCTCTTTGATGCGCTTTTTTGACCTTTTTTCTAGATCTTTTATGCGCTGTTTTAGCTCATTTTTAGTGCATTTTTATGTTTTTTTTAAACCATTTTATAAGCTTTTAGTTTTATTTTTATTCCCGTCTTTATGCAATTGCTTTTAGCGCGTGTTGTGTTGTAAGACTTTTTTTAACGCTTTTTTATTTCTTTTTTATAGAATTGTTTAGGCACCTTTTTACCCTTTTTATGCGCTCTTTGATGGGCTTTTTTTAGACCTTTTTTGTGCTCTTTTTCTAGATCTTTTATGCGCCACTTTGGCTTATTTTTAGCGCATTTTTACGTTTTTAGAACTTTTATGCGCTTTTTAGAGCCGTATTATGCGCTTCTTTATGCATTTGGTTTTAGCGCTTTTTTACGTTTTGTTTACAGAGTTTTTTGGGCACCTTTTTGATGCGCTTTTTTTGTTTTTTAGTGCCTTTCTTGGCACATTTTTATCCCCTTTTTTACGGTTTTTACGCCTATTTTAGCCCTTTTGTATGCTTTTCACAGTTGTTTTTACAGAATTTTTTAAAAAAATTTATTATTTTTTATTGATTTTTAATCATTTTTGATGATGGATTTGGTTATTTTATTGGTATTTAATTAATGGTATAATTAATGAACATAGAAATTTAACCCAGGATTATGTCCAGTTTATGGCGAATTATAAAAAAAATCAATGATCAATTGTAACACATTTTCATGTCATTTAAATTTGTTCTTTTATTTCACCTTTAATAAGATCTTAATAATAATCGAAAAAAATCTAACAGAAGTTTTGTTGACATAACTTCCCGTTATAATAATCGAATAAATCATTTAATTCAATTAAAATGAAAACAATTATGACATTATCCATCATTTTCTCGATCTAGTCAGGCCGTTGGCCACGTCATCGTATTTTCTCAGGTAACTTGGATCGCCAGACAAATTAAGATCAAATAAAGGTCATTCGAGGTCATTAATTAGCTTCTCTGCAGTCAGTCGGCAGCAACGCAATTACCACTGAATGTCGTCGATCGATCGAATTTGTCAAAGGTCACACTCTTAACTTTGATCTTTAATTGACTCTCGATCCAAGACTTTTAAAAATCTATTTATTTATTTTTCAACTAAATGGAAAGAATTTAATTTAATTTTTTCAAACGAGTATAGTTTGCATAACTTATAACCATGGCTAATCGGATGGATTTGTTACACTTTTTTTACGATGTAAAAGAAGTCGTTAATAAGAATGAGCTAGTACAGTGAAGAAAATCAAATCCCAAGATCACCGACCTTTACCCATTCGACATGGCATTGTTGCTCGGGCTTTATTCTGATTATATTCTTCTTCTTCTCCTTCGGTAATCGTCATTTTCTATACAGTATGTCTCATAAAACATAACCAAACAAAATATACGGTATCCTTTTAGATATCTATAAATATGTTTTTTTTTTAAATTTTATATCCTCATATTTGGAAATTTGTGAAGAATTTTATGTGATATTTATTTTTTGTAACGGTTTAAAAATTTCTATTGATTCAATAATAATTTAATTTATTACGAGACGTACCGTATAACAATTCTATATCGGTTGAAGATTAAAACGTCAGGTTAAAGTTTTAGTGAAAGATGATTGGATATGTCGATGTCTATGGTGGCAGAAAATTGAATATACACACCGTAGTGATTGTTCACTTAGTTTCTTCCACCGATAAACCGGTTAAGTTCGGATCTGAATACTTGTTTAACATTTTTTTTTTTTTTTTTCGTTATTTTCTTAGTAATATGACTCGGTGCGGTGCTTGAATAGCACCGACAAAATCCGCATAAGTGAATAACCAATGATCTGTCAACTAACGACGTTGCAATTGGGAGAAATTTGAATGTTATCACGAAATAGGAAATCACTAACAATTTTAAAACAATGAAAAAACAATAAACGTATAAAAAAGCGTTAAAAAGAGCTACAAAACGCATAAAAAAGTGCAGAAAAAAATGGGCGCATAAAAAATGACTTAAAAGCGGTAAAAAGTGTTAAAACAGCGCAAAAAAAGCGCTAAAACAACATATGAAAAAATGCGTAAAAAAACATAAAAGAAACGAAAAAAAGGGCCAAAGACGCACATAAAAGCGTCTTTAAAAAACGTGTAAAAAAGGTTTTAAAAAGAGATGAAAAAGGGGTTAAAAATCACTGAAAAGGGGTTAAAATGCATAAAAGGGTTAAAAAATGCATAAAGGGTTTAAAAAAAAGTACATAAATGGGCTAAAAAAGGTTGTAAAAAAACCGTTTAAAAAAGTGCGTACAAAATCGTTAAAAAGGTGCTAAAATAAACGCATAAAAAAAGAGCTAAAAAAGGATCAAGAAAAAGGACAAAAAAGCCTATGAAAAAGGACAAAAAAGCTCATGAAAAGCGGCAAAAAAAATCCCATAACAAAAGCTCAAAAAGTGAATAAAAATGGCTAAAAAAAAGAGCTAAAACCGCGTACAAAGACGTTAAAAAAAAGGAAAAAAAGTGTTAAAAAGGTGCTATAAGAACAAATGTATAAAAAGGCTAAAAAAGCATATAAGAATAGGGGTAAAAAAGCATATAAAAATAGGGGTACGAAAGTGCGTAAAAATTGCATAAAAAACGCGCATAAAAAGTGCTAAAAAAAAGCAGACAAAAAGGGTTAAATCGGACATTAAAAAATGCGTAAAAAACGTGTAAAAAATACGTAAAAGGGCAAAAACTCAAGAGGGCTAAAAATCGCATAAAGACTAAAAAACGGAATAAAGCGCTAAAAAAGTACATAAAAAGGAATAAAACGTCTAAAATACGCTGTAAAAAAAAACCATAAAAACGGTAGAAAATGTTTAAAAAGCGCTAAAATAACGTTAAAAAAGACTAAAATGCCTAAAAAATTGATGTAAAAATACCACAAAAGACATCATAAAACCATAAAAAAACGGTTAAAAAACGCTCAAAAACCCTTTAAAAAAAACGTATGAAAGGTGCATTAAAAAACCAGATAAAAATGGTTAAACCGGGATCTAAAAAATCCGTAAAAACGTGTCAAAAAATCGTAAAAAAGCACTTAAACAAGTAATAAAAGAGTGCATAAAACGGACAAAAAAGTGCAAAAGGACATAAAAAGTGTATAAAAAGAACAAAAAAGGAATTAAAAGGACATGAGATAATAAAAAGAGCAAAAAAGGACTTAAAAGAGCAAAAACGGATAAAGGAGACAAAAAGGGCCAAAGATGCGTAAAAAGGGCTTAAATGTGCATAAAAAGGACTAAAAGATGCAAAAAGGGCAAAAAAGCAGAAATGTGCGCACAAGTCCTAAAAAGAGCTAAAACGGAATAAAGCGCTAAAATTACTCAAAAAAATGTGTAAAAAAAACTGAATAAAGTCCTAAAAAGGCACATAAAAAGAACTAAAATGAAACAAAAATCGAAAGAAATCGACAAAATCGGAAAAAGTTAGAAAAAACAAGGAATTTGAAAAAAATTCAAAAACAAAAGAAAATGAAAAAAAAAAATTGAAAAAACCCAAAAATCAAAAAAATATAGGATAGAAAAAAATTACAAATGAAGAGAAAGAAATAAGAAAAAAAATAGAACAATGAGAAAAAAATTACAAAATAAAATATGAAAAAAAATTCAAAAAATAGTAAAAAACGAGAAAAAAAATAGAAGTATCGAAAAAAAAAGAAAAAAATTGGAATTAATCAAAAATAGAAACAAAAATTATTGAAAAATATTGGAAACAAATGAAGAATAAAATTGTAAAATTAGGAAAAAAACATTAAAAATGAAAAAAATCGCAAAAAACTGGAAAAAGTTGGAACAAATCGTTAATAACAACCAAAACCATCAGAATTGTGAACAAAAAGAAATAAAAAAATAAAATGAAAAACATGGAAAGAATTGAAATAAATCGCAACAAAATCGCAAAAAAATGTAAAAAAAAATGGGAAAAAATCAAAGGAATAAGTAAAAAATGAAAAAACAAAAAAAGAAATAGAAAAAAAGTAATTGAAAAAAAAGAAATAGAAAAAAAGACAAAACAATGACAAAAAAGAGGAAAAATTAGAAAACATCGAAGAAAACAGAAAAAACAAAAAATCAGAAAAAGTCTCTTTCTATAAAACAGTTATAAAATTATAAAAAATTTGAGAGAGAAAAAAAAACAATGAGAAAAGAATAAAAAAATCGAAAAAAAATCGAAAAAAAAACAGAAAAAAACCAAACATCAGAATAATGAGAAAACAGGAAAAAAGTAAAAGAAAAATAAAAAATTATAGGGAAAAATCGAAAATAATGAAAAAAATTGTAAAAAAGGCCAAAATCAAACAATGTGTCAATATTTTGTGCAACATCCATTTCGTAAATTCCGTTTGATTTTGTTATAAAAATTTGAATTGGAAAAAAATTATCCCATGCAAACCACTTTAATTTGTATGAAGGGTACCGTAAGGGCCGGTCCGATCCTGATCAAATTCAATATGGTTCTTCCTTGGACAAAACTAACTCGTTAAAGTGAAAACCGGAACTGGATCGCAGTTTTCGTTCAAAAGCTGCAGTGTTTATATCCAGACAGGATTTTTTTTTTGAATTTTCGGACTCGGGAACTCTGAAACGTCGAGACAAGTGATAAATTTGAAAAATGGAAAAATCAGAAAAAAACAGAAAAAATAAGAAAAAACAGAACATTGGAAAAAAATTGAAAGAAAAATCAGAAAATATTGGAAAAAAATGAAAAATAAAATTGTAAAATCAGGAAAAAACGAAAAAATAAAATAAATTCAAAAAAACCGAACAAAAACGCAAAAAATCGTAACAAAATTAAAAAAAAAATCGTAATAATAATCGTATAAATTAAACGATAAGAAAAATGAGAGAAAGTTAGAAAACAAAAGAACGAAATAGAAAAAAAAAACATAACAATGGTAGAAAAATGAGAAAAAATTAGAATAAAACGAAAAACAGAAAAAAAACGAAAAATCAGGTAAATGAGAAAAAAATTGAAAACAAAAGAAACGATGAGAAAAAAATGAGAGATTAGAAAAATCGAACAAAACCCAAAAAAAAAACAAAAATCAGAAAAATGAGAAAAAAACTAGAATAAATTTGGAAAATCAGAAACAATATTGGAAAAAAATTAAAAATAAAATTGTAAAATAAGGAAAAAACGAAAAAATAGAAAAGATTTGTAAAAACCCCAAAAAATCAAAAAACGATAAAAATCGCAAAAAGGCTCATAAAAACGCAAGAAATTGTGGATAAGAAAAATAAGAAAAAATAACAGAAAATTTGAAAACAAAAGAACGAAATAGAGAAAAAACATAACAATGAGAGAAAAATGAGGAAAAATTAGAAAAAAATCAAAAATATGAAAAAACCAAAAAAAAATGGGAAAAACAGAAAACATTGGATAAAATTAAAAGAAAAATCAGAAGATATTAAAAAAAAAATTAATAAAAAACCCCCAAAAAAAAAACGAAAAATACCAAAATATCGCAAAAAAATCGAAAAAATTGGAAAAACGGAAAAAATTAAAAAAAAACTAGAAAAAAAGGCTAGATCAATAAGAAAAAAAAATGAGGAAAAATTGGTAAAAAATCGAATAAACCGCAAGAGATAAGAAAACAGAAAAAATAAATTAAAGACAAAAAAAAAGCAAAAACGAGACAAAAAAAAAATGAAAAAATCGAAAAAAACAAGAAGAAACAACAGAAAACCGAGAAAAAACTGGAAGATTAAAAAAAAAAAATCAGAAAGAAAAATCAAAAAATTTCGGAAAAAAAATTGTAAAAAACGCAAAAAAATTACAAAAAAAATGAAAAAGAAGTCGCAAAAAATGCAATCAATCAAAAAATATCGCAAAAAATCACAAAAAAAATTCCACAAAATTACAAAAAATATCGCAATAAAATTCCAGAAAATCAAATGGATGAAAAAATTAGAAAACGAAGGAAAGAAATAAAACGAGAAAAAATAAATAAACTGAAAAAAATCGAAAAAAAAACAAGAAAAAACAACAGAAAACCGAGAAAAAACTGGAAGATTAAAAAAAAAAAAAATCAGAAAGAAAAATCAAAAAATTTCGGAAAAAAAATTGTAAAAAACGCAAAAAAATTACAAAAAAAATGAAAAAGAAGTCGCAAAAAATGCAATCAATCAAAAAATATCGCAAAAAATCACAAAAAAATCCACAAAATTACAAAAAATATCGCAATAAAATTCCAGAAAATCAAATGGATGAAAAAATTAGAAAACGAAGGAAATAAATTAAAAAAAAACAGAACAATGAGGAAAATATTAGAAAAAATAAAAAAGAAATCAGAAAAAAAGCGTTTTTTTACGATTTTCGATTGCATCTGGTTTCTATGACTTCTTTTTCGTTTTTTTTTGTCTTGGCCGTTTTATATCTGGCAACACTGCCTAAAACTAAAAAAGAAGAAAAAAAAGTGTACAGTGACATTTATTTAAATTTTTTTTATTGAATAGATATTTCTAATATTTCCAGAAATTTATGAAATTAATGTAACTATTTATCTTTGCATTTCGAATAATTTTTAATATCTTTTTCACGTTCCATTAAAATTAGTTAACTCATTATTTAAAAGAAATAACGTATGACGCAATTCACGTGCCTCTAATTTAATCTATCGCGGTACGTTAGCGTGTCTGTAGTCACAGTGTTTAAAATAATAACAAAGCCAAACAACATAACCTTACATTTTCGAAAATTCCTACATTCATCGACTATTCTGACGAGCAGGCAACACTGCAATGTCCTGATATCATAAATGATCTATGACGGGATTTGTATTAAAAATCCCATATATTCATTTTTAATTAAAGATTTTTTGAAAATTTCTAATAAATAATAAACCGATAAAATCTCGAAAATACAGATAAGAAGAAATTATGCAAAGCAACAACTAGTTATGCTCTCTTCTCGAGAAACGTCATAACTGTTTTCGGATTTACGTCTCGAATGTTATTCCGAATGCAAATCGCCATATTAATTATTCGGGACGTGTAACGAGTGTAGATACAGGTTTTAACGTTCAATATAAATTTCGCATTCTGGCAAATGATCCGGATAAATCATGTTTCACTTCTCGACTTGCATCCTCTATTAAAAAAACAAAAAAAAAACAAAACAGGTTCGTTCGCGAAAGACTAATTACGATCAACTAAAACTCGAATTCGCTTTAATATATATATAAGGGAGAATAGAAAATTACTTTTGGGACACTCTATATAAACCGTGCCAAATTCTTATTATATTGAAATCGGCGTTACTTTCTCTCATTTAAATACTTAACACTATCGGATAATAACGATCAATATAGGCGATACGGAGATAAGGATCTAAGACAGAATATAGGAGCACAGCTTGATACCGAACAAATTTATTCTATTTAAGAACTAATTTAATAACACTAATTTGGTAAATTACTTTATCCGTTCATTAGATTTCGATCTGGAATTCAATTTTAATACAACGTTGTCGCTAGTTTCGAAAAATCTTAGTTTTTATTGAACAAATATTGTTAAGAATCGATAAATGTTACTATGGCAGTCGACGTGTTAATATTGTACCTTTTTACAGTACCGGAAGGCGTTCTGGTACTTTTTTCAGAAAAGATATTTTTTTGGCACGAAGTTACTTATCGCAGATTGTAAAAAGCGTTATGCCACCTCTGGGCGACTTTCCCTCTCTTTCTACAATATGAGTTTTTTCTTATTTAGAATTTTTTTATCATTTATAATTATTTTATAGAGAGAAAAAGAGAAAGAGAGAGGGGAATTGTTTTGTCTTTTTTTCAATGACTTTTTTTTATATTTCTTTTTTGTTTTCTATTTTTTTCTCATTTTTTCTTATTCCTTTGATTTTTTCCTATTTTTTTTATGATTTTTATGCCATTTTTTTTGTGATTTTGTTGCAATTTATTTCAATTCTTTTTTTCTTGTTTTTCTTTTCTTTTTTTTCTAATTTTTCCTTCTTTTTCTGATTGTTTATTTTTTTCTGTTCTTTTTCTGGTTTTTCATTTTTTTTTTAATTTTCTCTCATTGTTATGTTTTTTTTTTCTATTTCGTTCTTCTGTTTTCTAATTTTCTCTCTTTTTTTCTTATCTGATTATTATTGCCATTTTTTTTGGAATTTTGTTACGATTTTTTGCGATTTATTTCAATTCTTTTTTCATTATTTAAATTCTTTTTTTTTGTTATTTGTTTTTTGAGACATTTTTCGATTTCATGCGTTTTTGTGGAACTTTTTTACGATTTTTAGCGTTTTTTCCGATTCCTTTTCGGTTTTTCACAATTTTATTTTTCATTTTTTTCCAATATTTTCTGATTTTTCTTTCAATTTTTTTTTCCATTGTTTTTTTCTTATTTTTTCTGTTTTTTTTTCTGATTTTTTCCATTTTTCAAATTTATTCTCGTTTTTTTCTCATCTGATTTTTTTTTTGGATTTTTTCTTTTTAATTTTTTTCTTATTTTTCTGATTATCTGTTTTATTCCTGTTCTTTTTCTGGGTTTTCATTTGTTTTCTAATTTTTCCTCATTTTTCTCTCATTGTTATGTTTTTTCTCTATTTCGTTTTTTTTTTTAATTTTCTCTCATTTTTCTTATCCTCTGATTTATACGATTATTATTACGATTTTTTTGGAAATTTGTTTAGATTTTTTAAAATTTATTTCTAATTTTTCCTCATTCTTTTGATTTTCTGGTTTTTCCTGGGTTTTTCATTTTTCTAATTTTTCCTCATTTTTCTCTCATTGTTATGTTTTTTTTCTATTTCGTTCTTTTGTTTTCTAATTTTCTCTTATTTTTCTTATCCTCTGATTTGTACGATTATTATTGCGTTTTTTTGGAACTTTGTTACGATTTTTTTCAAATCTTTTTTCATTATTTAAAATGTTTTTTTTTTGTTATTTGTTTTTTGCGACTTTTTTCGTTTTTTCGCGTTTGTATGGAATTTTTTTGTGATTTTTAGCGTTTTCTTAATCGGTTTTTTTCCATTTTTTTTTATTTCACAATTTTATTTTTCATTTTTTTTTAATATCTTATGATTTTTTTTTCATTTTTTTTCCTCTATTTTTCATTTTTTTTTTCATTTTTCATAATTTTTTTCCTTTTTTTTCACTTTTTTTCCCCATTTTCCATTTTTCCCCTATGTTTCATTTTCCCCCTATTTTCTATTATTTTTTTCCTTTTTTTTGATTATTTTTTTTCCCATTTTTAAATTATTTTTTCTCCAATTTTTTTAAAATAATTTTCCCTATTTTTCCTTATTTTTTTCCATATTTTTCATTATCTTTTCCCTATTTATCATTATTTATTTCCCCATTTTTCATTATTTTTTTCCTATTTGTTATTATTTTTTTCACAATTTTTATTTCACACGATGTTTTCAAGTACAACAAAAAATACTCTTGACATTTTTCAATATTCCCCGTTTCCGAGATTTTCGGAATTTAATTGCGAAAAATTTCGTTTTTTTTATTTTATTTTTTTTTCCAACTTTCAGAAAAATAATTCAAATAATACTTGTTGATCTATTTCAGTTCTACATTTACGTATTTTTCTTTTTTTTAATATCTCTGATGGTTTCAGAGATATCGATTTTTTAAAATGATGACATTATCGGAAAACCAACCCGGAAAAACCTACAAGAAATTTTCCGATTATTATGATTTTCAATAGGCTTCGTAACAGTACTTTAAGGTATGTTTTCACCAAATTTGAAGAACTTTGTTTGAAAACCACAACCTATAGCGTGTTTCCTGTAAAACTCAAAAAAAAATAAGAAAAACCCGGAAAATTCTTATTATTTATTTTTCGATTTTGCGCACTTTCAAGTAAAATGTAGTGTTCGTGTGTTTTAAAAAATGATGAACATTTCATGTCGATATACTGAAGCGTTCGAAAGTTATGGGATTTTTAAGCTTTACGGACGACAACTAGACATACATACAGACACACAGACAGACAGACCACAGAAAAAATTAAGTTGTTCAGAATTCCATGGGTATTATTTCTCTAGCTCTAATTGTATGAAAGAAAACTATAAAGCTGACTAGTGACGTCACAGCGCTCTCTCTCTCTGACTCGCTGAGATGCAGACGCTCTCTCTCTCTCTCTCTCTCTCTCTCTCTCTAACACGTTGAATTCCCTACACCAGGGGTAGAAGAGCCGTAAATTTTGGATAATTTATCCACTTACCTTGTTCGCATTCGTCTATATCCTCTGAACAATCGATTCCTTTGTATCCAGAAGCACAACTGCACGTGTATGAACCGTTTATGGGACTCGTGTCGCAAATGGCGTCCGCGTGACACGGGTTACTGGTACAAGCATCGTCCAGGTGACACAGAAGACCTGATAAGAAAAAAAAATCAAAAATTATCATCTGACAAGTAACAATTATCTACTGGAAGTTAAGTTTATATACGTGTAATTAAAAGATCGTTAAAAAAAAATCTCGCTTTAGTTTAAATTTTTTAATAATACGTTTTCGTGGTTTTTAATAACACCCTGTGCGTAATAAATGGTTTAACCCTGCGGCAATAGCGGATTCAAATATCAACACGAGTGGTCACTAAAAGTATTAACGATTTTTTTATTAAAATAAATATAAAACTTCCTAAGAAATAGATTTTAAACGTAGTGTATGATCTGCTTTAGTGTAAATCTAGACCAGTTTTTGTAAAATATTACTAAAAAATAGATATTGATTTTAAACGTAGTGTATGAAAGCAGCCTTTGTAAAATATTACTAAAAAATAGATATTAATTTTAAACGTAGTGTATGATCTGCTTTAGTGTAAATCTAAAGCAGTTCGTACAGTATAATTATTATTTTGGCAAAAAAATTATGATTATTTTTAATTGCTAAAAATATAACTATAATAATGAAAATATTGGTAAAAATGTATTTTGATCACCCTGTATAAAGATTAGAATATTATTTATTAATTTTCTTAAATATCGTTTGTAAAAAAAAATTCCCCAGTAAAATTTTCCTAAAAAATTGATATTAATTTTAAATGCAGTGTATGATCTGCTTTAGTCTAAATCTAAAGCAGTTCGTACAGTATAATTATTATTTTGGCAAAAAAATTATGATTATTTTTAATTGCTAAAAATATAACTATAATAATGAAAATATTGGTAAAAATGTATTTTGATCACCCTGTATAAAGATTAGAATATTATTTATTAATTTTCTTAAATATCGTTTGTAAAAAAAAATTCCCCAGTAAAATTTTCCTAAAAAATTGATATTAATTTTAAATGCAGTGTATGATCTGCTTTAGTCTAAATCTAAAGCAGTTCGTACAGTATAATTATTATTTTGGCAAAAAAATTATGATTATTTTTAATTGCTAAAAATATAACTATAATAATGAAAATATTGGTAAAAATGTATTTTGATCACCCTGTATAAAGATTAGAATATTATTTATTAATTTTCTTAAATATCGTTTGTAAAAAAAAATTCCCCAGTAAAATTTTCCTAAAAAATTGATATTAATTTTAAATGCAGTGTATGATCTGCTTTAGTCTAAATCTAAAGCAGTTCGTACAGTATAATTATTATTTTGGCAAAAAAATTATGATTATTTTTAATTGCTAAAAATATAACTATAATAATGAAAATATTGGTAAAAATGTATTTTGATCACCCTGTATAAAGATTAGAATATTATTTTATTAATTTTCTTAAATATTGTTTGTAAAAAAAATTTCCTTGTGAAATTTTCCTAAAAAATAGATATTAATTTTAAATTTAGTGTATGATCTGCTTTAGTCTAAATCTAAAGCAGTTCGTACATGATAATTATTATTTTGCCGAAAAATTATGATTATTTTTAATTGCTAAAAATATAAATATGATAATGAAAATATTGTTAAAAATGTATTTTAATCACCCTGTATAAAGATTAGAAAATTATTTATTATTTTTTTTAATATCGTTCGTAAAAAAAAATTCCCTTGTAAAATTATCGTAAAATAGATGTTAATTTTAAGCATAGTGTGTATGATTTGCTTTAGTTGAAATTTAAAGCAATTCGTACACTATTATAATAAAAAAATTTGCCATTTTTACCAAATTCAGTATAAAAACTTTTACGCTAAAAAAAGACAGTTAGAAATTTCAAAAACCTTTGTCAACGTTGCCAGATTTACTAATAAGTATAAAAAATACTAATTTAGCTCAAAAATTACAATAATTAAAAAAAAATTGCCATTGTTGTCAAATTTACCAAAAAATGTTTTATGCTAAAAAAGGCAGTAAAAAATTTCAAAAACCTTTGTCAACGTTGCCAGATTAACTAAACAATAAAAAAAAATAATTTAGTTCAAAAATTACATTTAAAAACAATTTTCAATGTTGCCAAATTCACTAAAAAAACTTTTATGCTAAAAAAAGACGGTTAAAAATTTCAAAAATATTTGTCAGCGTTGCCAATTTTCTGAAAATTAAAAAAAAAATTATAATTTATCTCAAAAATTTCAATAAAAAAAAAAATTTTCATTGTTGCCAAATTTACTAAAAAAAATTTTATACTAAAAAAAGACTGTAATTTTAAAAACCTTTGACAGTGTTGCCAGATTTACTAAAAAGTAAAAAATAATATAAATAAATAATTAAACTCATTATAATAGATAATAAAAATGTTTGCCATTGTTGCCAGATTCACTACTAAAAAAAGTCCGCTAGAAATTTAAAACACCTTTACCAGCGTTGCCAGATTTACTAAAAAGTAAAAAAAAATATTAATAAATAATTTAAACTCAAAAAAGTTGAGATAAGATCATTTTATAATTTACAATTTATTTTGTCATTGTTGCCAAATTTATTAAAAAAGTATATTTTACTGCTTTTGAGTTATTACTTACGCTATTTTTTTAAAATATGAAAAATATTAAAAATGTTTTTTTTTTCTAAATCAAGTTTATTAAAATTTTAATTCCGACGTTTCGTATGCGGATTTTTTTTTTAAACGGACTTGAATTATAGTGGACGAATTGCTTTAGATATTGACTAAAGCAGACCATAGACTACGTTTAAAATTAATATCTATTTTTAGACTCCAAGGGGGATTTTTTTATAATTAAAAAAAATCTTTATAATGAATTCATTTCTAATCTTTATACAGGGTGATTAAAATATATTTTTTAAATTTTTAACAATTAAAAAGAAAATTAAATAATTATATTTAATTAATTATTTTCAAACTTTTTTTTATGTTTTAGGAGTTATTTTTTTTCTATGAATCTGGCAACACTTCTAGTTCTCTTTTTGGCGATTTTTTAAAATCTATTATAACTTTTTTGAGTTAAATTATTTATTTATACATTATTATTTTTAGTAAATCTGGCAACTCTTATAAAGGTTTTTGAAATCTCTAACTGTCTTTTTTTAAGCATAAAACTTTTTTTTAGTGAATTTGGCAACAATGTTTTTGAAATTTCTGTCGTTTTTTTAACATAAAACTTTTTTTTTATTTGACAACAAAGGCAATTTTTTTTTAACTATTTCAATTTTTGAGCTAAATTATTATTTTTTTTACTTATTGGTAAATATGGCAACGCTGAAGGTTTTTGAAATTTGTAGCTGTCTTTTTTTGGCAAAAGTTTTTATTGTGAATTTATCAAAAATGGCATTATTTTTAAAATTATAATAGTGTAAGAACTGCTTTAGATTTTGACTAAAGCAGATCATACACTACGTTTAAAATTAACATGTATTTTTTAGGATCATTTTATAAGTGATTTTTTTTATAAAGGGTATTTAAGAAAATTATTTGATCATTATACAGGGTGATTAACATACATTTTAAAATTTTTTTTATTGTTATATTAGCGATTAAAAATAATTATTTATGATTTTTTGCAAAAATAAGTAAAATAAGTGTACGAACTGTTTTAGATTTTGACTAAAGCAGATCATACACTACGCTCAAAATTAACATCTATTTTTTAGGATGATTTTACAAGGGATTTTTTTTATAAACGATATTTAAGAAAATTATTTAATAATTTTCAAATTATTATACAGGGTGATTAAAATACATTTTAATATTTTTTTTGATTGTTGTTATATTATTAGCGATTAAAAATAATTATTTATGATTTTTGACAAAAATAATATTATAGTGTAGATTTTGACTAAAGCAAATCATACACTAGATTTAAAATTAATTTCTATTTTTAAGGATGATTTTTCAAGCGATTTTTTTTTACAAACGGTATTTAAAAAAATTATTAAATAATTTTCTAATATTTATACAGGGTGATTAAAATACATTTTTAACAATTTTTGGATTATTATAGTTATATTTTTAGTAATTAAAAATAACCATTAATGATATTTTGTAAATATAATAATTTTGAAGGTTACAGTGTACGAATTGCTTCAGATATTGACTAAAGCAGACCATGCACTACGTTTATAATTAATGTTTTTTACAAATTTTACAAAGGAAATAACAATGGCAATTTTCAAAATATTTGTATGACTTTAAACTGAAAGTCTTTTATGAATACAGCACAAGCACAACAGAAAATCTTTTAAGCCGCTTCAAGAGCGTTTTTTATCTTTAATCTGAGTTACAGTGAAAAAAATAACCTAAATTTTTGGTTAGTTAGTTAAAATATAACAAATGAATTAATAAAGTCTATTTTATAATTATAACCCCTTCCTAAATTTTTTTTTTATATTTTTCGGTATAGATTTTTTAAATAATAAATTATTTAAGAAGAAATTAATTAGTGAAATTTAACATCAAATTTAATAATCGAAATTTTCGATATTTTAGGAAAAATAATGCATTTTTTTTTTTAAATAATTTATATAAAAAATTTTTCCGTTAATGTTATTTCGATACAAATCGTGTACTTGTATGTCAATATATAAGTGCATTGTTATTCGTGATTCGATTTATTTATCACTTTAATCTTTGACGAAGGTGTGGCAACTCGTATATTCCTGTAAAGCGAGTTTAGCGAACTTATTAGATTTACTTAACGCAGAGCCGGTTTAGAAAATTCAAATTACCTGTCTTTCCTGGCGTACATCGACAATAAAAACTACCAACTCTATCGATACAAGTGGCTCCATTAAAACAAGCCGCACCTGCGCAATCATCGATGTTGACTGAACAATCAGGTCCGGTCCAGCCGTTGACGCAAATGCACGAAAAACCTCCCACGCTGTTCGTACACGTGGCGCCGTTTTGACAAACGGACGGACGCGTCGAACACTCGTCTACGTCTCGTTCGCAGAAAGTACCTGAGTAAGTGGGAGGGCATTTGCAGGTGTAAGAATTGACGCCGTCTATGCATATGCCGCCGTTTAGGCAGTGATGGCCCGGACAGTCGTCGATGTTTTCTTCGCAGTTTGTACCTTGAAAGCCTGTAAGAAAAATTAATAATTTAGATAAAATGTTGTCGTACGCCTCTGGTGAAATTTATTATGTACCTCAAAAATCAGGAAAATTGAATTCCAATCTGATGGAATTTTATCAAAAAAATTGCCTTCCTGATTGATCAATTTTTTTTTTAATTTAGTTAAAATCATAATTAGTACTCATTACGCGACCAACTAAGACGTAGCTTTATTTCATTCATTATCACAGATTTTTATCTGATTACTTTTTGGTTAAAGCGATGAGAAATTTCTTTTACAATTTAGTTAAAATCATAATTAGTACTCATTGCGTCACCAACTAAGATGTAGCTTAATTCCATTCATAATCACAGATTTTTATAAGATTACTTTTTGGTTAAAGCGGCGATTGAGAATTTTTTTTTTAAATTAGTTAACGTAGCTTAATTTCATTTATAACCACAGATTTTTATCTGATTATTTTTTGGTTATAGCGATGATTGAGAATTTTTTTTAAAATCATAATTAGTACTTAATTGCGCCACCAACTAAGACACAGCTTAATTTTCTTCAGGTAATGTTTTTCCGACAATAAAAACTTTTAAATATTTAAACTTGAATTTTTACACATTTTTAAAATACGGTTTTTTAACTTTTTTTAAAGTTTTGATATATTTTGAAAATTTTGAAAATTTTTTAATTTTACAATAATTTTTTAATGTATTTTGTATTTATATATTTTGATATTTTCGATAAATTTTTTATTTATTTTTCTTTTTTACAAAATTATTTGTTCCTAACTTTTTTTTACTAATTTTTTTCTCACTTTCCACCCCCTTTTCCTCTCTATTTTTTATTTCTTTGTTTCAAACTTTTTTTTCTAATTTTTCCCCACTTGCCTTCCTCCAATCCTTTTTTTGTCTACTTTGAACTAAATAATGTTTTACTTTTTTTCCCATTTCCCTCCCTTTTTTCCCTACTTTATTATTAATTTATTTATTTCGAACTTTTTCCCACACTTCCTCCCTTTTTTGTACCTTTTCTTTTTTCCCTTTCCCACCATTTTTGATACCTCCCTTTTTTCCACATCCTCCTATTTTAACCACGCCATTTTTTTAATCTTCTTTGAGCCTACTTGTTAAAACCAAGTATAGAAACATTTACTAGATTATTATTGATAACAATTGATATGGTGACCTTTAAGCATGCGCAGACTGAAATTCTTAGCGATATAGAGATTAATTAATGTCTACTAATGACAATGACGTCATATTTTTCTCTCGCTTGTAAGTTTAACACACGCAAATGAAAATTCTTATCGTTGCAGCGGATCTATCGCATTTAGCGTTCTCTCGCTCTTACACATTGACTTTATGACAAAATGTGCTTATTATATCATTGTTTAGTATGTATATCAATTTAATTAGATGATTCTTAGAAAATTAATTTTGAGTTTGATTTTAAGGGTTCCATAGTGTGGATCGTATTTATGCAAAAAAAAGCGTTTTGTATAATTTTGAGAGTGGCAAACGTGACTGAATAACTAAAGTTTAAATTGACCGAAGTCATCTGTCTGACCCGGATAAGAAAGATATGGTCTAATTACAAGTTGAGGAATCTTCCTTATAGGACAGAGATGGCTTTGTTACGTTACGTCTCTTTGTTGCACTGATTACAGTAATATTCGACATATCGCCTTATTACAACTGATGCTTATCCTCATGAAAGTGCTGCCTTTTTTGCATGCAGACAAACAGAGGCGTACATAAACGAAGATATTTAAATAAGATTTAATAAAATCTCGTCTATAGTAAACTAAAATTAAGATTAGTTACTAAAAACTGGGATTTATTAAAAAAAAAAAACAACAACGAAATGAAAAAAAAATTGTTGGTAAATTTAAGTTTTGCAAAGTAATATGTTAAGCGTTACCCTTAATCTATAAAAAAATGTCTACTGATATAGGCATTTTTTAAACATTGTCTAAATTTAAAAAAAAATCATTTTTTTTTTGCGAAATCTATTTTTTTTTTATAAATTTATTATCTTTAATCTGCAAAAATATATATTAGGATAGAGGAACACATACGCGTTACCCTTTTGACTTTTTCACAACCCCAAAACTGGTTTCGCAAAATATTTTTTAAGCGTTATCCTTGATCTATAAAAAATGTTTACTGATGCAGTGCATTTTTTTGATATTGTCAAAATTTTAAAAAATCATTTTTTTGTGAAATCCATTTTTTATATATTTCTTATCCTTAATTTGTTAAAGAGACTGAAACAGGACCGGACTTAATAAAATTGAATTTACTGATAAAAAATGTGGCATTGAACGTGTTTAAATTTTTGTTATTTTTCAATATAATTATTTTTTATCTCTTTATTTGACTTTTGTGCATAAACTTCTAATTTTTAACACATTTAGTGCAAAAAAATGCTACAATAACTAATTTAAAAAAATTCGGTTTACTTATAAAAAATGTCGCATTGAACGTGTTTAAATTTTTGTTATTTTCAATATAATTATTTTTTATCTCTTTATTTGATTTTTGTACATACACTTATAATTTTTAACACATTTACTGCCAAAAAAATGCTACAATAACTAATTGAAAAAAATTCGGTTTACTTATAAAAAATGTGGCATTGAACGTGTTTAAAATTTTGTTATTTTCAATATAATTATTTTTTCTCTCTTTATTTGATTTTTGTACATACACTTCTAATTTTTAACACATTTAGTGCCAAAAAAGTGCTACAATAACTAATTGAAAAAAATTCGGTTTACTTATAAAAAATGTGGCATTGAACGTGTTTAAAATTTTGTTATTTTCAATATAATTATTTTTTCTCTCTTTATTTGATTTTTGTACGTACACTTCTAATTTTTAACACATTTAGTGCCAAAAAATGCTACAATAACTAATTAAAAAAAATTCGGTTTACTTATAAAAAATGTGGCATTGAACGTGTTTAAATTTTTGTTATTTTCAATAAAAATAATTTTTCTCTCTTTATTTGCTTTTTTTACATACACTTCTAATTTTTAACACATTTAGTGCCAAAAAAGTGCTACAATAACTAATTGAAAAAAATTCGGTTTACTTATAAAAAATGTGGCATTGAACGTGTTTAAAATTTTGTTATTTTCAATATAATTATTTTTTCTCTCTTTATTTGATTTTTGTACATACACTTCTAATTTTTAACACATTTAGTGCTAAAAAAATGCTACAATAACTAATTAAAAAAAAAATCGGTTTACTTATAAAAAATGTGGCATTGAACGTGTTTAAATTTTTGTTATTTTCAATATAATTATTTTTTATCTCTTTATTTGATTTTTGTACATACACTTCTAATTTTTAACACATTTAGTGCCAAAAAAGTGCTACAATAACTAATTGAAAAAAATTCGGTTTACTTATAAAAAATGTGGCATTGAACGTGTTTAAATTTTTGTTATTTTCAATATAATTATTTTTTATCTCTCTATTTGATTTTTGTACATACACTCTTAATTTTTAACAGATTTAGTGCCAAAAAAAATGTTAAAAATAAATAATTTGAAAAATTCTGTTTACTAATAAAAAATGTGGCATTGAATGTGTTTAAATTTTTGTTATTTTTAAAATAATTATTTTTTCTCTTTATTTGATTTTTGTGCATACACTTATAATTTTTAACACATTTACTGCTAAAAAAATGTTAAAAATAAATAATTTGAAAAATTTTGTTTACTAATAAAAAATGTGGCATTGAACGTGTTTAAATTTTTGTTATTTTCAATACAACTCTTTTTGGATAATATCGTATTGTTATAAAAATCAGAATTTTGTTACCCTTAATCTAGAAAAAAGTATCCACCAAAACAGGGTAGCGTAAATAGGTCGTGACATTTAAAAAAAAATATTTATATTCCACTATGTCTATTTTTTCGATGATACGCCTATGACAAGAAAGTACCATATTTATTTGTGCAATAAATAATGACACAGGCAGAAATTCGTGAATATTCTTTTGTTAATATTTATGTTGGTATCAATGCAAGTTGACGTCAGAGATATACATTTAGTAGATGAGTAGATGTTACATCATTTTATACTGATCAAGATTACTTCGTGTCCTATACACAATCTGATCCTTTTCTTTTTATGCATATTTTTTTATTTTCATCCAATCTTTACTTCCTTAGTTTTATTTTATTATGGTAATGAAATCTATAAATATTCAAAAGAGATTTTCTACTATTACTTAACGAACTGCTGCTGAGTATCAGCTAATAAAGACCCAAGTTTATAGCAGCTTAGGGTTACTTTTTACCTACAACTACTGTCAATTTGTTAGCTCGTAAGTTAGTCGACTAAGTGAGGTTCTGGTCGTCAAAGTGTGATTATGGCTTTATTTCCCACCGGTTTAGTGTGAGACTATATTCAATGTTATATCATTAGAGCCGCTTTCATTTTATACATCCGATTGTGTTAGTTACTAAAATTAATTTTAATGTAAAAAAATAATCTATATTTTATCATAACCTTTTTTTGAAACAATATATATGTGAAAATAATAAATATGTAATGTGTTTTTTTTTTGATTTAATACTTAATTAAAGGATAAGCATGTGCAGTAACATTGACAAAAGGACACTCTCTTTAAATCTTTAAAACCTTTTCCCCACTTTTTTTTCCTGCTCATTTTTCCCCAACTTTTTTAAAGAAGAGGAAATTAGTAGGGGGGGAAGAGAAGTCAAATTACAATTATATGCACAAACCGGATAGATTTAATTTAATTGGGTGGCGGGAGAAATAATAATTTATTTATTTCACATAAAAACATCACTTTCCCCAGGCACTAAAACATGCATTTTACTCCCTTAGAACTAAAATGTTTAATAATCTACAAATATATGGACCAAAGTGCCACTTTTACTCTCTTGGGACTAAATCGGGGTGGCGCAAGAGAACCCGAGTTCAAACTCCTGACAGTAATTGTTGCCAAGTGGAGGGTTTAAAAGTGGCACTTTAGTCCCTTGGTATATAATATTTTTTTTTTAAACTAATTTTTTATTCACAATTTTCCAGTACTTTTTTTATTCACTAATTTTCCAGTACTTTTTTTACTGATGTTTTCTTTATGTTTAAAATATTTTTTTTCCCGATTTTTCATAAAGAAAAATGGGGAAAAAATAATTGGAGAGAAGTAATATAAAAATTTGATGCACACAAGCTTGATTGAAAAGAGAAAAAGTGGAGAAAAAAGGAGGGAAGTGGGAAAAAAAGAAGGGGAGTGGGGCAACAATTGTGGTAAAAGTGGGACAGAAAGAGAGGTAAAAAGAAGAGAAACGTCGAGAAAAAAAGAAAAGAAAAGAAAAGTGAGGAAGAGTGGGACAATAGTGGGATAAAAAATGGTCGATGAGTGGGACAAAAAATAAAAATGGGACAAGAAACACTAGTGTAATAAAAAAAGTAGGAAACAAAATGAGTCAAAAAATAAATCAAGTGGGAAAACCAAAAAAAAAACAAGGGTGGAAATAAAAAGGGGGACAACAAATAATTAATAAAATCTTCGAAATTTTCGAAAACTTCAAAATCTTTAATATTGATATTTGAACATTTTGTTTTTCGGATTTTTTTTTAAATTGTTTGAAATGATATTTTCTAAATTTGAAGGTTTTATGAGATTTTCAGAATTTGTGATATTTCGAGTTTTTGAAATTGTCGAAATTTTTTAATTTTTTTGAAATGTTTGAAATTTTCCAATTTTCCAAATAAAATTTCATGAATTTCAGAATTTGACATTTTGAAGTTTGAAATTTCCTAAATAAAACGTTTTATAAAATTTTCAGAATTTTTAATATTTTTGAAATTCTTAAACCATTTTAAAAATTTTGAATTTTCTATTAGTTAAAAAACTGTCTGATTTTTTAAATTTTTTTCGCCATTTTTCTGAAATTTTAGGATTTTTTGACATTTTTAATTTTTTTGACTGCTTAAATCAATGTTGCCAAAATAGAATTTCTAATATTCCCTATACATTTTTTATGTTATTTTTAAAGTTTTTTTTAATGATTTTAAGATTTTTGACATTTCTAAAAATTTTGACACTGTCAGAATTTTTTTGAAATGTTTGAAATTTTCTAAATCGATGGTTTTATGAAATTTTAGGAATTTTTGAAGTTTTCTTGAAGCTTTTAAGATTTTCGAAATTTTTAATGTTTTTGAAATATTTTTACTTTTTTGGAAATATTTGAAATTTTATGAATTGAAGGTTCTATGAAATTTTAAGAATTTTTGTCATTTTTGACGTTATTTAAAGTTTTTTTTTATGTTTTTAAGATTTTTGAAATTTCTAAAAATTTTAAAATTGTCCGATTTTTTTTTGAAATATTTGAAATTTTTTTAATTGGTTTTATGAAATTTTATCAATTTTTGACATTGACGTTATTTAAAGTTTTTTGAAATTTTTAATGTTTTTGAAATTGTAGGATTTTTTTTCATTGCCATTTTTGACGTTAATTTAAAGTTTTTAAAATTTTTGAAATTTTTAAACAAAAATTACATTAAGTAGAGCACTTGATTCCCACCCTAAAAGAATCTTAAAATAAGCATATATTTTTTTATAGTTAAAAACAAATAGTTTCGTCTATAACTTATTAATTATTTTAATTTTAGCTGAGTCATTATTAATAATTTAAATTTTTTAATGTTAATTTTATTTTATTAAAGTCAAATTTTTATCATTAGAATCTTTCAACGATTTAAATGCCTTTTGCAAATACAGTTGCTACTATCTATACACATGCATCATTATACCCAGTAATTGATTTTATTATTCGATTTTGAAGAGTCATTGTGACACTAAACAGTGATACCAACTTGCAGATCTTTAATAGATGTAAAGAAAAAAAAAATTACGTCTACTATCAAGCTGTTACTTACGTCTTTTCATAAATATATTAGTTAGTGGTCAATAACCTTAATGTATAATTTTATAATAAATATCGTTCGGTTAAATATGTGATGGTTTTTTTTTTTTTTAAAACAAATTATTTAAAAATTTGCGATATCACGAATAAATCGAAGCAAGCGTAAGTAAGCGAGCAAATCTGTGTCGTTTCCTCAACAAATCTTGACCACGGAATAGTAAATTCGAATTGTGTGTCCCAACGAACGTTAACTATAAACTAAAGATTTTCTGTTCGTTGGATTGTTCGAGTTGACGTTTACAATACGAGAATACTCAAGACGGGATATGAGAAACATGAAATCAGGCGCTCCTTGAAAATATCTAACAATGTACCTATTCAAAGTGACACGCTTATGACATATGCAGTCGTTCAACTCGCTAAATACTATGGTTATACCAAGGTGCATGGTGGTGGTTCAAATTTTGGAAAATTTATTAGGAATATTAGAAATTCTATTTTGGCAACATTGTTTAAGCATTAAAAATGTCGAAAAGTCCGAAAATTTCAAAAAAATGATGAAATTTTTTTTAAAAATCCGGCAAATGGAAAATTCAAAATTTTTAAAATGGTTTAAAAATTTAAAAAATGTTTAAAATTTCATAAAACCTTCAGTTTGGACAATTTCAAATGTCAAAAATTTTTAAAAATTAGAAATTAAAATTTTTAAACAGTTTAAAAACTTCAAACTTCAAAAAACGTCAAAACGTCGAAAATTCCGACAATTTCAAAAAAACTGAAAACTTCCGACAATTTCAAAAACTAGAAATTTCGAAAATTTTAAAGTTTTAAAACTTCAAAATAACGTTAAAAATATCAAAAATTCCGAAAATTTAATAAAACCTTTAATTTACAAAATTTCGGCAATTTCAAAAAAAAAATAAAAACTAGCGACAATTTCAAAAACTAGAAATTTCAAAAATTTGAAAGTTTAAAAACTTTAAAATAACGTCAAAAATTCCGAAAATTTTATAAATCTTTCATTTTGGAAAATTTCAATTTTGGACAATTTCAAAAACTAGAAATAACACAAATTTTAAAGTTTCAAAACTTCAAAATAACGTTAAAAATATCAAATATTCCGAAAATTTAATAAAACGTTTAATTTACAAAATTTCGGCAATTTCAAAAAAAAATAAAAACAATTTCAAAAACTAGAAATTTCGAAAATTTTAAAGTTTCAAAACTTCAAAATAACGTTAAAAATATCAAAAATTCCGAAAATTTAATAAAACGTTTAATTTACAAAATTTCGGCAATTTCAAAAAAAAAATAAAAACTTGCGACAATTTCAAACTAGAAATTTCGAAAATTTTAAAGTTTCAAAACTTCAAAATAACGTTAAAATATCAAAAATTCCGAAAATTTAATAAAACGTTTAATTTACAAAATTTCGGCAATTTCAATAAAAAAAAAACTTGCGACAATTTCAAAAACTAGAAATTTCGAAAATTTTAAAGTTTCAAAACTTCAAAATAACGTCAAAAATATCAAAAATTTCTAACTTTTAATTTAGAAAATTTCAACTTCAAAAAAAATATAAAATTTGGACAATTTCAAAAACTAGAAATCTCACAACTTTTAAAAAACTTTAAAAACTCCAAAGAAAAACTTAAAAATGTCAAAAATTCTAAAACTTTCATAAAACCTTTTATTTAGAAAATTTCAGACATTTGAAAAAAAAACTAAAAAATTCCGATAATTTCAAAAACTAGAAAATTCCACAATTTTAATGTTTAAAAACTTCAAAATAACGTTCCGAAAATTTCAAATAAATTACAAAATTTGAACAATTTCAAAAACCAGAAATCACAGATTTTAAAAAAATTAAAAAACAAAAAAAAAAAACAAAAAATATCAAAAATTCTGAAAATTTCATAAAACGTTTAATTCAGAAAATTTCAAACATTTGAAAAAAACTAAAAAATTCCGATAATATCAAAAATTTTAAACACAGGTCATTAGACTTTTTTCATGTCTTAATTATTATAAAATTAATTCGCTTGAAACTTTTTCAATCTAACCTTCGAGTGTGGGACTGGAGGGGGTTGAAATTTCAAAACTTTTTGGATCAAACAGAAATTCAATTGTTTTTGAATGGTTTCAAAACTTTTAAAAATATCAAAAATTTCATAAAAACTTCAATTTAGAAAATTTCAAAATTCAAAAAATTTAAAAAAACTGGAAATTTCAACATTTTTAAAAAGAAAAAAACTCCAAAAAACATCAAAAATGTCAAAAATTTACAAAATTTCAAAAAATCTAAAAACTTTCGACAATTTGAAATACTTGAAATTTCAAAAATTAGGTTTGGAACTGGAGGGTATTGAAATGTTAAAATTTTTTCCGATCCGAAAGGATTTTTTATGTTTAAACAATTAAGTATAGAGTCGGTTCGCATTGAGAAGTCAAATTTGTTTTTTTTTAGACGTTAGTTTTCATCGTTTGTCAATATTTACCTCAGATTGATAATAATTGATATTCATAAAACAAATTTTGACGCGAAAGAGATCTACATTTTGATTAAAATTAGGCCATTGAGATATAGGTGGCGCGCGACTTTTAACTCTATTATGTTCGGTGAGTTTAACGGAAAAAATCTACCATTTTGGACCGGAATATTATTAAACGATAATTTTAAGATACTCATTAAAAGTTGCATTTATAATTGTAAAAGTTATCCAACATGTAAATTATGAAATTTTTTTTAATTAAATAGTTCAATATAGTTTCACTATGCAATATCAATTGTTTTGGTCTAGAAGGCAGTTTCCCACATTCAATTGTTTGTTTTGTACCCAGAATAATAAAATAATTAATCATTATTATTATAACAGGGTTTCCGTGAGATGAATATACATGCAGACAAGTCATTTTTTTCCTTCTTTCGTATTGCGCAAACCTGTCATATATTGTTACAATTTTCCTTTCTACCATTGGCGTACAACATAAAAAATTATTAAGTAATGAAATAAAAAGACGATTAAACGCTTCGCCGATTATACGTTATCGTTAATTATGTTTTTCTGTTTCTTTTTATCGAATTATAAAAACGAAGCAAGATGTCTATTTTGTGGTCGAAACTAAATTTTGATTCTCTCAACTTGACTGGTCCTAATTAATATTAAATTAGTTTTTACTTTTACTTCCTCGGGCTATGATAAATAAATATAAATGAATAAATTAAATGAGAAAAATAAATCCAGAAATTTTATATCGTGATTTATTTTTAACTTTTTGTATATAATTACGCAGTTTCTCTTGGGTTATGTGCTGGGAAAATCTGGAATTATGACTAATTTGAAATATTGAAACATTTGTCAAGCTTATATCGTAACTTTATAATACAATAATTATTGTTCAAGCTAAGCTTAAGTGACTGCATTAAATATTATTATGAACAATTTTATTCGTAGCGATGAAACAAAAATTGTAACGTAACGAAAAATAGAGATGTTGAAAAAATAATTATCCATTCTTTAGTAACGATTATTAATTTAAAATATGAATAGTTACTTTGATTACTATGGTTATTTTTGCATGGTCGATAGAATATAATTTTATAATGGAAAAATTAGAAAAAATAGGGAAAAATGAGGAAAATGAGGAAAAGTATGAAAAATAGGGAAAAATAAAGTGAAATGCGAAACATAAAGTAAAATAGGGAAAAATAAAGCAAAATAGGGAAAAATAAAGTAAAATATGGAAAAATAAAGTCAAATGAAAAAATAAAGCAAAATAGGGAACAATAGAGAAAAATAATGAAAAATGAGAAAAATAAAGGAAATAAGAAAAAGTGGGAAAAAATTAATGAAATAGGAAAAACGATTGGAAAAATAATGAAAAACAGGGAAAAAATTGGAACATGTGGAAAAATAGTTGAAAAATAAAGAAAAAATAGTGAAACAGGAGAAAATGGGCAAAAATGGGGAAATGTAAAGAAAAATAGGTAAAAAATAAGAAAAAGTGGGATAAAATATTTTTGCATGGTCGATAGAATATAATTTTATAATGGAAAAATTAGAAAAAATAGGTAAAAATAAAGTAAAATGGGGAAAAATAAAGTGAAATGCGAAACATAAAGTAAAATAGGGAAAAATAAAGCAAAATAGGGAGAAATAAAGTAAAATATGGAAAAATAAAGTCAAATGAAAAAATAAAGCAAAACAGGGAACAATAGAAAAAATAATGAAAAATGAGAAAAAATTAATGAAATAGGAAAAAATGGGAAAAAATTAATGAAATAGGAAAAAAAAATTGGAAAAAATGAAAAACAGGGAACAAATTGGAAAATGTGGAAAAATGGTGAAAAATAAAAAAAAATAGTGAAACAGGAGAAACTAGGCAAAAATAGGGAAACAAGGGGAAGTGCAAAAAAAAATAGGTAAAAAATAAGGAAAAATGGGAAAAAATAGAAAAACACGGGAATATGGTAAAAACAGGGAAAAAGGGAGGAAAATAAATTAAAACAAGAAAAATAATGAAAAATAAGGAAAAATAGAGAAAAACAAAGCAAAATAGTACAAAATTGGAAATACTAGGAAAAAATAGGAACATATTAGAAAACATTGGGAAAAATATAGAAAAAATGGAAAAGAAAATAATACATTCAAATAGGGAAAAATAGAAAAAATAATAAAAATTAGCAGAAAAATGGGAAAAAATAAATAGAGAAACTAGGCAAAAATAGGGAAACATGAAGAAATATAGGGAAAATATGGGAAAAATAGAAAAAAAAAAATAAAAAACTGGGAAAGAGCAAAAATTGAAGAAATAGAGAAACAAGGCAGAAATCGGAAAACATGGGGAAATTTAAGGAAAAAATGGGAAATACAGAAAGAATAGCAATAAAATGGGAAAAAACAGCAAAAAACTGGAAAAAATAATAAAAACGGAAAACCATACAAAAATAGGGGAAATAGAGAAACTAGGCAAAAATAGGGGAAATATAGAAACTAAGTAAAAATATGGAGAAATATAGGGAAAAATGGGAAATTTAGGGACAAATAAGGTAAAATAGGGTAAAATAATAAAACACAGAAAAAATAGAAAAAAAAAACACGAGAAATAAAGAAAATAGGTAAACATGAGGAAATACAAGAAAAAAATAAAAATAGGGAAAATATTGAAAAATAGATACAAATACGGATATATAGGGAAAAATAGGCGAAAATAAGAAAAAATAATGAAAATTGAAAAAATGGAGAAAAGAGGCAAAATAGACTAAAATTAGAAAAAATAGTAAACATAGAGATAAATAGAAAAGAATAGGGAAAAATTTGAGAAAACAAGAAAAAATAGGAACAATAGAAAAAAATTATGAAAAACAGGAAAAATTGAGGGAAATAGTAAAAAAAATGGAAAAGAGAGAGGGAGATATATATTAAAAGACGTTTAGAGTTGAAAAAATACCGTAAGGAATTTTGTTCCTGATGGGGATCCCCTGACCGCACAAACTTTTTTTTTTTTATTTTATTAGATACGAAAAGCGGCCATTCTCATTTAGACAACGGATAAATGTACAGAACTAGAAAAAAATTGTTTTTTTTTAAAGATTCTCGTTATAGTAGTCATTGTTACCTTCAAGGAAATTAAATATATAATGTAGATTTTCAACTATTTTTTCACCCAACTTTATTCTGTATTCTTCACATTTCATATTTTCCCAATTTTTCTTTAAACGGAAAAATAATTGGAGAAAAGTTATATAACAATTAGATGCACAAGCTTGATTAATTTGATAAAACGAATTTTTATTTGAAATCTCCAAAACTTTTCAAATTGCCTGAATTTTATAATTTTACTTTCCCCACCCACCACCCAATGAGAAAATTTTCAAGCTAAATTTTGAAAATTTAAAAAAGTTTCAATAATTGTAATATTTTTTTTAAAAATTCGGAATTCAAAAATTTCGAAAATTGCAAATTTCAGTTTCAAAAATTTCGAAAATTAAAAACTTCTTATTCATTAAAAAAATATAACGGATGCATTTTACTTTCCCACCATCCAACAGGGGAAAGTATTGTGAACGCGTTAAAAAAAAGACGGAAATCTCCATTTTGAGATCCTCTTGAGACGATTAAAAAAATTTCCAGATGGAAGTCTGTCTGTCTGTCTGTGTGTATGCTTCCACGATAGAAGCCACACGTTTAGACCGATTGAGCTGAAATTTGGTATATAGATTTCGCTTATTAGTCGGGATAACCCAATATTCTTTTACGAGATCTCTCAAATGGAAATACCACGGAATTTGACTTGCAATATGTCGTTTGAAAGCCCTTAAAAAACTAAAATTATTTCTTCAACTGTCAATTGTCAAAAATAAAAAAATTGTCAGTTTGAAACTAACATTAAATATCTGAACCAATTTTGGTAAAATGGGTTTCGGTTAATCGTCGAAAAAAAACCGTTAGTGTTTATCTGACATCTGTCAAACGGAAATGTCACTGTCAAAAAATGACAGAAGCTATATATCACGAAATTTGATTTGCAATATGTCATTTTAACGTTATTAAAAAATTTGAACAATATAAATTATTTTTCCAACTGTCACCTGTCAAAAATAAAAAAAATGTCAAAATTTGAAATTTTAACATCAAATATATCATATTGGTTTGTGGGGATTTTTTTTTAATAATCAAGAATTTTATGTCAGTGTCTCATATTTAAATTTGCAGTTTGTTTTCCTCTAGGTCCGGAACTGGTGATTATATCTTCACTTTTATTTAAAACTTAGCGGGTGTAAAAATAATCATTATAAATTTAAAAATAGTAAAAAAAAATCTATTTTTAGTTAAATCGGAAATGAAGTTACCGCAAATTCGGAAACTTACCGCATATATCAGGAAGAAGATAAACTAAAGAATCGCAGAAGGATAGTCGCGTGGGTTTTGTTTGGAGATAGTGTAGTGTAGCGTAGAACCGTGGGAACGTGTGCATTCGCTATCCACGAAATATTTCTCTATTACCATTACCCGCAGCCACAAGCCGGTAAAACTCGGGGAGTTGGTTGTGATGGTTGATTTCAACTACCGGAAACATGTGGTGGTTACTCTGGTTTCGATGCTTTAATCGAGAAAGTGAAATGACACATTTTTTAAACTTATCGCAAATAAAACAAAATTAAATCAATTTGTAAAGTCAAAAATTATGAAACAATTTTTTTTCAATTGATTTATTGATTTGTTATTGAAAAATTAAAAAAACTATCTGAATATTTTTAAATTTATTACAAAGGAATGTTTTACTATAGAAAAACAGTTAGTAAAGTGAAATTAAACAAAAAAAATTATAAGTAATTTGCAATTTATAAAAACTAAAACATTTTGAATACATCTCACTAATCCCGATGGGCCGCCTGTTCTCACATGACAAAAAATTCATAATATCCAACCCCAAAAACCACTCATACAAATTTTGAATGGAATTGATTCAAAATCATAAATTTCGTCCGCCATCTTGGAGTCGTCATCTTGATTTTATGAATTTTGACAAAAAATTCATAATCTCCAACCCCAAAAACCTCCACATACCAATTTTGATTAGAATCGGATCATAATTATAAATTTCCGCCATCTTTGAATCGCCATTGATTTTTTTTTTTGACAAAAAATTCATTGTGTTCGACCCCAAAAACCTCCACATACCAATTTTGATTAGAATCGGATCATAATTATAAATTTCCGCCATCTTTGAATCGCCATTTTGATTTTTTTTTTGACAAAAAATTCATTGTGTTCGACCCCAAAAACCTCCACATACCAATTTTGATTAGAATCGGATCATAATTATAAATTTCCGCCATCTTTGAATCGCCATTTTGAATTTTTTTTATATTGACAAAAAATTCATTGTGTTCAGACCCCAAAAATCCCCAAATACCAATTTTGAATAGAATCGGATAATATTCATAAATTTCCACCATCTTTTAAACGCCATTTTGATTTTTTTTTACTTTGACAAAAAAATTCATAGTCTCTGACATCAAAAATCCCCAAATACCAATTTTGAATAGAATCGGATCATAATCATACATTTCCGTCATCTTTGAATTTTTTTATTTTGACAAAAAATTCATAGTTTCCGACCCAAAAAATCCCCAAATACCAATTGTGAATAGAATTGGATCATAATCACATATCTCGTCCACCATCTTGGATTGTCTGAAAAATTATTAAAAAAATCTAAAATTATAGAAATTTGATTGAAACTTTTAAAAATTGTCAAAAAAGATCTAAAATTATAGAAATATGTCTGAAGCCTTTAAAAATTGTCAAAAAAGTTCTAAAATTATAAAAATTTGTCTAAAAATTGTTTGAAGCCTTTAAAAAATGTTTAACAGAATTTAAAATTATAGAAAATTTTTTGAAGCCTTTAAAAATTGTCAAAAAAGATCTAAAATTATAGAAATTTGTCTAAAAATTGTCTAAAGCCTTTAAAAAATGATTAACAGAATCTAAAATTATAGAAAATTTTTTGAAGCCTTTAAAATTATAAAGAAGAATAAAAAATTATAGAAATTTGTCTAAAAATTGTCTGAATCCTTTGAAAATTGTCTAAAAAAAATCTAAAATTATGAAATTTGTCTAAAACTTTTTTAAGCTTTTAAAAATTGTCAAAAAGAATCTAAAATTATAGAAATTTGTACGAAAATTGTCTGAAGCCTTTGAAAATTGTCTAAAAACATCTAGAATTATAGAAATTTGTCTAAAAATTGTCTGAAGCGTTTAAAAAATGATTAAAATAATTTAAAATTATAGAAATTTGTTTGAATTCTATAAAAATTATCAAAAAAGAATCTAAAATTATATAAATTTGTCAATAATCAAATATCGTCCGCCATCTCGATTTTAATAATTGTGACAAAAAATTCATAACCTCCGATCAAAAATTCCCAGAAACCAATTTTGAACGGAATCTATTCATAATCATAAATTTCCGCCATCTTGGAGTCGTCATTTAAAATTTTTTTATTTTGATAAAAAATTCATCATTTCCGACCACCAAAATCCCCAAATACCATTTTGGAGTCGCCATTTTGAATTTTTTTTATTTTGACAAAAAATTCATAATCTCCGACCACAAAAATCCCCAAATACCAATTTTGAATAGAATCGGATCCTAATCACATATCTCGTACGCCATCTTTTTTTGAAAAAAAAATCGTAATTTCCAACCCCAAAAACCCTCACATACCAATTTTGAATAAAATTGGTCTATAATAATAAATATCGTTGTATTTAAAATTCAAAATTTGGTTCCTGCAAATATAAACACCATAATAAACATACAAATAATACTGAAGTGTAAGAGCGAGAGAACACTATGACGTTGCCAACGCGATAGATCCGTCGTGGTGATAATAATTCCATTATGGCGCATTTCAAAGTGTTGGACTTACATCGTTGTGACGTCATCGTCATCAAAATGTCACTCAAGGCTTATAGATCCACTATAACGATAAAAATTTCAGTAAGAGCGCTACTAAATGTTTTAAAATTTATTTTTGTGATAAGTTTTGATAATTCACAATATAATCAACGTGGCTAAAAATTATGAACAGAAAAAAAAATAACCATTGCGAAATAAGAATTTCTCATACAATTTTAATGATACAATTTCGTAAATATCGATTATATTGTAACACAGTTTTGCCTCGAGATCCATATACCTGTTTCGCTAACAATAACTAATGAATCCGAATACAGTGCAGAAATTACGACAACGTTTACACAGAAAAATGATGACTACAAAGGTCGAAACATCCTCTAAATATTACAATGAACTGTATTTTATTAATTTTTTTTTAAGTACGGTCCTGTTTATTTTTACCCTGATAATATGACTACAAAATATCTTGAACAAGAGGGAGGAGAATATTAACAGTGTAAATTACACAGGACCGTAATTACAAAATTCTTAATGTTGTAAAAATCTAATTAAAAAAATTAAATATCTGTTTAATAGAAAAAAAGATGATTTTAACAATGAAATAAAAAGGACACGTTGGTATTAAAAAATAGTCGATGATGGCCTCAATATTTTTTTAAGTACGGCCCTGTTTATTTTTATCCTGGAAATATGATTATAAAAATTATAAAATTTGAACATTTACATGTAAATGACACAGGACCGTAATTAGAAAATTCCTAACGTTGAGAAAATTTATTAAAAAAAATTAAAAATGATCGAATAAAAAAGGGTTTACCAAAATAAAATGACAAATACAATTTGGTATTAAAAAAATTGTTGAGGGTGGCCCCAAGTGCGGTCTTGTTTATTTTTACCCACAAAATATGACTAAAAAAATTATAAAATATCTTGAACAAGAGGGAGGACAATTTGAGAATATTTACAGTGTAAATGACACAGGACTGTAATTAGAAAATGCCTAACGTTGTCAAAATCTAATAAAAAAATAGTATATTATTCAACAAGCATATAATAGCCATTTTAAGTTAGGAAGTTCTTCAAAAATGGCTTCATTATAAAACAGTCGTGGACAAAGTAGAGTATTCTACTCGTTTATAATGATAGCTATTATTCACGAGGGTAGCGTTTACATCACGAGCGAACGAGTGACGCAAACACCACTTTCGTGAATAACAGCCATCAGTATATGATCGTTGAATAATATACTATTTTATCATAGTTATTTACAGAAAACGTGTTATTGGGGATATTTTAAAGTAAAAAAAAATTACTTAAAACATTTTTTTTTTGTATAAAAATATCATGTTCCATCCTGTATAGTAGAAGCAATTTAAATATCGAGTTTTAAGGCGTAAATTGTTTCACATAGAAAACCAATACTAGAACTATTGTAGCCATCAATTTAGCGATCACCATAAAAATTACGTGCTATTAAACATTATAATTTTGTAATGGCGGGGCTACACTACACTCTAGAGGATTACAAAGCCGTCAACGGAATAATAGTAATTAGAGAAATCGATAGAATTGAAAATATACGGATCTTACAGACGATGAAGAAAATCTATTATCTTATATTGTGTATCTGTCATTTAAAAATTGAAATAACTCCCCATGTGTACGTCTATGATGGCGTAGAACAATTTTTTCCATAGAAAAATGCCTTCCTTGTGTCACTCGAGAAGAATACAAAACAGGTGTGAGTTAATGTTGACATTTCTTCCTCTTATCTTTTTCTTATTTTTTTTCTGTTCGTTTCTACTACCGGTGTGTATAAATATAAATAAATGAATGAAAGATGTCCTATTTTAAAGTGCATTTTAGATCGATATCTTCAATCTAAATCCACGGGAATTACTTGATTGAGACAGATCTCTTATATATTTATGTTCTAGTTTATTAATAATATTACTTTGATCAGATCCAAAAGACATATACAATGCAATATTTTATTGCTAGAATTATTTTAAAATTATACAGGGTGTTTCAGAGTACGTTAACTAAAGGTGTGGGGACACTTGGATATAAAAAACAACTCATACCTCATTACCGACATACTATGGATTTCGCCTGAATTTTTATTTGGTCATAACTCAATAACCACCCGGTATAAAAATATAAAATTTCTCAGGTGAACTTCCTTAGATATAGCCAAAATATTGCCATATAAACCTTAATTAAAATTCAGGTTCGGCTTAATAAAATTCGACCATTTTTTTCGTTCGGCCTCAAAAACAACACACTGTATACGAATATTTTGTAAATCTGATAAGATATTCGAAACGAGCGAAAAAAACTGATTTGGATTAAGTTTTTTTCAAGTTTACGTATATCGAAAGTAAAATGCATCAGTTATATTTTTTTAAATGAATAGGAATTTTTTTAATATTTAAAGTTTTTAATTTTTGAAACTGAAATTTGCAATTTTTGACATTTTTCCGAATTTTTTTAATTAATTTTTGATAAAATTATTACATTTGTGACATTTTTGAACTTCGAAATGTTTAAAAATTTTTAAATTATTGACATTTTTTTAAAATTTTCAAAATATAATTTTAAAACTTTAAATTTTCGAAGTTTTGAAGATTTTAACTTTCGTTTGAAACTGAAATATGCAATTTTCGTAATTTTTGATTTTTTTCCGAAATATTTAAATTAATTTTTGAAAAAATTATTACAATTATTGAATTTTCGATATGTTTAAATATTTTAAAATTATTGAGATTTTTTTAAAATTTTCAAAATTTAATTTTAAAACTGGAAATTTTCGATTTTTTTTTAGAAATGGGTTCGAAACCCTTCCAGACGATTTTTCCAAAAATTTTTATAAACGAATAGTAATTTTTTTTAACTTTCAACATTTTTGAAACTGCAATTTTCCAATTTTTTTAATTTTTTCGAATTTTTTGAATTAATTTCAAAAAAAAAATTACAATTATTAAAATTTTTGAACTTTTCGAAATGTTTAAAAGTTTTAAAATTATTGACATTTTTTAAAATTTTTCAAATTTAATTTTAAAACTTGAAATTTTCAAAACGATTTTTCCCAAGAATTTTTTTAAATGGGAACTTTTTTTAAATATTTTAACTTTCGAAATTTTTGAAACAATTTTTTAATTTTATGAATTAATTTTTAAAAAAATTATTAAATTGAAATTTTTCCGAATTTTTCGAAATGTTTAAAAAAATTTAAAATTATTGACGTTTTTTTAAAATTTTCAAAATTTAACTTTAAAACTTGAAATTTTCAATTTTTCTGGAAATTGGTTCGAAATATCCAGACGATTTTTCCAAGAAATTTTTTTTAAATAAATAGGATTTTTTTTAATTTTTAACTTTCGAAATTATTGAAACGGAAATTTGCGATTTTCGAAATTTTTTCCGAATTTTATGAATTAATTTTTATAAAAATCATTACAATAATTGAAATTTTTCAACTTTTCGAAATGTTTAAAAATTTTAAAATTATTGACTTTTTTAAAATATTCAAAATTTAATTTTAAAACATGAAATTTTCGAATTTTTTGGAAACTGGTTCAAATCCCATCCAGGCGATTTTTCCAAGAATTTTTTTAAATGAATAGAAATTTTTTAAAATTTATGAAGTTTTTAACTGTCGAAATTTGCGAAACTGCAATTTTCCAATTTTTTAAATTAATTTTTAAAAAATTCATTACAATTATTGGCATTTTTTTAAATGAATAGGAATTTTTTGAAGTTTTTAACTTCCAAAATTTTTGAAACGTGCAATTTTCCAATTTTTTTTTAATTTTTCAGAATTTTTTTAATAAATTTTTAAAAAAATTATTGCAATTATTGAAATTTTTTAACTTTGTTTAAACATTTTAAAATTATTTTTTAAATATTCAAAATTTAATTTAAAAACTAAATTTTCGAATTTTTTGGAAATTTATACAAAACCCCTCCAGACGATTTTTCCAAGATCCAAAGAAAGAATATTGAAAAAGTGTAATGAAATTTCGTAATTTTTGTCAAACTTCGAAATTTTCAAATTTTTTAAAACTTGAAATTTATGGAAATTGTTGAAACTTCTCCAGAAAATTTTTCCAAGATCCAGAAATCTTGAATTTGTGAAATATTTTCACAATGTTCAGTCATTTTGTCTGTTTTTTTTTTATTTCTATTAAAAAATAAAAAAAAATCGTCCAAAGATTTTTTTTTAAACGAATTTGAAGTCTAGAAATTCTCTCACAAGGAAATTTAAAAATTGAGCTCTGGGGCGCGTTCCGAAACGAGATAACCCTTTCGAACTTAAGTCGAGATGGCCCTAGGATAAAATGTCCTCATTGGTTGCACGCAGCCATTCGCTTTTTACCGCCCAGTTTATAGCAGTAACGGTATACTCAAAAAAATTAATAAAATAAACCTAGATATTGATTACTTATCGATTATATATTTTTTTTAAATATAATTTTTATAATTACAATTAAATTTTTTTTTGAATTTATTTAATAATTAACTTTTATAAAAAGAAAAAAATGTTGTGCATTTTTTTTTGTACTATCATTGATACTATCCAAATTTTAGCAGTACTGACACTGTGAGAAAATATCGGAAACTGCCTTACCGACGCGTTATTATTAACCTAGGTACTGTTATTATTTTATTTTCAAGTACTAACGTAATAGACGACTTTTAATACGAGATATTTTAGGGTAGAAAAGTTTAAATCGTCCTCAAGCTTCTTTCAAAACTTTTGCTCAAAATTTTATATCATTGGCCCTCATTTAATAAAAAAATATTGAAAAGTTTTAACGATATTTGTATCACTCAAAGATAATTTTCAAGTAATGCTGACTGTATTATTTAAAGGTTTTTAAACTCATATTTTTTTATTTAAGAGTTATTGTGCTAAGTTTGACAGAAATACTGAAAAACGTAATTCATAAAAAATTCACAATTTTCAAAATGCGCTACAGAACAAAATTAATTTGTACGTGAAAATTTTATTTTCAGGAAGTGTAGTTGGGGAAAATTTGCCTCCTTTTTTCCCAAGACTCTTTATCAAAATTTCCCCTAATCCCTTTTTTTGCAATTATTGTTTTTTTTTCACTTTTTTCATTCTTTTTCCCACAATTGTTTTAGACCCTTTTTTCTTACTCTTGTTTTTTGCTCCATTTTTTTCCTTTCCTTTTACAAACTTGTTTTTTTGTCCCATTTAAATTTCCTCATTTTTTCTTAGACATATTTTTTGCCCTACTCTTCGATTATTTTTTTTTCCACTATTCCTCTTTTTTGCTTCATTGTTCCTTACTTTTTTGTTGCTTTTTTTGTCCGACGGTTCTCCTTTTTTCCCCTATTTTTCCTTCTTTTTGCCCCACTTTTTCAGCATTTTGCCCCAGTTCCCCTTTTTTTATCCAACTTTTTTCTTTTTCCAATTATACTTGCGCATCTAATTTTTATATAACTTTCCTCCAACTATCTTCCCCTAATCTTATTTTAAAAAAAGTTGTGAAAAAACAAAACAGTAAAAAAATACTGAAAAATAGTGATCAAAAGTTTGAAAAAAAAATAGTATATTATGTACCAAGGGACTAAAGTGACACTTGGAAAAATCGTCTGGAGGGTATTCGAACCAATTTCCAAAAAATTCGAAAATTTTAAAAAAATTCAACAATTTTTCCACACTTTTTTTTGCCCGATTTTTCCGTTTCCTTTCACAAACTTGTTTTTTGTCCCATTTATATTTCCTCATTTTTTCTTAGACATATTTTTTGCTCTACTCTTCGATTATTTTTTTTATTCCACTATTCCTCTTTTTTTGCTCTACGGTTCCCCACTTTTTTGTTGCTTTTTGTCCAACGTTTTTCCCTTTTTTGTCCGACGTTTTTCTTCTTTTTTGCCTTACTGTTCCTCCTTTTTTATCCCACTTTTACTCCATTTTGGTCCTATTTCCCCTTTTTTTTGTCCAACTTTTGTTCCAATTATACTTGCACGTCTAATTTGTATATGACTTATAACAAAAACAAAGAAAATTGTAAAAAAAAAATACTGAAAAATAAAGAATGAAAGTTTGAAAAAAATAGTATATTATGTACCAAGGAATTAAAGTGCTACTTTTAATCCATCCACTCGGTAACAATCATTTTTTTCCCATTTGTATTTTTCGCCTCATTTTCCCCTCCTTTTTTACAATTACTTTTTTTGCCCTATTTTATCCTTTGCTTTTACAACCATTTTTTTGCACCTCTTTTCCCACACTTGTTTCCCTCCTTTTCTTTTACAACCATTTTTTTGCACCTCTTTTCCCACACTTGTTTCCCTCCTTTTCTTTTACAACCATTTTTTTGCACCTCTTTTCCCACACTTGTTTCCCTCCTTTTCTTTTACAACCATTTTTTTGCACCTCTTTTCCCACACTTGTTTCCCTCCTTTTCTTTTACAACCATTTTTTTGCACCTCTTTTCCCACACTTGTTTCCCTCCTTTTCTTTTACAACCATTTTTTTTTGCACCTCTTTTCCCACACTTGTTTCCCTCCTTTTCTTTTACAACCATTTTTTTTTGCACCTCTTTTTCCCACACTTGTTTCCCTCCTTTTCTTTTACAACCATTTTTTTGCACCTCTTTTTCCCACACTTGTTTCCCTCCTTTTTTCTCACTCTTGCTTTTTGTCACAATTTTCCTCCTTGTTTTTTTGCTCCATTATTCCCACTTTTTTTACAACCATTGTCTTTTACACCATTTTTCTTATACCTATTGTTTTTTGCCACATTTTTCCCACTTAAGTTTTTCCCCTCATTTTATTCCTTTTTTATACTTATTGTTTTTTGTCTCTTTTTTCCATTTTTCCCAAATGGGTTTTTTCATAATTTTCACCCCTTTGTGTGCAACTATTGTCTTTTTAACCCATTTTTCCACTTGTGTTTCTTCGCTTTTTTATAACTATTGTTTTTTTCAACTCTTTTTTTGGTCTCCGTTTTTTTCCCCTCTATCTTTTAAAAATTTTGTTTTTTGCCCCATTCGTCCCTATTTTTTTTTGTTTTTGTAACATTTTTCACGATTTTCTTTTTGTTTTTCCTCACTTTTTGTGATTTTTTCTTGTTTTTGCCTCACATTTCATGATTTCATTTTGTTTTCGTCCCACTTTTTGTTTTTAGCACACTTTTCGCGAAAGTATTTGTTTTTACTCCGTTTTTCCCGATTTTTTTGGCCTACCTTCACAATTTTTTTTTGTTTATGCTAAACTTTTCGCCAATTTTTTTTTTTATTTTTGCCTTACTTTTCCTGATTTCATTTTGTTTTCGTCCCACTTTTTGTTTTTAGCACACTTTTCGCGAAAGTATTTGTTTTTACTCCGTTTTTCCCGATTTTTTTGGCCTACCTTCACAATTTTTTTTTGTTTATGCTAAACTTTTCGCCATTTTTTTTTTTATTTTTGCCTTACTTTTCCTGATTTTATTTTGTTTTTGTCCCACTTTCCGATTTTATTCTGATAACACTTATCCCGTTTTCTTTTCCTTTTTGACCCACTTTTTTTCCCGATTTTATTTTGACCTCACTTTTCTGATTTTATTTTGATCTCACTTTCCCCGGTTTTTTTTGCCCCACTTTCCCGTTTCTTTTTGTTTTTGTTCCACTTTTCGCTATTTTTGCCTCACTTTTTCCAATTTTTTTCTAGTAAAACGGTAATTGTAGTTTGATAAATACTGGTTTAAAATTTAGTTTTCCTACAAGTGTGCGGAAAGTTACAAATTTCCGCACGCTTGTAGAAAAAAATACTTTTTGCTAAAATTTTTTTTTAATTCTAGGCGCTTGTAGAAAAAATATTGTTCCTAACACTTGCGTAAAGTATCTCTTCCCCACTTAATTGCATGCCCGAACTCCGCTTCGCGTCGTTCGGGCAACTGCAATTGCGTGCGGAAAAGTATAACTTTCCGCACTTGTTAGGAAAATAACTATTACCGCACTGAATAATTTACTTCTGTTATAATTTACATAAAAGGATACATATTCGGTGAGATTAGGATAGCTAAATTTGATATTTAACAAAGAGGAAATTTTTAAATAATAATAATAAATAAGAAAACGGTTTAGATTAATGTCGTTATTAGACGACATATTATTTATTTATTTTTAATCTTTTATCTCGAAATGAATCTGAAATAATGGTTCTAATTCTTTCGAGTCCCAGTGCCAGACCTCGAGATAATAATAATATGATGTTTTATTCGAGTTGGGGGCCGTACCGTAATTTGCATACAATACACCTTTTAGAGCCAGAATAGCTCCACCTTTCACTCTAGAAAAGGACAATCGTAATCAATTACACGTTTCATATTATGAAATTTAATTCGAAAAGAAAGAATACACAGAGTGGCGCAAATTTATATTACTTATAGATACAAAATTAGTTATATTAAAAAAAAATGAGGCCACCGTCAAATATTTTTTTAATACCAACCTGTACTTTTTATTTCATTTTTGTAATCCCTTTTTTATTCGACCATGTAACATTTTTAATTTTTTTATTAGATTTTAACAACAAATCTGAAAATATTAGAGGCTGTTAAAGATAGGAAAAATATATGAGACCTAAATCGGGAAATATTACAGGCTGAATATTAAAATCTAGTTGACTCAAGTCTGGAAATATTAGAATCTGTTAAAAATAGGAAAAATATACGAGACCTAAATCGGGAAATATTACAGGCTGAATATCAAAATCTAGTTGACTCAAGTCTGGAAATATTAGAATCTGTTAAAAATAGGAAAAATCTATGAGACCTAAATCGGGAAATATTACAGGCTGAATATTAAAATCTAGTTGACTCAAGTCTGGAAATATTAGACGCTGTTAAAGATAGGAAAAATATACGAGACCTAAATCGGGAAATATTACAGACTGAATATCAAAATCTAGTTGACTCAAGTCTGGAAATATTAGAAGCTGTTTAGGAAAAATCTATGAGACCTAAATTTGGAAATCTTACAGGCCCACGTTAAAATCTAGTTAACTTAAGTCTGGAAATATTAGACGATGTTAAAAGATGATATATTTTAAAAAAATGAAATTTTTGTAGTTTTTTTTTTGAAATTTTTGATACTTTTAACATTTTCGTAATTTTTGCGGTTTTTGTTTTTTGAAATTTTCGTAATTAAGTTTTCTTTTAAACTTTTTGCAATTTTTGAAATTCGTAATTTTTGCGATTTTTAGAAACTTCATAATTTTTGTGCTTTTTTTGAAAATTTAAAATTTCCTAAATTTTGTTTTTTTTAAATCTTTTGAAACTTGGTTTAAACTTTGAGACTCGAATTTTTCGAAATTTTTTGCGTTTTTCAAACTTCTTAAAACTTCATATTTTTTCGTTTTTACTTTTATTTTTTGAAACTTGAAAATTTAGACCTCTTTTAATTTGAAATTTTTGAAACTCGTACTTTTTGCGATTTTTTTCAAATTTTTGTAATTTTTGCGTTTTTTAAACTTTTTGAAACTCATAATTTTTGTGATTTTTTTGAAACTTAAAATTTCCTAATTTTTGTTTTTGTTTTTAAATTTTTTGACTTTTAGGTTTTTTTTTGGAAAATTTTGAGACTTGAAATTGTCGCGTTTTTCTTAAACTCTGGCACTGTTGGAATTTTTCGCAATTCTTGCGTTTTTTGAAAATTGTAATTTTTGCGATTTTTTTAAAACATTGAAATTTTCGTAATTTTTGCGTTTTTTTAAATTTTTTGAAACTTAATTTTCGTAATTTTTGTTATTTTTTGAAACTTTTCTCATAATTTTTTTTTTTTTTTTTTTTTTTTTTTTTTTTTTTTTTTTTTTTTTTTTTTTTTTTTTTTTTGGGTAGGATTAAGGGATAAATTGCCTACAAATTCATTCATAGGCACAGCCCTAATATTTTAACAAGGACAGGCCTAAGAAATTTTTCAAAAAGTTTTAAAACTTTGAATCGCTCTTATTATAATATAATAAAAAATATTTACAAATTTAAAATATAATAATAATAATTTTTTCAATTCCAAAAAATACATAATTTATAAAAAACTTTGGATATCCAAAGCTATCTCGATTCAAAATTGAGTCCCAGATAGTTTATTATATAGATTTTCTACTTTTTGGCGAGATCTTGTAGTAGAAAAATTATTTATTTTTAATGGGTAAAATTTGCCGAATATCGAATTTGAATCGATTGTTGTCTGGCGTCTAAAACAAAAAAAAAAAAAAACGAATCGTTTGATCAGCGGGTGGTAAAAAATTCAAGTGGGTCGATGGCGCGCTTCATGGAAATTCTTATATATACAACAAACAAACAAACAAAAGATGTTATTTATTGAATTAATAGGGGACACGAGACAAGCCTCTGAAAAAAAAATAATAATTCGTGTTTTGGTTAAACGCTGTCATTTTTTATTTAAACAGACATCGTTAAATTTTTTAATTTAATGACGTTTCTTTATTCGAGTTTTTATAACCGTAATAAATATTTTATTGTTTTTTTTTATTTTCTAAAAAGTAGAAAATTTAATATGCAGTTTCACTCATTTTTTAATCAATATAAAAACAATAATTTAAGATTTGTTTTTGTAAGTGATTCCATGATTAAAACAGTTTATTATTATTTAAAAAAAATATTATAAAATGTACCGTTAAGTTTGGAATTTAAATAGCTCCGACTGATTTAAGATGCAAATGATGCAGATTTAACACTTACAAAAAGTTCATTGGAGAATCGCTACATTCTAATTAACGATTGTAAAGATTCAATTCCAACCAATAATTGAGCTGCAATAAAATTACCGTATTATTAATTTTATTATAATCTACAATTTAATCTTTATTATTTTTTTCGTTAAATAGAAATTATAAAAACAAAAAATCAATGCGAGATTTTTCTGATTTCTGGATGGGAAAATTCCAAAAAAAAAACTATTTGCAAAGTCAAAAATTGTTATAATTTCCAGTATAAATTGTATTTTTTTTATCTAAAATTTTATTAAAAAAATTGCTTATGAATACTAGTGTAATTTGTATGCTTTGCGAACGTGGGTTTTACGAACCGCGGGATTTGCGAACATATACCTGGCATACTATCGGCTATTTTATGGGGAACGTGGGGTTTGCGAACATTGCAGGTAAGTTTTTTTATTAAGTTAAATTTGTGTCGGTTTTATTTTTAATATTTTGTTTGCTTTTTCCTATTTTTCTATTTTTTTTTATTTTTTCATATTTTAATTCATTATTTTTTTATTTATTTTTCTCTGTTTTTTTGCTATTTTTCAATATTTTTCTTTATTTTCATCTATAATTTCTATTTCTACATTTTTTTCCTCTTTTTCTTTTGTCTTCCTATTTACTCCTGTATTTCATTATTTTTGTCTGTTTATCATAGTTTTTTCTTGTTTTTCATAAATACCTATATTTTTAGCTATTTTTTACTATTCTCCTTATTTTTCCAATTTTTCCCTTTTTTCCAAATTTTTCTTTAGTTTTCACTACTTCTCCATATTTCTCCCTGTTTTTTCTTATTTTTCCCTAATTTCCCTTTTTTCCTATTTTGGTCTACTTTTTCCTGTTTTTTTCCAGTTTTTTAATTAATTATCCCCCTATATTTCCTATTTCTTCCATATTTTCCTCTTTTCAAAAAAAAAGTTCAATAAAACTCCAAAACTTAAAAAATTAAAACAAAATCAAAAATTCGAAAAATTTCTAGATATAAAATATAAAAATTTCAAAAAAATGCCAAAAAATTAAAAAAAATATAACTTTTTTTGCAAGCCCTATATTTTCAGTTTTTTAACAAATTCTATTCTTGATAAAATTTTCTAAATATAATATATATAATTAATACGAAAAAACAAAGTGAATAAGGTAATAGAATATATATTAATTATTAACTTTTTTTCTTTGCACACCCTGTATTTTTAATTTCTCAACAAATTTTATTCTAAATAATAGTTTCTAAATCCATTTCATTTTATGAAAATAAAGAAACAATAACAAAAATATACAGGGTGATTCCAAAAATATATTAATTAGTAAAAATGAACGTATTTCTTTGCACACTCTGTATTTTTAATTTCTCAGCATTTTTTATTCTTCATAAAAGTTTTTAATATTTGTCCTTATTTTTACTATAATATCTATTTCTACATTATTTCCTCTTTTTTGTATGTCTTCCTATTTTCTCCTGTATTTCATTTTTTTTCTGTTTATCATAGTTTTTTCTTGTTTTTCATAAATTTCTAGCTTTTTAGCTATTTTTTTACTATTTCTTCTTATTTTCCATATTTTTCCCAATTTTTTCTTTTTTCCAAAATTTTCTCTATATTTCACTACTTCTCCATATTTCTCCCTGTATTTTCTTATTTTTCACTTATTTCCCTTTTTCCTATTTTTCCCTACTTTTCCATTTTTAAATATATTCCCGTATTTTTCCAATTTCTTCCATATTTTTCCCCAATTTTTTCCCAATTTTTTATATATTTTTCGCTATTTTTCCTATTTTTCTCTATTTATTCCTGTTTTGCATTGGTTTTTTCCTATTTTCCTTATTTTTCTTGATTTTTCCCTATTTTTTCCTTGAATTCCCTATTTGTTCCCTTTTCCCTAGAGTTTTTTCTTTTTCTTCATTTTCCATATTTTCTCCATTTTTCCTCGTTTCCCCAATTTTCACTATTTCTCCATCTGTTTCTCTAATTTCTCTATTTCTCCCTATATTGTTCTATTTTTCCCTATTTTCCTCTATATTGCGCTTTTTCACCAATTTTTCTATTTTTCCGATTTTTTTTCTATTTATTACTCGTTTTCATTATTTTTTCCCACTTTTCTTATTTTTCACTATTTGTGTATTATAATTCCTATTTTTGCATATTTTGCCCTAATTTCCCCATTTTTCCTATTCCCCAATTTTTTCCACTTTCTCCTACTTTCGTATTTTTTTCTTTTTCTTCATAATTTTTTACAGCGTTGCCAAGCGTTATTTATAATATTTATTTACAATGTGAGCAGATCGAAAAATAATGACGGTATACATAGATTACTTAAGAATAACTAAATCGAGAACAGCCATCAAACACGAAGTCTTCATTTCAATATAATCCATACTAGTCTAGTCAACAAGTGCTTTTTGTGTCAAACTTTTTTTCTCCGCCTCCGAAATATGAACGAGCTGTCATTACAAAAATTGTAAAAGGCGGAGAAAAAAGTTTGACCCAAAAAGCACTTGTTGACTAGACTATACTAACACAAGTTCTGTTTTATTTATAGACTGAAACTGAATATAATTTCTTCAAAGTACTTATGACTTTAATTATATCATATATTAATAGTTTTAATTTAAGGTTCTGTTCACAAAGCCCACGTTCGCAAGTCACACGGAGCCGTTTGTAAATACTAGAACGTTTCAATTCTCCAATTATCTTTAAATTTACAGTTAAATGATATAATAAATAACATAAGTATCAAGTTACTTGTTACGATATGTTTACTTATGGTAATTAAAAAAGCTCAAGTGAATGTATACATTTTACTTTTTCTTTAATTAACATAAACCAATAACTATTATACCAATTCAATACTACAATATTTTTTAATTTCAAGTCAATATCACTTACATTTTTTTTTCAGGACACACCTTTTAGTATAATTTAATTCTTAATTTAATTTTTTTTTTATCAAAAAAGTATAAATTGTTTTTTTTTACCGTAGATTAAATTTAAAAATTTCAATAATTTTATACAATTCAAACATTCGAAAAATTTCAAGAGTTAAAAAACTTCAAAAATTTAATAAACATAAATTATAAACATTTCAAAAAAATATCAAAATTAAAAAAAAAAAGTTGAAAAATAAAAAACCAAAAAAAAAAACGGTAAAAAAAGTGGAAAACTAAAAAACAAAAAAAAATTTCAAAAATCAAAAATAAAAATCCATAACTTAAAAAATACACAAATTAAAACAAAATCAAATATGCAAAAAATTTCAAGAGTTAAATAAAAAAACTTCAAAAACTTAAAAATTTAATAAATATAAATTATAAAAATTTCAAAAAAATATCAAAATTAAAAAAAAAAGTTGACAAATGAAAAACCAAAAAAAAAACGGTAAAAAAGTGGAAAACTAAAAAACAAAAAAAAATATCAAAAATCAAAAATAAAAATCCATAACTTAAAAAATACACAAATTAAAACAAAATCAAACGTTCGAAAAATTTCTAGATATAAAATATAGAAATTTCAAAAAAATATCCGAAATTCAAAATAAAAACTTTTTTTCAGTTTCTTGGCAAATTCTTGATAAAAGTTTCTAAATATTTAATTAATATGGAAAAACAAAATAAATTAGGTAATAAATATATATTAATTATAAAAAACTTTTTTATTTGCGTACCCTGTATTTTTAATTTCTCAGCAAATTTTGTTCTAAATAAAAGTTTCTAAATTAAATATGTTTTATAAAAATAAAAAAATAATATCAATAAAATACAGGGTGATTCTAAAAATATGTTAACTATTAAAAATTAAGTTTTTTCTTTACACTCCCTGTATGATTAATTTCTCAACAATTTTTATTCTTCATGAAAGTTTCTAAATTCAATATATTTTATGAAAATAAAGAAATAATATCAGTAAAATACAGGGTGATTCTAAAAATATGTTAATTATTAACAATTAACTTTTTTCTTTGCACACTCTGTATTTTTAATTTCTCAGCAATTTTTATTCTTCATAAAAGTTTCTAAATTCAATATATTTTATGAAAATAAGGAAATAATATCAATAAAATACAGGGTAATTCCAAAAATTTGTTAATTATTAAAAATAAACTTTTTCTTTGTACAACCCTGTATTATTAATTTTTCAGCAATTTTTATTCTTCATGAAAGTTTCTAAATTCAATATGTTTTATAAAGATAAAGAAACAATATCAATAAAATACAGGGTGATTATAAAAATATGCTAATTATTAAAAATTAAGTTTTTTCTTTACAAACCCTGTATCATTAATTTCTCAACAATTTTTATTCTTCATGAAAGTTTCTAAATTCATTAAGTTTTATAAAAATAAAGAAACAATATCAATAAGGTACAGGGTGATTCCAAAAATATGTTAATTATTAAAAATTAATTTGTTTCTTTGCACACCCTATATTATTAATTTCTTGGCAATTTTTATTCTTCATAAAAGTTGCTAATTTCAATATATTTTATGAAAATAAAGAAATATCAATAAAATATAGGGTGATTATAAAAATATGTTAATTATTAAAAATTAATTTGTTTCTTTGCACACCCTATATTATTAATTTCTTGGCAATTTTTATTCTTCATAAAAGTTTCTAAATTCAATATATTTTATGAAAATAAAGAAATAATATCAATAAAATACAGGGTGATTCTTAAAATATGTTAATTATTAAAAATTAACTTTTTTCTTGGTACACTCTGTATTTTTAATTTTTCAGCAAATTGTATGTGTAAAATGAGACAAAATAATTGGTAGTTGTTCCATTGCGACATTAAATAAATAAATAAATAAATAAATAAATAAATATAAAGCGCACCTGTTTTCATATTTTAAAGATTTATGTACCATTCATTTGAACTAAAATTCTTAATTAACTATAGTAATTTTATTTGAAAATAAACGCGAAGCTATTAGAGTTAATAAATTTAAAAGTAGCCATAAATCATATAATTTCTTATCTTGTGATCTCAAATGGTTCTTAATGAGATAAAAATAATAGATTTACCAAAAGGTAACTAAATATATTTCTAAATATGTTTTTAGTATCAAAAAAAAAAAAACTGGTTTTATGGATTTTTATACAAGATGTCCTGCTGTCCCATTTCCATATTTATGGATGATAAAATATTCGGTTTTAATACCATACAAATTTATTATTTTATTTATTAACATGTCTTTACTTTTAGACAAATATTTTATTGCACTATATTAGTAAATAAATTAAGATGGATAAAAGAAAATAAATTTTACTAGTCAACAACGAATTCCTTTAGTTGTAAAATATTTCTTAAAATAATAATAATAATCATAAATAACACTCATTGCGCCACCTACAGGAGCGTAGTTTAATATTAAATTAATTTTGTTGCACTATATTAATAAATAAATTTTATTTTATTTTCACTAATTGTAATCCTCATTTGTTATTTACTTTTATATATCTTTGATTTCTTTTTGATATGAACAAAGTAGCCTGTTTGTGGTCGTGATTTATGCTGAAAACGTATGTCGTTGACTAGGTATTACCCTCAATACTTCTCGAATGGATTGCGTATAATGTATATCTATCCATTTTCTCGCCAATCAACAATTTATACATATATACATTAGTGTTTTGTTACGCCCGGTTAGAGCCGACCTTTTTAAATGCAAAAATAGATTCGAACAAGATTTTTTCCTTTGTAAATATAGACAATAAAAACAATTATAACAGCATGTTCTCGAATGGCAAAAAAATTCATAATCTTTGACCCCAAAAAACCCAAATAAAAATTTTGAACGGAATCGATCCATATCAATAAATCTTGTCCGCCATCTTGGAGTCGCCATTTAGATTTATTAATCACAAAAACAACCAAAAAACAATAAATTTATTTATTTATTTAAAAAAAAAATTATTACCTCCGATCCCAAAAACTCCCAAGTACCAAATTTGAACAGAATTGTCTGAAGCCTTTGAAAATTAATTAAAAAGAATCTATAATTATAAAAATTTGTCTAAAAAAATTGCGAATTCTTTAAAAATTGACTAAAATACTAAAACTATAGAATAAAAAATATCTGAAGCTTTTAAGTCTAAAACAAATCTAAAATTATAGAGGTCTCTAAAAATTGTCTGAAGACTTTAAAAATTGTCTAAAAGAATCTAAATTTATAGAAATTTATTATATTTTTTTAAATAGAATTTAAAATTTTAAAAATTTGTATAAAAATTGTCTGAAGACTTTAAAAATTGTCTAAAAGAATCTAAATTTATAGAAATTTATTTGAAGCCTTTAAATTTTTTTAAATAGAATTTAAAATTTTAAAAATTTGTATAAAAATTGTCTGAAGACTTTAAAAATTGTCTAAAAGAATCTAAATTTATAGAAATTTATTTGAAGCCTTTAATTTTTTTTAAATAGAATTTAAAATTTTAAAAATTTGTATAAAAATTGTCTGAAGACTTTAAAAATTGTCTAAAAGAATCTAAATTTATAGAAATTTATTTGAAGCCTTTAAATTTTTTTAAATAGAATTTAAAATTTTAAAAATTTGTATAAAAATTGTCTGAAGACTTTAAAAATTGTCTAAAAGAATCTAAATTTATAGAAATTTATTTGAAGCCTTTAAATTTTTTTAAATAGAATTTAAAATTTTAAAAATTTGTATAAAAATTGTCTGAAGACTTTAAAAATTGTCTAAAAGAATCTAAATTTATAGAAATTTATTTGAAGCCTTTAAATTTTTTTTAATAGAATTTAAAATTTTAAAAATTTGTATAAAAATTGTCTGAAGCGTTTAAAAATTTTTAATAGGGATTTGTCTAAAAAATTATTTGAAGTCTTTAAAAATTGTCAAAAAGAATTTAAAATTATAGAAATTTATTCGAAGTCTTTAAAAATTATCAAAAAAGAATTTAAAATATATAAATTTGTCTGAAGCATTTAAAAAAATTTAAAATTATAGAATGAAAATTGTCTGAAGAATTTAAAAATTGTCTAAAAGAATCTAAAATGACAGAAATTTATTTTGGAGTCTTAAAAAAATTTTAAAAATATTTTAAAATTAAAAAAAATTGTCTAAAAAATGTCAGAAGCCATTAAAAATTGTCTAAAAAAAAGATTTTAATGGGGATTTGTCTAAAAAATTTTTTGAAGTCTTTAAAAATTGTCAAAAAGAATCTAAAATTGTAAAAATTTGTTCGAAGCCTTTAAAAATTATCAAAAAAGAATCTAAAATTGTATAATTTGACTAAAAATAACTAAAATCATAGAAATTTGTCTAAAAATTGTCTGAAGCTTTTAAATTTTTTGAGATATCTAAAAATTGTCCAAAAGCATCTAAAATTTGTCCAAAGCATTTAAAAATTATCAAAAAAGAATCTAAAATTTATTAAAGTTGTCAAAAAATTATCTGAAGTCTTTAAAAATTATCAAAAAGAATCTAAAATGTATTAAAGTTGTCTAAAAATTTTCTGAAGCCTTTAAAAATTGACTAAAAAAAATAATATAGAAATTTGTGTGAAACTTTAAAAACTTTTCTAAAATAAATCTAAAATTTTAGAGACATCTAAAAATTGTCAAGAAGAATCTAAAATAATAGAAATTTGTTTGAAGCCTTTAAAAATTGTTAGAAAGAATTTAAAAGTTTTAGAAATTTGTCTAAAAATTGACGGAAGTCTTTAAAAATTGTCTAAAAAAATCTAAAATCATAGAATGTGTCTAAAAATTGTCTGAAGCCTTAAAAAATTGTCTAAAAGAATCTAAAATTGTAAAAATTTGTTCGAAGCCTTTAAAAATTATCAAAAAGGAATCTAAAATTGTATAAATTTGTCTCAAGCCTTTAAAAATTGACTAAAAATAACTAAAATTATAGAAATTTGTCTAAAAATTGTCTGAAGCTATTACATTTTTTAGAGATATCTAAAAATAATAGAAATTTGTTTGAAGCCTTTAAAAATAAAGAATTTAAAAGTTTTAGAAATTTGTCTAAAAATTGACTGAAGTCTTTAAAAATTGTCTAAAAAAATCTAAAATCATAGAGATTTGTCTAAAAATTGTCTGAAGCCTTAAAAAATTGTCTAAAACATTCTAAAATTATAGAAATTGGTCTAAAAATTGTCTAAAGCCTTTAAAAATTGTCTAAAAATAAATTTAAAATTCTAGAGATGTCTAAAAAAGTATCTGAAGCCTTTAAAAATTGTCAAAAAGAATCTAAAATTATAGAAATTTGTTTGAAGCCTTTAAAAATTGTTATAATGAATTTAAGTTTTAGAAATTCGTCTAAAAATTGACTGAAGTCTTTAGACATTGTATAAAAAAATCTAAAATTATAGAGATTTGTCTAAAAATTGTCTAAAACCTTAAAAAATTGTCTAAAAGAATCTACAATTATGGAAATTTGTTTGAAACTTTTCAAAATTGTCACAAAGAATCTAAAATTATAGAAATTGGTCTAAAAATAGTCTAAAGCCTTTAAAAATTGTCTCAAAATAAATTTAAAATTCTATAGATTTGTTTAAAAAAGTATCTGAAACCTTTAAAAATTATCAAAAAAGAATCTAAAATTATAGAAATTTGTTTGAAGCCTTTAAAAAAATTTATCAAATATATTAAATAATTTAAAATCGTCTAAAATAATCGAAAATCATAGATATTATTTTAAAAGTTGTAAAGACCTCCAAGTTGTTTGAAATGATTAATATGATTAAAAATTGTCTAAAATTATTAAAAATTGTCTAAAATTGTCAAATTATCTAAACGTTTCCAAAAATTCGTATAAAAATAATCTGAAATCGTCTATAATGGTTTAAAATGATATAAAATCGTAGACATTATTTTAAAAATTGTCCAGAAGTTGTCTAAAATGATTTAAAATCGTCTAAAATAATTTAAAATCAGAGACATTGTCTAAAATGGTCTAAAATCACTTAAATTGATCTGAAATCGTCAAAAATAATCTAAAATTTCAAATTATCTAAATGTTTCCAAAAATTCGTCTAAAATAATTTGAAATCGTCTATAATGGTCTAAAATGATATAAAATCGTAGACATTATTTTAAAATTTGTCCAGAAGTTGTCTAAAATGATTTAAAATCGTCTAAAATGATTTAAAATCGTCTAAAATAATTTAAAATCAGAGACACTTGTTTTAAAAATTCTCTAGAAGTGTCTAAAATGATCTAAAATCAATTAAATTGATCTGAAATCATCAAGAATAATCTAAAATTTCAAATTATCTAAATGTTTCCAAAAATTCGTATAAAAATAATCTGAAATCGTCTATAATGGTCTAAAATAATATAAAATCGTAGACATTATTTTAAAAATTGTCTAGAAGTGTCTAAAATGGTCAAAAATCATAATTTGGTTTGAAACCGTCTAGAATAATTTTTTAAAATTTGTCTGAATCCTTTAAAATCGTGATTAAGTAGTGAAGCAAAGTGAAGGTACTTATTGACTTTACAATGTCTGTCCCTCCGTCTGTTTGTCACAAGTAGAATTAATGCCACTTGAGCCCACACACCTCGATTTTTCGCCAGATCTGGGGAAATTTATAGAGTAGATCTGGCAACAGCGCACTGCATATATACCAGCAGATAAGTCCCTAAAAATCCAACGTACTTCAGACCCTTCTGCCCTGTCAGCGTCTGATGGTATTAATGTGCGAGAAAACAAAGACTAGAGCAGACGTATCTGATAGAGCTGAAGACCAGACCAGTATCTGAGAGACTTAAAGACGTATCTGACAGACCTGAAGACCAGTTCCTACGTACTTCAGACCCCGAAAAGACATATCTGTCAGAGCTGAAGACTATCCTAGATAGTCTTTGTTTTCTCGAACATCAATACCATCAGAGAATACTGACAGGGCAAAGGGGTGCGCTGTTGACAGATCTACTCTATAAATTTCCCGAGATCTGGGGAAAACTCGGGGTATGTGGGCTACTTGGATACTGTTAGCTTGCTGGGTTTATTGAATTATGTGTTTGTCTGTATCCGATAGAATTGTAAAATTCTGATTTCAAATTTGAATTTAGCACTCCAAAAATTATATAACAGAAAAATTAGTGATTTTTTTAATTTGTGTAAAATTTAAAATTCTGATTTTAGAATTTGAATTTCGTATTTTGTTTTAGATAATTTATTAGGTTTCCATAACTTTTCTGAATTTTCAGACATAAAACACAATAATGTATTCGCTATTGAAAATGAAACACAATATCAACACGTATAGCGAATCTCTATATCTTCGGGGACGTTTTAACATAAATCCCAAATAAATTTGTAATAGAATGTAGAAATGTAAAATGTAGTCCATCGACCGACCGACCAACTGCTTTAACAGCTTTACACGATTTCCTTCTTGTTTTGTTTTTATCTATTCGCGTACGAGCGAGTGCGCACTCTTCGAATGGAAAAAGTTATGGCTTTATTGTCTTCGGTGGAAAATTTGTATAAGATTTATATTTTGCGATGTCTATCTTATGTTTCGATGTAAAAGAGATTTTTTTATTTACTATTTTTTTTAAATATTAAGATTGTAGAAAAATTTTAAAAAAACAAACTAGTTTTTAAAATATAAATTTTTTTAAATATTTTTAATACAAATCTATTTTTTTTATTGTAATTTTTTCTAAAATTTTCTTAATTTGTGTTTTGAAATTTTAGCTTTTATAAAAAATATTTTTTCAAAAATCTTAGAAAAATACAAATTTTGAAATGTTCTCAAAATTTTTAAAATCCATTTTTTTTAATTGTATTTTTTTCAATTTTTTCGATTCAACATTTTTAAAATTAAAATTGTTCATCAATTGCAATTTTCAAAAAAAAAAATATTTTACAAATTTTGAAATATTGTCGAAATTTTAAAAATCTATTTTTTTTTAATTGTAATTTTTTCTAAAATTTTCTCAATTTTTGTTTTTAAATTTTAACTTTTTTAAAAAAATCTTTTTTCAAGTCTTATTTTAGAAAAATATAGATTTTTAAATATTCTTAATACAAATTTTTGACTTTGAATAATTTTTCTAATTGTAATTTTTTTTTTTTCAATTTAAATTGTTCCTGTTGACATTTTCAATAAAAATCATTTTAGAAAAATAAAATTTTTGAAATATTAGATTTTACAAATCTATTTATTTTAATTGTAAATTTTTCTAAAATTTTCTTGGTTTTTTGAAATTTTAAAATTTTTAAATTTTAAATTGTTCATTAGTTGCCATTTTCAAAAAAAATTATTTTAGAAAAATACAAATTTTGAAATATACTTGGAATTTTAAAAACTAATTTTTTTAATTGTATTTTTTTTTAATTTTCTCATTTTTTGTTGTAATTTTTTGCTTTTTAAAATTTAAATTGTTCCTTGGTTACCATTTCCAAAAAAAAATATTTTAGAAAAATACAAATTTTGAAATATACTTGAAATTTAAAAAAATTATTGCTTTAATTGTATTTTTATTTAAATTTACTCAATTTTTATTTTGAAAATTTAATTTTTTTTAAAATTTAAATTGCCATTAAAAAAAATTAAAGTAGAAAAATACAAATTTTGAAATATTCCTAGAATTTTAAAATATTCTTATTTTCTATCTTATAATTTTTAAATTTCCTCAATTTTTGTTTTGAAATTTAATTTTTTTTTTATTTTAAATTTTTCCTTCGTTGCCATTTAAAAAAATTATTTATATTTTTAATAATTTGAATATTTTGACAGAATTTTAAACATTTATATTTATTTATTGAGATATTTTTCAAAAATTAGAATTTTTTTAAATTTAATTTATTTCATTAATTTAAAATTTTAATTTTTCATCACAATCAAATTTTTATTTATTGTTGTAAAAAAAAATAAATTTTTATTGATACATAATTATTTGTGTCGCCATTTTCGAATTATAAATTTCTCCGTTATAAAAAAAAATCAGAATATAAATGACGACACTCTTGATTTTCATGTGCACAGAAACCATTAAAATCTGCCTACGCTTACGATCCCGTCTTTTATTATAATTATTCTGACCGGTTCCTTAAGTAATCTTCTGCCTAAAATGTAATTAACAATCCAATGTACCTCTTTGTATAATTATATTCCAAAAAATAATTACATTTAATCGTTTTCGCTGTTTTTATTATGTGATTGACGTAGTTCAACAAATTTTGTCGATGGGGTCATAGTTTTTATAGGTTAAATAATAATAATAATAATTTATTGTCTAAATGTAAAAAATATAAAACCGCAAAAATTTTACGTGGTGATTAGCCATTAGAAATCTGGAATAATATGTCTCTGTAGATGGCGCAATGAGTTCTAATTATGATTATTATTACTATAACTGTGAAAGGAGTCTAAACTAAAAAAAAGATGAGAATCTCCAGAATTTTTTAAGGAACATCTTTTTCAAATGATTTTTTTTATAGTTTTTTTAATACACATTTTTTTGGAAACTTATTTTAGAAAAATATAAATTGTTAAATATTCATAATAAAAAAATTTTGAATTTTAAAAATCTATTTTTTAATTTTCTCAATTTTTTTTTAAATGGTTTTTTTAATACACATTTTTTTTGGAAATGGTTTGTTAAGTCAAGATTTTTTTAGGCTCAATTTTTTTTCAAAACGGTTTTTTAAGTCGAGAAGATTTTTTTAGGCACAATTTTTTTTCAAAAGGTTTTTTTAAAGGCATATTTTGTTCATTTGTTATTTTTTTGGTTTTTTTTAAGGTACAATTGTTTTTTAAATGGTTTTATTAAGGCATAATTTTTTTAACTGGGGTTTAGACACATTTTTTTTGAAAGGCTTTTTTAAGTCAAGAAGATTTTTTTAGGCACAATTTTTTTTTCTAAAAGGTTTTTTAAGTCAAGAAGATTTTTTTAGGCAAAATTTTTTTTTAAAAGGATTTTTTTAAGACACATTTTATTCAATTGTTTTTTTTAAGGTACAATTTTTTTTCAAAGGGTTTTTTTTTTAAATGGTGTTTAAGACACATTTTTTTGAAAGGGTTTTTTAAGACAAGATTTTTAAGGCACAATTTTTTTTCAAAAAGGATTTTTTAATACACATTTTGTTCAATTGTTTTTTTACTGTTTTTTTAAGTTACAAATTTTTTCAAAGGATTTTATTACGGCATAATTTTTTGTCAAGATTCGTTTTTTTTAATGGTGCTTAAGACACATTTTTTTTCGAAAAGGTTTTTTAAGTCAAGAAGATATTTTTAGGCACAATTTTTTTTTCAAAATGGTTTTTTAAGTCGAGATGATTTTTTGACACAATTTTTTTTCAAAAGGATTTTTTTAAAGCACATTTTGTTCAATTGTATTTTTTATTTTTTTAAGGTACAAATTGTTTTCAAAGGGTTTTTTAAGGCATATTTTTTTCAAGATTCATTTTTTTTAAGTGGTGTTAAGACACATTTTTTTTTAAACGGTTTTTTAAGTCAATAAGTTTTTTTGACATAATTTTTTAGTCAAAAGGATTTTTTTAAGGCACATTTTGTTCAATTGTTTTTTTATTTTTTTAAGGTACAAATTTTTTTCAAAGGGTTTTTTAAGGCACTTTTTTTGTTCAAGATTCATTTTTTTAAATTGTTTTTCAAGATTTTTGAAAGAACATTTTTTTAAATAATTTTTTCATTTTCTTTTTCAGGCACATTTTTTTGTAAAAGATTTTTTACGTGAAGAAGAGTTTTTTAGGCTCAATTTTTTTAAGGTTTTTTTAAGGCACATTTTCTAGTATTTTATTTGAGTTTCTTTTTAAGATACAAATTTTTTCAAAGGTGACGTACACTTTTTTTAAGATTCATTTTTTTTTTAAATTGATTTAAGATTTTTTAAAGAACATTTTTTTTAAATAATTTTTTCATTTTCTTTTTTTGTAAAGGATTTTTTAAGTCAAGAAGAGTTTTTTAGAATTTTTTTATTTTTTTTAAAACACAATTTCTAGTATTTTTTTTAAGTTTCCTTTTAAAGCACAAATTTTTTCAAAGGGTTTTTTAAAGGTAAAATTTTATTTAAAACACATTTTTTTTTAAATTTTTTTTTTTAATACACATTTTTTCCAAAGGATTTTTATATTTTTTTTTAAGGCACATTTTGTTTCAAGTGTTATTTTTATTTTCTTTAAAAGGTACAATTTTTTTTTCAAACGGTTTTTTTAAAGCACAATTTTTTTCAAGATTTATTGTTTTTTAAATTTTCGAGATTTTTTAAAGAACATTTTTTTAAATAATTTTTTTATTTTCTTTTTAAGGCACATTTTTTTTGTAAAGGATTTTTTACGTCAAGAAGAGTTTTTTAGACTAAATTTTTTTTAAGGGTTTTTTTATGTTACATTTTTTAGTATTTTTTTTAAAGCACAATTTTTTTTAAAGCACATTTTTTTTAATACACATTTTTTCCAAAGATTTTTATATTTTTTTAAGGCACATTTTTTTTAATAAACATTTTTTCCAAAGGATTTTTATATTTTTTTTAAGGCACATTTTGTTCAAGTGTTATTTTTATTTTATTTTAAAGGTACAAATTTTTTTCAAGATTTATTGTTTTTTAAATAACTTTTCGAGATTTTTTAAAGAACATTTTTTTAAATATTTTTTTCATTTTCTTAGAGCACATTTTTTTTTTAAAGATTTTTTACGTCAAGAAGAGTTTTTTAGACTCAATTTTTTTTTAAGGGTTTTTTTTATGGCACATTTTTTAATATTTTTTTTAAAGCACAATTTTTTTTAAAGCACATTTTTTTTTAATACACATTTTTTCAAAAGGATTCTTTATATTTTTTAAAGGCACATTTTGATCAATTGTTTATTTTTATTTTCTTTTTAAGGTACAACTTTTTTTTCAAAGGGAAGGTACAATTTTTTTCAAAAAGATAAAAAAATTTTTTAAAACTCAATTTTTTTAAATGGTTTTTTTTAATACACATTTTTTTCAAAACATTTTTATTTTAGGGCATATTTTGTTCCAATGTTTTTTTATTTTCTTTTAAAGGTACAATTTTTTTTCAAAGGGTTTTTTAAGGCAATTTTGTTTTTTAAATTGTTAATTTTTTCATTTTCTTTTTAAGGCACATTTTTTTTTGAATGGGTTTTTATTTTGTTCCAAGGATAAATTTTTATAGCGCAATTTTTTTTTTTAAAAGCATATAGATTTTTTCTGTCTTTTTTTACGTTCCGGACCCACAATCGCGGAGGGAAAGTATTGCGTATTTTTCGAGACGAAAACAGAAATATTTATATGGCTAAAAAATGATAATTTATCTTACCTGAAGGACAATCACAGGTGTACGTATGTTTGTCCCTTGGTCGACAAACTCCTCCATTTTGACAAGGACTAGGTTCACAAGGAATATATTCACTTTCGCAATTTTGACCAGTATATCCCTCATTACAGGTACATCTAAAAAAAAAAAATAGTTTTAATAATAGTAATAAAATATATAATTTATTTTATGTTTACTTAGTAGAAAGTCTAATATTTTATTACTTTAGCGTTGTATTTAAATTGTAATAAAATTGTTTCAATTAGACGAATTTTTTTTGTGGGAAGTAGATAAAATAATACAATTTATAAATTCTCCTGGGAGTCTTTCTTACTTATAATTCGATAATAAAATTACAAATTACTGATACCTTTTTTTTTGAATGAATAAAAAAATAATTAAATAATATTACAACACCCAGCATCGTCATTTAGTCATAAAAAAAGAATCTCATTGCTAGGTGGAATCCTAGCTGTAGCTCTATATAGTCAAACGTTCAGGCCATATTTATACCTCTATTGTCTGAGAATTTACCTAAAATGGCTACCGGTTGAACGTAAAAAAAATGCATTTCCAATGACACCGGCGATAAAAATGTCTATTCGATTCGAGTTTAGTTTCTTCGACGTAGACAGAAGAAGATTATAGAAAAAGAAGAGTAGAGGCCTTGAATGCCATATGGTCAGGTGCAACCATTGATACTATAACGCATTGATCAAGTATGGATGAATTTTTTAAAAAATGTGCTGATTCACGCGCACTTGGACACTATAAATCAAGAAAAAAAATAAAATTCTAACTTATTTATTTTTAAAAGAACCAGAATTAAAGAAATTTTGAAGATCTGGCAACCAGAAAAATATTTAGAAAAATAATCAAAAATTGGAAAAAAAATTATCCGAAAGAAAATACCTATTCCTAGACAAAATAAAAATTATTTAAGAGGGCGTGGACACTAAAAATCAACAAAAAAATTAAATCTAACTTCTTTATTTTTAACATAATCAGGATCTAAGAAATTTTGAAGATCTGGCAACAAGAAAAATATTTAGAAAAAAATAATCAAAGATTGGAAAAAAATAATTATCCGAAAGAAAATATTACTAGGCAAAATAAAAATTATTCGAGACACTATAAATCAACAAAAAAATTAATTCTAACTTATTTATTTTTAAAAGAATCAGGATCTAAGAAATTTTGAAGATCTGGCAACAATAAAAATATTTAAAAAATAATCAAAAATTGGAAAAAAATAATTATCGGAACGAAAATATTACTAGGCAAAATAAAAATTATTCGAGACACTATAAATCAACAAAAAAATTAATTCTAACTTATTTATTTTTAAAAGAATCAGGATCTAAGAAATTTTGAAGATCTGGCAACAAGACAAATATTTAGAAAAAACAATCGGAATTATTTATTTTTGATTTAAATTTTTAACCAGTTTTAAAAATTTTGAATTTTGATTATTTTTGAATGTTTGTTTTTAAATTTTTGAAATTTTGGTAATTTTGAGTTTTAGTTTTGCGAATTTCTGAAATTACCGATTTTTTTTAATTGTTCAACTTTTCGTAATATTCGAATTTTGAATTTTCTTTTTGCAACTTTTCAAAAATGTTAAATTTTGGTGTTTTTTTTTAACATTTTTTTTTTCAATTGTTTTAATTTTTTTAAAAATTGGGAATATTTGATATTTATTGATTATTTTTAAATTGTTGAAATTTTAATGTTTTTTTTTAATTTTTGAACTTTTTTAAAATTCTTATAAATTCTCCGAAATATTTGAGTTTTTTCAAGTTTTTTGAAAATTTAAAATATTTGATATTTTTAAAACGTTTGAAATTTTAGCAATTTTGAATTTTTGTTTTTTCGAAATTATTGATTATTTTTTTAAATTTTTGCAACTTGAAATGTGAAATATTCGGAATTATTTATTTTTGATAATTTTTGACCATTTAAAAATTATAAATTTTTGAAATTTTAAGTTTATTGAAACTTGGTAATTTTTGATATTTTTGAAATGTTCAAAATTTTAGTAGCAGTTTTGAGTTTTGGTTTGTCGAATTTTTGAAATTATTGATTTTTTTTAAATTGTTGAAATTTTCGTAAGTTTCGAATTTTGAATTTTCTTTTTGCAACTTGAAACTTGGATTTTGATGGATTTTTTTATATTTTAAAATTTCTATAATTTTTTCGTATTTTATAAATCAAGTATTGATTTATTTTTTAAATTGTTGAAATTTTCGTAATTTTCCAATTTAGAAATTTTAATTTTCGTAATTTTCGAATTTTGAATTTTTTTTAACTTTTTGCAATTTCGAAACTTGAATTTTGATGTTTTTTAAATTTTGAGTTTCGGTTTTTCGATTTTTTGAAACTATTGAGTATTTTTAAATTTTCGAATTTTAATTTTTTTTTAGCTTTTTGAAAATTGTTTGAAATTTTTCCAATTTTTGAGTATTGATTTTTTTTTATAATTTATATTTTCGAAACGATTTTTTTTTTGTTTATTCTTAATGTTTTTTGAAATTTTTATTTTCGAAATTCTGGAAATTTTAAATTTTGTTTTTACGAACTTTTGGAAATTTTTAGTTTTCTCCATTTTTGAGTTTTCAAAACTTTTTCTCAATTTTTGAATTGATTTCTTTTTAATTTTTATAATTTATGAAATTTTTGAAACATTTGAGTTTTCATGATTTTTTTGAACTGTGAAACATGGGAAATTTAGAAATTTTGTGTTTTGTTTCTCTAATTTTGATTTTTTTTTTTTAAATTTTTACAAAATTTTGAAATGTTCGGAATTATTGAGTTTTGATATTTTACATTTTTGAATGTTATTAAATTTTTTGAATTTTGATTCTTTTTTATTTGTGAGATATTTTTTAAATTCTTGATTTTTGAAGTGTATTTGTATTTTTTTAATTTTTGATATTTTTTTTTGAAATACAGTTAATTTATGAATACTCCGAAATTTTTTTGAAATGTTCGTAATCTCGAGTTATATCAAGTTTTTTTGAACTTTTGAAACTTTAAACTTTTGAAATATTCGGAATAATTGAGTTTTGATGTTTTTTTTTAAATTTTTGAGATTTTTTAAATTCTTGAGTTTTGAAGTATTTTTTTTAGAATTTGATATTTTTTTTAAAACACAGTTAATTTATGAATTCTCCAACATTTTTTTGAAATTTTCATAATCTCGAATTTATTTGAATTTTTCGAAACTTTAAACGTTGAAATTTTCGGAATTTTTGAGTTTTGATCTTTAAAATTTAAAATTTTTTATTTATTTTTTTAAATTCCTAACATTTTTGTAAAAACTTATATCTTAAACCAACTTTATGCTTCCTAGTACTTGTATAGTACCAAACGGCAACATTTAATTATGCTAACAATGTTAATAATTATTTAGTCGTGTCTTCCTATACCGAGTACCTAGTTCGAATGAACCAAGTACCAAGTAGCTCGTTGGTTGGTTGGTACGTTCCCATTTGTACTTACTTACTGCCCATTGAATTGATCTCATCTGAATTCTGTCGAATACGAAAAATATTCAAGTGTCGTAATTCTACATACCAAAAATACACAGGGTGTTTGAATAAAATAAATTTTATTCCTCCTGTATTACTTGACGTAATTTAATAATAACCTTCAAGTTACCTTTACATAATTATAATTAATATACTTCTAACGGTTTAATAGCAAATTGGCTGTATATATAATTGTCAATAAATTCAATTCTTTATGCAAAAAAATATGTCTATTATCTATATTTATCGTTATTGTGATAATATTTTAGATCCGTTTACTTAAGAGGATTTTGCTCTACTTTACATATAATTAATTCAATTAAACTAGTTTAGATTTAATTTTTCTTATGTAGTAAAACAAAACGAAGATTATTCAAAAAATAAATAATAAAAATTAAAATTTAAGCAGCGTTGTAAAAAATAAGAGAAATTAAGGAATCTTATATTGCTCATGTACGCCACTGGTAAAAGTGAATTTCAAAGACTATAGGATATAATCATTTTTAAATAAAACACCCTGTACATCGATCAGGAAGAATATTTTATTTAAATGTTTTCATATTCTTTGATATTTTTTGAAATGTTTACTTTTTTTTAGTTAAGTTAGCCATTTTTGAGCTTCGATGGTTTTTTTCAAAATTTTCAAATTTTTCGTAATATTTGCTTTTTGAAACTTTTGGAAGTTATGTAAAAAAATTCTTTTTGGTTTTTGAAACTTTTAATTTTATTTTTTTTGAATTTGTAGAATTTTTAAGTTTTTTTTGAAATTTTTAACTTTTTCAATTTTGATGTTTTTTTTCATCTTTTTAATGTTTTTGAAATTTTCGAAATTTTGAGTTTTGTGTTTTGGAACTTTGGGAAACTTTTATTTAGTTTTCTCAATTTTAGTTTTATTACATTTTTCCGTTCCGATGTTTTTTTGAAATTATTATTTATTTATTTTTTAACATTCGTAACTTTTGGGTTTTTTTTTTTAACTTTTTGAAATTTTTTTTAGTTTTTAAATTCTTAATGTTTTTGAAATTTTCGTAATTGAAATTTTCAGTGTTGAAAATTTTGAATTTTGTTTTTTCATTTTTTTCCATTTTTTAACTTTTTGTAACTTGGAAATTTTTGAAATATTTAATATTTTTGACTTTCTCAGTTATTAGTTTCGATGGTTTTTTTAATATTTTTGAAATTTTCGAATTTTGGAATTTTTTTAAATTTCCAATGGTTTTGTTTATTTTGAGTTTTGAAGTTTTTTGATATGTTTGAAATTTTAGTAATTTTGAGTTTTGATTTTTCGAATTTTTGATTTTTTTATTGTTGAAATTTTCGTAATTTTCGAATTCCGATTTTTTCATCTTTTTGCAACTTAAAACTTGAATTTTGAAATTTTTAAAATTTTTAATGGTTGTTTTCAACTTTTTAAAATTTTTTTAAAAATTCTATAAATTTTCGAAATATTTGAGTTTTAAAGTTTTTTGATATTTTTGAAATGTTTGAAATTTTTGAATTTTTTTAAACTTCTAATTTTTGGATGAAATTTTTGAAACTGTTGAGATTTATTAAAAAAAATTCTCAATTTTAGTTGATTTTTTTTTCGAAATTTTTAAAATTTATGAAATTTACGAAATATTTGAAATTTTGGACTCTCAGTATATGAGTTTTTATGTAGTTTTTTTTTTAATTTTTAATGGTTTTAAAATTTTCGAAGTGCTACAAATTTTAAATTTTGTTTTTCGAAGTTTTGGAAATTTTCACCATTTATGAGCTTTAAGTTTTTTTGACTTGGAAATTGTTGATGTGCTCAAATTTTGAGTTTTTTTGATTAATTATTTTGAAGTGCTGGTAATTTTGAATTTTGGTTTTTCAAACTCTTGGAAATTTTGAGTTAAGATGATTTTTTCTTTTTAATTTTAAATATTTGTGAAAAATTTTGAATTTTGTTCTTCGATCTTTTAATAATTTTTAGTTTTCTCAATTTTTAAGATTTGATGTTTTTTTTTAATTTTTGATATTTTTTTGAAATTAGAATTTCTGAATTTTTTTAAAATATAATGATTTTTAATTTCCTAAATTGAACGAATATCCTTAAGCCCTACTCATTTTTTTTTTTATAAAACGTCCTTGCCTCCGGATATCCAATTATGATTGTTAGTTAAAAGAAAAAAATTACTATTATTACCATACATGCTAATTAATAACAATAATAACTATTAAATGTATGAGACATAAAAAAAATCTCAATCAATCAGAAAAGGAATAAATATTTACAAAGAATTGCATTAGTTGTGTTTCATTTTATTTTATTAAGTAGCAAAGATAATGTCTGTCCGTCCGTCTGTCTGTCTGTCCTAGAGATAATACGGTAGACCTACCACAAAAAAAATGTGGAAAAAAATCATAAAAGAAATTTTTTTTAAATAACACAAGTTTAAAAAAGACAAATATTTCAAAAAAAAATATAGAAAACTGTCAAAAAAAATATAGAAAACTGTCATCAAAAATTTAACAAAACCAAAAAAATGGAACAAAAAATTTTTAAAATCAGAAAAAAAAGTTTGTGCGTTCGGGGGGAGATTTAATATTTCTGTCTCTCCCCCCCACCCATTTTTTATAATTATCCCAATTTTTCTCGTTTTTTTCCTATTTTTACTAATTTTTTCCTAATTTCTCAAGTTTTTCTATTTTTTTTTCTATTTTTTCTTATGTTGATCAAAACCTTGAAAGATAATATGGAATAATTGAAAAAATCAGTAATAAATCAGAAAAATCGATGAAAATTAAAAATAATAAAAACCGATATATTTAAAAAAAATTAAAATTAATAAAAAAAAAAAAAAATCCCAAGAAAACCGCAAAAGTTCAAAAATCGAATTAAAAAAGAAAATTTAAAAATTTGAATGATTAGATTAGTAAAAAAAGAAAATAAAAAAAAATGTAAAAAATAATTAAAAGAATATGGGAAAAATGTCAGATAAAAATAATAAGAAATTGAAAAAACAGAAAAAACATAAGATTAAAAGACAAATATTTCTAAAATAAATATAGAAAATTTTCAAAGGTTATAACAATTTAACAAAATTAAAAAAAAAATCAAATTAAAAAAAACAATGGAGAACCAAAAATTTCAAAAATCAGAAAAAAAATTTGTGCTGTCGGGGAACCCACGACAGGAAATATGGGTTCCTTATGTGATTTAATATTTCTGTCTCTCTCTCTCCCTCCCCCATCTTTTATAATGTTTACCAATTTTTTTCTATTTTTATCATTTTTTATCAATTTTTACAAATTTTTCTGCTTTTTCCTAATTTAGTAATAAATGAGAAAAATCCAATAAAATTAAAAACAAGTAATAAAAACCGAAATATAAAAAAAAATTAATTAATAAAAAAAATAAACAAATAAAAATCCAGAAGAAATCTGCAAAACTTCAAAAATCGAATTAAAAAGAAAATTTCAGATAATTTAAGGATTAGATGAGTAAAAAAATAAAACAAAAAAATTGTAAAAAATAATTAAACATCAAAAGAATATGGAAAAAAATAAGAAAAATGTCAGATAAAAATAAATAATAAGAAATTAAAAAATCAGAAAAAAACGTGGAAAAATCAGTAAAGAATAAATTAAAAAATCATAAAACAATAATTTTTAAAAGAAAACACAGAAGACAAATATTTCAAAATAATATAGAAAACTTTCTAAGGTTATAAAAATTTTAACAAAATTAAAATAAAAAAAATAAGTTCCTCCCTTAACCTCCCCCCTATTGTTTATAGTTTTCCCAATTTTTATACATTTTTTCCTATATTTCACTATTTTTTTCTGATTTCTCTGTTGTTCCTATTTTTGTCTATTTTTTCTTCTTTTCCCTATTTTTCAAAATTTTTTCTTATTTCACCGTATTTATCCGTATTTGTTCCTATTTTTCCGCATTTTTCTATTTTTCATTATTTTTTAAAACATTTTACTATTTTTCCCTATTGCACCTTTTTCTATATTTTCCCTATTTTTCTGAATTATTTCTTTTTTTCCCTATTTTTATGAAAAATAAAATTGCAAAATGCGCAAAAAAAGAAACTGAAAAAACGAGAAAAATAAAAAATTGCAAAACAAATCGCAAAAAAAAACAAGAAAATACAAAAGAAAAATTTAAAAAAATGAAAAAATTTAAAAATCGAAATAAATCGCAAAAAAATCGCAACAAAATTCCAAATAAATGGCAAAAAATCGAAAATAATCGTAAACAAATCAGAGGAATAAGAAAAAATTAGAAAAACATAGAAAACAAATGAATGAAATAGAAAAAAAAACAGAACAATGATAAAAAATGAGGAAAGATTAGAAAAAAACGTAAATCAATTTTTTTTTAAACACAAGACAAATATTTCAAAAAAATTAAAAAAGTAAAATAAAAAATAAAATAGAAAAAACCAGAAAAAAAGTTTGTGCGGTCGGGGGAAACCACTTCAGGAAATAAGTTCCTCACTCTCTCTCTATCCCCCCTTATTTTTTATAATTTTCCCTATTTTTCCTAATTTTTTCCTATATTTCCCTATTTTTTTCTAATTTCTCTGTTTTCCTATTTTTTCTTATTTTCTTTATTTTTCATTATTTTTTCTTATTTCCGTATTTGTTCCCATTTTTCCGTATTTTTCTATATTTTTTTCTATTTTTCATTATTTTTTAAAACATTTTACTATTTTTCCCATTTTTCTCAATTGTATATTTTTCCTTATTTTCCCCTATTTTATATCTATTTTCAATATTTTACCGTATAATTTCTTTTTTTTCTATTTTGAACCATTTCTTTTTTTTTTTTAATTTTCTCTATAGTTCCACATTTTTCCCTGTTTGTCCCTATTTTGCTTTCCTATTTCACATTATTCATCCCTACTTTCCCTAGTTTTCTCTATTTTTCCCTATTTTTTCTTTTTTTTGCTTACTTTTCCATTATAAAATTGCAATAATTTCGTTGTACGCGTCGGCGTCGCATTCAATATTCATCCAGTATATCCAATTTCAGTGGCGTAGATAACTTTTTCCCTGGGCCCCCCCCAGGTAATGAAACTCTTTAGACTATATGTTTCTACATTTTATATATTTTATTTCTTTTTTTTGTGCTATTTTTGGTATCCTTGGGGGGTAATTACTCCCTTTACCCTCCCCATATCTACGACCTTATCTAATTTATGATTCTACCGATCTTGCAAAATAACCAATCCAAATTTACCGGTTTCTACATGGCAAATTTATCGCCTTGGGCATTTTAGATTTGGCAACACTGCACTTGACTGTCCGTCTGCTCGTAGCTGAGCCATTTACTGGATTTATTTTATTTTTAATGAACGTAAAGTGGGTTTTTGATGTGTTTACAGTAGTGGAAAGAAAAAATCGTTTTAACTGTATGTTCAGGTCACGATTTAGTGACCCCGGCATATTTTATTTAATAACAAGTTCTATTAAGTTCCCAGAAAAAATAATAATACTACAAATCTACCTGTTACACAACTAAACATAAAACCCTAAAATTACCTTGTTAGAAATATTTTAACCGTTTTTTTTTTCAAGAGGTCACTTGTTTTATGTGACATAACTTTAATAGAACCAGTTCTATAAAAAAAATAACCCCAATTTATACAATTTTAAAACCACGTCTATGATAAGGAAAAATTGCCAACTAGTATCAAAACGTTACAAAGTAGTTAATAGTAAGAATTTAATTATAATAAAAATAGAAAACAAGATTTGTAACCAACCAGTCTGATGCTATATAAGATGTTACTAGTTGCTAATTATTAGAATCTTTGGTGCACAAAGTGAAACCTGATTTTACACGACTATTTATAAATCATCATCGTAGAGTGCCAATTAACATATTTGTTTTTCTAATTGTTATTAATAATTTATAACAGAAATAATTTTTGCTGTAATAAAATTTTTTGTAGACGTTGGTTGAAGTGTTAGACAGAACCGTTCTATTATCTTTAGATTTTTTTTTATAGTTGTGTTGAGTGACTCCAGCTACAGCCAGTGAGAGGTCATTCTTTTGATGGACTTGTTCAAACAGGCGCACCTTATTTTGAAAATACCTTTTCTTTTATCGTTTGCCTTATAATTTGTGTTTAAACAATTTAATAAATAGACAAGTTTGTCAGAGTTGGTTTAAAAAAAATATATGAAAATATAAAAAAAAATTAAGAATGTGCAATAATTACCAATACGAACTTGTAATACGTGTAAATTTGTCATGGGCCACCCCTATAACTTTTAAATGGATTAATAGATTTATAAAAAAATTTGGTCGAGTATAGTATATATTTTACTGAGGCCCAATAGCCTCAGTATTAGTTTCGTGATGGCGCAAAAATTTCTTACCCCCACTTTTTATCACTTTTTTCGACGTTTCCGAGTTCCCGGAGTCCGAAAATACAAAAAAAAATCCTGTCCGAACGTCTATCTGTCTGGATGTAAACACTGTAACTTTTGAACGAAAGCTCAAATCGAGTTCCGGTTTTCACTTTACCTAGTTATTTTGTCCAAGGAAAACCTCTACTGAATTTGAGCAGGATCGGACAGGCCCTTCCGGTACCCATCATACAAATTAAATTAGTTTGCATAGGAAAACTTTTTTCCAATTTAAATTTTTAGAACAAAATGTCAAAATGTCAAACGAAGTTTACGAAATGTTGCAGAAATTATTGACACATTGTTAGATTTTGGCGATTTTTTTCAGTTTTTTTTGGGGCTTTTTTAAAAAAATTTTTATTTTTTTCGGTATTATCTTTCATTTTTTATCAAATGTTTTTGTTTTATTTTTTCCTGTTTTCTCATTATTCTGTTTTGTTTTTTTTTCTGGTTTTTTCTGTTTTTTTTTTTTCGATTTTTTTCTCATTGTTCTGTTCTGTTTTTTATTTCTTGTTCTTTTGTTTTCTTATTTTTTGTAATCTTATAATTATTTTATAAAAAGAGACTTTTTCTGTTTTTTTTTTTCTGTTTTCTGTTTTTTTTTCTGTTTTTTTTTTTCTGTTTTTTATCTCATTGTTCTGTTCTGTTTTTTATTTCTTGTTCTTTTATTTTCTAATTTTTTGTAATCTTATTTATTTTATAAAGACTTTTTCGTTTTTTTTTTCTGATGTTTTCTGTTTTTTTTTTTAGTTTTTTCGATGTTTTCTAATTTTTTGTCTTTTTGTCATTGTTTTTTCTTTTTTTCTATTTTGTTTTTTTTTTCTGGTTTTTTCTTTTTTTTTTCCGATTTTTTTCTCATTGTTCTGTTCTGTTTTTGATTTTTTGTTCTTTTGTTTTCTAATTTTTTGTAATCTTATAATTATTTTATAAAAAGATACTCTTTCTGTTTTTTTTCTGTTTTCTGTTTGTTTTTTTTTTAGTTTTTTTCGATGTTTTCTAATTTTTTGTCTTTTTGTCATTGTTTTATCTTTTTTTCTATTTTGTTTTTTTTTCTGGTTTTTTCTTCTTTTTTTCGATTTTTTTCTCATTGTTCTGTTCTGTTTTTTTATTTCTTGTTCTTTTGTTTTCTAATTTTTTGTAGTCTTATAATTATTTTATAAAAAGAGACTATTTCTGATTTTTTCTGTTTTTTTCTATTTTTTTCTGTTTTTTTTTTTAGTTTTTTCGATGTTTTCTAATTTTTTGTCTTTTTGTAATTTTTTTATCTTTTTTTCTATTTTTTTTCTGTTTCTTTTTTGTTTTCTAATTTTTTCATATTCCTTTGATTAATATGGAATAATTGAAAAAAATCAGTAATAAATCAGAAAATTCCATTAAAATTAAAAATAATAAAAAACCGAAATATTTAAAAAAAAAATAATACAAAAAAAATCAAATAAAAATCTAGAAGAAATCTGCAAAACTTTAAAAATCGAATTAAAAAAAAATTAAGAAAATTTAATCGTTTTTGAGTTATAAACAGGGACAGACGAACAGACATACAGACGAACAAACATACAGACGAACAGACATACAGACAGAAAGAACCGTATTATAAGACTTCTCTACAGTTTCGGGTTTAGAAGTCAAAAAATTGTAAAAATTGGAAAAAATGGGGAAATAGGGAAAAATAAGGAAAAATAGGGGTACAAATTACAAGTAGAAATGTGTTTTATTATAAACGATGTCGAATGTCGTTTTAACTATTTGGAATTTACTATACTGGGTGATTTTATTTTATTTTTTTTTTTAGTTAAGAAATTTTGATATACACTAATAGTGTTATAATATAATAATATAATAATATAATAATATAATATAATATCTTTCTTATAATTTTATTATTTTTTTTAATTAACTTTATTTTAATACAAATATATTGGGTAATATTATTTTAATTTTTATTTAGTTAAAAATTTTTGATATACACTAAGAAAAGCGTTATATTATAATTTTGTTTTTTTTTGTTTTTTTTTTTATTACCATTATTTATTACAAATTCATTTTTTATTTTTTTATTATTATAAATTGTATCATATGTAGTATTATTATTTGTATGAAAATGAATGTTTTTCATGAGATTGAGTGTATAAATTCTGATTGTGGTTTTGTTAGTTACGAAGTTATTACACATAGCTAAGGTAATTTTGTAATAAACCTTTATAAGAAAGAAGAATAGCCGGGAGGGAGATAGACCGTAAGAGTATGGCCGGACCATGAGCTATTAGCTGCACGCGAGACGTTAGCAAAGAAAATGAAATACACTAAAACGTATATATAAATAAATACTTTATAAAGACAGTGCCGTCAAAATAATTAACAATTATATTATTTAAAATATATAAATGATAAAAATTTCAAAACAAATGAAGTTCCTTAACGCTGCTTGCAGTATGAGTTAACTGGCAGAAAGCGTCACGTAATGAAAAAGCGTTATGCCCTCTCCAGGGGAACTTACCTTTCTTTATCTTTCTACAATTTTTTCGTATTTAGAATTTTTTATATCATTTAGAATGATTATTAGAGAGAGAGAGCCAGAGAGATTTTTTGTTTTTTTTTTAATTCTGCTTTCCAATTTTTTTTTCAGTTTTTCTTTTAACGATTATTACCGATTTTTTTGTCATTTATGCGATTTATTTCAATTATTTTGAATCCTTTAATTTTTTCCGTTTTTTTTTTATGATTACAATTGTTTCCGGTTTTTTGTTTGTCCTTTGTTTTTTTTGAGATATTTTTCGGTATTTTTTTGTTTTTTCACTTTTCCGTATTTTACAATTTTATTTATCATTTTTTCCTAATATTTTTCACTTTTCCAACGTTTTTGTTTTTTTCTTATTTTTCCGGTTTTTCCAATTCTTCTAAATTTTTTTCGTTTTATCTCATTTTTCGATTTTTTGTTTTTTATTTTTTTCTGAATTTTCTAATCTTTCCTAATTTTTTTCTCATTCTGTTTTTTTTCTCTATTTCATTCATTTGTTTTCTATGTTTTTCTCATTTTTTCTTATTACTTTGATTTTTTACGATTATTTTCGATTTTTTTGGGATTTTGTTGTAATTTTTTCCGTTCTTTTGCGATTTATTTCAATTCTTTTCAAACTTTTAATTTTTAAAAAACAAATGTTGTAGTTCCTTGTTTTTTTTTGCGATTTTTTATTTTTCTCGTTTTTTCCGTTTCTTTTTTTTCCGTATTTTGCAATTTTGTTTTTCATTTTTGTGATTTTTTCAATTCCTCTAAAACGTGAGAAGTTTTGCTTATTTTTTGTTTTTGTTTTTCACTTTTTTTCTGATTTTTCTTTCAATTTTTTCGATTCTTTTAATTTTTTCTGATTTTTTTCTCGATTTTTTCTTTTTTTTTTCATTATTCTGTTTTTTTCTAATTCTTTCTTTTGTTTTCTATTTTTTTCTCATTCATTTTTACTCCTCAGCGATTATTTTTGTGATTTTTTGCTTAATTTGCGATTCATTTAAATTCTTTTGAATTTTTCAATTTTTTCGATTCTTATAATTTTTCTCGTGTTTTTCTCATTTTTTTAATTTTGTTTTTTATTCTGGTTTGTCTCAATTTTTCTGATTTTTCCTCATTTTTTCTCATTCTGTTTTTTTTTTTATTTTTTCTTTTGTTCTCCAATATTTTTCATTTTTTCTTATTCCTCTGATTTTTTCTGTCGTTTTTTGATTTTGTTCATTGTTTTTTATTTTTCTGTTGTTTTTTGAATTCTTTGAAGTTTTTTCTAATTTTTGTCGATTTTGTCGATTTCTTTCGATTTTTTCAGTTTTCCGTTTTTTATGTCATTTTAAAATTAAAGTGAAAAAATAACGTAAGGAATTTCGTTTTTATCCTCATTGTTCTATTTTTTCTTATTCCTCTGATTTTTTCGTTTTCTTTTTTCTATTTTTTCATTCTTCTTCAGATTTTGTCGATTTTGTTGATTTCTGTCGATTTTTTTTGAGATTTCCGATTTTTTTTCTGATTTTAAAATTAAAAGTGAAAAAATAACGTAAGGAATTTCGTTTTTTTCTCATTGTTGTTTTTTTTACAAATTTTTTCTCATTTTTATTTTTCTCATTCCTCAGATTTTTTCCTGTTGTTTTTTGATTTTGTTCATTGTTTCAAATTTTTCTGTTTGTTTTTTGAATTCTTTGAAATTTTTTCTAATTTTTGTCGATTTTGTCGATTTCTTTCGACTTTTTCAGTTTTCCGTTTTTTATGTCATTTTAAAATTAAAGTGAAAAAATAACGTAAGGAATTTCGTTTTTTTCCTCATTGTTCTATTTTTTCTTATTCCTCTGATTTTTTCGTTTTCTTTTTTCTATTTTTTCATTCTTCTTCAGATTTTGTCAATTTTGTTGATTTCTGTCGATTTTTTTTGAGATTTCCGATTTTTTTTCTGATTTTAAAATTAAAAGTGAAAAAATAACGTAAGGAATTTCGTTTTTTTCTCATTGTTGTTTTTTTTACAAATTTTTTCTCATTTTTATTTTTCTCATTCCTCAGATTTTTTCCTGTTGTTTTTTGATTTTGTTCATTGTTTCAAATTTTTCTGTTTGTTTTTTGAATTCTTTGAAATTTTTTCTAATTTTTGTCGATTTTGTCGATTTCTTTCGACTTTTTCAGTTTTCCGTTTTTTATGTCATTTTAAAATTAAAGTGAAAAAATAACGTAAGGAATTTCGTTTTTTTCCTCATTGTTCTATTTTTTCTTATTCCTCTGATTTTTTCGTTTTCTTTTTTCTATTTTTTCATTCTTCTTCAGATTTTGTCAATTTTGTTGATTTCTATCGATTTTTTTTGAGTTTTCCGATTTTAAAATTAAAAGTGAAAAAATAACGTAAGGAATTTCGTTGTTTTCTCATTGTTGTTTTTTTTTTTACAAATTTTTTCTCATTTTTATTTTTCTCATTTTTATTTTTCTCATTCCTCTGATTTTTTCATTTTTTTTTGTTGTTTTTTGATTTTGTTCATTGTTTTTTTATTTTTTCTGTTGTTTTTTAAATTCTTTCAGCTTTTTTCTATTTTTTTCCCATTATTCATCAGATTTTTCCGTTTTTTGTCGATTTCTTTCGTATTTTTTCAGTTTTCCGATATATTTTTTTTCTCATTTTAAAAATAAAAAGTAAAAAAATTACGTTTTCTGTTTCGAATCAACAAACTGTTTTGGCATTACAACATATTACAACTCTGTATATATGTTGACCCTGTTAATTTCGTTAATTGGCACCCTAAAAATTAAGTATATCAAAAAGAGAAACTCCATAAAGAGATCCATATCGCTACTAGTGATCATCTATAAAAGGCTTTACGAAACGGGTCTACTTCTTTGTCCAAATTGGCAACAACGTTTTTATTTTTTTTTACATCGTTAATTTTTTTTTTTATCAATTTGGTCATCGTTAAAATTTAGTAGAGATTAAAAATTGGAAAAATGATTCATTTTAACTAAATAAATAAAAAAAAATAGTCAAAATTAAATTAAAACAAGTACCTAAATTTATAAACATTCAACAATTATACTTTTAAAGTAGCGAATGAGTATATATATTTTTTTTTTGTGGTACTTTTAATGATGTTGTCTTAAAAAGAAATGTTCGAAGGTGTTAGTCAGAATTTCGGAATGGTAGTAGTATCTCGTCAGTCGATCACTATCGAATTTTGGTAGTCCTAATTACAATTTTAAATCGACCTTATCACGAATCGATTATATCAATTTGGGTGGTCCTTCTTACTACCTCTATCTTCACATTTCGAATGGAGATTTCATTTGATTAAGCAATTTTTTTTTTTTTTTAATTCGAACGATTATACTTGTCTCTTATATGTAATTCAAGAAGCGAAAAACCTTGAACACATAAATAGTTTATCATCTTCAGGCATGTAAAACCAGTGACCATAAACAGTTTGTAAACATTTCTAATCTATTTACATGTAATAAAATAGTCTATTTATGGTCTATTTAAAAACCAGGAGGAGCGATTTGAATTTAAGTTGGCAATTCTGTAGGCTTCTCATTGGTCAGTTTGCAGTCAGTTTCACAGAGCAAATTTTAGCATTAACTGATAATTGACATTGACAGTTTTGACATTTTATAATTTATTATTATTTTTAGTTCTATTATTGCTTTTGTCCTTTTGTTATTTCATCAGTTTTAGTTAGTTTTCCACTCTATTTCGTTAAAAAAAAAATAGTTCTTTTTAGAACTCAGTAAGCAATTTCTGCAATTATGGATCCTTATCCCTCTACTCCTACCACAGATATATATAATATAATATATTTCTAGATAGCTAAAGGTATAGCAGTTTCCATAGGCCAAAGTGTGCCAAGAGTTGTCTACCGGACAATGCTGCTCATGCGCAGTTTAACTATTTTTTAGTTGCAGTGATGCCAATATATATGAATTTGGTATTGTTGTTGAAGACTTCCTGATTTGTATTTAAATAATAAAATCAGGAAATCTACTTACATTTCAAAATACTATGGCAACACTGTAAACTTCATGTTGATTTTAATGTCAATAATTAGAGATTAGAAAGAATTGAAAAAAAAAATAAAAATAAACATAAAAAAAATAGAAACTCATAAAAATGAAAAGAAAACGAGAGATTATTAAAACATTCGAAAAAATTTGAAAAAAAATCTAGAAAAATCAGAAAAAATTTAAAAGTTTGAAAAAAAAATTGAGAAAGAAATTAGAAAATATTGGGAAAAAATAACATTGTAAAATACGGAATAAACGCAAGAAATCAAAAAATATCACAAAATTTCGCAAAACAGTCGCAAAAAACCAAAAAGAAAACGTAAATTATCATAAAAAATCAAAGAAATAAGAAAAATTGTAAACGAAAAACATAGGAAAAAACAGAACAATGAGAAAAAACCGAGAAAAAATCGAAAAATATTTTTAAAAAAATCAGAAAAATGACAAAAAATCGAAAAACATCACAAAAACCAAGAAACCGGAAACAACTGTAACCATAAAAAATGAAAAAATTCAAAAAAATTGACATAAGTTGCAAATAACAGAAAAAAATCTGAAAAAAAAATTTAAAAAAAAAACAAACACTTTGGAAAAAATTGAGAGAGAAAAATGAAAAATTAAATTATAAAATTCGGAAAAAACCTAAAAATACGATAAAAATCGCAAAAAACGAAAAAAAAAAAACTTGAAAAAACGCAAGAAATCGAAACATTTCACAAAACATCGTAAAACAATCGCAAAAAAACGCAACAAAATCACAAAAAAATGACAAAAATATCGCAAAAAATCAATAAAACAAAAAAATGAGAAAAAAAGAATAGAAAAACAGAACAATGAGAAAAAATGAGAGATTAGAAAAAATTGAAAAAAAATAAAAAAAAGTAAAAAAATAAAAATGAAAAAAAGAGAAATAATTAAAACAATCGAAAAAACTGAAAAAAAAAACAAATACTTTGAAAAAAAGAAAAAAAATTGAGAGAGAAATTAGAAAATATTGGGAAAAAATGAAAAATAAAATTGTAAAATAAAATATAAATATTACCATAAAAAAATCAAAGGAATAAGAAAAAATGAGAAAAAATTAGAAAACGAAAAAAATTGAAAAGAAAATCAGAACAATGAGGAAATATTTGAAAAAAAATCGAAAAAAATTAGAAAAAAAAAACTGAAAAAAAAAATCAGAAAAATGAGTGAAAAGCGAGAAAAATCGAAAAACGTCTCAAAAACAAAAGAACAACCAAAAAACAACTGTAAGCATAAAAATGAAAAAATTCAAAAAAATTCAAAAAAATTGACATAAGTTGCAAAAATCAGAAAAAAACCGAAAAAAAAAATTAAAAAAAAAACCAAACACTTTGGAAAAAATTGAGAGAAATTAGAAAATTTTGGGAAAAAATGAAGTTTATATATCGGCAAATTAAGATGAAAAAATCGATTTTTTAGAAGTTTCCTAACGCGGTTTGCGGTAGGATTTAACGATCAGAAATTGTAACGTAACGAAAAATAGAGATGTTGAAAAAGTAACTATTCGGTCTTTAATAACGATTATTAATTTAACCTAATTGATTACTATGGTTATTTTTGCATGATCGGTAGAAAAAGTAGATTATGACGCCGAAACGTACATTAAAATTGTATAACGCAAAAATAAGAAAATATAAAAACAAAATAGGGAAAGAAAAATAGTGAAAAAATGGAAAAACTACGAAAAAATAACAAAAAAATCAGAAAAAATTGGGAAAAATTAGAAAAAATTGAGAAAAATACAAGAAGGGACAAATAGGGGAAAATCCGAAAAATAGAGAAAAATAATGAAAAATGGGGAAAATAAAGTAAATAAGAGTAAATATTAAAAAACAAGAAAAATGTAGAAAAATAGAAACAAATAGGGAAAAATAGAGAATACAGAAAAAATAGTGAAAAATTGGAATAACTAGGAAAAAATTGAGAAAAATGGAAAAAAGTTCTAAAATGTAGAAAATAGGGAAAAATACATACAAAGAGGGGAAAATAGAAAAAATAATAAAATTAAAAATAAATAGGAAAAAATAGGAGAAATAGAGAAAATAGGGAAAAATGGGAAACATGGGGGAAATATAGGGATAAATTGGGAAATATAGGGAATAATGGGAAAAATACTGAAAAACAGATACAAGTAGGGAAGAATATGGGAAAATAGAGAAAAATTGAGAAAGAGGAAAAAAAGGTAATATATAGAAAAAAATAGAGAGAAATGAGGAATAATAGAAAAAATAGGAAAAAATTATTAAAAACAAGAAAAATGGAAACCCGTACATAAAAAATTATTATGTAATATGGGGGGGGGGGGGTGGCACAAATTTAATTGAAATTATTGAGATTTTGTAAACCGTTATAGTTAACTGGATTGGTTAACTGGAAAAAAGATGTGTATTTTTAAGACGAATTTAATGATTTTTTCAAAATTTAAATATCAGAACCGGTTTCAAAAATATTTCGAAAAACCGAAATTGACGATTTTCGTTTTATTTATTTAGCACCTTAATTTTTAAAGATAGAAAAAGCTTTTTTTATTGAAGGGCAAATACCGCATAACAATTCAATTTTTCTAAATAACGTTTCGTCTTTGAAGAACCACCCTCAACTATTTTTTTAAATATTGACCTTTATTTTTTATTTCATTTTTAAAATCCTCATTTTTTTCTCTGTTCAGTCATGTAGACTACTTAATTTTTTTATTAGATTTGTAGGTACTTTTTGAATTTTTCCAAGTACGGTCCTGTTTATTTTTAACCTGAAAATATAGAATTATAAAAGATCTTGAACAAAAGGGCAATTTCAGTAATTCATACAGAATAAAAATCATTCATAATGACTATTTAGTGCAACAGGACCGTACTTAAAAAATTTTCTAAAGTACATTTCATTGTCGAAACCTAATAAAAAAATATTAATTTCAAAAATGAAATAAAGAGTACAGGTCTGTATTAAAAAATAGTTGAGAGTCTAAGACGAAAAAAAATTGTTTGCGCTATATTAAGCGATATTTGGCCTTGAAAAAAAATTTATAAAAGATTTTTCTATTTTAAAAATCATCAACTTTTTCCAGCCGGACCTGATATTTTAATTTTGAGAAAAATCAATCAATAAATCTTAAAAATACTTTTACGGTTTATGAAATCTTAATAGTGGTCAATTAAATTTGAGCCACCCTATATACGTATACATATGTGTTCCAAAGATTTTGCATATAAAAAAATATTTTATTATTGATTTTTGAAAAAAAAAATATTCTTGTTAAAATGGAATACAGGGTGGTGAAAATTTCACTAAAAATATGCGGGATGATTTTCATAATAATTGATAAAAACCAAAATTGCACAATTTTTATTTTTGCTTTATTTGGGACGACATTTTTATTTTATTTTCAAAAAAAAATTCAATTTATTAATATTCGTTTATTTTATTAGACAAAAAATACAGTATTGGGTTTTCTAATCTTATTTTAATTTTTAAATATATTTGTCTATAAGGTGGTCGAATCGTGAATTGAAAGAAAAAATCCAGGCCACACTACAAGTTAGATAAAAAAAAAAAAAAAACTAAAGAAATAAAAAAAAACGTCCAAGGTGCAGGACGCCATATATCGACAAAAAGCAATTCTATTAATTGTTACAACCCAACCTTAATTTAATGATAATTTAATCCAAATACGAATTACCTATCTTAATTGTTACATTTCTATGAAAGCGATCCAACTAGTTTACCAGTGACGTTACAGAAATTATTACAGCAAAAAACGAGGCGAAGCCGAGTGAAATAAAATAGAAAATTTAATAAAGAAATATTAAAATAAAATCAGCTTATAGTAAAGAAAAATAAACAAACAGATTTACAGAAAATGGATTTTTTTAATAAAAAACAAAGCAATTTCTATTTTTTTACAAATCAAAGTGAACATGAAATTAACAATTTTTTGATAATATTAAAACTTTTTAGGACATACTGTATAAAGGATAAAAAATTGGGTCTCAGTATTTTGTAGTTTTTTATTATATAAGATTTGCCATTGTTGCCAGATTCTGTAAGAAAGACGAGAAATCAAAGTATGGATATGCTACATTTATTTTTTATTGTATGGTAATTTTTCATATGTTAAGATTTTAATAAAAAATAATTATAAGAAAAAAAGTAATATACATAATTAGCAAGAAAGTAGTATGTTGGTAATAAACAATTTTTATTGTTTGTGGTTAAATACAAAACGATTTTTTTTAAATTTTTCTTATTTTTATAATTTATTAAATTTTTGAATTTATTTTAAAGATTTTTCTAACTTTTGGAAATTTTTGATAATTTTTGAGTATTTACATTTTTTGGATTTTTTTGAAATTATTTAATTAAATTAATTTTGATTATTTTAAAATGTTTAATTTTTTAATATATTTTTTTAATCTTGAAATTTAAACTTGAAATTATCAGAATTGAGTTTTGTTGTTTTTAATTTTTATTTAATTTTTTAAATTGTTGAAATTTTCGTAATTTTAAAATTTTTAGGTTTTTTTTTAAACTTGAATCTTGAAATATTCGGAATTATTAGTTATGACTATTTAATTTTTGACCTTTTTAAAAATTTTGAATTTTAATGCCTTTTTAAAAATTTTATAATTTTTCGAAATATTTGTTTTGGTTTTCAAATTTTTGAAAGTATTGATTCTTTTTAACTTGTTGAAATATTCGTATTTTTCGAATTTTGAATTTTTTTTAACTTATTGCAATTTCTAAAACTTGAATTTTGATGTTTTTTTAAATTTTTAATATTTTTTTTTCGAAATATTTAGAGATTTCAAAATATTTCAGTTTTGAAGTTTTTTCAACTTTTTAAAACTTGAAAATTTTTGATATTTTTGAATTGTTGAAACTTTGAGTTGGTTTTTCGAATTTTTAATATAATTTCAAAACTTGAATTTTCATATTTTTTCATATTTTTAATATTTTTTTTATGTTAATTAGTTTTGAAGTTTTTTCAACATTTTGAAACTTTGATATTTTTGAAATGTTGAAATTTTGAGTTGATTTTTCGATTTTTTGATATTATTGATTTTATTTTTTGATATTATTGATTTTTTTTTAATTATTGAAATTTTCGTATTTTCGAATTTTGATTTTTTTTTAACTTTTTGCTTGAAACTTTTTGCTTGAAATATTTTTAATTATTAAGTTTAGATTTTTGATATTTATTAAACTTTTTATATTTTCGTAATTTTAAAGTTTTTTTGACCTTTTTGAAACTTTTGAAAGAATGGGAATTATTTCGCTGTTTTGAATTTATAAAATTGTCAAAATTTTTGACTTTTGATCTTTTTTTTAATTTTGGACTTGATATATTTTTTTATTTTTTAGATTTTTTTTTAAATATTTATAATTGATGAAATTTTTGAGTTTTGACAAGTTTAAAAAAAAAGCAAATATCTTTTTGAAATGTATTTAAGTTTTCGAAATTTTTAAAATTATTGATTTTTTTTTAATGTAAATTTCCTAATTTTGAAGTTTTTTAAAATTGAAACTTGAAATTTTCCGAATTATTAATTTCATTTTGAATTTTTTTTATGCGATTAGTTTCGGTTAAAAAATCATCATCAGGCCATTATTTAAGTACCAGGCGAGAAAAATTATCATAAAATTATAAAACTGTCGTAATATTTGAAGTTTCTTAAACTTTTTAAAATTTTTGGAAATTTTTGAAATTTTCCCAATTTTTGAGATTTGATTTTCTTTTCATTTTTGATTTTTATTTTTCACATTTTTATAATTCAGGAAATTTTCGAAATATTTGAGTTTTGATTTTGAAGTTTTTTTGAACAATTGGAAATTTTATTTTTTCAACTTTTTAAAATTTGAAACTTTTAAAATATTCGTAATGAATTTTTGATGTTTTTGATTTTTTAATATTTTTTTTTATTTTGCTGTTTATTTTGTGTAAATTTGAAACACTTTTCGTAGCTTCTTTTTTCGATACGCCTCTGTTTGTGGTTAAATAGAAAACGATTTTGTGGCTGTATATGTGGCCGTATGTATGGAAGCGCAACATGCGCATTTCCAACAAAGCAATTCATGTTACGACACCATCTTACACCCTATAAGGTTTTATGGAATTCTTTCTATAAGGAAAAATCGCTTGTTCTGATTGGCCTGGCCTCCAATGAATATTCACTTTTACGGTAATATCGTTTTGTTTTCACTAATAATAAAAAAAAATGTTTAAATCTCAGATTGGTTTCAAGGATTTTTCTGCACGTGTTAGGTAACAATATTTTTTTACACCCTGTAAATAACCGAAACTGAAATAATTATTTTAATTGTTAGGTAGGAAATATATTACAAAATCCAAATATAAGCTGTTAATTTGTTTCAAAACAATAGAGAACGTTATAATTAATTATTAAAAGAAAACATTTTCCCATGGATTTTAAATGACTAATTAGAAAATCTAAGTTTATTTTTTTCTTGAATTATATTTATTATGCATTTATTAATTGCTAGGAATGGATGTAAAAAAAAAATAAAAACAAAAAAATGTAAAAAAGTAATAATTTCAGAAATCAGAAAAAATGTCGAAAAATCAGTAAAGATTAGAATCATCATAAAACAAAAAAAAAAACAAATTCTCGATCAATCAATCAAATTTTTTTTATAATTTCCCTCTAGCTATTTTAACATAAAAAAATTAAATTCACAAAAAATTGCAAAAACAATTGTAAATATTTGGATGAATTGAAATAAATAAAAAAAAAAACAGCGGAAAAAGAAAAAATGAGAGAAAATAAGAAAACAAAAGAAGGAAATAGAAAAAACCCAAAGAAAAAAAAATAACAAAAAAAAATCAGAAAAATGAAAAGAAACTGAGAAAGAATCAGAAAACAACAGAAAGAAAAATAAAAACAAACAGAACAATGAGAAAAAAATTATAAAATATTGAGAAAAAATAAGAAAACCAGAAAAATGATAAAAAATCAGGAAACACGCAAAAAAACGAAAAAGTCGCAAAAAAGCAAAAAAAACCGCAAAAACAATTGTAACCATAAAAGAATCGAATAAAATCAGATGAGTAAAAAAAAAATAAAAACAAAAGAAAAAGTACCAAAAAAACCGAATAATACAAAAAATAAGGAAAATTTAGAAAAAATCTGAAAAAAAAAACAAAAAATAAAAAATCTGAAAAATATATTATGTTCATTAATTGATAGGAATGGTTTTTTTTTAAATAAATAGTAATTAAATGAAAAAAAAATTAAAAAATAATTAAACATGAAAAAAGAAAAAAATAATAATTCTAAAAATCAAAAAAAATGTCGAAAAATCAGTAAAGATTAGAATAATCATAAAACAAAAAAAAAATCATAAATTCTCGAGTTATGCAGAGAAAACTAAAAATGCTATTTTTGGTTTTTTACCCATACAGTTTTTATTTAAAAAAAATTGAAAAAATAGATCAGGAAAATTTTATTGTATACCAAATTTGCTACAAAAGTGTACTAATAAATCTTTAATACGACGTTTCGTGTCTTAACGGCCACCATCAAGTTATTTTTTTAATATGGACCTGTTTTTTTTATTACAAAAAATTGATGGACCATTAAAATTCAAATTCATCACACTTTCACGACGTTTTATCCGAAATAACTAAAATCATCAGTGACAATAGTTTTTAATTATGGTTCCCTTCCAGTTTTTATTTAAATTTTTCTCATTAATTGCTGACAATATAATAAAAAAAATTGTAGTATCTAAAAAAAAAAGAAGTTTGTGAGCGAGTAATAAAAAGTGGTACCAATGTGGCATTCTTTGGCATCATTTTAATTTTAGTTAAAAATTGCATTTTCAAATTTAATAGGAAAATGCATTGTTGCTTTTTGCAAAATACGAATGAAAAAAAATGCATAAAAAAATACACTATTGCATTTTAAAAATTCGATAGAATAAATGCACATGTTTTTTCCAAATTCGATAAAAAAAAAATGCATTGTTGCCCTTTCCAATTCCGATAGAAAAAATTCATTGTTGCTTTTTCCCAATTTGATAAAAAAAATGCACTGTTGCATTTTCCAAATCCTATAGAATAAATGCATTCCTGTTTTTTTTTCAAATTTGATAAAAATAATGCATTGTTGCTTTTTCTAAATCCGATAGAAAAAAACGCATTGTTGCTTTTTGTAAAATACAATTGAAAAAAATGCATTGTTGTCTTTTCCAAATCCGATAGAAAAAATTAATTGTTGCTTTTTCCCAATTTGATAAAAAAATACACTGTTGCATTTTCCAAATCCTATAGAATAAATGCATTCTTGTTTTTTTCCAAATTCGATAAAAAAAATGCATTGTTGCCGTTTCCAAATCCTATAGAAAAAAACGCATTGTTGCTTTTTGTAAAATGCAATTGAAAAAAAAATGCATTGTTGACTTTTCCAAATCCGATAGAAAAAATGCATTTTTACTTTTTCCAATTTGAAAAAAATGCACTGTTGCATGTTCCAAATCCAATAGAAAAAAAGCATTGTTGCCTTTTCCCAATTTGATAAAAAAATACACTGTTGCATTTTCCAAATTCGACATAATAAATGAATTCTTATTTTTTCCAAATTCGATAAAAAAAACGCATTGTTGCTTTTTGTAAAATACAATTGAAAAAAATGCATTGTTGTCTTTTCCAAATCCGATAGAAAAAATTCATTGTTGCTTTTTCCCAATTTGATAAAAAAATGCACTGTTGCATTTTCCAAATTCGATAGAATAAACGCATTCTTATTTTTTTCCAAATTCGATAACAAAAATGCATTGCTGCTTTTTCCAAATCCGGTAGAAAAAAACGCATTGTTGCTTTTTGTAAAATACAATTGAAAAAAAAATGCATTGTTGCCTTTTCCAAATCCGGTAGAAAAAAAGCATTGTTGCCTTTTCCCAATTTGATAAAAAAATACACTGTTGCATTTTCCAAATTCGATAGAATAATAAGCATTCTTGCTTTTTTTCTAAATTTGCTTTATTTAAAAAATAATGTATTCAATTTTTGAAATTCTGATTTTCAAACTAAAAAATTATTTCTATTTTTTTTTTATATATATAAACATCAGATTTCTATAAAATTTGATTTAGATTAAAATTTTTAATTACTATTCCCACCAATTCTTATAAATTTTTCTCAAATTGCTGACAATCAAAAAAAAATATTGTATTATCTAAAAAAAAAAAGAAGAAGTTTGTGAGCGAGTAATTAAAAGTGGTACTAATGTGGCATCATTTTAATTTTAGTTTTTTTCAAAAATATTTTACAAAAAATATCAATATTATCCAAAAATTCGATTTTTTTTAAATTTATAATTCAATTTTTATACTAAAAATTGTTTTTTTTTTCTTTCTAAATTTGCTTTATTTAAAAAATATATACTGTCTGAAAATTCAATTTTTGAAATTCTGATTTTCAAACTAAAAAATTATTTCTAAATTTTTTTTTATATATACATCAGATTTCTATAAAATTTGATTTAGATTAAAATTTTTAATTACAGTTCCCTCCAATTTTTATAAATTTTTCTCAAATTGCTGACAATCTAAAAAAAATATATTATCTAAAAAAAAAAAAGAAGTTTGTGAGTGAGTAATAAAAAGTGGTACCAATGTGACATTCTTTGGCATAATTTTTTCCCAAAAAAAAAAAGTCATCTTCGTATTTGGTTATTCTCGTTGTATTTGGACGGACAAAAACAGAGAGAAAGAGAAAGAAAAATGTTGTCGACATGCCGTAGACCGGTCGACTGGTTTTAGGGAAGTTTTACAAAGTACCTCCATGAATTTTAATTCAGAGACTTATTGATTTAGTTTTTCCGGAAGCATATCTAATTTCTAAAAAAAATCTTGTAAGAAAATTTTATTACAACGAAAAAGATAGAAAGAGAGAGAGAGAGAGAATCGAGTGATGCCATAGGCAGTGAATTGTAAAAGATATAACGCCCACTGATTCACAACACTAACAATCTAAACCGAACCTTGTCGAATGCCCTCAAGCCTTTTACTTTACTATCTTACCAAAGCACCAACACAGGTAATTTATAATAGTTTCTTCGTGTCTCTAACGTTTCAAAACGGACTCGTACTTATAGAACATGGGCCACGAACTTCTTCCAATCAAAAAATAAATAAATCTATTTTTATTTGTTTATTCAATGTATCAATATTATTTCTAGTAACACCCTGTGTTATCTACAAATTAAATTAAATCCATAACGTTATCCATATCTCAAAAATGTGGTTCGAAATAAAACTCGAAGTCATGTACCACATAAATATTAAACAATATTAGAAAATAGCAACTAGTTTCGGATTCCAAGCCATCTTCAGGCCGAAATACGATTTGAGTACATTTAAAAATTTTTTCAAAATTAAACAATTATACATTGTTGAATAAAAAATTTCTAAAATGTAATCAACCGTATTATGGCCTGAAGATGACTTGTAAACCGAAACTAGTTAATATTGTTTAATTATATTTATGTGGTACGTGACTTCGAGTTTTATTTCATTTATTTTTTTATTGTTTATTTTAATCCGGATTATGAAATTTTAAATATTTTTGTTAGTTATTTTAAGTATAAATCTGTACAGTTCTCAGTGAAGGGTCTTGAAACAATATTTGGAATTTATGAATTTTTTTTCCAAAATTTATTTAGAAAAAAAATAAAATTGCAAACATTACAAATGTTATTAATTTATATTCAAATTTTAATGTATATATTAAAATGTTAATGATTTAAATTTAAATTTTAATAATTTATACAAAATTGTAATGATTTATATTCAAATTTTATTGATTTATATTAAAATTTGATTAATTTATATTCAAATTTCATTAATTTATTTTAAAATTTTAATGATTTATTTTAAAATTTTAATAATCGTCATTAAAATTTTATGATTTTCCTACAATTTTTAATAAACAGTAAAATTTTAATGATTTATATTAAAATTTTAATTCAAATTTCAATTATTTATATTCGAATTGTAATGATTTTAATTCAAATTTTTAATAACCTATATTCAATTTTATTGATATGTATTCAAATTTTAATTAATTTATTTTCAAGTTTTAATGATTTATATTCAAATTTTAATGATTTTTATTAAATTTTATGATTTTCATACAAATTTTAATAAACAGTAAAATTTTAATGATTTATATCAACTGATTTATATTCGAATTTCATTGATTTAGAACAAATTTTAATGATTTATTTGTATAAAATTTTAATGACTAATATCAAATTTTAATGATTTGTATTAAAATTTTAACGATTTATATCAAATTCTAATCATTTATATTATATAAAATTTTAATGATTTAAATTAAAATTTTAATGATTTAAATTCAAATTTAATTCATTTACATCCAAATTTTAATAATTTACATTCAAATTTTAATGAATTATATCAAACTTTAGTATTTTTATCATTTATATCAAATTCTAATGATTTATATTCAAATTGTAATGATTTTCATTAAAATTTTAATGATTTTCATTCAAATTTTATGATTTTCATTAAAATTTTATGATTTTCATACAAATTTTAATGATTTACATTCAATTTTCAATGAGTTACATCAAATTTTATTGATTTACATTCAAATTTTAATAATTTATATCAAATGATTTATATTCGAATTTCATTGATTTAGAACAAATTTTAATGATTTTTTTGTATAAAATTTTAACGACTAATATCAAATTTTAATGATTTGTATTAAAATTTTAACGATTTATATCAAATTCTAATCATTTATATTATATCAAATTTTAATGATTTGCATAACATTTAAATGATTTATGTCAAATTCTAATGATTTTTATCAATTTCTAATCATTTACACCATAATTTCAAATTTTAATGATTTAAATTCAAATTTTATTGATTTGTATTAAAATTTTAACGATTTTTATTAAATTTTAATAATTTGCATTCAAATTCTAATAATTTATATCAAATTCTGACAATTTGCATTTAAATTCTAATGATTTATATTAAGATTTAAAAAAAAAATTGAAAATTGAATCAATTTTGAAATATTGCATTGAGTAGTAAATCTTGATTTTTTTTTTATTTTATCTTCATTGAGATAACTTTAAGAACAAATAAAATAAAATAAAAAAATTAAATTAAGTACAATTCTGTACAAGTCTTAAACCAATTTTTTACTATTTGATGTGTTTTAATAATTATTTGAGCTCAAGTTTTTTTCTCCATTGGGGGATTCGTTGTACCACACCGAGTCCTGAGCATTAATTTAAAATTAAAACGAAGGAATTTTTGACATTTATGTTACCAAAAACTGACCACGAGTAATATTTGGTTATTGCCTATGGACTATTTTCGAGCCGTTTTCTCATTTCTTGTTTTCCCCTATCGCGGGCACTACAATGCGATGCCATTCCATAGTTTCGAGAAAAATAACACTCATTAGAAGTATGACAAGTTTTATGTGGCTGAAATGTACGAATCCGTGCCGTTATTTTTTATTTCTACCGCGTCGTTACAACGTTTCAATAGGAGTTCCTACACGTGAGCCATTGTCATGAATATCGTTTCTCTAGAATTTTGTACAAATTTATATACTAATTACACTAAGAGAAAAATATTTTTAATTAAAAAAAATATTTTCAGCTCCAGTTTTATTTTTAATATATAATTTTTTTAATATTTATATTTATACTCCGCCACTGTAATTATTAATTAAAATATTTGTAGAAATTTATTCCAAGCTCATTACACTAATTAATTTTTTTTTCTACTCATTTTTATTTTTAATATACAAATAATAATTTTTATACTCCGCTACTGTATTTATTAATTAAAAAATTATACCAAGCTAATTACCTCTTTAATATTTATTTTTATACTCCGCTACTGTAATTATTAATTAAAAAATTTGTAGAAATTTATTCCAAGCTCATTACACTAATTAATTTTTTTTTCTACTCATTTTTATTTTTAATATACAAATAATAATTTTTATACTCCGCTACTGTATTTATTAATTAAAAAATTATACCAAGCTAATTACCTCTTTAATATTTATTTTTATACTCCGCTACTGTAATTATTGATTAAAAAATTAGCAGAAATTTATACCAAGCTAATTACACTAAGAGAAAAATATCCTTAATTAAAAAAAATATCAGCTCCATTTTTACTATTAATATACAAATAACAGTTACATTTTTATACTCCACCACTGTATTTATTAATTAAAAAATTATTTCTATAAGAAAAAAATTACTTACGTGTAGCTTCCGTGGGTGTTATGACACTTGCCGTACCGACAGGGTTTCAGCTTACATTCGTCTTTGTCTTCTCTGCAGGACGCCCCTGTAAAACCAGGAGCGCACGTGCATTTATACGATTCGCCGACTGACGTGCATTCGGCTCCGTTTCGACATGGTTGCGACGAGCAATGGTCTTGTTTTTCGCAGTGTACCCCTAATAAAAAAAAATATATATATATAAATTACCAACCAAAAAAAAAATTCCCTAAATCTAGACATTTTTACAAGATTAAAAATTAACACAAAATATGGTAAAACTGTGTTAAATTTTAAATACAATTTATATTGGAGTTTTTGTCGAGCGCGTTGCCAATGTTTTCAAAAGTTTCCCTAAATCTGGGGATTTTTACAAGATTAAAAATGAACGAAAAAACGGTAAAACTGTGTTCGAATTTAAATACAATTTATATTAAGAGTTTTATCGAGCGATGTTGCCAGTGTCCAAAAATTTTTCTAAATCTGGGGATTTTTTATAAAATTAAAAATTAACAAAAAAAAAAATGGTAAAAGTATGTTAAAATTTAAATACAATTTATATTAGAGTTTTTATCGAGCAACGTTGCCAAAGTTTCCAAAAATTTTCCTAAATCTGGTACTTTTTCCAAGATTAAAATTAACAACAAAAAATGGTAAACTGTATTAAAATTTAAATATAATTTGTATTAAAGAGTTTTTATCGAGCGACGTTGCCAAAGTTTCCAAAAAATTGAATAAACCTAGGGATTTTTTATAAGATTAAAAAGTAACAAAAAAAAAATTGTAAAACTGTATTAAAATTTCAATACAATTTATATTAGGGATTATGCGAGCGACGTTGCCAAAGTTTCCAAAAAGTTTCCAGAAAACTGGAGTTTTTTTATGATTAAAAATTAACAAAAAAAAATGGTAAAAGTATGTTAAAATTTAAATACAATTTATATTGGTTTTTAACGAGCGACGTTGCCATAGTTTCCAAAAATTTCCCTAAATCTGAGGATATTTTATAAGATTAAAAATTACCAAAAAAATGGTAAAACTATGTTAAAATTTAAATAAAACTTATATAAAAGAGTTTTTATCTAACAACGTTGCCAAAATTTGCCAAAAATTTTTCTAAAGGGAATTTTTTATAAGATTAAAAATTAACAAAAAACAAATGGTAAAATTGTGTTAAAATTTAAATACAATTTATATGAGTTTTTATCGAGCGACGTTGCCAAATTTTCCAAAAAATTCCCTAAATCAGATTAAAATTAACAAAAAAATGGTAAATCTGTGTTAAAATTTAACTAGTAAATTAGTTTTAATCAAGCTACGTTGCCAAAATTTTCAAAAATTTTATTAAATCTGAAGATTTTTTATCAGATTAAAAATTAACAAAGAAACTGTACAAATATGTTAAAATTTAAATAGAATTTATATTAAAGAGTTTTTATCAAGTGACGTTGCCAATTTTCCACAAATTTCGCTAAATAAGATTAAAAATTACTAAAAAAAATGGTAAAACATTGTTAAAATGTAACTACAATTTATTAAATAGAGTTTTTATCGAGCGACATTGCCAAAGTTTTTAAAAATTTCCCTAAAATTTAATTTTTTTGGAAGAAAATAAAACATGTGTTAAATATCAATCGGTAAAGAGGAAGTAATTAATTTAAAAATTACATGCCATCGGCTTACAAAAATCTCTAAGTGTGAATAAAATTAAACTATTCCTTTGTCGGTAGCGCAATGAGTACCAATTTTGATTTAATTTAACTTAAAATTCATATTGTTATTATGACTTTTACTACAACATGTTTTACACTAGATATTTCTATTTTTATTATTTGTCGGTTTGTTGATTGTATTTTCGGTCGCATGTTTTAGATTTATTGGATAATTGGAGTCCTCATTAGAGACATCAACAATTTGACCTGCAAGTTCATACGCAAACATTTATTTAAACCGACTCGCTTATCTCTAAACCAAAGAATTAATTTAAAGAGATTCGGTCATTTTTAAATTAAACTTTCTAAGTTATATTAAATAGTTTATTTATTGTGCCGATCCTCTTAAGTGCCTATGGTATAGCTGCAATGTCTTGAGTGCATATACAGATAAGGAAGTCACTTTAATGTTGCATAAATACTAGTTACCAGATCGAGATATTAAATTGATAGAATCTTAAATCTGAACAACTTGTAATCATTCAAGTTTAAAATATCTTCAACATGTGCCTTTTAATGATTTTAGATTAAATTTAAAAAAAAATGAAGTTTTTTTTTACATATCCGTAATTTTTTTCATTTGAAATTTTTTCAAATAAAATAAAAAACACAAGTTTTAAAAACATTTTAAATGAATTCGGTTTTAGGTAATTTTTTTTCCGAATTTTAATGTTTTAAAATCCAATTTTAAATTTTTTAAATCAAATTAAAATGTTTTAAAGTCAAATTTTAATTTTTTAAATCGAATTTTAATGTTTTAAAATCCAATTTTAATGATTTATAATCAAATTTTAATTTTTTAAATGAAATCTTACTTTTTAAAATAAAATGTTAATGATTTATTATCAAATTTTAATTTTCAAAATCGAATTTTAATGATTTATAATCAAATTTTGATGTTTTAATGAAATTTTAATTATTAACACAAAATTTAATTTTTAAAGTCAAATTTTAATTTTTTAAATCGAATTTTAATGTTTTAAAATCCAATTTTAATGATTTATAATCAAATTTTAATTTTTTAAATGAGATCTTAATTTTTAAAATAAAATTTTAATATTTTAAAATCAAGTTTTAATTTTTCAAACAGTATTTTATTTATTAAGTCAAATTTTGATGATTTATCATCAAATTTTAATTTGTAAAATCGAATTTTAATGATTTATAATCAAATTTTAATGTTTTAAAGAAATTTTAATTATTAACACAAAATTTAATTTTTAAAGTCAAATTTTCATTTTTTGAATCGAATTTTAATGTTTTAAAATCAAATTTTAATTTTTAAAACAAAATTTAATTTTTAAAGTCAAAACTTAATTTTGAAAATAAAATTTTAATATTTTAAAATCCAATTTTAATGATTTATAATCAAATTTTAATTTTTTAAATCAAATCTTAATTTTTAAAATAAAATTTTAATGTTTTAGAATCAAGTTTTAATTTTTAAAACGATATTTTATATTTTAAGTCAAATTTTGATGATTTATCATCAAATTTTAATTTTTAAAATCCAATTTTAATGATATATAATCAAATTTTAATTTTTTAAATGAAATCTTAATTTTTAAAATTAAATTTTAATATTTTAAAATCAAGTTTGAATTTTTAAATTAGTATTTTATTTTTTAAGTCAAATTTTGATGATTTATCATCAAATTTAAATTTTTAAAATCGAATTTATAGATTTATAATCAAATTTTAATGTTTTAAAAATATTTTAATTTTTAACACAAAATTTTATTTTTAAAGTCAAATTTTAATGTTTTAAAGAAATCGAATTTTAAAGTTTTAAAATCCAATTTTAATTGTTTCACTAAAATTTTAATTTTTCAAGTGGAATTTTAATTTTTAAATTCGAATTTTACTGTTTTAAAATGAAATTTTACTTTTTAAAACCAAATTTTAATGAATAATAATCAAATATTAATTTTTTAAATGAAATTTTTATTTTGAAAATTAAAATTTTAATGTTTTAAATTCAAATTTAAATTTATAAAATAATATTTTAATTTTCAAGTCAAATTATTTATTATCAAATTTTAATGTTTAAAATCGAATTTTAATTTTTAACACAAAATTTTATTTTTAAAGTCAAATTTTAATTTTTGAAATCGAATTTTAAAGTTTTAAAATCCAATTTTAATTTTTTAACTAAAATTTTAATTTTTAAAATGGAATTTTAATTTTTAAATTCGAATTTTACTGTTTTAAAATGAAATTTTACTTTTTAAAACCAAATTTTAATGAATTATAATCAAATAATAATTTTTTAAATGAAATTTTTATTTTTAAATTAAAATTTTAATGTTTTAAATTCAAATATAAATTTTTAAAATAATATTTTAATTTTCAAGTTAAATTATTTATGATCAAATTTTAATTTTTAAAATCGAATTTTAATGATTTATAATCAAATTTTATTTTTCGAATGAAATTTTAATTTTTAAAATAAAATGAATGTTTTAAAATCATATTTTAATTTTTTAAATGAAATTTTAATGTTTTTGTAATCAAATTTATTTTTAATTTTATCAAGTTTTCAATTAAACTATCAATAGTATTTAAAAAAAATTGCAATTTTTTGTTTTAGATATTTTTTAAATTTTCAATTTTTAAATATATTTCTTTAAAATTCAAAATTTTATTAAATTTGTTTTTTTTTTTTTAGAAAATTATCCTTTTTTTATTTGTCTAAATTCCGATTTTTAACATTTTATCAAAATTTTGGAATTTTTCAAAGGTGAAAATTTTCTACATTCAGATATAATTTCAGAACAATTTAAAATTTAATTTCTCTAAAATAAAACTTCCGATTTTTTATTTTTTCAAATTTTTTCACTCTAACATTTCAAAAGTTTTTTAAAAATTTATTGTAGTATACAGGATGATGCAGTTTTAATTGGGGTTTCGTAAACCGTTATACAACACTTAATTTTTTTATATTTATAACGGTTTACGAAATCCCAATTAAATTTGTATACTAAAATAATTTAAGAAAAAAATATCTATAAATTTTTGAAATGCATTAGAGTGAAAAATTTTGAAAAAAATAAGTTTTAATTTTAAAATATTCTTAAATAAAATATGAATTTAGAAAATTTTCAATTTAGAAAAAATCTAAAATTTTGATAAAATGTCATTTAAAGTTAAAAACCGGAAATTTAGATAAATAAGAAAAAGTATAATTATAAAAAAAAAACAATTTAATAAAATTTAGAATTTAAAAAGAATATTTTTGAAAATTCCAAATTTAAATGTGAAAAAAGGTTAAAAATTTAGAATTTAATAATAAAAATTCAGAATATAAAAATTAAATATAAAAAAAATTATATCTGATTAGAATTTTAAAAAATATTAAAAATTGTGGAACTTGACTCTCTACCTACAATTTATATTTAAAACTTTTTTTAGTATTCCGGTATACCCTGTATATAAAAAAATATATATTTTCGACACGATAATAATTTAGTCTAATAATAAAGCAGAAAGAAAACCTTGTACAATGCGAATAAAAAAAAAAAAAATGATCAAAGGAGATTCCCCCCGGGGGCCAAAGAACGAATCTTACAAAGTGAATTCAAATAAGGCTCAACAAGGCTCAACAAGGCTCAACAACACAACTCGTGAACGAGAAATTCTTCAATAATTTATCAGACAGCGATAGATAAAGATCTAGATGACAATGGCAGTTTAAGTTTTGCTGCTTCATTTTTAGATCGTTTATCTACCAATATGTGGTATTAACCGAAATTATTAGTCTAGGAAAATAGATTTCGAAATGATAAAAGATGAAAGACTAAATTTACACGGTCTATTAACAACCAATGTAAATTGTAAATATTCCAAAATTAACTTAATTCAAAAAAAAAATATTTTATGTTTTTTATTTTTGAAAAAAATCAATATTAATTTATTTTTTTAATATTTAACAAAATTTTCCATTTGATTAATTTCAATTTACCTAAAACTACTTTTTTGTTTTTTAATATCAAATTGTTTAAATTTGTATGTGTAACAAAAATAAATATAAATAAAGAAAAGTACTATGTTGGCCATAATGAATTTTAGCATTAAATTTCTGATTTCTAAAAAAAAAAATTAGTTCACTTAAAATATACAGAGTAACAAATAATAGGTTAAATGAATTTAAATACCGGGAAAGTAGTATGTTCGCCAAAACGCATTTTTTGTAAATAAATTCTATGTTCCAAAAAAAAAACGATTTTTTATTTGTAAATATAAATACAGGGAAGTACTATGTTGGCCATAATGTATTATCTATATCCATAATGTCGAAAAAATATCAAAAATTAAAAATAAATATCAAAACTCAAAAATTAAAAAAAAACATCAAAAACTATAAAAAATTAACCAATAATTTGAAAAACTCCAAAATTCAAATATTTTGAAAATTTCATGTCGAAAAAACAAAAAAAAAAAACATCGTAAAAATATCAAAAATGAAAGAAAAACACCAAAACTGAAAAGAAAATTTGAAAAAGTTCTAACAGTTCAAAAACTATAAAATTTCAATCTTGGAAATTTTATATCGTAAAAATTTCAAAAATTCAAAAAAAATCAAAACTCAAAAATATCAAAAACTTCCAATAGTCCAAAAACTCCAAAATTTGACAATTTTGAAAATTTCATAATGTGGAAAAATATCAAAAATTAAAGAAAAATACAAAAACTCAAAAATTGAGAAATTTCCAATAGTACAAAAAGTCCAAAATTCGAAAAATTTGAAAGTTTCATATGGAAAAATATCAAAAATTTAAGAAAAATAAAAAAACTCAAAAATTGAGAAAATTTCCAACAATTCAAAAACTCCAAAATTCAAATATGTTGAACTTTTTTATCGAAAAAATATCAAGAATTCAAAAAAAATCAAAACTCACAAATATCAAAAACTTCCAAAAGTCCAAAAACTCCAAAATTTGAAAATTTCATAATGTGAAAAAATATCAAAAAATTACAAAACTCAAAAATTGTGAAAATTTTAAAAATTGAGAAAATTTTAAAAATTTAGAAAATTTCGAACAGTTCAAAAACTCTAAAATTCGAATATTTTGAAAAAATATCGAAAATTCAAAAAAAATCAAAACTCAAAAACATCAAAAAATTCCAATAGTTCAAAAACTCCAAAATTTAAAAATTCTGAAAATTTCATAACGTCGAAAAATAACAGAAAAATACGAAAAACACAACTCACAAAATAAAAAAAATTCCAATAGAACAAAATTTCAAAATTCAAATATTTTGAAAATTTATTAATATCGACAAAAATATCAGAAATTTAAAAAAATCAAAACTCAAAAATATCAAAAATTCAAAAAACAAAACCCAAAATATCAAAAAATTTCAATAGTTCGAAAAGTCCAAAAATTTGAAAATTTCATAGTAAGTAAAAATATCAAAAATTAAAGAAAAATATCAATTTAAATATTTTTAAAAAAATTTCATCTTCAATTTTTCTAAAAAAAAATTATTTTTCAATAACAAAATTTGGGATTTATTTTTTAATTTTTTTATAAATCAATAAATCGATTTCTTTTATTTGTCGAGTCTGAAAAATTTGTTTTGTTTAAATTTCGTTTAAAAAATCACTTTAAAAATACCGGGTGTAATAAAAATAAATATAAATAGAGGGTGTATTATTTTTGAAAAAAAAAAATTAAATACAGGGTGTAACAAGAAATAAATATTAATAAAGATTGTTTTTATTTTTGAAAAATAAAAGTTCGTTTACTTCAAAAATACAGGGTGTAACAAAAAATAAAAATAAATAGAGTGAGTACTTTTTTGTTATCGAAAAAAAAAATTACTTTAAAAATACAGGATGTAATAAAAAATAGGTTAAATCAATTCAAATACTGGGAAAGTAGTATTTTCCCCAAAACGCACTTTTTGCAATTAATTCCATTTTCCAAAAATATCGATTTTTTTATATTTAACAGAAATTTCTATCTATTTATTTATTCTTTTTTCAATATCAATTTTTGGATTTATTTTCTAAATTTTCATTTAGTTATTTGTGGGACAAAAATTTATAACTAGATTTTTTAATGAAAACAAACGCGCCATTTTACCATTTACACGAATAAATAATAATTTTTAAACTATCGTGCAACAATTTAAATTTATTATAACGGCAAAATAAAGATTTTTTATTTTTTTAACAAAATAAATACATTGATGGATAATAAACGTTTACATTTAAATAAATTTAATTTGATCAAAAAGTTCACTAAACTTGAGACCACGTAATAAAAATTTGCATAATTTATCGCAGACCATTACGTGAAGAAATTTTCGAATATGATATTAAATAGCTAAAAAAAAGAATAATTCATTACCTGTATATCCTGGTGCGCAAGCGCACTGATAAGACTCCAGAGATCTCAACGAGCACGTGCCGCCATTCAAACACGGTTTTTGATCGCAAGAATTAGCGATTCTGATTTCGCACAAAGAGGCACTAAAACCGAGCGGACACAAACAAGTGAACGAGGGCGCTTCGCCGGCGGACACGCGGACTTGACACGAACCGCCATTTTGACAGCGCGGACCTTGCGACGGGTGACACGGGTTCGGATATTGACAGTATTCTCCTACGTATTTCGATGTACAACTGAAACAAAAAAAAAAACAGAATTTAATAAATTATAGCAAATATAATATAATTACTAGACAGCCATAATGCCCGAGCGGGAATTAAGTACAAAATACTCAATAATTTTTTTATTCTTCTTTATGTGTAGCGAGAAAGTAAAAAGAACGGTACACAGCTGTATAATATACTTATCCCCTAATAATTACCCAATGATGTGCAAAAATATCCAAAAATGGGAAATTCCCCACAAATCAGCATCACTATTTGACTACTAACTGACTGACTGAGCTACGCCTCTGGTATATTAATTATAAAGGTAGGGGTAAGAGTTTCTACTTCATATAAAATGTTCCTTCGGTTGACGTGTTGAAATTCATAACATTTAGTTTATGAAGCAAAAATTTTATTTTTTTTTATGAATTATTTTTCATTAAATAATATCTCAAAAAAACTACTAAATTGCGAAAATTTCATAAAAAAAAATATTAAAATACCGAAACTCAAAATTCTGAATTTTTTTAAGGTTCAAATTTTAGAAAGTTCAAAAAAAAACTTCAAAATTCAAAAATTATAAAAATTTCAACAATTCAGTAATTTCAAAAATATCTAGAATTTGTGTTTTGAAAATTTCCAAAAGTTCAAAAAAAAACTCAAATATTTCGAAAATAATTTGAAAGAATTTTAAAACCAAATCGAAAATAAAAAAAAATGAATAATTACAAAACTCACAAATTAAAAAAAAAATCATTAATTAGAAAATTTTCATGTCGAAAAAATATTAAAAGTTCAAAAAACTTTAAGAATTAAAAACAAAATTACAATAAAACTCAAAATTTTTAAAAATATATTAAATTAAAATAAAAAATATTGCAACTCAAAATTTGAGAAATTTTCAAAAAATTTGAATAGTTCAAAAACTCCAAAATTCAAATTTTTTGAAAACTTCATAACGAAAAATCATAAAAATAATCACAAAAACAAAAATTAAAAAAAAAAATCAAAGCTCAAATATTGAGAAAATTTCAAAAATTTTCAATACCTAGTTCAAAACTCTAAAATCCACAAAAAAAAAAAAACAAAAAAAAAAACAAAAATAAAAAAAACATCAAAGCTCAAAAACTGAAAAATTTTCAATAGTTCAAAAAACTAAAATTCAAATATTTTGAAAATTTCATAATATTGAAAAAACATCAAAAATTCACCCAAAAAAAAAAAAACATCAAAACTCAAAAATTATGAAATAAAAAAATTCCAATAATCCGAAAACTCCCAAGATTCAAATATTTTGAAAATTTTCTAATATAAAAATGTCAAAAAATTTATGTCGAAAAACAAAAATTCAACAACAAAATAAAAAAGCTTTAAAAATCAAGTTTGAGAAAAGTTCGAAAAACTTCAAAAACTTCAAAAATTTCATAGATTTATAAAACATCAAAAATTTACAAAAGAGAATTAATTAATTTATAACATTTATTTTACGAAGCAAAAAGTTCTTTTTTTATGAATTTTTTTAGTAATTCATGTTTTTTATGGTTATTTATGATTTTTTTTAATGTGTTTTTATTTTTAATTAAATAATATCTCAAAAAACTACTAATTCCGAAAATTTCATACATTAAATAAATTTCAATTTATAAAAATATTAAAAAATCTTAAAAATTTAAAAAAATATTAAAAATTTAAAAAAAACATCAATATTCAAAAAACAATAAAACTCAAAATTCTGAATATTTTAAGGTTCAAATTTTAAAAAGTTCAAAATTCAAAAATTATAAAAATTTCAACAATTTTAAAAAAATCAATTTCAAAAATATTTAGAATTGATGTTTTGAAAATTTCCAAAAAAACTCAAATATTTCGAAAACAAATTATGAGATTTTTAAAAACAAATCAAAAATTAAAAAAACAAAATACGAAAGTGAGAAAACTTCCCAAAAGTTTGGAAAAAAATGAATAATTACAAAAATCACAAATTATAAAAATTTAAAAAAAATCATTAATTATAAAAATTTCATGTCGAAAAAATATTAAAAATAAAAAAAACGTTGAGAATTAAAAACAAAATTACATTAAAACTCAAAATTAAAAAAATATATTAAATTAAAACAAAAAATATAAGTCAAAAATTGAGAAAATTTCAATGGTTCGAAGACTCCAAAATTCAAATATTTTGAAAATTTCATAATGTCGAAAAAAATAATAAAAATTAAAAAACACATTAAGGATTAAAAACAAAATAATATTAAAACTCAAAAATTTGAATTTATTTTAAAAATTTAAAGAAAAATATTACAAATCAAAAATTGAGAATATTTTAAAAATTTTCAATAGTTCAAAAATTTCGAAAATCTCATAATATAGAAAAAACATCAAAAATTCACCAAAAAAAAGACAAAAGCTCAAAAATTAAGAAAATTTCCAATAGTTTAAAATTTCATAATGTCGAAAAAATGTTAAAAATTAAAAATTTTCAATATTTCAAAAACCCTAAAATTCAAATATTTTGAAAATTTCATAAAATGTCGAAATAATATCCAAAAATTCGAAAAAAAAAAACCAAAATTAAAAAAAAAAACAAAAGATTAAAAAAAAACATTAAAACTCAAAAAATTTCCCATAATTCGAAAAACTCCAAGATTCAAATATTTTGAAAATTTTATAATGTAAAAATTTCAAAAATAAAAAATTTTATGTCGAAAAACATCAAAAATTTAACAAAAAAATAAGAAAGCATTAAAAATCAAGAGTTTAAGAAAAGTTAACTCAAAAATTGAGAAAATTTCAGATAATACAAAAACCCTAAAATTCAAATTTTATAATGTCGAAAAAATCCAAAAAATAAAAAAATATTAGCACTCAAAAATTGAGAAATAAAAAAATTTCCCATAATTCGAAAAACAGTTTGAAAATTTCATATTTAAAAAATATCAAAAATAAAGCATTAAAAATCAAAAGTTTGAGAAAGTTCGAAAAACTCCAAAAAATTCAAAAATGAAAAAAAAAATGTAAAAATTTTTTAAATTTAAATTTTTAAATTTAAATTTTTAAATTTCTGGTTTTTATGTTTTTAATGTTTTATTGTTTGGCTTTGTGTTTTGTTTTTAGTTGTTTTTTGTGATATTTTCATGCATATTTACGTTTTTTTTATGGATTTTTGAAATTATTTATGTTTTTCAGGTTTGTTATGGTATACGTTTTGTCTTATTATATTTTTTATGATTATTTATAACTCATTTGTAACTAAATAATATTTAATGTTTAATAAAAATACAAAAATCATATTGTAGCAATTTTACATCGAGGCCAATGTCTTGCTACTCAGCGCATTTTCTGGATACACACTAACCAGAACGCGTTCAACTGACAGCTCAACAGTGAGTTGAACCAAAAATAAAAAAATAATGAAAAAAAAAATGAATTCCAATTTGACCATCGGTTGGTTACCAAACTTGACCAGTTTCAAATTTTTACTATCAATGAAATTCAATGTCAAATAAAGTGTTAGATAATATATAATGGTGGTAGTAGAGTTTTCTTACATATATAGTCAAATAACGCCATTAATCATCAGTAAGTCGACTTGGAACTGTTTCTTTCTCGAACAAAATTTGGCCTAAGGGGATAAAATATAGGGAGTAAAAGGAAATTGAAAACGTGGCTCAAAGTACAAGAAAAAAAATTGTTTATTATGAATAAAAATGATTGAAATATTTTTGTGAGTGTAATTAATCAGTTTTAGGTATATTTATAAATACATTTAATCTTATTAACGTGGGAAAGTGTGTTACATGAAGTTTTTGTAATACTGATACGAAGAAACACACATAGAGAGAGAGAGAGAGACGTACTAACTGAAAAACTGGTTGGAATATAAGAAAACAGGATGCAGATGGAAGTTCGTTGTAATATTAAATTATCTTTTTATCATTAATTTCTTCAGTATTAAGTAGAACGAACTCATGAATTTTAAATTATTTAATTGTTATTACTTTTTGTCACTTACTGCGTCTAAAATCTAAATAAAGCCTAATTAAAAAAATGAAAGTGAACGAACACTTGTAGACTATGTATAAAAGAGGGAACACTCAAAAAAACAAAAGAGCAAAAGGGTTTCTCTGTTATATAATCTTGGTGGGAAGTAAACGAATTCGGGATATCAATTTACTCCCTCTACTTTTGTATTATATTGTATATATATACAGAGCGAGCGATCAATGTGCCCGCAGAACGTGATTCTTGCCAAAAAATTAAGATGCATTAAAAATTTATATAATTTGATAAAATTGAGATTAACTTTCATGACTGAAAATACTGAAATAAATCAAGAAGAAATTAAATTCATAGAATTGATTTAGGTTAAAGGAAATTGTAAAAAAAAAATGGAAAAATCAAGAGAAATCGAAAGAAACCGATAAAAATCTTAAAAAAAAAAAACCAAAAAAATTAGAATAGAAAAAAATTAGAAAAAAACCATAACGAATTTGAAAAGTTTTAAAAATAACAGAAAAAATCAGAAACATAATAAGAAGAAAACAAAAAAACCGAAAAATCGGAGGAATAAGAAAAAATGAGGAAGAATTAGAAAAAAAAAAACAGAAAAATAAAAAAATCAGAAAAATGAAAAAATAATTGAATCGAAAAAAATTAAAAAAAAATAAAACTGAAACAAATGAGTAAATATTGGGAAAAAAATTATAATAAAAGTGTGAATACCGATAAATCAAAAAAATTGTAAAAAAGTGGCAAAATCGCAAATAATCACAAAAAATGAAAAAAAAAAAAAATTAGAAAACGAAGAAAAAAGAGAACGATGAGAAAATTAGAATGAATGGAAAAAAATTAAAAAAAAAAACTAAAAAAAACAGAAAGAAGGGCGAAAAAGAAGTAGCAAAAAACGAAAGAGATCCACGAAAAATATCGCAAAAAATCAAAAAAATTGCAAAAAGACCCCAATAAAATCCCAAAAAATTAGAAAACGAAGAAAAACTGAACAATGAAGAAATTAGAAAAAATTAATTGAAAATATCCTAGGAATAAGAAAAAATAAGAAAGATTTAGAAAACAAAAAACAGAACAATGAAAAAAAAATTAAGATTAAAAAAAAAATTGAAAAAAATCAGAAAACAAAACAAAAAAAAAACAAAAACTCAAAAAATGAGAAAAAAATGGAATTGAAACACAAATTAGAAACAAATTGGAAAGAAAAATCAGTAAATATTGGGAAAAAATGAAAAACAAAATTGTGAATACAGAAAAAACGAAAAATTTAAAAAAATTGTATAAGAGCTGAAAAAAAAACGCCAAAAAAACTGCTAAAAATAGCCAAAAACGAACGAAAAAGTAGCAAAAAAACGAAAAATATAGCAAAATAATCGCAAAAAATTGCAAAAAAAAACGCAACAAAATCCACAGAATATGAGAAAAAAATTAGAAAACCAAGAAAAAACTGAACAATGAGGAAATTAGAAAGAATTGAAAAAAATTAAAAACAAAAAGAAAAAAAAAGAAAAAAGTTTTGTCATTTTATGCCCTACGGTATTTTAAGAATATTTTACTAGAATAGAGCAACGTTTTTTTTATAATGCTTGTCACGCTTTTTTTACCTTCCCTTTACGTTATTTTACGCACTTTTTTATAATGCTTGTGACGTTTTTTGTCTTCATTTACTTTATTTTATGCACTTTTACGTCACTTTACGCCTATATTAGATTTATGCATGATTTGTACTTGTATTTTTATATAACTTACGTAATTTACGTTATTTTAGACACTTTGAGGATTTTTGCGTAACTGAAACTAAATTATTTATTTAACGCATTTTTAGTTTTTTTTTTTTACAAATTTCGCAAGTGTTTTTTTTTTTAACCTAATTTACGCATTTTCAAACTGGGTTACTTTATTTTACGCTGTTTTATATAATTTTATGAGGTCTAAATGAAAACAAGAATAAATAAATAAAATAATAAGTTATTATTGTCGGTCGAACGACACGTACCGAAACGGTTACGAAATATCATCTGAAGGCATTTTTTCGCGAACGCAATTATGATATTTGAAATAATCGATTTGGGGCGCAATCGCGGCCGCTTCGGAATTCGAATTTATAATTTTAATGACCCACTGATCGGCAAGACAACCGTAATTTACCATGATTGATGGCCACAAAATATGACAAGAAATAAATAATTCATTAACACGTTGACTGCCAACTACGAAATATCTTGTAATTTGATTATACTAGTTATCTGGTAGTTGGCAGTCAATGTGTTAAAAATTCATACTTTTATGAAATAATTATTTGATATTCATAATAAATAATATTTAGTATTTTTATATTTTATTTTAACACGTTGACTGCCAACTACGAGAATTCTTGTAGTTTGACCATTATTTATCTGGTATTGGCAGTCAACGTGTTAAAAATTTATACTTGTATGAAATAATTCTTTGACATTCATATTAAATAATATTTAGTATTTTTATATTTTATTTTAACACGTTGACTGCCAACTAGGAAATATCTTGTACTTTAATTATACTAGTTATTTGGTATTGGCAGTCAACGTGTTAAAAATTCATACTTGTATGGAATAATTGTTTGATATTCATAATAAATTATATTTAGTATTTTTATATTTTATTTTAACACGTTGACTGCCAACTACAAGACTTCCTGTAGTTTGACCATTATTTATTTGGTATTGGCAGTCAACGTGTTAAAAATTCATACTTGTATGAAATAATTGTTTGATATTCATATTAAATAATATTTAGTATTTTTATATTTTATTTTAACACGTTGACTGCCAACTACAAGAATTCTTGTAGTTTGACCATTATTTATCTGGTTTTGGCAGTCAACGTGTTAAAAATTCATACTTTTATGAAATAATTATTTGATATTCATAATAAATAATATTTAGTATTTTTATATTTTATTTTAACACGTTGACTGCCAACTACGAGAATTCTTGTAGTTTGACCATTATTTATCTGGTATTGGCAGTCAACGTGTTAAAAATTCATATTTCTATAAAGTAATTCTTTAATATCCATAATAAATAATATTTAATATTTTTATATTTTATTTAACACGTTGACTGCTAACTACGAGAATTCTTGTAGTTTGACTATTATGTATCTGGTATTGGCAGTCAACGTGTTAAAAATTCATACTTGTATGAAATAATTGTTTGATATTCATAATAAATAATATTTAGTATTTTTATATTTTATTTTAACACGTTGACTGCCAACTCCGAGAATTCTTATAGTTTGACCATTATTTATTTGGTATTGGCAGTCAACGTGTTAAAAATTCATACTTGTATGAAATAATTGTTTGATATTCATAATAAATAATATTTAGTATTTTTATATTTTTTATTAACACGTTGACTGCCAACTACGAGAATTCTTGTAGTTTGACCATTATTTAACTGGTATTGGCAGTCAACGTGTTAAAAATTCATACTTGTATGAAATAATTGTTTGATATTCATAATAAATAATATTTAGTATTTTTATATTTTATTTTAACACGTTAACTGCCAACTACGAGAATTCTTGTAGTTTGACTATTATTTATCTGGTAATTGGCAGTCAACGTGTTAAAAATTCATACTTGTATGAAATAATTGTTCGATATTCATATTAAATAATATTTAGTATTTTTATATTTTATTTTAACACGTTGACTGTCAACTACAAGATATCTTGTACTTTAATTATAGGTACTAGTTATCTGGTATTTGGCAGTCAACGTGTTAAAAATTCATACTTATATGAAATAATTGTTTGATATTCATAATAAATAATATTTAGTATTTTTATATTTTATTTTAACACGTTGACTGTCAACTACAAGATATCTTGTACTTTAATTATAGGTACTAGTTATCTGGTATTTGGCAGTCAACGTGTTAAAAATTCATACTTATATGAAATAATTGTTTAATATTCATATTAAATAATATTTAGTATTTTTATATTTTATTTTAACACGTTGACTGCCAACTACGAGAATTACTGTAGTTTGACCATTATTTAACTGGTATTGGTAGTCAACGTGTTAAAAATTTATACTTGTATGAAATAATTGTTTGACATTCATATTAAATAATATTTAGTATTTTTATATTTTATTTTAACACGTTGACTGCCAACTGCGAGAATTCTTGTAGTTTGACCATTATTTATCTGGTATTGGCAGTCAACGTGTTAAAAATTCATACTTGTATGAAATAATTGTTTAATATTCATAATAAATGATATTTAGTATTTTTATCTTTTATATTAACACGTTGACTGCCAACTACGAGAATTCTTGTAGTTTGACCATTATTTATCTGGTATTGGCAGTCAACGTGTTAAAAATTCATATTTCTATAAAGTAATTCTTTAATATCCATAATAAATAATATTTAATATTTTTATATTTTATTTAACACGTTGACTGCTAACTACGAGAATTCTTGTAGTTTGACTATTATTTATCTGGTAATTGGCAGTTAACGTGTTAAAAATTCATAATTTTTGATATTCATAATAAATAATATTTAATTTTTTTTATATTTTATTTTAAACGATCGAAAATTGTTATCAACTGAAATTAAAAAATTTTCTTCTAACTCGTCTACAAATAAAAAGAATAAACAAGCCCAAGTGAGCGGATAAATAAATTAAATAAGAATTTAGACAAACAAACACGCCCTCTTTTATACTTTTATTTACTACTTAAATTCATACGATTATTTCTGTTTGTACAGAAATTTAAAAAACGACAAAGTTATAATTAAATACTTTTTTGTTTATATGTAATATTTACAATAGACTAAAAGTTGGAACGTTTTAAAGCGCGATCTCTTAGCCATCATCCATTTGGTGGGTCTATTCAAACATATACATATCTCCATCTACTTTTATTTGCTAAGTGGGTAGGGTAGATGGCCGATGGCTGGTTGGTTGGTTGGTTTGAAAGAGCTTTTTCTAATGTATAGATGCGGTTTAGATTAACAACCAGGTAGAAATTTTAAAGCACCTTTATATTAACATCTAAAGCCCATGCAGAATAATAAGAAAATTTAGATTCAGCATAAAAAATTATATTACGAAAAATTTTTGTGTATTAAGAAAAAAAAGATATAGGGGTAATATTCCCCCTTGTTAAATTCCACAAGAAAATGTCATGTTCTGACAAAATTGCGTTAATTCAAGCACTAACCATCGATGGGACTTGCGAACATTTCTAAGATTAGTAACACATGTACCCTATAAATATAATTTACGATAAAAAAAAATAACATATAATTCTCAAATTCAAAGGAAGACTAAAATTTTCTCATTATGTTTACATATAATAAATAAATTGATTAATAAGTAGATTAATAAATAATAGTTAATCTTTTATATTATTTATTTTACTTCCCCCATTTTAAAAAATGGCGGGGAAAAATAGAAAAAATGGTAAAACAAGGAAAAATAGATGAAAATTTAATAAAATTGAGAAAAACAAAAATCGGAAAAATGAGGAAACAGGAGAAATGGGAAAAAAAATCGCCCCAATACTTTTCCAGATATTTAATGTTAAAGTTTAAAATTTTGACATTTTTTTATTTTTGACAGGTGACAGTTGGAGAAATAATTTTGACTGTTCTGTATAGAGTTTTTCAAGGGCTTTCAAATGAAATATTGCATGTCACAATCCGTGACATATTGCATCTGTCTTTTTTTAATAGTTACACTTCCGTTTGACACATGTCACACAAAAACTAATGATTTCTCCCGACGGGTAACCCAAACCCCTGTACCAAATTTCAGCCCAATCGGATTAATACTTTTTCAGATATTTAATGTTAAAGTTTCAAATTTTGACATTTTTTTATTTTTGACAGGTGACAGTTATAAATAATTTGGACTATTTTGGATAGTTTTTCAAGGGCTTTCAAATGATATATTGCATATCAAATTCCGTGACATATTGCATCTGTCATTTTTTTTGATAGTGATACTTCCGTTTGACAGATGTACAAAAACTAATGGGTTCTTCCGACGGGTAACCCAAACCCCTATACCACATTTCAGCTCAATCGGATTAAACTTGTGGCCTCTATCGTGGAAGAATACACACACATACACACAGACAGACAGACTTCCATCTGGAAATGGTCTTGGTCATCTCAGGCGACCCGAAAATGGATATTTCCGTTTTTATCTCGAAATTTTTTTTAGCTCGTTCACAATACTTTCCCTTCTAGGAGGTGGGTCGGGAAAGTAAAATAGACAAAAATAGAAAAAATCGGGAAAACAGAAAAAAATTGGGAAAAATAGAGAGAGAAAATATGAAAATTATGACAGAAAAAAACAAGAGCAAATGGAAAGAAATATAAAAAATTAAAAAAAAACTAAAAAATATGAAAAAATAAAAAAATTGAAATATGGGGAAAAATAGAAAAATAGTAAAAAAAGGAAAAATAATAAAAAAAGGAAAAATAGTAAAAAAAGGAAAAATAAGGAACAATTTGATAAAATAGAGAAAAACAAAAATAAGGAAACAGGAAAAATAGAAAAATTTGAAAAAATAGAAAAAAATAGACAAAAACAAAAATAAGGAAACAGGAAAAATAGAAAAATTGACAAAAATAGAAAAAAATTGAGAAAAACAAAAATAAGGAAACAGGAAAAATAGAAAAAATTGACAAAAATAGAAAAATTGACAAAAATAGAAAAATTGACAAAAATAGAAAAAAATATTGAAAAACAGTGCAAAATAGGACATATAATCAAAATACAGAAAAACAAAGAAAAAAAACATGAAAATTATAAAAAAAGAGAAAATAGAAAAAAAATGGGAAAAAATAGAAAAAAATATAAAACAGGAAAAAATATAAAAAAACAAAAAAACGGGAAAATACGGAAATATAGGGAAAAAAACAGATAAAATAGGAAAAATTGTGAAAAAACAATAAACAATGGAGAAAAATATGAGAAAATAGATATAGACATAAACTTTTTTGTTACGCTCCTGAAGAGTTAAAGATCTGAATCACATGATGACCAACAATTTTTATCCGATCCGTTTTTTTTTTTTTTTGCTTGGCAGCTTTTTACTAGAACACCCGGTGATTAAGTCTCTCTCTCAAAGAAGAGATAGTTTCATGTGGCCTATGTAATTAAATGTTTCAATTCTAACTATTTCCTGTATGTAAACGTAAACGCAAAGAAAACATGAACATGAGAACAAAAACGATATATTTTTATCTTCTCTGTATTATTTCCAAAATGTCAGAGTCATTATACTAGACTTTAATTATCTGTTTATTAATCGATGCATTATCGAATGGCAGGTATTGACTGATCAATTATATTAAGAGATAAAAAAGTTTCCGAGACGTTTCGTTAATTGATTCAGTTTTATCGTTAACATTTATCTCTGTTCGGTTTTATTCTAATAATAATAATGTTTATTAATATGAAATAATTTTAAAGTTGCGTAAAGAAAATTTTATTATTAATTTATTAATTAGAAATACCAACAATCAACAAAAATCGCTTATTTACCTTATTTTATGCACTTTTACGTCATTTTACACATTTTTATGCCTTGTGTGTGTGTTTGAATGACTTGTTTTTTTTTTTACAATTTTTTGCGATTGTTTTGCGAAATTTTTCGATCTCTTTCGTTTTTTTTGCTACTATTTTCGTTCTTTTTTGCTACTTTTTTGTTCTTTTTTTTTGCGGTTTTTAGCAGTTTTTTAGCGTTTTTTTTTTCACTCTTTTATTACCATTTTTTTGGTTTTTTTCTGTGTTCATATTTTTATTTTTCCCCAATATTTTTTGATTTTTTCTTCCAATTTGTTTCAAAGTTTTTTTTTTGAAAGTTTGAACGTTTCAAACGTTTTTTAACGCTACAAAAGACTGACCGTTAAAAAACGTTCGAAACGTCGTCAAATTTGACGTTTTGTGCATACCTCTCTCTCTGACACGTTGAATCCCCATATAAAAAAAATGAAATTGCAAAAAACCGCAAAAAATGGCATAAGAAATCGCATCAAAATCTCAAATAAATGGCAAAAAAATCGAAAATAATCGTAAAAAAATCAGAGAAATAAGAAAAAATTAGAAAACAAAAGCAACAATGAGATAAAACCGAAAAAAATAACCGAAAAAAGTCGAAAAATCAGAAGAAAAATAAAAAATAAAAAAAAACCAGAAAAAAAGAAAAAATTGAAAAAAGAACAAAAAATTAAAAGAAAAGAAAAAATTAGAAAACAAACGAAACTGAAAAAAGCAACAATGAGATAAAACCGAAAAAAATAATCGAAAAGTCGAAAACTGAAGAAAAAAATCAAAAAATCAAAAAAAAACCGAAAAAAGTCGAAAAATCAGAAGAAAATAAAGAAACAAAAAATATACCAGAAAAAAAGAAAAAATCCAAGGAAAAAAAAACAAAAAATCAGAAGAAAAAATTGGAAAACAAAAGATTCTGAAAAAAGCAACGATGAGATAAAACCGAAAAAATAACCGAAAAAAGTCGAAAAATCAGATGAAGAAAATTAAAAATTAAAAAACAAACACAAAAAAAAAATCTGAAAAAAAACAAAAAATCAGAAAAAGAAATAAAAAGTAGAAAACAAAAGAAACTGAAAAAAGCAACAATGAAATAAAACCGAAAAAAGTCGAAAATTCAGAAAAACAATAAAACAGCTAAAAAAACCAGAAAAAAGAAAAAATCTGAAACAAAAAACAAAAAATAAGAAGAAAAAAAATTACAAAACAAAAGAAACTGAAAAAAAGCAATAATGAAATTAAACCGAAAAAAATAACCGAAAAAAGTCGAAAAATCAGAAGAAAAAAATTAAACAGCTAAAAAAACCAGAAAAAAAGAAAAAACTGAAAAAAAAACAAAAAATTAGAAGAAGAAAAAATTACAAAACAAGAGAAACTGAAAAAATCAACAATGAAATAAAACCGAAAAAAATAACGGACAAAAGTCGAAAAATCAGAAGAAAAAAATAAAACATCAAAAAAAAAAACCAGAAAAAAAGAAAAAAATCTGAAAAAAAAACAAAAAATCAAAAGAAAAAAATTAGAAAACAAAAGAAAGTGAAAAAAGCAACAATGAAATAAAACCGAAAAAAATAACGGACAAAAGTCGAAAAATCAGAAGAAAAAAATAAAACATCAAAAAAAAAACCAGAAAAAAAGAAAAAAATCTGAAAAAAAAACAAAAAATCAAAAGAAAAAAATTAGAAAACAAAAGAAAGTGAAAAAAGCAACAATGAGATAAAACCGAAAAAAAAATAACCGAAAAAAGTCGAAAAATCAGAAGAAAATTAAAAATTTAAAAAAAAAACAGAAAACAAGAAAAAATCTGAAAAAAAAAAACAAAAAAATCAGAAGAAAAAATTTTTATTTTTCACAGGAAAAACAAAAAATCTAAAAAAAGACAAAACATCGGAAAAAAAACAAAAAATTTAAAAGAAAAAATAACAATCAGAAAAAAGAAAACAAATCAGAACTCTCTCTCTCTCTCTCTCACTCCCATCCCTTTCTCATAAAAAAATGATTTAACTAATTTTGAGCTTGAAATATTTTTTTAAAATATGAAAATTTGGAACAATGTTCAGAACAATCTGGTGCAACGAAAAAAAAAACCGAAAAAAATAATAATGGGGGGGGGGGGGTAAATTTTGGTACAAACCTAGATTATTTGGAACAACTTTCAAAATATTAAAATTCCAAAAATGGCTGACTAACTACAACTTCACACACAAGCTTAAAAAATGGTTCGAAATTTTCTCTTTGCGTATTAATATACAGTGTGTCCAATTAAGTCAGAACCATATGGGAAACTTTTTTATTCTTAGTTTTATGAAAAAAAGTCATTCTTTATAAAAACTTCTGCATAGCTTAAAACCCAAAATGAAATAATCAGATAATACATTTTTTCACTCGTATACGAGGGGTGACAAAAAATATAAATTTTGTTAGAGTAAATTATTTAAAAAAATATTTTTCTAATTTTTTTCTTGAAATAAAGTTCAATGTGAACTGTTACATAAAAAATTAGTTTCCACAATTTTTTTAAGCCCAGTTACCGAATTTCGCTTAAAATAATATGTAGAAACTAATTGGACACACGTTGTATATTTTTTGATTTTTTTTTTGGTAATAAAAATAATATAATTTAGAAAGATACGCTACTGGCTCTTTGCATGGCTATTGTTAGCGGCATGATCAGTCATCAAGTTTGATGTATAAAAGACACCATAGAGAGAGAGATTGAATTATAAAAATATGTATATCATTCTGTTTGTAATATCTATTGTTTTATTTAATATAATGGGGACAATCTGTATATATTTTCTCATATGCATTTCAAACTGCACTTAGTAGGTACAAAGTTTTTACTGTCGAAGATATATAATTATTCCATATAGTACCATTAAAGCTCTCAAGAGAAATAAAGAGTTTGTGAGTGTATGAGAGAGAAAGAGAAGGGAAAAAAAAGCACATTAGCGGCAAAAGGATCTTTTCTGAATCGTTATTTTACAGAGTTATTATTTGTAGTGACTCATAACTTTTCTTGGATATTACTCAATTATTCCATTTAGTTGCGCCATCTTGATGTAGGTACTTTCGAATCCTGAACTTTTATGATCAATATATATTATGCAAAAAAATTTAGTTCAGTCAAATGTGGCAACAAATCGAAATTTGAAACAATTATTTTTATTATTTTTTTTAAACACTATTTCAGGTTAATTGAAGTTTTTCAGGTATATAATAATAATAAATATATAGGGTGGGTCAGTTACCTTCCCTCGGAGTTTTTATAAAGTCAGAATTTTTTTTTGTAAATCTGGCAACAGGGGGAAAACAATAAAATTCAATAAAAAAAAAATCAAATATTTTCTATCCAAAAATTTTGAAGATTTTTTTTAAAATGTAAATCATAAAATAAAAAATATATATTTCGATTTTTTAGCATAAAACATTTTTTTTTTCAAAATTTAGTTTTCATGAAGTCACCAAATTTCTCAATTTAAAAAAGTGTCATTAAATAATTAGATATGTCATTTTTTTAATAAACCGAAGCGAAAACAATTGAACAATTTCAATACAAAAAATCAAAAATTTTCTATCCACAAATTTTGATGATTTTTTTTTAATTGTTAATAATAAAATAAAAAATACATATTTCGATAATAGATAAATTTTTTACCATAAAACATTTTTTTCAAAATTGAGTTTTAATAAAGTCACCAAATTTTCCAGTTTTTGAAGTATCATTAAATAATTAGAAATTTTATTTTTTTTTGTAAATCTGGCAACAATGAAAAAACAATTCAACAATTTCAATAAAAAAAATCAAATATTTTCTATTAAAAAATTTTGATGATTTTTTTTTTATTGTTGATCATAAAAAAATTATATTTCGCTAATAGATAAATTTTTTAGCATAAAACATTTTTTTTTTCAAATTTTTCACTTTATAAAGTATCATTAAATAATTAGAATTTTATTTTTTTTAGTAAATCTGGCAACGGTGGGAAAACAATTCAAAAATTTCCATCTAAAAAATCAAATATTTTCTATTAAAAAATTTTGATATTTTTTTTTAATTATTAATAAAAAAAATATTAATAAAAAATTTTTTACTTTACGAAGTATTATTAAATAATCAGAAATTTCAATTTTTAACTTTTTAATGAATTTGGCAACAATGGGAAAAAATTTTCAATCAACAAAATCTTCATAATTTTTTTAATTGTTAATCATAAAATAAAAATATACAATATATTGTAGATATTTTGCATAACATTTTTTTTTTTTTTATTAAAAACAAAACACTGCCTTTTTACCCCTTTGTCCTGGCAATGTATAACAATATTTAATCCCCTTACTACTTAGACCCAACCAAGTATGTATTATTATTTTTTTATTAAAATCGAACCAATACTAACAAAAATAAACGTTAATGCTTTATTGAAAAAGCTATTGCGCATGATTTTTCTTCATATATTTATTCTAGGCCATCTATTAATTTTTTTTCTTCATTAAAATTGTGAAAATTGTGAAAAGAAACAAATTAAAAAAGAAAAACCTGAAAAATTTCGAGAAAGGAGAGGAAAACAGTACTAAGTGACAAAATTTAGAAAGAAACGTGGGGGGAAAATATTAATAAGGTGACAAATTTAAGAGAGAAATGAGGGGTAATTTTTGAAAAAAAAATTGTGACAAGAAAAGTGAGAAAGAGAGGAAAGTAAAAAAATGACAAATTTAATAAAGAAAACTGTAAATTTTCGAGTCAAACGAGGGGAAAAGTGGGGGGAAACATAACAAAAAAAGTGACAAATTTAAGAGAGAAATGAGGGGTTATTTTTAAAAAAAAAATTGTGACAAAAAAATAACAAAGAGCAAAGTAAAAAAAATGACAAATTTAATAAAGAAAAGAGTAAATTTTCAAGTCAGACTAGGGGAAAAGTACTTAAAAATTGACAAAATGAAGAAAAAAGTGGGGGGAAAATTAACTTAAAAAAGTGAAAAATTTAAGAGAGAAATGAGGGGTAATTTTGGAGAAAATTCCTGATAAAATTAAAACAGAAAATAGGGGACATTTTGGAGAGAAAAGAAGAGAAAAAGTACTTAAAAAGTGAAAAACATTTAGAAAAAAAATGGGGGCAATACAAAAAGGAGATAAAATTAAGAAAGAAAAGTGGGGAAATTTTAAACAGTAAAAATTTGAGACAAAATTAAAACAGAAAATAGGGAAATTTTTGGAGAGAAAAGTGGAAAAAAAGTACTCAAAAGTGTTCAAAATTTTGAAAGTGAAAGAGAAAAAAAGAGGGTAAATTTTGGATAGAAAAATTTGAGACAAAAATTGACAAAATTGAGACAGGAGAAGTTTTGGAGAAAGAGGGAAAAAGTACTTAAAAAGTGACAACATTTAGAAAGAAAAGTGGGGGGAAAGTACAAAAAAAGAGACAAAAATAAGAGACAAAAGAGGGGAAATTTTAGACAGAAAAAATTTGAGACAAAAATGTAATAAAATTGAGACAGAAAAGATATTGAGCCAGAAAAGAGGGGGGAAATACATAAAAACTCAAAATTTAGAAAGAAAAGTGGGAGGGAAAAGTACAAAAAAAGAGACAAAATTAAGACAGAAAAGAGGGGAATTTTTGGAGAGAAAAGTGGAAAAAAAGTACTCAAAAGTGTCCAAAATTTTGAAACTGAAAGAGAAAAAAAAGGTAAATTTTGGATAGAAAAAATTTGAGACAAAAAGTGACTAAATTGAGACAGGAGAAGTTTTGGAGAAAGAGGAAAAAAGTACTTAAAAAGTGACAAAATTTAGAAAGAAAAGTGGGGAAGTAAAAAAAAGCGACAAAATTAAGAGACAGAAGGTGAAATTTTAGACAGAAAAAATTGAGACAAAAATTTAACAAAATTGAGACAGAACAAAATTGAGACAGAACAAAATTGAGACAAAATTTTTCAAAATTGAGACAGAAAAGACGGAAAATTTTGGGAGAGAAAAGAGGGGAAAAAAGTACTTGAAAGTGCGAAAAATGGAGGAAAAAACGTAACAAAAAAAGATACCATTAAGAGAGAAAAGAGGGGAAAATTTAGATGGAAAAAAAGTGAGACAAAAAATTGACAAAATTGAGCCAGGAAAGAGGGGGGAAATGCATAAAAAGTGTCAAAATTTAGAAAGAAAAGGGAGGAAAAAGTACAAAAAAAAGAGACAAAATTAAGACAGAAAAGAGGGGAATTTTAGGAGAGAAAAATTTGAGACAAGTGGGAGATAAAAAAGTACAAAAGAGAGAAAAGAAAGGACATTTTGGAGAAGAGGAGAAAAAAGTACTTAATGTGTCAAAATATATTAAAAAAGGGGACAGAAAGTACAAATAGATACAAAATTGAGGGAAAAAATTTGAGACAAAAGTATCTACTCAAAAAGTGACAAATTTAAGAGAGAAATGAAGGGTAATTTTGAAAGAGAAAAAATTGTGATAAAAGTGACAAATTAAGAAAGAAAAAAGTGACAAATTAAGAAAGAAAAAAGGGAAAAAAGGGAAAATTAAGTTTATAACCTAATTCCTTGGCAATACACAGGATTTAATTTTTAAAAACAAATTATTGTCGTAAAGGCCAAAAATGGCAAAATATACAGTGTGTTTCATTTAAAAATTTCAATAATACTTAAAAACTCGTTTCTATATCTCACCTCTAAAGAGTAAACCCAAGAAGCTAAAACTTGTGCAGGGAAGGGACGACTATTATTATTTGTTATGGATTTCCAGAGCGATTTACTGATGATTGATAGCACCATTTGGGTTATTAAAATACATTTTTTTTTTAGTTTGCTTTGTTTACTAACTAACTGTATTATACTCGTAATGAAATAAAACGTAGATGGTTAACATTTTCATCAAGAATCTAGAACTCGTGACCAAACATTAAGTAGTTGCTACTTAAAATAAATGAATTCCACAAAATGTCATTCGTTTCATTTCCGTATTTAAATCGGTTGCATAATTGGATGATAAGGGCAAGATAATATCACTATTAATTGGTTATCCAATAGGTTTCGATATACTACGGTTCATCATCATCAGAGAGTGGTTTAAAAGTACCAAATACTGGCACACAGATACTTAAAATAATAATTTTATGCTGAATACAAAAAATTTCCGTTGTTTTCTTAAAATATCTCGCAATTAACTAAAAATATAAAGTTGGGTGGGATCCCCCTTCCCCATCTTCATTTGTACAATGCAAAACCACTTTAGCATTACAAATTACTACTCTTTGTATATATACCATAAACGACAAAAGTTATTAATTATACTTTACCTTGCAACAGGTTCTTTAACAATTTTTTTTCTCTTTTCCATATTATTCAAAACGTAATTATTCAATTTAAAATCGTTTTAAGAGTCTGTTTAGGCCGCAACACGGAGCGCCATATTGTATTTTGTATCAAGTTATGATCGCCTTGAGCTTCAACCCGCTAATGACCAAAGAACATGGCAAGCGAATATAATATCCTAATAATAGATTTGCATATGGTTTAGAAGGAAAAAAATAGGCATAAATTAGGTGCCGTTATAAGATAAAATTCAATTATTATAAAGGTTGAGCCACTGGTTATAATTGATTTTGTAATTTAACAAATACAAAATATTTTTTTCTTATATTTTTAGAGATACTGGCACATAGGCTATTCTGTGGTTTTTTCTTTTTTGATATACCGGCAAATAAGTTATTCTGAAGAATCTTTTTAATTTAAATTAAGTTTCTTTGAATATTCTCATGTCGATGGCCACCATCTTTTTTTTTCACTTTTTGCGTAACTTAAGAAACTGTATGTATACAATTTCAAATATGAAATTTAATATCTTGCAAGATTTTACCGTGTTAATGTCGATTATGTTTCGAAAACCGATGATTTTGCATATAGTTGCTCGTATGTCGAAAAAAATGAAAATTTAAACCACAATAAAGAAATATTATACAGGGAGGCGCAAATTGGGATTTCTTTTATTGAAGGCTAAATATCGTATCCAATTTTTTTAAACAACAGTTAGTTTTTAAAAGGCTACCCTCAACATTTTTTTTTAAATACGGACCTGTTCTTTTTATTTTCATCTTTTAAATCCCCACTTTTTCTTTATCCCACCATATAGAACACTTAATTTTTTTATAAGATTTCGATAATAAACTGTATTTTAGGAATTTTATGAAGTACGGTCCTGTTCATTTTTACCCTGGAAATATGAGTTCAAGGGGGAGGACAATTTAAATAATTCTAAAAGAATTGAAATAATTCACAATGACTGTTTAATTTAATACATTGCAATTATTAACAATGGAGCAGCGTTAATGGGGGTGGGGGAGAGGTGAAAAAATAATTACTCAAAAAACGGTTTATTCCAAAAAAAAAGAGAGAAAGTTTTTTAGGGGAAAAAAGGTGAAATTTGAAAAATGGACAAAAATGAGAAAAATAGGTAAATTTAGGGAGAAGTAGTAAAAAATTTGAAACAAAAAAGTGGCAAAATTTGAGAGAAAAGAGAGGAAATTTTGGAGAAGAGGGGAAATTTGAGAGAAAAGGGGAAATTTGAGGAAAAAGTGACACAAATGAGAAGAAATTAAAAAAAAAAATGAGGGTAATTTTGGAAAAAAAATAGAGATAATTTCATTAAAATGATAAAAATTGATAGAAAAGGGAAAATTTGATACAAAAAGTGACAAAATTTAAAAAAAAGTAGGGAAATTTTAGAGGATGTAGAGAAATTTCAGAGAATGTAGGGAAATTTAAGAAAAGTGACAAAAATGAGAAAAACTGGGTAATTTTAAAAAAGGAGATATTTTTTTAAAAGGGAAAATTTGATAGAAAAGGGGACATTTGAGATAAAAAAAACTATTAAAACTTCAAAAGGTACAATTTGAAAGAAGAGGGGAAATTTAAGATGAAAAAGTGACAAAATTTAAGAGAAAGGAGGGGAAATTCCTGAGGAGGTGGTTAAATATAAGTAGACAAAGTGACACAATTTCAGAGAAAAAGAGGGTAATTTTGTGCGAAAAAGGGGCAAAAAAACTATCAAAATTTAAGAAAAAAGTGGGAAATTTTGTAAAAATTGGTTAAATTTAAGTCGAAAAAGTGACAAAATTTGAGCCAAGAGGGGAAATTTAAGCGAAAAGGAAACAAATTTCCCCTCTTTTCTCTCAATTTTGTCACTTTTTCGTCTCAAATTTCCAATCTTCTTCCAAAATTTCCCCTCATTTCTCATAAATTTTGAAAGTTTTGTCTCAAATGTTCACTTTTCGCTCAAATTTCCCCTCTTTTCGCTCAAATTTCCACTCTTTTCTCTTAAATTTTGTTACTTTTTCGACAACTTTTTTGACACTTTTTTCCTAAAATCCCCCTTTTTCATAAAACCACCTCTTTTGTCTGATTTCCACTTATTTCCTCATTTTTGTTACTTTTTCTCAAATTACCCCTCTTCCTTCAAAATTTCCCCTTTTCTCTCTCAAATTTTGTTCTTACCCCTTTTTTCTAAACCTATTTTAGGTAATTTTTTTTACAATTTTTCATGATATTACCCCTTTTTCCTAAAACTACCTGTTTTCTGAAAATTTCCACTGATTTCCTCATTTTTGTTACTTTTTTCTCAAATTTCCCCTCTTCCATCAAAATCCCCTTTTTTTCCCTTAAATTTTGTTCAAATTACTCCTATCTCTCTAAAATTACCAATTTTTTCTAAACCTATTTTAGGTAATTTTTTGTGTAAAATTTTTGACACTTTTTTTCCTGAAATTATGCCTTTTTCCTAAAACTAATAATTTTTTCTGAAAATTTCCACTTATTTCCTCATTTTTGTTACTTTTTTCTCAAATTTCCCCTCTTCCTTCAAAATTTCCCCTTTTTTCTATCAAATTTTGTTAAAACTACTCCTTTCTCTCTAAAATTACCGATTTTTTCTAAACCTATTTAAGATAATTTTTTTTACAATTTTTTCATGATATTACCCCTTTTTCCTAAAACTATCTATTTCTACTTATTTCTTCATTTTTGTTACTTTTTTCTCAAATTTCCCCTCTTCCTTCAAAATTTCCTCTTTTTTCTGTCAAATTTTGTTGAAATGACTTCTTTCCCTCTAAAATTACCTCTTTTTTCTAAACCTATTTTAGGTTATTTTTTGTGAAAAAATGTTTGACACTTTTGTCCTGAAATTATCCCTTTTTCCTAAAACTACCTCTGTTTTCGAAAAATTTCCACTTATATCTTCATTATTGTTACTTTTTTCTCAAATTTCCCCCCTTCCTTCAAAATCTCCTCTTTTTTCTATCAATTTTGTTGAAATTACTCCTTTCTCTCTAAAATTACCCCTTTTTTCTAAACCTATTTTAGGTAACTTTTTTTACAATTTTTTCATGATATTACCCCTTTTTCCTAAAAATGCCTATTTTTTCTGAAAATTTCCACTCATTTCCTCATTTTTGTTACTTTTTTCTCAAATTTTCCCCCTTCCTTCAAAATCTCCTCTTTTTTCCATCAAATTTTGTTGAAATTACTCCCTTCTCATGAAAATTACCCCTTTTTTCTAAACCTATTTTAGGTAACTTTTTTTACAATTTTTTCATGATATTACCCCTTTTTCCTAAAAATGCATATTTTTTCTGAAAATTTCCACTTATTTCCTCATTTTTGTTACTTTTTTCTCAAATTTCCCCTCTTCTTTCAAAATCTCCTCTTTTTTCTCTTAGATTTTGTTGAAATTACCCCTTTCCTCCTAATATTACCCCATTTTTGTCACTTTTTTTCTATAATATCCCCTTTTCCATCTTTTTTCTCGAAAAGTTACTTCTTTGAGAAATTCGTTTTTCTTCCCCTCCCGCTCACCCCATTCAATGTGAATTATTTTCATTTTTTAATAATTACTCAAGTTGTTCAAGAGATATTCTTGTACTTCATTTTCAGGGTAAAAATGAACAGGACCGTACCCAGAAAAATTCCTAAATTCATTGTCGAAACCGAATAAAAAAATTAAATATTGTAACTATAGAAAAAAATGGAAATTTATAATATGAAATAATAAGTAAAGGTCTTGTAAATTTTCCAATTTGTCAAAATTTGATTTAAAATTTTTTCTCCAAAATTTCCCATTTCCTCTTTTAAATTTGCCACTTTATTGTTTTGAAAATTTCCCCTCTTTTGTCTTGAAAATTTCCCTTAATTTCTCTATTAAATTTGTCATTTCTTTGTCTCAAATTTTCCCCTTTTTAATCTTAAACTTGTCATTTTCTAGGCTTAAATTTCCCCTCATTTCTCACTTATTTTTTATCATTTTTTTGTACTTTTTTTTTCAAATTTGTTACATTTTGTTTAAAAAATTTTTTCCCCAAAAATTTATAATATGAAATAATAAGTACAGGTCCGTATTTCCAAAAATAGTTGAGCGTGGTTCATCAAAAACGAAAATGTTATTTTAAAAAATTGAAGCGATATTTGGTCTTCAATAAAGTTCTTCTAAAAAAATTAATCGTCAAATTCGGTTTTTATCTATATATCTCGGAAACCAGAACTGATATTTTAATTTTGAAAAACTCAATCAATTAATCTTTCTTCCCATTTAACCAATTTTTTTATCTATAACGGTTGACGAAATTCACTCTGTATACCGGTCGTCCCTTATAAATTTTTTTTGACGAGACGTTTCGAGCTTCATTCCATACGTATGCGTGCAGATATCTTATCCTATAAAGAAAAAAGTGGACGTTTGTCGTTTGTCTAATCAGTGCAACGTTATCTGCAAAAATAGTTTTAGTATTTGCCAGAGCCAGAGACCTTGTATTGCCTTTTACACAATCTTTAATCTCGCTTCTTATCTCTAATTGCTTAGATGACATGTTACTATCGACGATGCTTCGACAAGAATCTTAATTTACAAGAATATATATTTATTATTATTATTATATGCTGAGGAAGCATAAATTTATTATCAATATTATTTAATTTATCAAAAAAAAATATTTACTTTTCTAAATATACAACATGTAGGGTGTTTCGGTAATAAAAAAAAACACAAAATTTGAATTTTAGAAAATAAAAAAAAATTTTAAATCAATAATAAGAAAAGTTCAGAAAAAACTTCAAAACTTAAATATTTCGAAAATTTTAAAAATATCGAAACTCAAAATTGGAGAAAATTTAAAAAAATTCCAATATTTCGAAAACTAAAATCCAAAAGTTTGAAAAAAAATTTCTACGATTTCCAAAGGTTTCAAAAAGTTCAAAAAAACTTCAAAACCAACAATTAAGAAAAGTTCGGAAAAAATTTCAAAGCTTCAATTTTTCGAAAATTTTAAAAATATCGAAACTCAAAATTGGAGAAAATTTAAAAAAATTTAATGGTTCGAAAAAAAAATTCAACGATTTCCAAAAGTTTCAAATAGTTCAAAAAAACTTCAAACCCAATAATTAAGAAAAGCTCGGAAAAAATTTCAAAACTTAAATTTTTCGAAAATTATAAAAACATCGAATCTCAAAATTGGAGAACATTTTAAAAAAAAACTCCAAAAGTTCGAAAAAAAAAATTCAAAGTTTCCAAAAAAATTCCAAACCCAACAATTACGGAAAGATCAAAAAACATAAAAACACAAAAATTGAGAAAATTTCAAAATATATAAAAAAAACATCATTAATTTTCTGTTAAAGTTATTTTATTTTTGACAGGTGACAGTTTGTGATTTAAATTTCTGTTTTCTCTCAAAAATGTCCCCTTATTTGTCTCTTAAGTTTGCCATTTTTTTTGTACTTTTTTACCCCCATTTTTTCTCAATTTCTCACTTTTTGTTTCAATTTTATTTTTCCAAAATTATCCATAATTTCTCTCTTAATTTTGTCAGTTTTTTTATCTTTTTTTTTTCTTAAAATTGTCCCTCCCTTTTTGTTTCAAATTTTTTTTTCGCCACAATGTCCCCTCATTTTTCTCTTAAATTTATTATTTTTTTTCTCTAAAATTTTCCCTTGTCTCTCTTAAATTTGTCACTAGTCTTGAAAATTTTCTCATTTCTCATAAAAATTTCCCCTCATATCTCTTATTTCCCTCATTTTTTTTGTACTTTTTATTCTTTTTCTCAAATTTGTCACTTTTTGTTTCAAAATTTTTGTCTCCAGAATTTCCCCTCATTTCTCTTAAATTTGTCATTTTTTGTTTCAAATATTTTTCTCTAAAATATCCCCTTTTCTCTCTTAAATTTCACAATTTTTTTGTATAAAATTTCCCCTTGTTTTGAAATTTGTCCTTTTGTTTCCAATTTTTTCACGTTTCCCCACGTTAAAAAAATTTTCACACGTTTCTCTTAAATTTGTCATTTTTTGTCTCAATTTTTTTCTCTCTAAAATTTCCCCTCTTGTCTTGAAAATTTCTCCTCATTTGTCTCTTTTTTGTACTTTCTTAACCCCATTGTTTTCAAATTTGTCAATTTTTGTTTCAAATTTTTTACTCCAAAATTTCCCCTCATTTCTCTCTTAATTTTATTTTTTTTTGTACTTTTCTTTCCCTCATTCTTCTTTTAAATTTGTCATTTATTGTCTCATTTCTTTTTCTCCAAAATTTTCCCTTTTCTCTCTTAAATGTGTCACTTTTTTTAACAAAATTTCCCCTAGTCTTGTAAATTTTCCAATTTGTCATAAAATTTTTCCCTCATTTCGCTCTTATTTTCGTCATTTTTTTTGTACTTTTTTATTCCTTCTCTCAAATTTGTCACCTTTTGTTTAAAAAAAAAATTCTCCAAAATTTCTCTTAAATTTGTCATTTTTTGTTTAAAATTTTTTTCGCTCTAGAATTTCCCCTTTTCTCTCTTAAATTTGCTACTTTTTTGGATAAAATTTCCCCTTATTTTGAAAATTTCCCATCCTTTCTTAATTCATATCCTTTTTTCTTAAATTTGTGCTTTTGTTTCCAATTTTTTCACGTTTTCTCACGTTAAAAAAATTTCCCCACGTTTCTCTTAAATTTGCCATTTTTTGTCTCATTTTTTTTCTCTCTAAAATTTCCCCTCTTGTCTTGAAAATTTCCCATTAATCTTATAAATTTCCTCTCATTTGTCTCTTAATTTTGTCTCATTTTTGTACCTTTTATCCCCATTTTTTTCAAATTTGTCAATTTTTGTTTCAAAATTTTTTCTCCCAAATTTCCCCTCATTTCTCTCTTAATTTTGTCATTTTTGTTTCCTTTTTTTTTCTCCACAATTTTCCCTCATTTTTCTCCTTTTGTCATTTTTTTCTCTCTAAAATTTCCCCTCTCGTCTTGAAATTTCCCATTTATCTTAAAAAATTTCCCTCATTTCTTAATTTTCTCTTTTTTTGTACCTTTTTATCCACTTTTTTTTAAATTTGTTAGTTTTTGTTTCAAATATATTTCTCCAAAATTTCCACTCATTCTCTCTCTTAAATTTTTCATTTTTTGTATAAAATTTTTTTCTCTAAAATTTTTCCATTTGCATTAAAAATTTTCCCTCATTTTTCTCTTAATTTTATTTTATTTTTGTACTTTTCTTTCCCTCATTCTTCTTTTAAATTTGTCATTTTTTGTCTCATTTTTTTTTCTCCAAAATTTTCCCTTTTCTCTCTTAAATGTGTCACTTTTTTAACAAAATTTCCCCTGTCTTGTAAATTTTCCAATTTGTCAAAATTTGATTTAAAATTTTTTCTCCAAAATTTCCCATTTCCTCTTTTAAATTTGCCACTTTATTGTTTTGAAAATTTCCCCTCTTTTGTCTTGAAAATTTCCCTTAATTTCTCTATTAAATTTGTCATTTCTTTGTCTCAAATTTTCCCCTTTTTAATCTTAAACTTGTCATTTTCTAGGCTTATATTTCCCCTCATTTCTCACTTATTTTTATCATTTTTTTGTACTTTTTTTTCTCAAATTTGTTACATATTGTTTAAAAAAATTTTTCCCAAAAAATTTGCCATCGTTTCTCTTAAATTTGTCATTTTTTGTCTCAATTTTTTCTCTCTAAAATTTAACCTCTCGTCTTGAAAATTTCCCATTTATCTTAAAAATTTCCCCTCATTTCTTTCTTAATTTTCTCCCTTTTTTGTACCTTTTTATCCACTTTTTTTTTTAAATTTGTTAGTTTTGTTTCAAATGTTTCTCCAAAATTTCCTCTCATTTTCTCTCTTAAATTTGTCATTTTTTGTCTTATTTTTTTCTCTCTAAAATTTTCCCGTATCTCTATTAAATTTGTCACTTTTTGGATAAAATTTCACGACTTGTCTTGAAAATTTTCCCTCATATTTGTCATTTTTTTGTACTTTTTTATCCCTTTACTTACCAAATTTGTCACTTTGTGTTTAATTTTTTTTTTTCAAAATGTCCCCTCATTTGTCTTTTAAATTTGTCATTATTTTCGTCTCAATTTTTTTTTCTCCAAAATGTTTCCCTTTCTCAAAAATAATTGGTAATTTGTCACTTTTTTTGCTAAAATGTTTTGAAAATTTCCCCACTTTTGTCTTAATAATTTCCCCTCCTTTCTCTTGAAAATTTTCGCCTCTCATTAAAGGACCAACCTTACTTTTTTTTCCCTCCAAAATTTCTAATCATTTTCTCTCATAAATTTGTCATTTTTTGTATCAAATTTTTTTCTCCAAAATTTCCCATTAAATTTGTCACTTTTTTGGTTAAAATTTCCCCTTTTGTCTTAAAAATTTTCACTTGATTTGTCATTTCTTTGATTACAAATTTTTTTTCCAAAATTTCCCATTTCTTCTCTTAAATTTATCACTTTTTTGTATTGAAAATATCCCCTCTGTTGTATTCCTCTAATGTCTCTCTTAATTTTTTTCTTAAAAATTTCCCCTTTTCTATCTTAAATTTGTCATTATTGTCGTCTCAAATTTTTTCGCTCCAAAATGTTCCCCTTTTTCTTTTTGACACTTTTTTTGATAAAACGTCCTCTCTTTTGTTTCGCATGGTTCCCCACTTTTGTCTTAAAAATTTCCCCTCCTTTCTCTTGAAAATTTCCCCTCTTGTCTATCTTAAATTTGTCACATTATCAACTGGTTTTTATTTTCTTACATTAATACGTCAAAATAATAAATATACAGTGTGTTTAATTAATTTGATTTCCCCTCCTTTCTCTTGAAAATTTCACATCTTTAATCATGAAAATTTCCCCTCTTGTCGCTCTTAAATTTGTCACATTCTCAACTGGTTTAATTTTTTTACATTAATACGTCAAAATAATAAATATACAGTGTGTTTAATTAATTTGATTTCCCTTCCTTTCTCTTGAAAATTTCCCATCTTTATGAAAATTTCCCCTCTTGTCTCTCTTAAATTTGTCACATTATCAACTGGTTTTTATTTTTTTACATTAATACCTCAAAATGATAAATGTACAGTGTGTTTAATTAATTTGATTTCCCCTCCTTTCTCTTGAAAATTTCCCCTCTTGTCGCTCTTAAATTTGTCACATTATCAACTGATTTTTATTTTTTTACATTAATACGTCAAAATAATAAATATACAGTGTGTTTAATTAATTTGATTTCCCTTCCTTTCTCTTGAAAATTTCCCATCTTTTATCATGAAAATTTCCCCTCTTGTCGCTCTTAAATTTGTCACATTATCAACTGATTTTTATTTTTTTACATTAATACGTCAAAATAATAAATATACTGTGTTTAATTAATTTGATTTCCCCTCCTTTCTCTTGAAAATTTCCCATCTTTTATCATGAAAATTTCCCCTCTTGTCGCTCTTAAATTTGTCACATTATCAACTGATTTTTATTTTTTTACATTAATACGTCAAAATAATAAATATACAGTGTGTTTAATTAATTTGATTTCCCCTCCTTTCTCTTGAAAATTTCCCATCTTTTAGCATGAAAATTTCCCCTCTTGTCTATCTTAAATTTGTCACATTATCAACTGGTTTTTATTTTTTTACATTAATACGTCAAAATAATAAATATACAGTGTGTTTAATTAATTTGATTTCCCCTCCTTTCTCTTGAAAATTTCCCATCTTTTATCATGAAAATTTCCCCTCTTGTCTCTCTTAAATTTGTCACATTATCAACTGGTTTTTATTTTTTTACATTAATACGTCAAAATAATAAATATACAGTGTGTTTAATTAATTTGATTTCCCCTCCTTTCTCTTGAAAATTTCCCATATTTTATCATGAAAATTTCCCCTCTTGTCTCTCTTAAATTTGTCACATTATCAACTGGTTTTTATTTTTTTACATTAATACGTCAAAATAATAAATATACAGTGTGTTTAATTAATTTGATTACCCCTCCTTTCTCTTGAAAATTTCCCATCTTTTATCATGAAAATTTCCCCTCTTGTCTCTCTTAAATTTGTCACATTATCAACTGGTTTTTATTTTTTTACATTAATACGTCAAAATAATAAATATACAGTGTGTTTAATTAATTTGATTTCCCTTCCTTTCTCTTGAAAATTTCCCATCTTTAATCATGAAAATTTCCCCTCTTGTCTCTCTTAAATTTGTCACATTATCAACTGATTTTTATTTTTTTACATTAATACGTCAAAATAATAAATATACAGTGTGTTTAATTAATTTGATTACCCCTCCTTTCTCTTGAAAATTTCTCATCTTTTATCATGAAAATTTCCCCTCTTGTCGCTCTTAAATTTGTCACATTATCAACTGGTTTTTATTTTTTTACATTAATACGTCAAAATAATAAATATACAGTGTGCTTAATTAATTTGATTTCCCCTCCTATCTCTTAAAAATTTCCCATCTTTTATCATGAAAATTTCCCCTCTTGTCTCTCTTAAATTTGTCACATTATCAACTGATTTTTATTTTTTTACATTAATACGTCAAAATAATAAATATACAGTGTGTTTAATTAATTTGATTACCCCTCCTTTCTCTTGAAAATTTCTCATCTTTTATCATGAAAATTTCCCCTCTTGTCGCTCTTAAATTTGTCACATTATCAACTGGTTTTTATTTTTTTACATTAATACGTCAAAATAATAAATATACAGTGTGTTTAATTAATTTGATAATAATAAAAAGAAATTATACGTTCCTAACTGTAGAAAATAATAATAATTGTTTTATTAAAGGGCCAACCCTAGTATTAACGGTTAAATATGAATCTCTGATCGATTAATTGATTCAAAGCTGCCACCGCATTATCGACAACATTTATCTGACGTCTAAAGCCGTTTTGGCGCTGTAACATGTCAAATGCTATCGTTACATCGTGAGCCATTCTTCTGATTTTCGATAGATACTGCTAACCATTATGGCACTCTATAAAAGACTTGGCACGTTTGCCGGCTAATTGGAAAACCAATTAAGTAAATTAAAAAAAATTACTGATTTTTTTTGAATAAAAATACAGTCCAAAAAAAATGGTGTAACAGCTGAAGAAATAATAAAAATAAACGTCAGTGAGATTATAATGATGAATGAAGCCATTCATAAATTCAAGGTGATATTTAACTAACTTTAACTAGAGCTTGTTGATATCGACAATCACAATTTGCGGTATTATCCAGTGCAGTACTGTTAGAATTATTTTTTTAACAATTTATTATATAAAAAAAGCTAATTTGTAACTCGTTAAAAAAATTATTTGATAATCGTAATACAGTTAATGAGAGGTATGTGAGCGCCAGAAGAAAAAGAATTTAATGTTATTTTTAACATTTAATGACAAAAAAATTTGAGGATAAACATTAATTTTCTGAATAAAAAATATTAAAAACACAAATATTTAACATATTTAAAATAATATTGGTCCACCCTGTAGATTTACAAATAATTTAACCCTACAAATTTTGTTTTAACGTTGAGCGCCAAAAATTGTTTTTTTTTATATGATTATATATATATATATATATTAAATTTTTTTGTTAGTTATTATTTTTATTTTTTTATTTCTGATATTTATTGACAAAAAAAATGAAGATAAACATTTATTTTCTGAATAAAAAATATTTAAAATAATATTGGTCCACCCTGTAGATTTACAAACAATTTAACCCTACAAATTTTGTTTCTAACGTTGGGCGCCAAAAATTGATTTTTTTTATATTTCTATATATTTATTTAATTTTTTTGTTAGTTATTATTATTGTAGTTTTTATTCAAATTTTATTTTTTATTTTTGATATTTAATGGCAAAATAATTTGAGGTTAAACATTAATTTTCTGAATAAAAAAATATTAAAAACGCAAATATTTAACATATTTAAAATAATATTGGTCCACCCTGTAGATCTACAATTTAACCCTATAAATTTTCTTTTTAACGTTGGGCGCCAAAAATTGATTTTTTTTTATATTTATATATATTTATTTTAAAATTTTTTGTTAGTTATTATTATTGTAGAATTTTTATTTTTTACTTTTTTGTTATTTCTGATATTTAATGACAAAAAAATGAGGATAAACATTTATTTTCTGAATCAAAAATATTAAATCAAACCCAAAATAATTAAACATATTTAAAATAATATTTGTCTATCCTGTAAAATTTAGTTTTTAACGTTGGGCGCCAAAAATTGTTTTTTTTTTATATATCTATATATTTATTTTATTTTTTTGTTTTTTTGTATTTTTTTGTTAATTATTATTGTGGAATTTTTATTCAAATTTTATTTTTCATTTTTTTGTTATTTCTGATATTTAATGACAAAAAAATTTGAGGATAAACATTTTTTTCTGAATAAAAAATATTAAATCAAACCCAAAATAATTAAACATATTTAAAATAATATTTGTCCATCCTGTAAAATTTAGTTATTAACGTTGGGCGCCAAAAATTGTTTTTTTTTATATTTCTATAAATTTATTTTAATTTTTTGTTTTTTTTTTTGTTATTTCTGATTTTTAATGACAAAAAAATTTGAGGATAAACATTTTTTTCTGAATAAATAATATTAAATAAAACCCAAAATAATTAAACATATTTAAAATAATATTTGTCCACCCTGCAAAATTTTCTTTTTAACGTTGGGCGCCAAAAATTGTTTTTTTTTTATATTTCTATATATTTATTTTAATTTTTTGTTTTTTTTTTTATTTATGATTTTTAATGACAAAAAAATTTGAGGATAAACATTTTTTTCTGAATAAATAATATTAAATAAAACCCAAAATAATTAAACATATTTAAAATAATATTTGTCCACCCTGCAAAATTTTCTTTTTAACGTTGGGCGCCAAAAATTGTTTTTTTTTTATATTTCTATATATTTATTTTAATTTTTTGTTTTTTTTTTTATTTATGATTTTTAATGACAAAAAAATTTGAGGATAAACATTTTTTTCTGAATAAATAATATTAAATAAAACCCAAAATAATTAAACATATTTAAAATAATATTTGTCCACCCTGCAAAATTTTCTTTTTAACGTTGGGCGCCAAAAATTGTTTTTTTTTATATTTCTATATATTTATTTTAATTTTTTGTTTTTTTTTTTGTTATTTCTGATTTTTAATGACAAAAAAATTTGAGGATAAACATTTTTTTCTGAATAAAAAATATTAAATAAAACCCAATTATAGTAAAAATGTTGACATTTAAAATAATAAATCAACACTGATACAAATATTGGTCCATCCTGTATATCTACAAAAAAATATAAGCCTAAAAATTTTAGTATTTAGGCGCTAAAAATTGTTTTATTTATGATATAGCAAAAATTGTAATAATTTAATTTTTTTTATATTTATTTGTTTGATTAGAAATTTCAATAATATTTGCCACCGTTGCCAGATTCACTAAAAAGTAAAAAAAAAAATGTGAAAAATTAAGTGATTTTGTTGAAACTAAAAAATTTTAATAAAATGTTGGGTACTTTTCCAATTTGGCTTAAATATGATTTAATAAATAAAAAAATATCGTGCACCACTGTTTTCCTATGTAAATAATTATTGCTAATGTAATGATAATTAATGTCAATAATCAACAACTAGTTATTATTGGTTCTACTTTCATTGATAAACTTGAAAGTTTAATAAAAAAATAGACAATAAAAATAAAACTAGTTCCTCGAGAAATTGACATTTATTGAATTGAATTAAAAGTTTCTTTCACATCGAAAAATTTGTGTCACATCTATAAGCATCACTCCATATATATTCTATAAAACGAATTAAATAATTTGATATTTTAATAGGGCTTCCGACTCATCAACACATGTTGAGCACATGTAACTTATATGGAAGGAATGTAACAATTGGACAAGTGAATCAAAAATTTTTAATCCGTTTTAATCAAATCGCTATTTAAGGTGAAAAATTTGCAACAGTAATTTCGACATTTGACAAAAATATCCGGAAAATCGCGAAAAACAATGCACGATGGAAAAATATTTTTGCACAGGAATTTTTAGCTTTTTTGGGGGTAATTTTCTGCGAAAACTATTTTTAAATTTTTCATATTTATTTAATTTTTTTCATTATCAAATTAATTCCGTTAGAATTAATAAAAAAATGGATAAAATAAAATAATAAATATTGTTTTGTCCAACTATCTCGCTTATTTGGTTCATTTCACAGTGAAAAAATTAACAAAGTAAGAAGGACAATTTTTGTTAATTTCAACTTAAGGACAAAATTATTTAACTAAAAAGATAATTGGTGATTTTTTTAAATTTCTTCTTTTTTTTCTTTCTTTTTTTTCTTTTTTTTTCTCTTATCCAATTATTTCCAATATAATTTAATAAAAAATAGATTAAGTAAAATAATAAATATTGTTTTGTCCAACTATCTCGCTAATTTGGTTCATTTCACAGTGAAAAAATTAACAAAGTCAGAAGGACAATTTTTTTAATTTCAACTTAAGGACAAAATTATTTAACTAAAAAGATAATTGGTGGTTTTTTAAATTTTGTTCTTTTTTTTCCTTTTTTTTTATCCAATTATTTCCCATACAATTTGAAAAAAAATAGATTAAGTAAAATAATAAATATTGTTTTGTCCAACTATCTCGCTAATTTGGTTCATTTCACAGTGAAAATATTAACAAAGTCAGAAGAACAATTTTTTTTAATTTCAACTTAAGGACAAAATAATTTAACTAAAAAGATAATTGGTGGTTTTTTTAAATTTCTTTCGTTTTTTTCTCTTATCCAATTATTTCCAATATAATTTAAAAAAAATAGATTAAGTAAAATAATAAATATTGTTTTGTCCAACTATTTCGCTAATTTGGTTCATTTACACAGTGAAAAAATTAACAAAGTCAGAAGGACAATTTTTTTTTAATTTCAACTTAAGGACAAAATTATTTAACTAAAAAGATAATTGGTGGTTTTTTTAAATTTCTTTCTTTTTTTTCTTTTTTTTCCATTATCCAATTATAACCAATACAATTTAAAAAAATAGATTAAGTAAAATAATAAATATTGTTTTGTCCAACCATCTCGTTAATTTGGTTCATTTCACAGTGAAAAAATTAACAAAGTCAGAAGGACAATTTTTTTTTAATTTCAACTTAAGGACAAAATTATTTAACTAAAAAGATAATTGGTGGTTTTTTTAAATTTCTTTCTTTTTTTTTTCTTTTTTTTTATTATCCAATTATTTCCAATACAATTTAAAAAAAAATTGAATAAGTAAAATAATAAATATTGTTTTGTCCAACATTCTCGCTAATTTGGTTCCTTTCACAGTGAAAAAATTAACAAAGTAAGAAGGACAATTTTTTTTTAATTTCAACTTAAGGACAAAATTAATTAACTAAAAAATTATTGGTGATTCTTTTACATTTTCAATTGTAGTTAAATTTTCCTATTATCCAATTAATTCCAATATAATTAATAAAAAATGAAGTAAAATAATAAATATTGTTTTGTCCAACTATCTCGATAATTAGGTTCATTTCACAGTGAAAAAATTAACAAAGTCAGAAGGACAATTTTTTAAAATTTCAATTTAAGGACAAAATTATTTAACTAAAAAATTATTGGTGATTCTTTTACATTTTCAATTGTATTTAAATTTTCCTATTATCCAATTAATTCCAATATAATTAATAAAAAATGAAGTAAAATAATAAATATTGTTTTGTTCAACTAGATTGTTTATTTTGTTCATTTCACAGCGGAAATATAAAACAAAGTCAGAGGGACAATTTTTTTTTCAATTCAATTTAATGACAAAATTATTTACTTTCTGCTAGCGAATCTCGGGAAAATGATTTTTCCGGAAAATTTAGACAATTAAAATTTTAACTGACCACACCAACATGGGTATCAAAATATAAGAATTAGTCAAATTGTCTTCCACCTTGTATTCAAGATATTTTATAATTCATGTACATTTTCAGGGTAAAAAAATTGAACAGGACCGTTCTTAGAAAAAATTCTAAAGTACCGTTCATTATCGTAACCTAATAGTAAATTTGCGCCACACTGTATATTCTTTCTATCATATTGAAGATATTATACAAAAAATTGTAACTCTGGGGAACCTCCGTTAGGAACATGGTTTCTTATGTTATTTTTTCTCTTTCGATTCTCTTTATTTTCCCATTTTTTCCTATTTTTCTATGTTTTTCATTATTTATCCTTTTTGTCCTTATTTTTTACTATTTTTCTATATTTTTTCCATTCTTCTTCTCATTTTTCTTATTTTTTTCTGGATTTTTCTTTTTTCCGTATTTCTCCTATTGTCCCTACTTTTTCTATTTCTCCCCACTTTTCGTGTATTTTTTATATTCTTCTATTTTTTTTATTATTTTTTCCCATTTTTCCATATTTGTCATTATTATTTCTAATTTTTCTTTATTTTCCCATACTTTTTCTTCATTCTTTTCGTATTTTCCCTATTTCCTTATTTTTTCCCAGTTTCCTTAGTTTTTCCTATTTCCTTCATTTTTTTGTTTGTTTTTCTTTTTCTCTGTTATCCCTATTTTTCCCTATTTTGCTTAATTCTTCAATATTTTACCCTTATTTTTCCAAATTTGTTGCACCATTTTTCCCTATTTTTCGCCATTTTTCTTTGTTTTTTTCCAATTTTTTCTTACTTCTGTTTTTCCCCATTATTTTTCTCAAATTTCGCCTCTCTATAATTTCTCCGTTTCTCAGTTTTTTTATAAAATTACTTTTTCATTTTGTGACTGTTTTCTCAAATTTGTCATTTCTCCAAAATATCCCCCTTAATAATACCAAAAACAAAAAAATTTCATGAAATGTGATCAAAAAATTCAATCAACAAATCTAAAATTATTCCCATTTTTTTTCTAAAATTTCCCTTTTTTTCTCAAATTTCTTCTTTTCTCTCAATTTTTGAATTTATTTCCCCATTTTTCCTATTTTTCCATGTTTTATCCATATTTGTCCCTATTTTTGACTACTTTTCTCTATTTTTTCTATTTCTTTATTCTTCTCATTTTTCTTATTTTTCCCTGGATTTTTTCGTTTTTCCGTATTTCTCCCATTTTTCCCTACTTTTAATATTTCTCCCCACTTTTCGTGTTTTTTCTATTATTCCATTTCTTTCATTATTTTTTCCATATTTGTCTCTATTTTTCTGTTTTCCTATACTTTTTCCCCACTTTTCTCATTTTTCTATATATTTTCCCATTTCCTTATTTTTTTTTATTTTCATTATAATTTCCTATTCCGTTTATTTTTTAATTTTCCTTTATTTTTCTCTATTCTCCCAATTTTTCCCTATTTTGTTTAATTTTTCCCTATTTTACCTTATTTTTCCCATTTTTTTGTCCCATTTTTACCTATTTTTCTCCATTTATCCATGTTTTTCCTATATTTTGTTTTTTTTCCTATTTTTTTTATTTCTGTTTTTCCCTATTATTTCTTGTTTTTCCTATCGACAACGTTTTTCCTTACGTGACGATTTCTCCCAATTAATACCGCAAATCGCGTAAAGGAACTTTGTTACAAAAATAATTTTCAGGACCTTTGAGCCACTTTTTTCTAAGTCTAATATTAATATGCTTTGTGCAGTTGGTTTATACATGTATATTACGTATAAGGAATGTGTGATCAACACATGGCTCTAAATGTTCTTCCCGGTATGCCGAATCATAAAAAAAAAATGTGAGAACTTCCAGATTCCAACCGCCAAAAAATTATTCCATAAACAAATTTTATTTATTGTAAAAAACGTCTGGCGATATATTATTATTATTAAGAAATACATGTTTACTTCTCATATTTCACATAATTTTATTATTATTTGAATTCTGTAGAAATCCAAATCATTAAAAGTGAAAAAATTAATTAAAAAAAAAAAAAAACTCTAAACTCGTTTTTTAACTTTCTACATAAATTTATCTCTTCTGACAAAAGCAATAAACACCGCATTGACAAATTAATGATTCAACTTTATAGATATACGTAAAACTCATTTAAATTTTTAATTTCAATCAATAGATTAACTACTCTATAGCTTATCTATCTAACTAGATAACTAAATCACTTAATTTCTATTACCACTAGATATATTTTTAAAGCACGCTTATGATAAATAAATAAAAAAAAATTATGCATAATTTGAAAACCGATTTAGATTGAACATAAAAATTTTCGTTCTGGTTTGTTAAACTGAATAGAACCAATCGTACGTGCTAAATTATTTTTTTCTCTATAAAAATCCTCTTTTTGACACAGTTTAATTATTGTTGGTTATTCAACCGACAAATGATAATCATCCAATAAGAGAATTCGTCAAATGGTAAAAAATATTTAATAAACATGCTTTCTCCAGTTAAAATTTTTTTATACACTGAAAAATTATCAGTGAATATAAATTTAAATATTATTAAAAAAATTATTTTCTTGTATAATCAAAAAAAAGCAAAAATATTAATTTCAATTGCGTTTACTCCGTTCAAATCTGACCAATAGTAACAGATATAAACGCTAGTGCCCTTTTATTAAAGTTATGCGCATGATTTGTGTTTTTATTGTACGTTATATTTCAAATTTAATAACGTTTGTCGCGTTTAAATATGGACACTAATAACACTAGTGCTCTTTTGATAAAGCTACTACAAATGATTTTTTTTTACTTTAAATTTATCTTAAGTGTAAACTAAAATATTTTAATTCCTACTAGAGCCTGTGATTGGTAATAGTTTTTTTCTATTTTACAATTTTTTTTTTTAAATTTTGAATAAATTGCGATAAAAATGGTAATTTAAATATTCTATACGTTTTTATATAACTTATTAAATTTAAAAATTGAATTTTCTAACAAATCAAAAATACAAGGTGTGCAATAAAATAGTAGTTTATATTTCAAATAATTTTACCGTTAAATTGAAATTTAAAAAAAATTCCCTCTGACTTTGTTAAATTTTTCACTGTGAAATGAACCAAATTAGCGAGATAGTTGGACAAAACAATATTTATTATTTTACTTATTCTATTTTTTTAAATTGTATTGGAAATAATTGGATAATAGAAAAAGAAAGAAAAAAAAGAAAGAAATTTAAAAAAACCACCAATTATCTTTTTAGTTAAATAATTTTGTCCTTAAGTTGAAATTAAAAAAAATTGTCCTTCTGACTTTGTTAATTTTTTCACTGTGAAATGAACCAAATTAGCGAGATAGTTGGACAAAACAATATTTATAATTTTACTTATTCTATTTTTCTTAAATTGTATTGGAAATAATTGGATGATAGAAAAAAAAAAAGAAATAAAAAAAGAAAAAAAAAAGAAAGAAATTAAAAAAAACCACCAATTATCTTTTTAGTTAAATAATTTTGTCCTTAAGTTGAAATTAAAAAAATTGTCTTTCTGACTTTGTTAATTTTTTCACTGTGAAATGAATCAAATTAGCGAGATAGTTGGACAAAACAATATTTATTATTTTACTTATTCTATTTTTTTAAATTGTATTGGAAATAATTGGATAATAGAAAAAAAAGAAAACAAAGAAAGAAATTTAAAAAAACTACCAATTATCTTTTTAGTTAATTAATTTTGTCCTTAAGTTGAAATTAAAAAAAATTGTCCTTCTGACTTTGTTAATTTTTTCACCGTGAAATGAAGCATGTTGGTATGGTAAGTTAAAATTTTAATTGTCTAAATTTTCCGGAAAAATCATTTTCCCGAGATTCGCTGGAAAAAAGTAAATAATTTTTTCATTAAATTAAAAGTTAAAAAAATGTGTCCCTCTGACTTTGTTAATTTTTTAACTGTGAAATGAACCATGTTGGTATGGTAAGTTAAAATTTTAATTGTCTAAATTTTCCTCCTTTTCTCTCAATTTTTTGCACTTTTTTATCTCAAATTTCCCCTTTTTTCTCAAATTTTGTCTGTTTTCCAAGAATTTTATTTATAATTAACACCTTGTTTTCTAAAATTACCTCCTTTTTTCTAAAATTACGGATTTTTGTCACTTATTTTCTCAAATTTCCCCTTAATAATACAAAAAATCAAAAAAATTCACGACATGTGATCAAAAATTTCAATCAAAAAATCTAAAATTACTCCTATCTTTTTTCTAAAATTACCATTTTTTTTCCCAGATTTCCCTTTTCTAAAATTTCTCATTTTCTCTCAATTTTGGCTCTAATTTCGTCTTTTTTCCCAAGAAATTCCCCCGTTTTCTTAAAATTACCCTTTTTTCTACAATTAACCCCTTTTTCTAAAATTTCCCCTCTTTTCCTAAAATTTCCCCTTAATAATACAAACAATCAAAAAATTTCAAGAAAGATCAAAAGTTTCAATCAAAAAATCTAAAATTACTCCAATTTTTTTCTAAATTTTTCCTAAATTTCCCTTCTCTAAAATTTCTCCTTTTCTTTCAATTTTTGTCTCAAATTTTGTCTTTTTTTCCAAGAAATTACTCCACTTTTGATAAAATTATTTTTTTTCTACAATTAACCCCTTTTTTAAAATTACCCCTTTTTCTAAAATTAGCTACTCTTTTTTACTTATAGCTGTCACTTATTTTCTCAAATTTCCCCTCTTTCTCTAAAATTACCCCTTAATACAAACAATTAAAAAATTTCAAGAAAGATCAAAAATTTCAATCAAAAAATCTAAAATTACTCCCATGTTTTTTCTAAAATTACCAATTTTTTCCCAATTTTCCCTTCTCTAAAATTTCTCCTTTTCTCTCCAATTTGGTCTTTTTTTCCAAGAAATTCCCTCGCTTTTCATAAAATTACCCTTTTTTTCTACAATTAACCCTTTTTTCCTAAAATTACCCTTTTTTCTAAAATTAGCTCCTTTTTGCTAAAATTACTTTTCTTATTTTTGTCACTTATTTTCTCAAATTTCCCCTAATTCTCTAAAAATTTCCCCTTAATAATACAAACAATCAAAAAATTTCAAGACATGTGATCAAAAATTTCAATCAAAAAATCTAAAATTACTACCATTTTTTTCTAAAATTACCAATTTTTTCCCAAATTTTCCTTCTCTAAAATTTCTCCTTTTTCCTCAATTTTGGCTTAAATTTTGTCTTTTTTCCAGGAAATTACCCCGCTTTTCAAAAAATTATAATTTTTTTTCTAAAATTAATCCTTTTTTCCTAAAATTACCCCTTTTTTTCTAAAATTAGCTCCTTTTTGCTAAAATTACTCTTTTTTTCTTATTTTTGTCACTTATTTTCTCAAATTTTCCCTCTCTCTCTAAAATGTCCCCTTAATAATACAAACAATCAGAAAATTTCAAGAATTGTGATCAAAAATTTCAATCAAAAAATCTAAAATTACTCCCATTTTTTTTTTCTAAAATTACCATTTTTTTCCCAAATTTCCCTTTTTTAAAATTTCTCATTTTCTCTCAATTTTGGCTCTAATTTTGTCTTTTTTCCAAGAAATTACCCCGCTTTTCATATAATTACCCCCTTTTTCTAAAATACCTTATTTGTTTTCTAAAATTACTAATTTTTGTCACTTTTTTTCTTAATTTTACCCTTTTTCTCCAAAATTTCCCCCCTTTTTCCTTAATAATACAAACAATCAAAAAAATTCAAGAATTGCGATAAAAAATTACTCCTTTTTTTCTAAAATTACCAATTTTTTCCTAAATTTCCCTTCTCTAACATTTCTTCTTTTCTCTCAATTTTTGTCTCAAATTTTTGTCTTTTTTTCCAAGAAATTACCCCACTTTTCATAAAATTACATTTTTTTCTAAAATACCTCATTTGTTTTCTAAAATTACTCATTTTTTCTCATTTTTTGAACTATTTTCTTAATTTTTCCCTTTTTATTTTCTATTTAAAAATCAAGTGTAAACCATCCTTAAGTGATAAAATGGCGGCATTAACAAAGTGACTATTAACAAATACATTATTGAGTAACGACCTTTGACCCGTAGACACCAATTAATAATAATAATAATAATAATAATAAATTCGATATTGGTCCATCCTGTATGTATCCGAAAAATTGTGAAACCAGTAAAGTGAAGTTATTGACTTTTATAAAAATTCATGAGGTAAAGGTCAGTAGAGATCGAGAATCTCTTATAGGCTATCATTAAATAAGCATCAAGCAATGTATTTAGCATAAAGTCGAAGTTAAGTCAAAACTGAACCCAACATTACGATTTTAATTCCCCATCTCACCATTATGCCAACATAGAAGGCCAGATCATTAACAGATCCGATTACAATTTACATCAAAAAAATTTTTTTCAATACAAAACATATGTTCAAAATTGCTATATTTTTTTTTATTTACTGAACACAACAAAAGTATCTTTTTTTTTGGTATTAAATGAAGGCAACATAAAAAAAATTGCGTCATTGGAAACTGGTATATAAAAATAACGGCCGGTTATATAATGGAAACCGTTTAACGGAGAATTAAGAAAAAAATATAATATAATTTGAGCAAATAAGTTTCTGGAATTTTCGTGTTTTTTTTTATCTTATTTATCACTAAGTAAGTAGCTTAATTAACTAACCTCCCTTTTTCCATTCTTTTTTGATATTTTTGAGCTTAATGAACCCCTTTTTTCACAAATTTATGAATAAATGACCACTTTTTTTTATTTTGTCTCACTTTTTCTTTCTCCAAAATTTCCCCTCTTTACTCTATTTCAAAGTGACTGTTTTTCTATCCAAAATTTCCATTCTTTTCACTCTTAAAAAGAAACTTTTTTAGTACTTTTTTCCACTGTTTTCTTATTAATAAAAGACATCTTTTTTACTACTTTTTTGCGCTCTTTTCTCTCACATTTTGTCACTTTTGTCTCAAATTTACATTTCCTTGAAAATTTCGCATGTTCTTTTAAATTTGTCATTTTTTTTAGTAATTTTCTTTTTTTCCTCTGATTTGTTACTTTTTCGTCTCAAACCCCTCTTTTTTTCTCTTAAAAATGTCTCCTGTTTCTCTCAAATTTCTAACTTTTTTAAGTAATTTTCTTCTTTTTTTTTCTTCTATTTTTCACTTTTTCGTCTCAAATTTTCTCTTTTCTCTTAAAAATTACTTATATTTTCTCTGTTTCAAACTGACTTTTTTTAGCACTTTATTTTTCATTCCAAAATTACCCTTCTTTTCTCACTTAAAAAGAAACTTTTCCTTCTTATTTTTTTCTTCTTTTTCACTTTTTCTTCTCAAATTTCCTCTTTTCACTTAAAAATTTCCCCTCTTTTCTCTGTTTCAAAGTGACTTTTTTAGCACTTTTTGTTTCTTTCCAAAATTACCCCTCTTTTCTCACTTAAAAAGAAACTTTTTTTTAAGTAATTTCCTTCTTTTTTTTTCTTCTTTTTCACTCTTCTCACTTTTTCTTCTCAAATTTCCTCTTTTCTCTTAAAAATTTCCCCTCTTTTCTCTGTTTCAAAGTGACTTTTTATTTTTCTTTCCAAAATTACCCCTCTTTTCTCTCTTAAAAAGAAACTTTTTTAGTACTTTTTTCCACTCATTACAAAAAATATTTTTACTTCCTTTTCTCCTCTTTTCTCTCACATTTTGTCACTTTTTTGTCTCAAATTTACAGTTCCTCGAAAATTTTTGATTCTTTAGTAATTTTCTTTTTTTTCTGATTTGTCACTTTTTCGACTCAAATTTCCCCTCTGTGTTCTCTTAAAAAATGTCTCCTATTTTCTGTCAATTTTTCTCACTTTTTTAAGCAATTTTCTTTCCTTTTCCTCTTTTTCATTTTTTCGTCTCAAATTTCCTATCTTGAATCTCAACTTTTTTTCCTGAAATTATCCTTTTTTCTTGTTTTTGTTACTTTTTTTTCTCCAATTTTCCACACTTTCTGCAAAATTTTCCTTTTTTCCCCAATTTTTGTTTCAAATTTCCCATTTTCTCTCAAATTTTGTCTTTTTTTTTCAGAAATTACCTCTTTTTTTCATTTTTGTCAAATTTCTCCTTTCACCAAAATTTCCCCTATTTTCTCAAGTTTTGTTACTTTTTTCTCAAATATCCTCTTTTTGCAAAATTTCTCCCTTTCTCTCAATTTTTGAGGCTTTCTGGTCTCAAATTTCCCCTCTTATTCTCTAAAACCTTGATTTTTAGAAATTACCACTTTTTTTTCTAAAATTACCCCTTTTCTCTGAAATTTCGTCTTTTTTTCCAGAAATTACCCCTTTTTTCTTATTTACGTCATTTTTTGTCAAAATTTCTCCTCTTTCTCCAAAATTTCCCATATTCTCTCAATTTGTTTTTCTCAAATTTTCCTTTTCTCCAAAATTTCTCATTTTGTTTTAAATTCATTTTTTTTCAGAAAATACCCTTTTATCTCATTTTTGTCACTTTTTTCTCAAATTTCCTGTCTTTCTTCAAAATTTCCCCTTTTCTCTCATTTTTTGTTACTTTATTGGTCTCAAATTTCCTCTCTTTTCTCTTAAATTTTGTGTTTTTTCCGCAGAAAATATCCTTTTCGTTAAATTTCCCCTTTTTTCCCTCATGAATTTTCCCTTTTTTAAAAAATCACTTTTTTGAGGGTGTCACTATAAAAATATATTTATTTAAAAAAAAATTTTTAGATTAGTATTGATTTTAAAGAATTTGTTAAAAAAACATGCCCCACGTTGGTCACGATATTTTAATCTCAGAAAATTATGAAAATCATCCAAAATTTAAAATTAAAAGAAAATACAAATTTTGGTTTTTTTTTCAATTTTTTTTGGTTGAGCCCTTTTTTTTCGAATTTCTCCTTTTCTTTCGTTTTTTCCCTTTTTCTCGGTTTTATTCGATTTTTTATATTTTTAAATTTTTTTTTGTTGCCCCCACCCCTTTTTTTCCAGGTTATCAAAAAAAAACCATTTTTTCTGGACTAAATTAGGAATACAGGGTGGCACAAAGGACCATGCAACACATTAATGGAAAATTCATTTACAGAATTTGCGCCACCCTGTACAGCGTGATCTGGTATTTGAATATTTAATTATTAATGAATGGGAAAGAAGTAAGAAAAGATATATGAAATAAATTCATAAAAGTGGAGGGATGATAGTTGGAAACAAATAAAAAAAGTGCCTAAAGCCGTGCCTGTTATGTTTTTTTCTACTTAATATTCCGTAATTAATCAAGGTAGTTTCTTCAGTCCAAACATTATATTATTATCTATGACTATTTAGATAAATAAAATAAATATTGTTGTTATTGTAGAATAGAATGTTTAAATAATAAATAAATAAATAAATAAATAGATAATAGTAGCCATGCGAGAGGGAAAATGTATTAAAAAAAAGGTTGCAAAATAGGAAAAAAGTGGATGAAAAAAAAAGAGCGAAGGGAAAAAGTAAGATAAAAAAGATTGGAGAACAAGTGGACAAAAAAAAGTGACAAAAAAAAGTGACAAAAAAAAGTAGAAAAAAGAGTTGAAAACAAAATTGAAACAAAAAATATTAAAAAAGTGGGGAAAAAAGAGCGAGAGGAAATGGTAATAAAAGTAAGGAAAAAAGAAGAGCGAGAAAAAAGTGGGAAAAAAGTCGGAAAAATTTTTGAAAGCAAACAGTAAAAAGTGGAGAAAAAGTGGCTTGGGAAAAAGTGTACAAAAAAATTTTAAACGAAAAGTAAAAAACTGAGGAAAAAGGAGAAAGAAGTAAAAGCAGTAAAAAGTTTAAAAAAGTTAATGAAAAAAGAGCGAGGAAAAAAAGTAAGATAAAAAAGAAGGAAGATCAAAAAAATGGGAGAAAAAAGAGGACAAAAAAAAGTTGGGCGTAAAAAAGTGGACAAATAAAGATGGGAGAAAAAGTGGACAAAAAAGTTAAAAAGAAGAGTTGAAAAAAAATTTGAAACAAAAAAAATAGTAAAAAGTGGGGAAAAAAAGCGAGAGGAAAAAGTAGTTTTCCTTTTTTAAACTTTTTTTTACTACTTGTTCCTCTCTCCTTTTCCTCCACTTTTTTACTTTATGTTTCAAATTTTTTTTTGTACAATTTTTCCCAAGTTCCTTTTTCTCCTCTTTTTACTGTTTGCTTTGTTTAAATTTTTTTTTTCGACTTTTTCCCTACTTTTGTACTATTGTCTTTATTGTTTCAAACTTTTTTTTACTACTTTTTATTCCCGCTCTTTTTTGTTCATTTTTTTACAATATTTTTTTGTGTCAATTTTGTTTTCAACTTTTTTTTCTATTTTTTTTATCCACTTTTTTTTCTATTTTTTTTTATCCACTTTTTCTCCCATCTTTTTATATTACTTTTTTCCCTCGCTTTTTTTTATTCATTTTTACTATTTTTAAACTTTTTTTACTACTTTTTCCTCTCTCATTTTTTCCCAATTTTTTTACTTTACGTTTCAAATTTTTTTTGTACACTTTTTCCCAAGCTACTTTTTCTCCACTTTTTACTGTTTGCTTTGTTTCAATTTTTTTTCGACCTTTTTTCCACGTCTATGTGGCTCTCCTTTTTTCCCTACTTCTATAGTATTTAATATTTTAAACTTTTTTTACTACTTGTTCCTCTCGCTCTTTTTTCCCATTTTTTTTACTATTTTTTGTTTCAATTTTGATTTAAACTCTTTTTGTCCTCTTTTTTTGTCCACTTGTTCTCCCATATTTTTTTATCTTACTTTTGAAACGTAAAGTAAAAAAGTGGCGAAAAAGGAACGGGAGAAAAAAGTAGTAAAAAAAATGTAAAAAATGGAATGAAAAAAAAACAGAGCGAGAGGAAAAGTAAGATAAAAAAGATGGGAGAACAAGTTGTCAAAGAAAATGAGAAAAAAATGTTGGAAAAAAAGATGGGAGAAGAGAAAAGTCGACAAAAAAAATGGAAGAAAAAATTAGACAAAAAAAGATGGGAGAAAAGTTGACAAAAAAAGATGGGAGAAAAGTCGACAAATAAAGATGAGAGAAAAAGTGGACAAAAAAGTTGGAAAAAAAGAGCGAGTTTTTTACTTTCAGCCTAGTCTTTAAACAGTGTTAAAATTCGAAATTTACAACCAAAGATATACGATTAAAATATAGGAGAAACATGTAGATATTAGAATAAATGAACATGAAAATCATATAAATGAGAAAGTTGTAAAGATTTCTTATCTTTTTGGCTCATTCCTACTTGGTTTGACATTTACAAATCAGGCGATCGTTATCTTTTAGCCACTTACATTGTTCGTCTTTTTTCTGATTCCTTTCCTAGCCACCTCTTCTTTTTATCAAATCTCGGTAGGCCAGGCCAGGCCTCATTAGTTCCATTGTTTTCGAGACGTGTGGGTCTTATTTATATGTTGGTTCGTTGTTTCTTCTCTTTTTTCTACCCGTTCGGTACCAAAGATAACCATATATACGAGCCCGTGCTCGCTCCATGCCCATAATGGATTCGAAATATGTCTTCCATATATATATACAGTATGTTCACTCCCATATGCAATTTTTTGGATTTATTCTTAATAAATAACTGATTGAATTTTTTTGTATTTTAATTGCCTTTAGGTTGCATAATACCACAAGCAAATTAGTTTTAATTATCACGGATGACCTGATCGAGTTTCGGTCATTGACAAACCAAAACAATTCGAATTCACGGTCGATATTTCGTCGATAAAAATCTCCCAAACAAATATTTATACAGGGCGAATAACAAATAAAAATAATTGTTTATTGACATAAATATAATTACCTCTCGCCCTTCAGATAAGAGAGGTATAGGAATCATGCTAAAAATTGGGTAGTGAGTTTTCAATGGATAAACACGTTTTGGGGTCCCTAGAATACGATTTTAATATTTTCGCGATGATGTCTGTGTGTGTGTGTGTTAGTGTGTGTGTTAGTGTGTGTGTGTGTGTGTTAGTGTGTGTGTGTGTGTTTGGATGGATGTTGTAGTAACGATAACTCAAAAACTACTGAATGAAAAAATTTGAAATTTTGCATACAGGATTCTGATACCCTAGATTAGATCTGCCAATCGCACAACCGGAAGTGGCAGTTACTATGGGTGATGACGCCATTATTATAGAAAACGGCAATAAAGTTTTACACATATATTTTGTAAACCCTACAGTTTATTTTCATCTCATTAAAATTTTCTAAACTTTTGCCATTGTTGCCAGATTTACAAAAATATAATTTTTTTTCATACTTTTTTGTGTCAACCTGTAAATTTTTGATTCAAAAATGGCGAGAGGTCATGTGCTGGTCACATCAGATTTTTTTTATTTTTTATCGCAATTAAAAAATTTAATATTCGTAGTAACTTTTTGTTTGTATGTTTTCAATAAAACGATCAAAATTCTTCTAGAATGAACAAAAATATAATATTTTAAAATAATAATCATTGGAAATATATGTTAAAACAGGCGTACGCCACTGACGTCGACATAGTTCATGTTATTTTCTAAAATTATTGAAATTTCGAATTTTCTTTAAATTATTGAACTTCCTGAAATTTTCAATTTTTTTTTTTCGAAATATTTGTAATAAGTGAAATTTTTGAAAATCTTGAAATTTTTGAAATTCTTGAAATTTTTAAAATGGCATTTTTGAAATTTGTGAAATATTTGGAATTAGAAAGTTTCGTGTTTTTGACATTGGAAATTATTCAAATTTTGGAAATTTCGAAGTTAATTCTCTTAGAATTTTCTAAATTCGTTTTGACACTGTTTAAGAAATTTTCGAAATACCTATTTGCAATAATTGAGTTTTTTTTAATTTTTGACATTCACCACATTTTTGAAATTTGTAAAATTTTTGGAATTAGAAATTTTTTAAATTTTAAAAGTTTTGTGTGTCTGAAATTAGAAATTATTCAAATTTTCGAAATTTGATAAGTTCAGGAATTCTTTTTGAAATCTTCGAAATTTTAAAATTTTCGAAATTCATTTTGACATTATTTAGAAATTTTCGAAATATTTGTAATAATTGGAATTTTTAAGATGGCATTTTTGAAATTTGTGAAATATTTGGAATTAGAAAGTTTCCTGTTTTTGACATTAGAAATTATTCAAATTTTTGAAATTTTGAACTTTCGTGTTTTTGAAATTATTCAAATTTTCGAAATTTGGGAAGCTCTGGAATTTTTTTTTGAAATCTTCGAAATTGTAAAATTTTTGAAATTCATTTCGACATTGTTTAGAAATTTTCGAAATATTTGTAATAATTGGAATTTTTGACATTAGAAATTATTCAAATTTTTGAAACTTTGAAGTTTCGTGTTTTTGAAATAGGAAATTATTGAAATTTTCGAAATTTTTAAAGTTCGGGAATTTTTTTTTGAAATCTTCGAAATTGTAACTTTTTGGATAATTGGAATTTTTAAGATGGCATTTTTGAAATTCAAATTTTTGAAATTTGAGAAGTTCAGGAATTCTTTTTGAAATCTTCGAAATTTTATAATTTTCGAAATTTATTTTGACATTGTTTAGAAATTTTCGAAATATTTGTAATAATTGAAATCTTTAAGATGGCATTTTTGAAATTTGTGAAATATTTGGAATTAGAAAGTTTCGTGTTTTTGACATTGGAAATTATTCAAATTTTTGAAATTTTAAAATTTTAGAAATTCTTTACAAATTTTCGAAATATTTGTAATTATTGATTTTTTTTTATTTCTTAAAATTTTTAAGACTGTATTTTTGAAAATATTTGAAATTAGAAATTTTTTTAATTTTGAAGTTTTGTGTTTCGCAAATTAGAAATTATTCAAATTTTTAAAGCTAGCGAATTTTTTTTTTCAAATCTTCAAAATTTAAAAATTTTCAAAATTCATTTTGACACTGTTTAGAAATTTTCGAAATATTTGTAATAATTGAAATTTTTTAAATATTTAACAACATTTTAAAAATTTGTAAAATATCTGTAATTAGGTTGACATTTTCGACATTTTTAAATCTCAGGAATTTTTTTTTTGAAATGTATTTTCTGAAATTAATGAAATTTCTAATTTTCTTAAAAACTTGGAATTTTTTGAAATTATTAATTTTTTTTAAATTTTCGAAATATTTTAAATATTTATCTGATGGAATGTACACAGAATCTTGACAACTCATCGCAACAACTATATTTGAAATGTGACTTAGAATATATACATAAAAAAATTATGTGTATTACGCAGTGTCCTTTTTGCGTTTGTTTTGCGTATAATTTTTCTTTACTTATTTATCTACGTCACATTTAAAATATAGCACTCTCTCTCTCTAACACACTGAACCTGTGCATCCTCTCAACACTCAATACCTAATTTTTATACGAAAATATTACAATATTGATGTTTTTTTTTGTAGTAAAAAAAGAAGGAATATTTTTTCGTTGTTTATTATTATTATCACCCTGTATGTAGTATCAGGAAGCTATAAAGCACATCGGTGATTGTTAATAGTGAACAATAAAGAGTGTGGTAACTATTTGCGGACAATAGAGTTCATTAGAGACCACAAGGGTTAATTGGGGCATTGAATCTTTCTATTTATTATCCATCTATCTCTGTTGCACTAAATAATCGACACTTTATCAGTATATATAGAGAATTAATTATATAGATGAGGAATAATAATATTTTAGTACCACCTTGTAAAAGGTAGGTACTAAGGTACTTAGGTACGTTGTCTGTGTTTAGTTCCGAGATATATCTGAAGCCCACTCAGTCCGGTCGTTCTTTTAAAGGCACTTAAGTGCACAACCCGATCCGAGTGTGTTCTTTTGTATGCTCAAAACCTACACACACACATACACGCATTTATTCGCTTTTTTTCTGCGCGTGTTCGCCCCTTGAATAAGAATCACCATATGTACAGGATCATTTAAAAAAATTTACTTTTATTTTTATGTCATTTTCTTTTGTAGTTTTTGTTGTATAAAATATGTGGCAAATTCCGAAAACGCAAAAAAATAGGAAAAACAAATAAGTAAGGAAAAAATGAAAAAAAAAATGTACACAGATATGTTTTAACACTTTCTACAGAGCTTTAACAATTATTAAAAAAAAATGGGGAAAAAAGCAGATTAAAAAAATGAGAAAAAAGGTAGGAAGAAACAGAAATAAAAACAACAAAAAAAGTGGTAAAAAAGAAAAAAGTGAGAAAAGATAAAAAAGTTAAAAAAGGAGAAAAAAGTGGGAAAAGTAGAAAAAGAAAAAGTGAGAGAAAAGGAGAGAAAAAACCAAGAAAAATAAAGTGAGAGAAAGGGGGTAAATAAAAGGAGAGAAAAGTGGGAAAAGAGAAAAAAGTGAGAAAAAATTAAAAAAAGTGAGTGAGGAAAAAGAAAGAGTGGGAAAAAAAACAAATCAGAAAATAAAAAGTATTGAAAAAGTGAGGAGATAAAAGTGGGGAAATTAGAAAAAGAAAAAGTGGAGAGAGAAAAAAAAACAAGAAAAATAAAGTGGGGGAAAGAGTAAAAAAAGGACAGAAAAGTGAGAAAAATTTTAAAAAAAGGGGTAAAAAAAAAAGAAAACAAAAAGTGGGGAGATAAAAGTGGTAAAAGTAGAAAAAAACGTAGAAGAAAAAAGTGTAAAAAAACAGTAGAAAAAAAACAAATTAAGAAAAAACTAAAAACTTTGCTACAAGAAAATAAATATTGTTTCTAAACAAATAACAATTTTCTATATTTTTATGACATAATAATTTTATTTCCCACTCTTTTCCTCATTTTTTTTTTGTTCTTATTTATTACTACTTTTTTTATTTTTTCCCCAACTGTTTTTTCATATTTTTTCCTTTCACCCCTTTTCTTCCCCACTTATTTTTTCTCCTACATTTTCCCCCTTTTGCCAACTTTTTCTCCTTCATTTTTTCCCCACTTTTTTTGCCTCTCCCCACTTACTTTTCTTCTAGATTTTTCCGTTTATCCTTCACATTTTTTTCTCCTTTTTTCCATTGTTATCATTTTTTTTCCTTTTTTACTTTTTCTCCACTTGTTTTTCCAATTTTTTTTAACCATTTTCCGGTTTTTCTACTTTCTTTCATTTTTTTTTTCATCCTGTTCTTCCTTTTTTCCCCACTTATTTTTTCTCCTACATTTTCCCACTTATTTTTCTCCTACAATTTCCATTTTTTCCTTCATTTTTTTCCAACTTAATTTTCACTTTCTTACCCCATTTTTTTGTTTTCATTTTTACCACTTTTTAATTTTTCCCCATTGCTCTTTTCACTTTCCACTTTTCTTCCCCACTAATTTTTACTCCTACATTTTCCCGGCCTTGACCACTTTTTTCCCGCATTTTATCTTGTTCCCCACTTTTTTTTGCTTTTCCCAACTCATTTTTCTTCTATATTTTCCCTTTTCCTCCATTTTTTTATCCTTCACATTTTTTCTCTTTCTTTCCGCTTTTTTCTCATTTTTCTCACTGTTGTCATTTTTCTCCTTTTTTATTTTTTCCCTACTTGTTATTCTAATTTGTTTACCCGTTTTTCCATTTTCGTTTCTTTTTTCCTTCTTTTCTCCTATATTTTTCCACTTTTTGCTTTTGCCCACTATTTTTTTACCTACAATTTCCCTTTTCCTTCACTTTTTTACCGATTTTTTATCTCATTTTTCCCTCTTCTTTGTTTGTTTTCACTTTTTCCTCATTTTTTTTGTAATCATTTATTCAGACTTTTTTTATTTTTTCTCCAATTGCTTTTTTTCACTTTTGCCCCCATTTCTTTCCCACTTATTTTTTCTCCTACATTTTCCCTGTTTTGCCCATTTTTCCCCCATTTTTTTTCTCCTTTTGTCCCACTTTTTCTTTCCTTTTTTACCACTTATGGCTTTTTCTCACTTATTTTTTCTTCTATATTTTCCTTTTCCCTTCATTTTTATCCTTTTTTTTCTTTTTTCCCCATTTGTTTTTTAAATTTTTTTACAAATTTATTTCCATTTTTGCCACGTTTTTCCTCCTTTGTCTCCATTTTTCTTCTACATTTTACATCGTTTCCCTACTTTTTTGCTTTCTGCCACTTATTTTCCTCCTACAATTTCGCTTTCCACCCATTTTTTCCACCACTTTTTCCCCTTTTTTTTTCACGTTTTTCCTCAATTTTTTTCCCTCATTTTTCCTACTCCCCCCCCCCCCATGTGTGCTATAACAAGAGAAATGCAAATTTAGATTTTTTAATAAGGTACAATGATTATTAAGGTGCAATGGATTATTATTGTAAAATTTCTCCAATAAAAAAAGTTTTAAATCGAAATATTTAATTTGTTCATATTTTTTTACAGTATTTGTAATCCTAAAAACATAATGTTTAAAGGAATGATTTTGATTGGTTCGAACTTGTAACGTTGCCATAGAGATTTATGATGCCATTAACAATTTATTGATTTTGATATATAAATTAACTAATAAAGAATTTTTTGTTATTATGAGTGGACATGAAAGGTCCATATTATGAACTGAGATAGATATTTAAGAAAAAAATGGAACATAAAAGTAGATTTTTTTTGCAATAAATATAAAAATTCCTAGATATATTGCATGTATATATTAAATTAAAAATTAACCAAATCTAATGATGCAGTAGCAAAATTCTTTGTAAATTATATCGGCTATTCCTATGCATTATTCATAGTTTGTCCGAATTTTTTTGTTTAAAAAAAAAAGAAGAAGAAAATATGCATGTATAAGTAATTAGAGGTCTCGATACGAGCCACTTTTCGGCCCGATACATAAATCTACTTAAAATTGTTTAGCCAGTCAATTTTATACCTGCAGAAATTTTACCTGTGCCTCGGACCTTCCTAACTAGAAATTTGCTCTCCATAGATATATTTATATCTATATTAAGATAAATTTCAGAAAAAAAATATCTAGCTAGAATAAGCCACATTAAAATAATCTTATTACTAATAATAATAATGATACACACATCAAACATATTCAATTGCATTTTGCAGGAATTTCTTGATTTGTGCTGATTCGACGAATTCTTCAAAATTTTGCAGGATTTTTTTTTATAAAGTTTTTGCGACCATTTTGAAAATGAATAAATTTATAGCAATTCTTGATGTGCTGATTCCGCTAATTCTTTAAACTTTTGCAGGATTTTTTTAACTTTTGCGGCTCATTTTGGAAATGAATAAATTTCTAAAGTTGTAGCAATTATTGATTTGTGCTGATTCGACGAATTCTTTAAATTTTTGCAAGGGAATTTTTTAAATTTTGCGACCAATTTTGAAAATTATTGAATTTCTAATATTTTTCAAATTTTTATTTTCTATATTTTTAACAATTATTGATTTGTGCACTTCAACGCATTCTTTAAACTTTTAAGGGAATTTTTTAAAACTTTTGCGGCCTATTTTGACAATGAATAATTTTTTTAATTTGTAGCAATTCTTGATTTGTACTGATTTGACGAATTATTTGAACTTTTGCAGGATATTTTTAAACTTTTGCGGCCTATTTTTGAAATAAATTTCTAAATTTGTAGCAATTATTAATTTGTGCACTTCAACGCATTCTTTAAACTTTTAAGGGAATTTTTTAAAACTTTTGTGGCCTATTTTGAATATGAATACATTTTTTAATTTGTAGCAATTCTTAATTTGTGCTGATTTGACGAATTATTTAAACTTTTGCAGGATATTTTTAAACTTTTGCGGCCTATTTTTGAAATAAATTTCTAAATTTGTAGCAATTATTAATTTGTGCACTTCGACGCATTCTTTAAACTTTTAAGGGAATTTTTTAAAACTTTTGTGACCTATTTTGAATATGAATACATTTTTTAATTTGTAGCAATTCTTAATTTGTGCTGATTTGACGAATTATTTAAACTTTTGCAGGATATTTTTAAACTTTTGCGGCCTATTTTTGAAATAAATTTCTAAATTTGTAGCAATTATTAATTTGTGCACTTCAACGCATTCTTTAAACTTTTAAGGGAATTTTTTAAAACTTTTGTGGCCTATTTTGAATATGAATACATTTTTTAATTTGTAGCAATTCTTAATTTGTGCTGATTTGACGAATTATTTAAACTTTTGCAGGATATTTTTAAACTTTTGCGGCCTATTTTTGAAATAAATTTCTAAATTTGTAGCAATTATTAATTTGTGCACTTCGACGCATTCTTTAAACTTTTAAGGGAATTTTTTAAAACTTTTGTGACCTATTTTGAATATGAATACATTTTTTAATTTGTAGCAATTCTTAATTTGTGCTGATTTGACGAATTATTTAAACTTTTGCAGGATATTTTTAAACTTTTGCGGCCTATTTTTGAAATAAATTTCTAAATTTGTAGCAATTATTGATTTGTGCACTTCGGCGCATTCTTGAAATTTTGCAGGGAATTTTATTAAACTTTTGCGGCCTATTTTGACAATGAATAATTTTTTTAATTTGTAGCAATTCTTGATTTGTGCTGATTTGAGGAATTATTTAAACTTTTGCAGGATATTTTTAAACTTTTGCGGCCTATTTTTGAAATAAATTTCTAAATTTGTAGCAATTATTGATTTGTGCAATTCGACGCATTCTTGAAACTTTACAGGGAATTTTTTAAAACTTTTGCGACCTATTTTGACAATGAATAATTTTTTTAATTTGTAGCAATTCTTGATTTTTTAAAACTTTTGCGGCCTATTTTGAAAATAAATACATTTCAAAATATTTAGCAATTCTTGATTTGTGAAGGATTTTTTTAAACTTTGCGGCCCATTTTGAAAATGAATAAATTTCTATTATTTTTCCATTTTTTTTCTTCTATATTTGTAGCAATTATTGATTTGTGCGATTCGACGCTTTTGAAGGTTTTTTTTTTTAATTTTGCGACCTATCTTGAAAATTATTAAATTTCTATATTATTTTTGAATAATTTGTTGATTATGCAGTTATTTTTTTTGTATCATTTTGACAATTTTAAACAATTTTTTCGCTATATATACAATTTTTTAGAATTTCCACCACTTGTTAATTTTTTGATTTTGTAGATTTTTTTAAATTTTTACAGAAATTCTTAAAAAATTACAATTTTTGCTATATTAATTTTCTGTTATTTTTAAAATTCTGCAGAAATGTTTAACAATTTTCTATTCTATTATGAAAATTTTAAATAATATTTAAAATTTGTCCAATTTTTCCAAAAAATTTAAATTGTGCAGGAATTCTTGATATGATGATTTTGCAGGATTTCAGAATGATAAATATATTTTTCCAAATTAAACTTATTTTAAAAAATTAATATAATATTTTTGCTGTATTATTTTTTAGAATTTCTAGCAATTTGCTGATTGTTTTTTTTTAATCTTAAAAATATAAATAAATAAAATTACAATAAAACCAATAAATAAATAAATAAATAAAAAACCAGACAGTTAAAGCGATGAAGTAAAAATTACCCAACAGTTTTTTTTTTGATCAATTTAATGTAAATTCAAAACAATATGCTACTAGTTTCGAGCTATCAAAACCATCTTCAGTCTTTCCTAACTCTTAATTTTGTATTAGTAACAACTTTCCCATGCATAGTAATTTTTTTTTAAATATTTATACAAGATTATATTATATTCAAAATATTTAGGATATATTTTGACGTTGGCCATTCACTTCACAACTTATTTTATAAATAAAATTATAGTGTGAATGTGAGAAACAAAAAATTTAGAAAGTGTACGCTTTAATGATTTATTAATGATACTTCTTTTCAATATGATGGCGTTTCATTTTTTTGATGTTGTTAATTAATTTAGATTTATGTCTTTTAAATTACAAAAGTTGTAATTTAACCAGCTAGAAGCCATTTTTTACAATGAAATTCGAAGCAAAAAAATAAAGAAACGTTTCAATAAACAATAAATTTATTTTTACGTATTTTAATACCGAATTATTTCTGGGAATCAAGTACAATTAATGCACATGTTCTACATACACTGTATCAAACAAAAATCTAACCTAATAAAAAAAAACCAAACAAATAAAAAATTTTAAAAGAATAGGGTCCGATATATTCTAGCACATGTTGTACCCTCGGTAGGATAACGCACCATGTGTGGATGGAAATAATAGGGCGATAGGGTAGTAAAAAAGCGCGAACAAAAGGTCAGTTGGACCTTTATTCAATATCCAAATAGAAAATTTATATAACACGTTAGAGCCTCTTTTACTACATATGTTACTCTTTATGATATATTGTTTCATATTTCACATGTTTTTTTTTTAACCATGACCGAATTATTTTTGTTTATTATTAATTTAAAAACTAGTAAAATCGCCAAATTATAGTGAAATTCAAATTCGGTGAAAAAATTTATTGCAAAACAAAACTGACCCTAATCGTCTAACAATTATATATTTGGTTAAAATTGCTAATTTGAAAACTAGCAAAGTCACCAAAGTAAAATAGTTATAGTGAGCTTCAAATTCGATGAGAAAATGTATCGCAAAAAAAAATCTCTAAGAATTGGCAACATTGCAATTAAATATAGCAATAAACTGACGCTTATTATCCAACAATTATATATTTGGCTAAAATTGCTAATTTGAAAATTAGCAAAGTCACCAAAGTAAAATAGTTATAGTGAAGTTCAAATTCGATGAGAAAATGTATCGCAAAAAAAAAATCCCTAAGAATTGGCAACATTGCAATTAAATATAGCAATAAACTGACTCTAAACGTCTAACAATTATATATTTGGTTAAAATAGCTATTTTGGAAACTAACAAAGTCACCAAAGTAAAATAGTTATAGTGAAGTTCAAATTCGATGAGAAAATGTATCGCAAAAAAAAAATCCCTAAGAATTGGCAACATTGCAATTAAATATAGCAATAAACTGACTCTAAACGTCTAACAATTATATATTTGGTTAAAATAGCTATTTTGGAAACTAACAAAGTCACCAAAGTAAAATAGTTATAGTGAAGTTCAAATTCGGTGAGAAAATGTATCGCAAGATAAAAACCCTAAAATTGACAAATTCGAAAATTGGAAGGGAAACATCAGGCCTAAAATAAAAAAATTATAAAAAATCGAATAAAGCCGAGAAAAGAAGAAAAACCAAAAAATGGAGGAAACTGAAAAAAGGGGGAAATCGAAAAAATGGGGGGACAACAAAATAAATTGATCAAAAAACCAAAAAATATTGGAAAAAACGTAAAAAAATGGGGAATGAAAAAATAAAAATCAAAGTCTAGTATAGAACAATTATATTTATTACAAAGTTGGAAGGGAAACTGGCAACTAGTTTCGGCATACGAATGCTATCATCAGGCCTATAATAAACAAATCATAGAAAATCAAAAGAATCCAATAAAACCAAAAAAGGGGAAAATCGAAAAAAAGTGGAAAACGAAAAAAGTGGAAAACGAAAAAAATGGAAACCGAAAAAAGGGGGGACAATAAAAAAAAATTGATAAAAGAACCAAAAAACATTAGAACAAACGGGGAACGAAAAACTAAAAATCCAAGTCTAGTATCACAATTATCTTCATTACAAAATTGGAACTAGCAACTAGGCAACTGGTTTCGGCATGCAAATCCCATCATCAGACCAATAATACAAAGCTTTACAATGAGTCACAAAAAAAGGGTGAACGATATAGTAGAGACTTACTAAAAATAAATTCCTGTACAAAATAAAAGTGTAATTAAAAATAAAAGATAATTTTAGTATCTACACATTTTTGGTCCTTCGAATTTTTGCGTTTTCCAATATGGCGAAGGAAGTCACCACAAAAAATCCGGATTTAAACGCATATATGTCACTAGTAGAATACCCCGGAGTCTTTTTAAGAGTAATACCTGGACGACCGAGCTTTCCTTGTTTTTTCCTGTTTTTTACTATTTTCTTTATTTTCCCTTATTTTTCCCCATTTTCACAATTCCTCTTTATTTCTCAGTATTTTTCTCAATTTATCCCTATTTTTCCTCATTTTTTTATAATTTTCCGTATTCTATTCTTTTTTTTCTAATTTCTCTATTTTTCTTATTTCTTCCTATTTTTCCTATTTTTCCCTATTTTTAGTATTTTTTCTTTTTTTTCTCTAGTTTTCACTATTTTCCCATATTATTCCAGATTTTTCTCAATTTATCTCAAATTTCCCTATTTTCTTTTTCTGATTTTTGCCTATTTCTGCCATTTTTTCTCTATTTTTTTACCCTATTTTTCCCAATATTTCGCAATTTTCCTGTTTTCCCCTATTTATCTCTTTTATTTTCTGTTTTCCCTTTTTACATTATTTTTCCGTATTTTTTCTCAATTTTTCACTATTTTTACCTCTCGCTTTTCAGATAAGATAGTAATCATGCTAAAAAATGGGCAGTGAGTTTTCAATGAATAAACACGTTTTGGGGTCCCTAGAATACGATTTTGATGTTTTCCCGATGATGTCTGTGTGTGTGTTAGTGTGTTTGAGTTAGGATGGATGTTGTAGAAACGATAACTCAAAAATTACTGAATTAAAAAATTTGAAATTTTGCATACAGTATTCTGATACCCTAGATTAGATCTGATTAGATTTTGGTATCAATCGGACAACCGGAAGTGGCAGTTGCTATGAGTGATGACGCCATTACTAAACAAAATGGCAATAAGGTTTTACACATGTATTTTGTATACACAATAGTTTATTTTCGTATCATTAAAATTTTCAAAAATTTTGCCATGGTTGCCAGATTTTAAAAAAAAGTAAATTTTTTTCATACTTTTTTGTGCCAACGTATAAATTTTTGATTCAAAAATAGTGAGAGGTAATGTGCTGGCCATTTTTTTACTATTTGTACTTATTTTTCTCCATTTTGCCCCATTTTCTCAATTTTTTTCCCATATTTTTTTTTGTATTTTTTTACTATTTTCCCCATTTTTCTGTTTCCCTATTTTGTTCAATTTTTTCTATTTCTCCCAGTTTTTCCCAATCTTTCCAATTTCTTCATTTTCCTGTTTTTCATTATTTTGTTGTTTTTTCCCCTTTATCCCTATTATTTTCTGTTTTTTTCAAATTTTCCTTATTATTCTCTATTTTCCTTATTTTCTTCCTATTTCTCTTGTTTTTTTCTTATTTTTACTAATTTTATCAAATTTCTCCATTTTTCCGAAATTTTCCAAATTTTTTCCATATTTCTCTCTATTTTTACATGTTTCTACTTATGTTTCACTATTTTCCTTATTTTTTATAATTTTTTCTTATGTTTCATTATTTTTCAATATTTTTTTCCAGTTTTTCATTATTTTTCAATGTTTTTTTCCATTTTTCACTACTTTTTCTCATTTTTCTCTATTGTTTTCAAGTTTCTGTATTTTCCCTGCTTTTTCGTATTTCCTTAAATGTTTCTTCAATTTTCTACGTTTTTCCTAATTTTTTCCGTTTTTTTCTATATTTTTTATTTTTCCTATTTCTTCCATTTTATCCGGGCTTTAAATGTTTTTTGCCTTTTTTTTTCGTTTTTTCATAGTTTTTCATATTTTGTCATATTTTACCCTATTTTGCTCAATTTTTTCCTATTTTCCCCAATTTTTCACAATCGCCATTTTATTTTTCCTATTTTCCCCAATTTTTATGTTTTACCTACTTTTCCCATTTTTCTATAATTGTCCCTATTTGTTCATGGTTTTTTTTTATTTTTCATATCATTTCCTATTTTTATGATTTTCCTTTTTTTCCCTACTTTTCCCATTTTTCCTTATTTTTCTCTATTTTATTCCATTTTCTATATTTTTTCCATTTTCCTATACTTTCTCTATTTTACACATTTTCGCTATTTTACCCCATTTTCTTCCTATTCTTATCTATTTTTTCCCTATTACCATAACCCTCTCTACCATATGCGTCAACATATATTTCACCCTTTTCTACCCATTAAAATCAAAATTTCAAAAAAGGTGAAAATTCTCAAAATTTCCAAGTTTCTGGGTTAAGTAGATTTTGCTGGTGCGTTGATTCTATGTGAATCGGTCAGTCAGTCAGTCAATCAGTCAGGACTTATAGATTAATATGGCTTTTTTTTACTGGACTAAATCATAATATTATTGTTAGCTTTTGCTTGTTTTTTTATTAACCTCTCAAAACCAGCGACAAAACTGTCATAAATTGACAACAATTTGTCTCATATTTCATCTTACTATGTTTTAAAAATCTAAATGACGCCGAAACTAAATCAGATATTACTAATAGAGCCTCAAACCGAGTTACAATTCAAGGGAAAGTACAATGCCGCGATAACTTCGACTATAACGCTCACTAATCCATCCGAGAAGAGAGTGATATTCAAAATCAAAACCACAGCACCGAGAAAATACTGTGTTCGACCTAATGCAGGTATATTAGAACCTAAAGAGAAAATAGGTATATCAGTTTGTCTACAACCGTGTACGTACGATCCAAACGAAAAGGGAAAACATAAGTTTATGGTACAAAGCGCTTATTCGCCTCTTGGTGAGGTAAATATGGATCAAATCTGGAAAGAAATTATACCGGAACATCTCATGGACTCAAAGTTAAGATGCTCATTCGATATTGAACATGACGAAAATGACGTAGCGTCTGAAATTATTGAAGAAATTAATAGAAATGAAGATGAAAGTTTATTGAAGATTGAGAATCAAAAATTGAAAGAGCAAATGCAGAAGTTACAAATGAACAAAAATGCTGGATCACAATTTTTACCGATACCTTACGCTAATTGGGTTTATTTTATTTTATCGGTTATTACCGGATTTATTGGCGTCGTATTTGGAAAGTATTATCTATGAAATCATTAAGATTGAAGATTCTTTTTACTACATTGTAAATTTTTTTTTTTAACTAATATTGAATAAATATTCTTTCCATTTAGTTTTGTATAGTGAATCGCCCTATATAGTTGAAGTGTTACCTTACCGAGTACGTCTGTCTTTGTTTATTTCGTGCGGTCTGAAAACAGGCGGAAATAAGGCAAGACAGACATCGCTTGGTTCGGTTCTTTCTCTCTCTTTCTACCGGGTACCTGTTCCCACGTCAAAGAAGTGGCTAGCGGCTAGCTAGAGGCTATGGTAGACCATCCATCCATCCACTCCTATGGCTTCGTACAAGTAGAATATTTATAAACAATTTTTATAAATTAACCAATAAAAATCATGGTATCATTTTAATATAATTTTAATAAGATTTACCAATAATATTGAAATAATCCTGTGAATTCCAATTTTTTTTAAAACTCGTGTAATAATTTGGTTCGTGGCTCCCTTTTTGTACTATATCCATGTATTTGTAGAAACACATACAATTGAATTCAACGTAAAAAATGTGTTTGTTACTTGCGCCATCTATGATCGAAAATAAGTGAAACGAATTAAATAATCAAATTATAAATAAAAATCATCGTTTCACTTTAACGTAAATTAATAAAAATATATAAATGAAATAATTAAACCTGGTTTGATTTTTTTTTTTTAAACAACAAGTATTTATTTTTTTTTGTTGAGATAAAATTTTAGCAAATTAGAACGGATTAATTAATAGTACTTTAGTAATTACCATCTTGTTTGGTTTGTTGTTAAAAAAAGGGGAAGGGATTGAGGGAAGAAATTTATAATACATTTAAAAATTAGAAAAAATGAAAAAAAAAACATAAAAATAATAAAAAATAAAAAATGATTATCAAGATAAAAAAAAACTTAATTCCACCCACTCCCAAACGATTAAATAATTTGAAATTTAACAACCGATGAAAATACAATTTAAAAAAAATAAAAAAAAACTATGAAATTTTAAAAAATCAGAAAATTTAGAATTTAAGAAAAAATTTGAAAAATAAAAAAAAGAAAAATTAGAAAAGGAAAAATTTGAAAAATAAAAGAAATAAAAAAAATTATCTGAAAAAATCAGAAAAAACAAAATTATTAGAAAAAACGAGAATGAATTAGAAAAAAAAAACAAAAAGAAGCAGAAAAAAAAAGAATAAGAAAACTAAAAAAAAATTAAAAAATTGAAAAAATAAATAAAAAAAAATATAAAAAATAGAAAAAAAACAGATAAAATCTGAAGAAAAAATCAGATAAAAACAGAAGAAAAATCAGAAAAAACATAAATGGCAAACTTAAAAAAATTTGAAAGAATCGGAAAATACAAAAAAAAACAGAAAGAATTAGAAAAAAAACACAAAAATAATCAGAAAAATAAAAAAATATATAAAAATTGGATAAAATGAAAAAAAAAACATATAAATAGAAAAGTTAGGAAAACTAGGGAAATTTTGAAAAAATCTGAAAGAATCAGAAAAAACAAGATAATTAGAAAAAAAACAAGATAATTATAAAAAACAGAACGAATTAAAAGAAAACCAGAACGAATTAAAAAAAAAAATATATATTTATAAAATCGACAATCAGATAAAATAAAAAAAAACATGGAGTCAGAAAAATTAGGAAAGTAAGAAAAAATCTGAAAGAAAGAATCAGAAAAAAACAAGATAATTAGAAAAACACAGATGGAAAAAAAAAAACCGAAAAAAGTCAGATAAAATTAGAGAAAAAAAAAACAAATAGAAAAATTTAGAAAAAATCTGAAAGAATCAGAAAATACAAAAGAATTAAAAAAAAGGAATTAGAAAAATAAAAAAATAAATAAAAAACCGAAAAAAATTAGTTGTAATTGGAAACAATTACATAAATTAGAATAAATAGAAAAATTAGGAAAAATTAGGAAAATTTAGAAAAAATCTGAACGAATCAGAAAAAAAATTAATTAGAAGAAGAAAACAAAAAGAATCAAAAAAATATATAAAAAATCGAAAAAAATTAGATAAAATCAGAAGAAAAATAAATCAAAATCAGAAAAAAACAAAAAAAATAGAAAAACGGAAAGAATTAGTAAAAAAAACAAAAAGAATCAGAAAAAACATATATAAAAAGGTTACAAAAATTAGAAAAATTTAGAAAACATTTGAAAGAATCAGAAAAAAAAGATTTACTTAAAAAACAAAACAGAAAGAATCAGAAAAAATAAAAAAAAAATCATAAAAATTGGAGAAAAAAACAAAAAATTTCAGGATTATCAAAATAAAAAAAAATCTTATTTTAACTGGTTATACATATGACGTACATTTCATGCGAATAGAGACCGTAATAATAATAATAATAATAAGAAGAACACTTCACCCCGTTACGAGTGAACCCCAAAAGAAAAAAGCTTGTGCGGGGAAGGGACAGCTATTATTTTTTTGCCGCGGATGTGCTAATAGTCAGTAATGCAGCAGTATTAGTAGTGGGACAAAAACCAGAAAACATTTTTTTTTAAATATATTATATAGAAATATAATTAACTAGTAAAGGTCAATAACCTTTTGGAAAACCAATAAATATATTCTCCACTTAAAAATTTGTTAAATTACTAAAAAAACCGTTTTTAAATCTTGATTTAAAAACAACATTAAAAAAAATAATCTTAATTCGTTTAACAATTTTTGTGGCTAAATGTGTGAAACATCGATTAGATTCGTTAATTGTTCGTTGATCTTTTTGTGATTTCTTTCCCAATTTGAATAATTTATATTCAATCAAAATTAAAATTCTTGTCGTTATTTATCGGTCTTTCCCACATCATTTTAATCATACAAAACGGTTCATTTCACTTTAAATGGAATTCCAAGATTACAATTAATTTGAACGACAATTGATTTGTTCATTGGAGCGATCATAAATTTTATAAATATTGAACGTATTAATTTATTAAAGTGTTTTATGTTCCCATGTTATTTAAAAAAATATATCCACTTAGTTAATGCACTTGCCACTCGAACACATGGGATTTGAAACAACTTCATCCTTATTGATGACACATTTTCTCTCGTGAGACTCAACCCTTTGTATATGTATCGTTTCTGGGAACGATTTTTATGCCACAAAATATCCCAAGGGTATATATACAGACATACCACTTTTATTTATTCTAAACAAAACTCTTAAAGCAAATGGGATTTTTTAAATTATTTATTTATAGTTTATCTTAAAATGTTTTAGATAATTTATTTTATTTGTTTAATGATTTAAAAATTATTCTTCGAGATCGGGTCAAATTGAATGCCTCGTTTGGAACAAACATTTGAGAAAAATAATAACGTTTTTGGGGTTTTTCCAATTTTCCGGGAAAACTATGGATTTCAGAGAAAAATGTAACAGAGGGGGATTTTAGATAATTAAATTCTCTACAACTTTTGTAATAAACATTTTCCACAATTCCCAATAGTTTCGCCGTTAGATGGCGCGGAAAAATGTGCATATAGGTTTTCCAGACTTTTTCTAGATTTTGAGAACAAAAAATGCACTTTACTGCAAAATGTTCTAGTGCAAAGTTGTAGACCATCAAATTCACTACAACTTTTGTATCAAACATTTTTCAGAATTCCCAATAGTTTCGCCGCTAGATGGCGCGAAAAATGTGCATATAGGTTTTCCCGATCTCTTCTAGATTTTGAGGTCAAAAAATGCACTTGAGTGCAAAATGTTCTAGTGCAAAGTTGTAGAGCATCAAATTCTCTACAACTTTTGTCTCAAACATTTTTCAGAATTCAAAATAGTTTCGCCGACAGATGGCGCAAAAAAATGAGCATATAGGTTTTCCCGACTTTTTCTAGATTTTGAGAACAAAAAATGCACTTTACTGCAAAATGTTCTAGTGCAAAGTTGTAGAACACCAAATTCTCTACAACTTTTGTATCAAACATTTTTCAGAATTCCCATTAGTTTCGCCGTTAGATGGCGCGAATAAATGTGAATACAGGTTTTCCCGACTTGTTCTAGATTTTGAGAACAAAAAATTCTTTACAACTTTTGTATCAAACTTTTTCCAGAATTCTCAATACTTTCGCCGCTAGATGGCGCGAAAAGATGTGCATATAGGTTTTTCTGACAAAAAAAAAAACTAACAGATATACAAATTCCAAAACAGGAAGTTTGTGCTGTACATGCTAAAATAGCATTACCAGATGTTTTTTCGTTGAATTTATTTTTTGGTACTATATTTTCGTTTTTTCAAAACAAAAAAAATATTAAATACACTTTAAAAACATAAGAAAAAACCTCTTGAGTTAATAATCTCTTTCAAGGATCAAACAACATTTAAAACCATTTTCTCAAATCCTTAAATCCACTATAAGTCGAAACTACTTAGATAACACATTAAGATAGGCCGAAATAGCTCTATTGTTATTCTTCGTGCGTCTGTTTCTCTCCACTTCTACGTAAATATAAACTTTTCTGCCTCCTGGTAGACTCATCTTTGTTTTAAAAAAAAAAAATATCCTAAATCATATTATTCATATAATCATCTACAATCTTTACAAATAGTCATCGATGAAAAATTCATATTAATTGTTATTAAGCACCCCACGCTTTTATATCAAAGCTATTTTTTTTTTAGTTTTTTAGTCTTAAAAAATGGAAAAATACCCAGTTTTAGCATTTCATGTGTGAAAATAAAAAATATTGCGAATATTAAAGATAGAATTTTTTTAGAAATTTTGATTTACAAATATTTTTATTTAGATTTTCCATTTTTTTTTAAATTAGATTAAAAATTTACTTTACGTCATAGGGATAACCTGTAACATTAATGATTTTTATTATTATTATGATCCTGGACAGGACATTTTTTATATATTTTTTTTTTATTTTTCTGATTCTTTCAGGATTTTTCTAATTTTTTGTTTTTTTTCAGATTTTTTTTTATAATTTTCTTATTTTTCTATTTTTTTTTTAATTTATGTAATTGTTTCTAATTTTAACTAATTTTTCAAGTTTTTCAACTAATTTTTAAAATTATTCAAATTCTAATTATTCTGATTTTCAAATTTTTCAATTTTTTTAAATTTTTCTGATTTATTTCTTTTTTAAATATTCTCTGATATTTATTTTTTTTTAATTGTATTGTTTTTTAACTTTATATTATTTGGACGTATGGGATTATGTAAAAATTTTTTAATATTAATAAAAAATATTGAAAATTTTTTCATCTGACAATAACTATAAAAAACTGTTAAATCTTTTAAAAAGTGCAGTAAGCAATAAAAAACACTTAAAATTAATAAATCTTAAAAGAAAATGTCATAAATGAATAAAAATGTAAAATATTTTAACATTATTAAGGATTTTTTTATCCTGATGATCCCGGAAAGGACATTTCTGATTTTTTTATTTTTCTTAATTTTTTAAGAATTTTTATTAAATTTTTTAGGATTTTTTCAATTTTTTTTATTTATTGTAACTTCCTTCCCCCACTCCTTCTCCCTTTTTTAACAATAAATCAAAGCTAACCGTTATTTTATTTGGGGGGAGGGCGGTATAATTTTATTTCCCACCTCTACTTTTAACCATCCTAATAACTAAAGTTCCGTAACCCGTAACTAAAATTTTATTTCAACCAAAAAAAAAACTTTATTTTTGATTAAAATTCGTTTCAACTCAGATTTAATTGTTTCATTTATATTTTTATTAACTTACATTAAAGTGATATCATGATTTTTATTTATAATTTCATTATTTAATTCGTTTTACTTATTTTCGATCATAGATGGCGCAAGTAACAAAAACATTTTTATACTTTGAATTCAATTGCCTGCGTTATTTTATTTTGTACTATTGGATATTGTATAAAAAGGGAGCCACGAACAAAATTCTTCTGAGCTTTAAAAATTTTGGGAAACACTAGATTATATATTGAATTTAATTTTTACCAAGTAAATTTAGTCACCCAACGTGTTAAATTGTTATTCAAAAGGAATAAGTAGTTTTATCGATACACGGAGAAAAATGTTCAAGATGTTTTTTGTTAAATTTTAAATAAAAAAAAATGGAAAAAAAACTTACATAGACGTACTAATTTTTTTTATATATAAATATAAATGTAAAAAAATTTTAATTCTGAATAATATATTTTTGAAATATATAAAATTTTAATGTTTAAATTAGAAAGTGCAAAAAACTTTAAATAAAATATTATTATACTACATGTACGATATTTTCGAGAAGGATACGATCTGGATAAAAATAAAAATATGGTCGTTTTTAATCCTAACCATATGTGGCTGTAAAAGCACTTGCGTAAGAGACCAGATCAAGAACCTGATTTCAACAAAATTAAAACCATCACCACAACTTTTGTCATTAATTTTTTTTTAATAATAAAACCTACAGAGTGTCACATTTATCCCAATTTATTTTTTAATAAAACCTACAGAGTGTCACATTTATTCCAATTTTCAATTTTTAATAAAACCTACAGAGTGTCACATTTCTTCCAATGTTCATTTTTTATAAATATTTTATTTTTTAATAAAACCTACAGAGTGTCGCATTTATCCCAATTTATTTTTTAATAAAACCTACAGAGTGTCACATTTATCCCAATTTGTTTTTTAATAAAACCTACAGAGTGTCACATTTATTCCAATTTTTATTTTTAATCAAATCTACAGTGTGTCACGTTTCTTCCAATGTTCATTTTTTATTAATATTTTATTTTTTAATAAAACCTACAGAGTGTCGCATTTATCCCAATTTATTTTTTAATAAAACCTACAGAGTGTCACATTTATCCCAATTTGTTTTTTAATAAAACCTACAGAGTGTCACATTTATTCCAATTTTTATTTTTAATCAAATCTACAGAGTGTCACGTTTCTTCCAATGTTCATTTTTTATTAATATTTTATTTTTTAATAAAACCTACAGAGTGTCGCATTTATCCCAATTTATTTTTTAATAAAACCTACAGAGTGTCACATTTATCCCAATTTGTTTTTTAATAAAACCTACAGAGTGTCACATTTATCCCAATTTGTTTTTTAATAAAACCTACAGAGTGTCACATTTATTCCAATTTTTATTTTTAATCAAATCTACAGTGTGTCACGTTTCTTCCAATGTTCATTTTTTATTAATATTTTATTTTTTAATAAAACCTACAGAGTGTCGCATTTATCCCAATTTATTTTTTAATAAAACCTACAGAGTGTCACATTTATCCCAATTTGTTTTTTAATAAAACCTACAGAGTGTCACATTTATTCCAATTTTTATTTTTAATCAAATCTACAGAGTGTCGCGTTTCTTCCAATGTTCATTTTTTATTAATATTTTATTTTTTAATAAAACCTACAGAGTGTCGCATTTATCCCAATTTATTTTTTAATAAAACCTACAGAGTGTCACATTTATCCCAATTTATTTTTTAATAAAACCTACAGAGTGTCGCATTTATTCCAATTTTAATTTTTAGTGAAACCTACAGAGTGTCACATTTCTTCCAATGTTCATTTTTTATTAATATTTAATTTTTTAATAAAACCTACAGAGTGTCACATTTTTTCCAATTTTCAGTTTTTATTAATATTTTATTTTTTTTAAAAACCTACAGAGTGTCACATTTATTCCAATTTTTATTTTTTAATAAAACCTACAGAGTACCACATTTATCCTATCCATTTCTGATTAATATTTTATTTATTATTAATAATAAGTCCTACAGAGTGACCCATTTATTTTTTTAAGTTTTTATTTTTGAACACGTGTAGGTTCATCCTGATTCAACCAATCTTAACCAATTCGGGTTAAGCACGGCCTCAATTGATGACTGTTGCATATAAAACGCAGGCCATCTGCGGCATAATGTACTAGTCATCAATTAAAATTAAAAAGCGCTCGATTCAATTGTTTAGCAGAGAACAACAAAGCAGGCTTGTACGATTAAAACAAAACAAGAACGACGCAGCACGGGTTACTATTTAAATCTTAAGTTGGAATTGATTGTTATAATCATCAGAAAAAATATAAATTTTGGGTACTTACTTGCAAAAACTATCTTCTTTTGGAGGTGATACACACGTGCCACCATTTTTACAAGGGCTAGGTGAGCACGATAGAATAACACCTGAAACAAAAATAAATATTTTTTAAATATAAATAATCTTATTTCTTTATTTTTGATAATTTAAATTCAAAAATAAACTGGCGCCCAACAACCAAATTATTCACACCTTAAACAAAATTTTATTATAAATTATATTTTTATTAATCATAGGATTATTATTATTATTGGCTTAAAATAGCACGTATATAATTTTTTTTTATTGCAAAAAAAAATTATTACACAAATGGACATATCCCGGATGCTTTTCATTAAAGAGTGTATGTATAGTTTTTAATTTTAATAGTTGGCACGCTGCCTAACATCACGCTGTGTGTGTATATGTATGCTTATAATAAAGTATTAGTTTCCCTTTTAACTTAAATTCAACATGTGCCCAAAAATTAAAACTTCGATGATGATATTTTTTTTATGATTGTACAAAATTTTTGATATTAAATTTTTTTTTATTTATACTGAATTTTTGATAAGAGTAAAATTTTGCCGACATTAAATTTGATAATATCTCTAGAAAAGTTAATATTAAATATGTTATTTTTTTAAATTTCTATATAACGAAAATCTGACTTTTTCTTTTTAAAATTTTTTTATTGTAATTAAAAAAGCAACTAGTTTCGATCATAAACCATCATCAGGATAATATTTTGTACTGTGAGAAAAAAAAATAATGGCCTGATGATGGTTTGTGAATGAAACTAGTTGCCTTTATAATTGAAATAAAAATTTTGTGCTTTATTTCTTGGTAATATAAAATAAGTTTGTCATCCCGTAAAATTTTTGTAATCGAAAATCTAAATTCATTGTGTATTAAAATCCTAATAATAAGTAAAAAATAATAATTTTGGCAACTATGTAATTCTTCTATTTTTATAAAATTAGTAATACTTAATTAGTAGAAAAAAATTAAAATTAAAATTCCCAATAATTAGCAGAAATTAATTTTGGCAACAATGTAATTCTTATATTTTTTTATAAAATTACTAATTAGTAGAAAAAATTAATTTTGGCAACTATTTAATTCTTATACTTTTATAAAATTCTTAATAAATAGAAAAAATTAAAATTAAAATTCCTAAAAATTAGTAGAAGAAATTAATTTTGGCAACTTTGTAATTCTCATATTTTTATAAAATTAGTAATAATTAGTAGAAAAAAAATAAAATTTCCAATAACTAGTAGAAGAAATTAATTTTGGCAACTATGTAATTCTTATATTTTTATAAAATTAGTAATACTTAATTAGTAGAAAAAAATTAAAATTCCCAATAATTAGTATAAAAAATTAATTTTGGCAACTATGTAATTCTTATATTTTTATAAAATTAGTAATATTTAATTAGTAGAAAAAAAATAAAATTCCCAATAATTAGTAGGAAAAATTAATTTTGGCAACTATGTAATTCTTATATTTTTATAAAATTAGTAATATTTAATTAGTAGAAAAAAATTAAAATTCCCAATAATTAGTAGAAAAAATTAATTTTGGCAACTATGTAATTCTTCTATTTTTATAAAATTAGTAATACTTAATTAGTAGAAAAAAAATAAAATTCCCAATAATTAGTAGGAAAAATTAATTTTGACAACTATGCAATTTTTATATATTTATAAAATTCCTAATAATTAGTAAAAGAAATTAATTTTGGCAACTATGTAATTCTTATATTTTTATAAAATTCCTAATTAGTAGGAAAAATTAATTTTGACAACTATGCAATTTTTATATATTTATAAAATTCCTAATTAGTAGGAAAAATTAATTTTGACAACTATGCAATTTTTATATATTTATAAAATTCCTAATAATTAGTAAAAGAAATTAATTTTGGCAACTATGTAATTCTTATATTTTTATAAAATTAGTAATATTTAATTAGTAGAAAAAAATTTAAATTCCCAATAATTAGTAGAAAAAATTAATTTTGGCAACAATGTAATTCTTATATTTTTATAAAATTAGAAATAATTAGTAGAAAAAATTAATTTTGGCAACAATATAATTCTTATATTTTTATAAAATTAGAAATAATTAGTAGAAGAAATTAATTTTGGCAACAATATAATTCTTATATTTTTATAAAATTAGAAATAATTAGTAGAAAAAATTAATTTTGGCAACAATGTAATTCTTATATTTTTATAAAATTAGAAATAATTAGTAGAAAAAATTAATTTTCGCAACAATGTAATTCTTATATTTTTATAAAATTCCAAATAATTGGTAGAAAAAATTAAAATTAAAATTCCTAATAATTAGTAGGAAAAATTAATTTTGGCAACTATGTAATTCTTATATTTTTATAAAATTAGTAATACTTAATTAGTAGAAAAAAATTAAAATTCCCAATAATTAGTAGAAAAAATTAATTTTGGCAACTATGTAATTCTTCTATTTTTATAAAATTAGTAATACTTAATTAGTAGAAAAAAAATAAAATTCCCAATAATTAGTAGGAAAAATTAATTTTGACAACTATGCAATTTTTATATATTTATAAAATTCCTAATAATTAGTAAAAGAAATTAATTTTGGCAACTATGTAATTCTTATATTTTTATAAAATTCCTAATTAGTAGGAAAAATTAATTTTGACAACTATGCAATTTTTATATATTTATAAAATTCCTAATAATTAGTAAAAGAAATTAATTTTGGCAACTATGTAATTCTTATATTTTTATAAAATTAGTAATATTTAATTAGTAGAAAAAAATTTAAATTCCCAATAATTAGTAGAAAAAATTAATTTTGGCAACAATGTAATTCTTATATTTTTATAAAATTAGAAATAATTAGTAGAAAAAATTAATTTTGGCAACAATATAATTCTTATATTTTTATAAAATTAGAAATAATTAGTAGAAGAAATTAATTTTGGCAACAATATAATTCTTATATTTTTATAAAATTAGAAATAATTAGTAGAAAAAATTAATTTTGGCAACAATGTAATTCTTATATTTTTATAAAATTAGAAATAATTAGTAGAAAAAATTAATTTTGGCAACAATGTAATTCTTATATTTTTATAAAATTCCAAATAATTGGTAGAAAAAATTAAAATTAAAATTCCTAATAATTAGTAGGAAAAATTAATTTTGGCAACTATGTAATCCTTATATTTTTACAAAATTCTTATTAATTCGAAAAAAAAATGTAAATTGGCAACTATGTAATCCTTATTTTTTAAAAAATCCTAATAATTAGTAGAAAAAATTAATTTTGGCAACTATCTAATCCTTATTTTTAAAAAAACTCCTAATAATAAGTAAAAAATAATAATTTTGGCAACTATGTTATCTTTATATTTTTACAAAATTCCTAATAATTAGAAGAAAAAATAATAATTTTGGCAGATATGTAATCCTTATATTTTTATAAAATTCCAATTAACTGAAAAAATTAAAATTGGCAACTATGTAATCCTTATTTTAAAAAAATCCGAATACTTAGTATAAATAATAATTTTGGCAACTATGTAATCTTTATATTTTTACAAAATTCCTAACAATTAGAAGAAAAAATAATAATTTTGGCAACTTTGTATCCTTATATTTTTATAAAGTTCCTAATAATGAGTAGAAAAAATTAATTTTGGCAACTATGTAATCCTTATTTTTAACAAATTAATAATTAGTGAAAAAAATAATTTTGGCAACTATGTAGGTAATCCTCATATTTTTACAAAATTTCTAATAATTAGAAGAAAAAATAATAATTTTGGCAACTATGTAATCCTTATATTTTTACAAAATTCCTAATAATTAGCGAAAAAAATTAATTTTGGCAACTTTGTAAATTACTCATATTTTTACAAAATTCCTACTTGGTGAAAAAAAATTAATTTTGACAACCATGTAATCCTAATATACTTATAAAATTTTGTAACCAATTAAATAAAAATCGAAATAAACTTTATGACCTTTTTGAACATTTATAAAAGTTGTAATCAATCTTTCTTGTTTTTAGTGTTTATCTTATTCAAATAAATGGCCTAGTCAACACGAATCCACGTTGCCGATAACTTAACGCCCAAATACGAATTAAAAACAAATTATTATTAATTACGCTGTCCGATTTTATCCGAAATATTTTTATTTAAATGAAAAAAAAAACAGGATAAGAGCTTTTTAATTTATTTGCAAAATAAGTAACTTTTTGAGAATCCTACACGTGGTTTATGTTGAATACGAATACGACCAAAGTCGTCTATTCTATTGCTGTAGGAAAATAGCTTGCAGCTGGCATCTGACGTCACACTCTTTAATGTATCAACCATAGGCGTACAAATAATTATTCACAAAATAAAATATTACTAATGATATTATTTGAAAAAATATATAATTTTTTTTTAAATTCAAACTTTTCTAAATTTATTTTATCAAAGTTCAAATATTTTTAAAAATAAAATCATCCATAATTTAAATTTTTTTTGTTGGTATATTTATGTACCGTTTGGTTTTTTCCAAAATTCTTAAAAATTCCACAAATTACAAAAAATATATACAGGGTGGTGCAAATTTAATTGATCAACTATTGGAATTTTGTAAATCATTATAAATACAAAGTTTGTTACATGGGAAAAAAGATACGAATTTTCAAGATGAATTAAATGATTTTTTCAATTTTTTTAAAATTCTAAATTAAAAAAAATTAACAGGGTGGTGCAAATTTAATTGATCAACTATTGGAATTTTGTAAATCGTTATAAATATAAAGTTTGTTACATGGGAAAAAAGATACGAATTTTCAAGATGAATTAAATGATTTTTTCAATTTTTTTAAAATTCTAAATTAAAAAAAATAAACAGGGTGGTCCAAATTTAATTGATCAACTATTGGAATTTTGTAAATCGTTATAAATACAAAGTTTGTTACATGGGAAAAAAGATTCTAAATTAAAAAAACTAAACAGGGTGGTGCAAATTTAATTGATCAACAATTGGGATTTTGTAAACCGTTATAGATACAAAGTTGATTTAATAGAAAAAAGATGCGTATTTTCAAGACGAATTGAATGATTTCTTTCTAATTCTTGAAAATTCTCAATTACAGAAAAAAATATACAGGGTGGCGCAAATTTAATTGAGCACTATTGGAATTTCGTAAACCGTTATACAAACAAAGTTGGTTAAATGGGAAAAAGTTGCATATTTTCAAGACGAATTAAATGATTTTTTCAAAATTCTTAAAAATATACAGGGTGGTGCAATTTAGTTGTACAACTATTGGGATTTTGCAAACTGTTATAGCTAGATACAAAGTTGTTTAAATGGGAAAAAAGATGCGTATTTTCAAGACATATTGATTATTTTTTTCAATAATTAAAATATCAGGTCCGGTTTCCGAGATATTTGGGGAAACACCTTAATATTTAAATATAGAAAAAAGCTTTATTAGGTTTTTTATTGAAGATTAAATACCGCTTGATATGACGCATCCATTTTTTTAAAATAAAGTTTCGTCTTTAAAGGGCCATCATCAATTATTTGTTTTAAACACCGACCTGCATTTTTTATTTAATTTTAAATTCCTTATTTTTTTCTCTATTCAATCATATAGAATACTTAATTTTTTATTAATTTTTGACAATAAACTGTAATTTAGGAACTTTTTAAGTACAGTCCTGTTCCGTTGTCCATCTATTAAATATCTAAATTAAATTTTCTTAAATAACTAGTCAGAAAATATAAAATTTAGTACTCAAATTGTCCTCCCCCTTGTTCAAGATAATTTATAATTTTTGTACTCATATAAAAAGAACAGGACCGTACTTAGAAAAATTATAGTTCATTGTTGAAACCTAATAAAAAATTAATATATGTTTGGATAGAGAAAAAATGGGATTTCACAGATGAAACAAAAAAATGCAGGTCCGTATTTAAAAAAATAGTTGAAGGTGGTTTATCAAAGACATTTCGAAATTTTTTGATTTCTTGATATAAAAATTCCAAAAAAAATTTAAGAAACTTCAAATTTGTTACAATGGGAAAATAAAGTACAAAAAAATTATTTGTTTTTAATAAAAAATTAGAAAGAATAAATGATTTTTGTTTTCTTGAAAATAATTTTAAAAAAAATCTGAGAAACTTGAAATTTACTTATATTTTGTATACAAAAAACGAAAATTTTGAGCCACGCGGTATCACGTAAATCACAGAAAATAACGAAGATTGCAAAATTTTCAACAGCAAAACAAAGTTAAATTCACAATGCAAACCGACACTTTAATTAACTGATTCTATGAATAAATAAAAATAAGGTAATAAAACTCATACCACAATTGATTTATTGATATAATTTAAATTTGAAATGGCGACTAGTTTCGGCGAAATTTCGCCATCATCAGAGATTAGTAACAAAGTTTATAAACTTACCAATAGAGGGGGGGGGGGGTGTTAAAATGAAATGAAATTAATTTCTTCAAGTTTACTGAGACGGTAATCGTTTTAGGCCTGATGATGGAGAAATTTCGCCGAAACTAGTTGCCCTTTAAACTTTAAATTATATCAATAAATCAATTGTGGTACTTTGATACCTCATTAGAGAACCTTTTGGACTAAAATAAAAATAAATTATGAATTTTAACAATGTAGAAATAAATATTTTTTTTAAATAAACCAACGTTTTTTCTCATCAATACCATAAAAGTATTTACTTCTCGTTTCCTTTTTTTTTTAATAAATAAATCTGTGGTAAACAAAACAAGAGAGTGGAAGTCGAGATATCGAGAACCGAATAAAACCGGCGGCGACATGTAAGGTGATTTACGGTTCGAATCTATCTAAGCAAGCCCTGAATTCTCCTCCTCCCTCCCGAGATATCTTTTTCGTATCTCGAGCTTTCTCCGCCAAGCCAACGCCGGAGTCCAATCAATTTTTTACATCTTCGAAGAATCAGAATCGCATGCGAGCAAATAAATTCCTTAAAAAAATTTTAATCGTAATTAGAAAAACAAAAACAAAAGTATTTGTAATTTAAAAAAAATATCAATATGTCTGGTTTTTTTACCGCCATAAAACAAGTCCTAGTTTTAAACGTTCCAGAAAGTCTTTTATAGATCTAGAACGGTTCCAGAACTATTTTTCAGATTCAGAAAATTTCGAAAGTCTACAATGATTTTTAATGATCTAGATATACTTCTTGATGTCCCTAAACATTCCAGAAAGTCTTGTATAGTTCTAGAAAGTTCTTAAAGATCTAGAATAGTTCCAGAACTTGTTTTATAGGTCGAAAAAAAATCTTGAAGGTTACAACGGTTTTTAATGATCAAGATATAGTTTTAGATGTCTCTAAACATTCCAGAAAATTTTGTATGGTCCTAGAAAGTTCTTAAAAGATCCTAGAACAATTCCAGAACTTTTTCTATAGATTCAAAAAACTTCTTGAAGGTCTACAACGGTTCTTAATGATCAAGATATAGTTTTAGATGTCTCTAAACATTCCAGAAAATTTTGTATGGTCCTAGAGAGTTCTTAAAAGATCTTAGAACAATTCCCGAACTTTTTTTATAGATTCAAAAAACTTCTTGAAGGTCTACAACGGTTCTTAATGATCAAGATATAGTTTTAGAAAATTTTGTATGGTCCTAGAAAGTTCTTAAAGATCTAGAACAGTTCCAGAAATTTATTTTTGATTCAAAAAATTTCCTGAATGTCTAAAACGGTTCTTAATGATAAAGATTTAATTTTGTATAGTCCTAGAAAGTTCTTAATGATCTAGAACAAATCCAGAACTTGTTTTATAAGTCCAAAAAAAATTCTTGAAGGTCTACAACGGTTCTTAATGATCAAGATATAATTTTGAATATACAGTTAAGTTCCAGAATGTTTTTTATAGTACTAGAAAGTGCCTTAAAGGTCTAGAACGGTTCCAGAATTTTGTTTATACATTCACAAAATTTCTTGGAGGTCTACAACGGTTCCAAAAAGTATTTTATAGACCTAGACACTTTCTTAAAGATCTAGAACGGTTCCAGAACTATTTCTTATAAATTCAGAAAATTTCTTAATGTCTACAATGGTTTTTAATGATCAAGATATAATTTTGGATATATAATTAAGTTCCAGAACGTCTTTTATAGATCTAGAAAGTGTCTTGAAAGTCTAGAACGGTTCCAGAATTTTGTTAATACATTCAAAAAAATTCTAGGAGGTCTACAACGGCTCCAAAAAGTATTTTATAGACCTAGACACTTTCTTAAAGATCTAGAACGGTTCCAGAACTATTTTTTATAAATTCAGAAAATTTCTAAACGTTTAAAATAGTTTTTAATGATCAAGATATAATTTTGGATATACAATTAAGTTCCAGAACGTTTGTTATAGATCTAGAAAGTGTCTCAAAGGTCTAGAACGATTCCAGAATTTTGTTTATACATTCAAAAAAATTCTAGGAGGTCTACAACGTGTCCAAAAAGTATTTTATAGACCTAGACACTTTCTTAAATATCTAGAACGGTTCCAGAACTATTTTTTATAAATTCAGAAAATTTCTAAACGTTTAAAATAGTTTTTAATGATCAAGATATAATTTTGAATATACAATTAAGTTCCAGAACGTCTTTTATAGATCTAGAAAGTGTTTTAAAAGTCTAGAACGGTTCCAGAATTTTGTTTATACATTCAAAAAAATTCTTGGAGGTTTACAACGGTTCCAAAAAGTATTTTATAGACCTAGATACTTTCTTAAATATCTAGAACGGTTCCAGAACTATTTTTTATAATTTCAGAAAATTTCTAAACGTTTAAAATAGTTTTTAATGATCAAGATATAATTTTGGATATACAATTAAGTTCCAGAACGTCTCTTATAGACCTAGAAAGTGTCTTAAAGGTCTAGAATAGTTCCAGAACTTTGTTTATACATTCAAAAAAATTCTAGGAGGTCTACAACGGTTCCAAAAAGTATTTTATAGACCTAGACACCTTCTTAAAGATCTAGAACGGTTCCAGAACTATTTTTTATAAATTCAGAAAATTTCTTAATGTTTAAAATAGTTTTTAATGATCAAGATATAATTTTGGATATAAAATTAAGTTCCAGAACGTTTGTTATAGATCTAGAAAGTGTCTCAAAGGTCTAGAACGATTCCAGAATTTTGTTTATACATTCAAAAAAATTCTAGAAGGTCTACAACGGTTCCAAAAAGTATTTTATAGACCTAGAGACTTTCTTAAATATCTAGAACGGTTCCAGAACTATTTTTTATAATTTCAGAAAATTTCTAAACGTTTAAAATAGTTTTTAATGATCAAGATATAATTTTGGATATACAATTAAGTTCCAGAACGTCTCTTATAGACCTAGAAAGTGTCTTAAAGGTCTAGAATAGTTCCAGAACTTTGTTTATACATTCAAAAAAATTCTAGGAGGTCTACAACGGTTCCAAAAAGTATTTTATAGACCTAGACACCTTCTTAAAGATCTAGAACGGTTCCAGAACTATTTTTTATAAATTCAGAAAATTTCTTAATGTTTAAAATAGTTTTTAATGATCCAGATATAATTTTGGATATACAATTAAGTTCCAGAACGTCTCTTATAGACCTAGAAAGTGTCTTAAAGGTCTAGAATAGTTCCAGAACTTTGTTTATACATTCAAAAAAATTCTAGGAGGTCTACAACGGTTCCAAAAAGTATTTTATAGACCTAGACACTTTCTTAAAGATCTAGAATGGTTTCAGAACTATTTTTTATAAATTCAGAAAATTTCTTAATGTCTACAATGGTTTTTAATGATCAAGATATAATTTTGAATATACAATTAAGTTCCAGAACGTCTTTTATAGATCTAGAAAGTGTTTTAAAGGTCTAGAATAGTTCCAGAACTTTGTTTATACATTCAAAAAAATTGTAGGAGGTCTACAACGGTTCCAAAAAGTATTTTATAGACCTAGACACTTTCTTAAAGATCTAGAACGGTTCCAGAACTATTTTTTATAAATTCAGAAAATTTCTTAATGTTTAAAATAGTTTTTAATGGTCAAGATATAATTTTGGATATACAATTAAGTTCCAGAACGTCTTTTATAGATCTAGAAAGTGTCTTAAAAGTTTAGAACGGTTCCAGAACTTTTTTTATACATTCACAAAATTTCTTGGAAGTCTAGAACGGTTCCAAAACTATTTTTTTATAGATTTAGAAATTTTCTTAATGTCTTCAATGGTTTTTAATGATCAATATATAATTTTGAATATACAATTAAGTTCCCGAAAGATCTAGAACTGTTCCAGAACTTTGTTTTATAAATCTAAAAGTTCTAGAACGTTTAAAACAGATCTATAAAACCAACATTAATAAAAAATATTATATAATAAATTAATAACTTGAAAATTAAAACATTTTATTTTCAAATATACTAAATCCAAACGGCTTTATAGTAAATAAAACGAAATGGGTGTTTGTCTCTATAAACACACCACCTGTCTGAACCGTTACCGTCTTGACGTCCGGTCCGAAAAATGACAACAAACTAATCAAATTTCCATTCATAAACGAACTTAATACCTAAGCGTGCTAAGGGCCAAACTCGCGTGCCCTTACAACAGTTCGCTGTCTTCTTTTTCCTACTGGGACGCGAAAAACGTTCACTGTTCATGTGGTCGTACAAGTCTATGGTAGTTCATGGGGGAGAGAAAGGTTGGAATTATTCCAAGGGCGTAGCATAAATTATTTGAAGGTAAAATAATTTTCTAAATGGGTATTTTTACTTTTTTGTAAATCTTTTTTTTTCTGTCAATTTAAAATAAAGAAATTAGAAATTTTGAGGTCATCCATAATTTTGTTTTTCTTAAATATTCCATATAAATATAACAGTTAACTTGCTTATAGGCAAGAAATATCGAAAATAATCAAAAAGGAATAAATAAAAGCCAACAGGTTGTCGAGTTTCCGCGCTACTGTGTGTGAAAATCGTACAAACTACAAGAAGATGTTAATGATCGCCAAGAACGCATACTTGATATTAATTAATCTCGTCTAAAAGTCAACTTTTGAGTTTAACTGATGTTTCGTTTAATGATCCGGTCATTACTACTAGATATTATTATTTCTATGCATTATAATTTTATTAAATCAAAATCAAGTTTTCGTTTTATATTAATCAACTTTTTTACACACATATATATAGAGTGTCTCAAAAATATTTCTATAAATGGGAAAATATTTATTTTGCATCTGATAATGGTAGTGGTGTTTTCCTATAGGTATATACAAATGACACCATCAATCATCAGTAAGTACGGCAAATACTAATAATGGCCATCCCCTCTCCGAATAAACCTTTGGATTCTGGGGTTCTCTCTTAAGGGAGAGAAATGTAGGAAGATTATTATTATCTTATGTTTATTTTTAGGTATCATAACAAAATCCCCAGATTTAGGAAAATTTTAGGAAATTTTTCAATAATGCTTTAAAAATTTTTTTAGGATTTTTTAAAAATATCAGAATTGTCAAAATTTGTTATAAATATTCGATTTTTTATATAAATTTATTAAATTAATATTTTGTGAAATTATTATTATTATAATTCAGTCCCAAGGGGGTAAAATGTAGGGAGATTGTTATTATTATGATTTTCTTTTGTTTATTTTTAGGTATCGTAAAAAAATCCTGAGATTTAAGGAAAGTTTAGGAAATTTGGCAATAACGCTTTATTTTTAGGATTTTTTATGTAAATGTATTAAATTAATATTTCACTCCTAAGGAGGTGAAATATAGGAAGATTATTATTATTATTATTTTCTTATGTTTATTTTTAGGTATCTTAAAAAAATCCTCAGATTTAGGAGAATTTTAGGAAATTTGGCTCTAACGTTTTAATTTTTTTTTTAAATATCAGAATTGTCAGAAATATTGGATTTTTTATGAATTTATTAAATTAATATTTTATTCCTAAGGGGGGGGGGGTCAAGTGTAGGGAGATTATTATTATTTTCTTATGTTTATTTTTAGGTACAGTAAAAAAATCCCTAGAAATTTTACGGAAATTTGGCAATAACGCTTTTTTTTAAAAATCAGAATTGTCAAAATTCGTTATAAATTTTGAATATTTTATATAAATTTATTAAATTAATATTTCTTTTAAGTTTAAAATATTTTTTTAGAAATTTCAGCGATTTATAAAAAATAAATAAAAAATGTATCATTAAAACAGCGTTGCCTAATTTACGAAAAAATTATTTAATCTGGCATTTTTTATGGGAATAAAACAATCTTTTATTTTTTTATTTAATTTTCTCCAATATGAAAAATGTTTTAAATATTTTCTTAAATCTGAGAAATTTTATTTAAACGTTGCCCAATCTCCTTAAATTTAAAAATTTTCTGTTAAAAATCTCTTTAAATTTAGTTATCAAAGAATTTTTTTTTATCTTCTAGAAATAAAAAATACAAAAAGAATATTTTTTTCAACAAGCTTAAAATTAATTTTAACATATTTTTATGTGTCGTAAAAAATCACCAGATGTAGGAAAATTTTCGGAAATTTGGCAACAGTAGTTTAGTTTGTACGGCAGGTACCGGAAGGCCATTTCCGATCTTGCTCAAATTCAATAGGGCTCTTCCCTGGAGAAAACTAACTAATAAACTAAAAACTGGAACTCGAACAGAGCTTTCGTTCGAGAGTTATAGTGTTTACATTCACATAGACATAGATAAGATTTTTGTTTGTATTTTCAGACTCTGAGAGCCTGGATACGTTGAAAAAATGATTAAAAATGATGGTAAGAAATTTTTTTCGCCATCATGAGGCTATTGGGTCCCAGAAATTTTTAATATATAATTACAAAAAATTAATCGAACTTTATTAGTTTAAATTATTATATTTAATTTTCCCTGTATACCATCAAATTTGTTTTTAACAATGCAAGAATAATTTTTTGAATAAAATGCATTATTTATATCATTTATAAAAAAAATTGGGACACACTGTATATCATTGTATATGAGTTACTGGGAGGAAAAAATAAAGTTTTCCCTGTTTAGGTACCACCAATTTGTTGTTTTTTGTTTTTAATAATGCAAGAATAATTTTTTGAATAAAATGCATTATTTCTCTTATTTATAAATTTTTTTTGGTACACACTGTATATGAGTTACTGGGAGGAAAAAATAAAGTTTTCCCTGTCTACGTACCACCAAATTTGTTGTTTTTTGTTTCTAACAATGCAAGAATAATTTTTTGTACAAAATGCATTATTTTTCTTTTATAAATAATTTTTTTTGGTACACACTGTATATTATTGTATATGAGTTACTTGGTAGGAAAAAATTAATTTACCCTGTATAGGTACCACCAAATTTGTTGTATTTTGTTTTTTACAATGTAAGAATATTTTTTGATCAACTATTTTTCTCATTTATAAACAATTTTTTGGGGACACACTGTATATTATTGTATATGAGTTACTGGTAGGAAAAAAATAAAAGTTTGTGGTAAGTATATTAAGCGCAATCTTGCGTTTATCAAATTTCCTGTATTTGTGGTCTTGAATAACGTGAGAAAATTTGTGTAAATACGCTTATCAAGATTATTTTCAAAAATTCCTTTATTTATATTTTATTCAAAATTGAAATCAAAGAAAACATAAATTTTCAAATTTTTACAAAAACAAAAAAAAAGAATAACTGTAAACTTGAGAGACCAAAATAAGGAAAATTAACAAATTTTGTTTAGTGTTAAAAAAGTAATTGTATTTTATTATTTCTTTATTCTACTTCGCTATTTTTCTATTATTATTATTATTATTTTTAGTATTATAATAGCACTTTTTAGCAAATTATTTACCACTACAACCTTCACCTCTTCCATTACATTTTCCATTCTAGAAACTACAAATTGTATTCTAGAATTTTAATTTGCCAACGAGTTTAAACAGAAAATATAATAAAATAAAATAAGGAATAAAATAAGAATTAAGGGGAAAATCAATAAAATAAAAATGAACCAATCAAATAACAGCTTTTTATGTAATAAACCTATCCCAACCAGCAGAAAAGATTTGAATCATGCGCATTATCCAAATAAAATAAGATAAAAGGATAAAAGTTGGTAATCTTTTATACTAATTCTTATTTTAGGTTATTTCATGTATAAACGCTCTCATAATGATGTACAGGGTGTCCCAAATTGGTGTGTTGCAGGGTATCTCGTAAACTAAAAAATGCAGTTAAGATGTTCAATTTTTTAAGGGTCTTTCACCTAATAACATCGATAAATGGTTTATTTGCAATGTAGCTCCAACCATTGAAAATAAATATATAATACGTCAACAATCGCCCTGTATCTTCCAAATGCATGGAACCACTAAATACTTAATTAGGCGATCTTTACTTTAACAAAAAAAGAAATCATAACATCTTAATTGTTTTTTTTTCTATCTCTTCTAGTTTACGAGATACCCTAACCAATTTGGGACACCCTGTACATGTTTAACTTTATTACTAGACCATTTATTATTATTATTATTATTTAAAATCAAACAACCTGTATTGGTAGAACAAAATCAAAATAAACTTATACAAATGACTTTTTAGTTAATATTTACTTTTATTAAACACCCAGTATTACATTAACATTCCGGGTCTTAGTCAAATTTGAAGTAAATTATTATTTTAAGGGTCTTTTATTTACTTCTTTGCTACAAATTAAAATAAAACACCCTGTATCGATAGAAAAATTCAACTTATAAAAATGATTTAGTTAATGAAGAATATCTACTTTTATTAAACACCCAGTATTATATTAACATTCCGGGTCTTACACAAATTTGAAGCAAATTATTATTTTAAGGGTCTTTTATTTACTTCTTTGCTATAAATTAAAATAAAACACCCTGTATCGATAGAAAAATTCAACTTATAATAATGATTTAGTTAATGAAAAATATCTACTTTTATTAAACACCCAGTATTACATTAACATTCCGGGTCTTACACAAATTTGAAGCAAATTATTATTTTAAGGGTCTTTTATTTACTTCTTTGCTATAAATTAAAATAAAACACCCTGTATCGATAGAAAAATTCAACTTATAATAATGATTTAGTTAATGAAAAATATCTACTTTTATTAAACACCCTGTATTACATTAACATTCCTAGTTGAGTATAATTTGAAGCAAATTATTATTCCAAATCTTTTATTTACTTCTTTTCACAATATAACTACATAAAATCTTCTTTTTTTTTAATTAATTTTTCATATAATATCGATTTTTTTTTGAGGTTATTTTTAATAAAAACTTTTGATGGAATTCGAATTAAAAAATAACCGTTAAAATTCACACACTTGCAATATTTGTATGTACCAAAAAGTTATCAAATAATAAACTAATTCAAATTCTATCAGAACATTTTTATTTTGAACTACTAAAAACTAAATTTTAACGGAATTTTAAATTATAAAAACATAACCAATAAACCGAAAATAAAAATATCTTATATTTAAAATAATAAAAATAATATAACTCACCTGTTGTGTCTTGTACTAAGGCCAAAACAATGATAGTAATAATAATCCAAAAGCATTGGTAATCCTTAGTACAGTTAATCCGCATTTTAGTGTTACTTCCCTCATAAGGGCACAAAAAAACACTTCCAGTGCACAAATCACTAATTTAACTATCAACACTCACTATTTTAAACGCATTTTTACTGTTTTTTATATGAAAATGAGTTAAAATTGTGTTAAAAACTCGCATCACTCGTTAAGATGTCGATACGCGCTCGTCAAGAGTTTGCTCGTTTCTGGACTCGAGGGGAGCTTTGACATGGACGCGCCAAGATGGCGGATGTCCTCCGCGCTATTCCTACGCTGTAAATCTGACTTTACCATTTAATATCATCACTTGTATTTAACATTAATAATAATAATAATATCAATAAACAATTATAAATTTATAAAAGTATATAGTTAGAATAGTTATTATTAGATATATAGAGAAATATGAATTAGAATTAGATGTTAAACAAGAATGATTCTTCAGATCTACTTTTTATTGCAACTTGTAGGAATGCCGAGTGATGTTATGTCAAAGTTGTTAAGCAATTTTATGTCTTATGATATCTATATATAATGCACTTGTATATTTGTTATAATTTTATTATTTTTTAGTTGATTATATTGTACGGTGTCATTATGCTTTGTGGTTTGTTTTTATAATAATAAAATGAACTTTCTTGTTCTGAGGTCAAATTATGTAGGTAGGTAGAAATAAAATGTGTGGATATTTTGGAATAATTAGTTTCGTGGAAATATCAACGTTAGAGAGAAGAGTAACCCATTATCTAGACTAAAACATTTTTATATAATTTTATACTGTCACGCAATCTTTTTTAATACTGCTAATCCCACTAAATCAGAGATTGGCACTTCCTGTATTAAATATAAAACTATAACATTTAAAATTTTTTACTTAAATATAAATAATAAATATAATGCGTTATAGTGAGTGTCAAAATAAGTGAGAAGATTTACTGCAAGATCGGAAGTACCAGTGGCGTAGTAAGAAATATATTCTGAAAGAGTTAAATAGTACTGAAATGATATTATAATATTCAAATTGAATTTTATTCATACAAAAAGCGTTTGATGGGGGGGGGGGGAATTTTTTGGAATTCAAAAATTTTCAGAAAAACATCAATAATTTCAAATAACAATATTTTTTTTTCATTTGCATTTTTTAGCTTTAAAAATGAAAAAAAAATCAAAGAATTGTTAAAAATTCGAAATATTTAAAAGATTCGTATTTTTAAAAAAAAAACTTTATTTTTTTTGATTTGGATTTTTTTTAACTTCAAATATGCCAAAATTTTCAATAAAACATAGAAATTCGAAAAAGTTCAAAAAGATTTGAAATTTTTGAAGATTTGGATTTTTTAAACTTAAAAAATGTCAAGATTTTCAAAAAAAATTTAAAAATTCCAAATATTTCAAAAAAAACTCACTTTTTTAGTTTTGCATTTTTCAACTTTGAAAATGTCAAAATTTTCCAAAAAAAAAAACAAGAAATTTTAAAATTTTCAAAAAAAAACTCGTTTTTTAGATTTGCATTTTTTCAACTTTAAAAATGTTAAAATTTTCAGAAAAAAAAATAAAAATTTTAATAATTTTAAAAAAAAATTTATTCTTTTTTAGATTTGGATTTTTTAACTTCAAAATATTCAAAAAAAATGAATATTCCAAAAATGTAAACTTCAAAAATGCCAAAATTTTCAAAAAACCTTTTAAATTCTAAAAATTTCAAAAAAACCCGAGTTTTTATCGATTTGGATTTTTTCATTTCAAAAACGCCAAAATTTTCAAAAAAAAACATGAGGAACTCTAAAAATTTCCAAAAAAACTTAACTTTTTATCGATTTGGATTTTTTTAACTTCAAAAACGCCAAAATTTTCAAAAATAAGAACATTAAAAATTTCAGAAAACTTGTCTTTTTTTACATTTGGATTTTTTAAACGTTTAAAATTGTAAAAGTTTAAAAAAAAATGGTTTTTAATCGATTTGGATTTTTTTAACTTCAGAAACGTCGAAATTTAAAAAAAAAGAAAACATGAAAAATTCTAAAAATTTCAAAAAACTTGCCTTTTTTTAGAATTTGATTTTTTAAACTTTAGAAATGTCAAAATTTTCCGAAAAAATAATAAAAATTTCAATAATTTCAAAAAAAAATTAACTTTTTTAGATTTGGATTTTTTAAACTTCGATTTGTCAAAATTTTCGAAAAAAACAAAAATTTCAAAAATTTAAGAAAAACCTGTTTTTTAGAAATGCCAAAATTTTCAAAAAAAAACTTATAAATTTCAAAAAACTTGACTTAATTTTTTTAACTTCAAAAACGCCAAAATCTTCAAAAATAAAAACATTAAAATTTCATAAAACTTGACTTTTTTACATTTAGATTTTTTAAACTTTAACACTCAAAATTTTCCGAAAAAAAACAATAAAAATTTCAATAATTTAAAAAAATTTGTCTTTTTTTTAGATTTCGATTTATTAACTTCAAAAATGTCAAAAATTTACAAAAAAACATTGAAAATTCTAAAAATTAAAAAAATAACAAGATTTGGATTTTTAAATTCAAAAATGTCCAACATGTCCAAAATGTTTTTTTATAGACTTGGAATTTATAAAATTCAGAAATGTCAAAAATTTAGAAAAAAACATTGGAAATTCTAAAAATTAAAAAAAAACAGACTTTTTTGGATTTGGATTTTTTTAAACTTCAAAAACATCGAAATTAAAAAAAAAAAACATGAAAAATTCTAAAAATTTCATAAAACTTGACTTTTTTTACATTTAGATTTTTTAAACTTTAAAACTGTCAAAATTTTCCGAAAAAAACAATAAAAAATTTCAATAATTTAAAAAAAAATTGTCTTTTTTTTAGATTTCGATTTATTAATTTCAAAAATGTCAAAAATTTACAAAAAAACATTGAAATTTCTAAAAATTAAAAAAAACAGATTTGGATTTTTTTAAAACTTCAAAAACGTGTTAAAATTACCGAAAAATCATTACAATTTCAAAAATGTAAAAAATAACGGTTTTTTTTAAAATTAAACTTGTCAAATTTTTCCAAAAAAATGTTATACATTTGGATTTTTTAAATTCAAAAATGTCCAACATTTAAAAAAAATGTTTTTTTCATAGACATGGAATTTATAAAATTCAGAAATGTCACAATTTACAAAAAAACTTGACTTTTTTTAGATTTGGATTTTTTTAAACTTCAAAAATGTGTCAAAATTTCGAAAAAACCTTAAAATTCAAAAATTAAAAAAAGACCTTTAGATTTCAAATATGTTAAAAATTTCAATTTTTTAATTTCAAAAATATCAATATTTCCAAAAAAAATTGTCTTTTTCTTAAATTTTGATTTTTTTTAACTGAAATTTATTAAAAATTTTATTGTTTGTCAAAATTTCTTATTTAAAACTTCTTACTTAACTATTCCTTCACTCTTTTTCCCTTTCTTTTCTTTCCTATTCTTTTCTTCGCCCCTCCCCTTATCCCATGCTAGTGGAGAAATTATCGATAAATGCATTTGTGCTTTTTTTGTTACTTTGACAATCGATATAAATGCATTTTTGATTTTTTTTTGCAAGTAATAAATTAATTATTGATAATAACCGTTTCGCTTTTTTTGGAATAATTTTGCACTCGAGGAATTACCGATAAATGCACTTTTGTTTTTTTCCAATAATTTTTACAATGGAGAAATTATCCATAAATGTATTTGTGCTTTTATCCATATAAGCGAAATATGTTCCCCACGTTGGGCGCCAAAATATGTAACATTTTGTTATTATTTCATGTTTTTAATTTTATAGAATTCGTTTTGAGTGTTACAAAATATTTAAATTTTTTAACCAAAAAATAGTCTGGTCTCTTATGTCAAATTGTTTTAAATAATCTAAATTTGTGCCCTACGTTGAGCGCCAAAATGTGAAATAATTTTTTTATCTCATCTTTTAATTTTATAGAATTCGTTTTGAGTGTTACAAAATATTTAAATTTTTTAACCAAAAAATAGTCTGGTCTCTTATGTCAAATTGTTTTAAATAAGCTAAATTTGTGCCCTACGTTGAGCGCCAAAATGTGTAACAATTTTTTTATCTCATCTTTTAATTTTATAGAATTCATTTTGAGTGTTACAAAATATTTAGATTTTTTAACCAAAAAATAGTCTGGTCTCTTATGTCAAATTGTTTTAAATAAGCTAAATTTGTGCCCTACGTTGAGCGCCAAAATGTGTAACAATTTTTTTATCTCATCTTTTAATTTTATAGAATTCATTTTGAGTGTTACAAAATATTTAAATTTTTTAACCAAAAAATAGTCTGGTCTCTTATGTCAAATTGTTTTAAATAAGCTAAATTTGTGCCCTACGTTGAGCGCCAAAATGTGTAACAATTTTTTTATCTCATCTTTTAATTTTATAGAATTCATTTTGAGTGTTACAAAATATTTAGATTTTTTAACCAAAAAATAGTCTGGTCTCTTATGTCAAATTGTTTTATATAATCTAAATTTGTGCCCTACGTTAAGCGCCAAAATGTGTAACATTTTTTTTATCTCATGTTTTAATTTTATAGAATTCGTTTTGAGTGTTTCAAAATATTTAGATTTTTTTAACCAAAAAATAGTCTGGTCTCTTATGTCAAATTGTTTTAAATAAGCTAAATTTGTGCCCTACGTTGGGCGCCAAAAAATATTAATTATTATTATAAATCTAAAATGCAATCTTATACATTAATTTAATTTTATTTTCGTAATAGTAATAAAGAATTTGCTGCAAACTTTCTATATAAGTATCAATTGATTTTAAATTGTATATAGTTTGTTTTCTTTGGAGAGTAAATTAAGTACCGAAATTTAAGAACTGACATTGATGAATGTAAGTACGTACACCTATTTCATAAACATCTAATAGCAGTGTATGAATCAACCATAAACTATATAGCCCAGATCGTTTATACAAATTTAAGATTGGTATAATTATTTTTAACAGTAAATCATCCTAAACCAAATATATCATTATCATTAGAATTTGATTAATTGGATTGAATTGAATTTCAAAATCCACTCCGGTATTAATAATCGTTTTGTGCTACACACAAAAATAAATATATTTTTTTTTTATTTTAAGAGTTAACAAAATCGTATTAGTCATATTTTTATTAAAAACTAAGCACGCCACTGCAATAGAACTTTCACCAAAATTACGTAAAAAATGTTTTGTTATTAAAAAAGTATTAGTAATTTTAATTTGTATTATCTTCTCAGAAAATTTTAGACAAATTCTGAACGCTGGCAACAATGCAGATAATTATTTTGTCCTATTTTGAGTTCTATAAAAATAAAAAAAATGTTACATATTTTGGAGCACAATCACAAAGTTCGCTTATATAGAAAAAATTTGAAATAAGAGAGCAGACTATTTTTTTGTTAAGAAATGTAAATGGTTTGTAACGGTCAAAACAAATTCTATAATTTAAAAATATGAAATAAATCAAATTGTTACAAATTTTGGCGCCCAACGTGGGGCATACAATATGGAAAATTTTGAAATAATAGACCAGACATTTTTTATTAATAAATGTAAATATTATGAAACACTTAAAAGAAATTCTATAACATTAAAAAATATGAAATAAAACAAATTGTTACATATTTTGGCGCTCAACGTGGGGCACAAATTTCGCTTATTTGAAAAAATTCGAAATAAGAGACCAGACTATTTTTTGGTTAATAAATCTAAATGTTTTGTAAAGCTCAAGCCAAATTGTATAAAATAAAAAAATAGGAAATTAAACAAATTGTTACATATTTTGGCGACCAACGTGGGGCGCAAATTTCGATTATATGGAAAAAATCAAAAATGCATTTATCGACAATTCCCTTAATCGAAAGAATAAAAAAAATTAAAAATGCATTTATATCGATCGCTAAACTAACAAAAAAAAAATACAGATGTATTTATCAATAATTTTGTTGACTATAAAAATAATTTAAAAAAAACATAAATGCATTTATCTATATTTCCTTTATTGCATGAACTAACTGACAAAAAATAAACCAAAAGGCATTTATCGATAATTTCTCGAATATAGAAAATTCAAATTTTCGAAAATTCAATTCATGAACTAAACCCAAATTATAAAATTATAATTTATTACACATTTTGGCGCCCAACGTGGGGCACATATTTTGTTTAAATAGAAAAATCAAATTTATTCTGGAATATTAAATATTTGGACTCTTGTAAAAGTTCCTTTTTTTTAATTTCCAATGTATTTTTCTATCTAAAATATTTCAAAATGTTATTGTTACGCCTATGGATATAAGAATTTTCTTCGGTAAATTGACTATTTTATTGAACTTTTATAATTTTCTGAATTACTTTTCCTATTGGTTTTATTTGAATAAAATCAACCCCATTTCCAGTGACGTACAAAATCGATTTCGATGCCTTACATTAATTTAAACAGTGGTGTACTCATTTGTTAAAAATTGATCAAAAATGTCAAAATTTCCAAAAAAAAACAGTAAAATTCCAAAAATTAAACAAAAAAACTTTATTTTTGTAAATTTAGAATTTAAATTCAAAAATGTTCAAATTTTTCAAAATTTTATATTTAGATTTTATTAAACTTCCAAAATGTCAAAATTTTCTTTTTATTTTGCCATAATTCCTGTAATTTTCTGAATTAGTTTTATTATTGGTTTTATTTTAATAAAAGCAACCCTATTTACAGTGACGTACACAATCGATTTCGATGACTTACAATAATTTACACAGTGGTGTACTCATTTGTTAAAATTTATTCAAAAATGTCAAAATTTCGAAAAAAACATTAAATTTCCAAAAATTAAAAAAAAAACTTGTTTTTTTTAGATTTAGATTTTAACTTCAAAAATGACCAAATTTTGTTAAAAATTATTCAAAAATGTCAAAATTTCCAAAGAAAAAAACGGTAAAATTCCAATAATAAAAAAAACCTATTTTTTTTAGATTTAGATTTTTTAAACATTAAAAATGTCAAAATTTAATTTTTCTTAGATTTCGATTTTTTTCAACTGGAATTTATTTAAAATTTTATTTTGCTATAATTCCTATAATTTTTTGAATTAGTTTTCCTATTGGTTTTATATTAATAAAACCAACCTATTTCCAGTGACGTACACAATCGATTTCGATGCCGTACAATAGTTTACACAGTGGTGTACTCATTTGTTAAAAATTGTTCAAAAATATGAAAATTTTCAAAAAAACAGTAAAATTCCAAAAATTAAAAAAAACTTTATTTTTCTAAATTTAGAATTTAACTTCAAAAATGTTCAAATTTTAGATTTTATTAAACTTCTAAAATGTCAAAATTTTCTTTTTCTTAGATTTTGATTTTTTCAACTGGAATTTGTTCAAAATTTTATTTTGCCATAATTGCTATAATTTTCTGAACTAGTTTTCCCATTGGTTTAATCTTAATAAAAGCAACCCAATTTCCAGTGACGTACAAAATCGATTTCTATACTTTACATTAATTTAAACAGTGGTGTGCTAAAAATTGTAAAAATAATTTACTTTTAAAAATTACCGAGAAATCTTAAACGTAAAACGGACTAAATGAATTTACTAGAACTATTAATTTAATCTGTAAGTACATTACCGTTTAGAATTACAAACAAGGCCGCTAATGGTGAAAATTCCGAACGTTTGATCGATACCCTATTGACTACCACCTGTGCGCCAACCATTCCATATACTCTAAGACTAAAACACACACGTACGCATTTCGGAATTCTAAAAACAATTAAGCAACCCAATAAGCAAGAATCAAATACTCGAGTATAGTAGAGAAACAGCAACAACATCGGAATTGCAGCTAATTGGAATCTAGATAGCTTGGTATTAATTGACATAGACTCGTTCGGCATTTGTTTGTAATGAGGCCCAAATCAGGAGAGGCTGGAGACCACTCCGAGAAATTACCGGAGCTCAATAAGAAGATATTGGAAGTCAAAAAAAAAATACAATTATCAGGTTGGTACACCTAAAATTTCTTATTATTATGATAATTTTATTTGAGTGAGAAAAAAAAAAGGGGAAGTTCTTAATAACGAACTATGATTTTTATGGTGGTCAATTAGTGTTATAATAGGTGTAAGACAACTGGTGTTATTGATGTGTAGAGATCATAAAAGCGGTTCACACAAATAAACAAATCCCGATTTGTCATTGTCATTATTTGTCGGAGGCCGGAAAAGGCCACTAGACGGTTCTTTAAATTGCCGGACACGCACCGATTTTATGATTAAGGAGGCTACAACTTATAAATGTACTTAATAATTTTTTCTCAATTTCTATTATTTTTTCACAATTTTTCTCTATTGTGTACGTCACTGGAAATAGGGTTGATTTTATTAAAATTAAATAAAAAGGAAAACTAATTCAGAAAAATATGAAAGTTCAATAAAATGATCAATTTAAAGGAACTTTTACACCTTGGTTTGGACAAAAATCAATAGGAAAATTCTTACATCCATAGACGTAACAGTAAAATTTTTAAGATGTGAAAATTTTGTCAAAAAAGGAACCAAATATTTAATAGTATCAAAAGAAATTTCATGTATAAGCAAAATTTGTACCCCAAGAAGTTGGGCGCCAAAATGTGTAACAAATTGTAATTTTACAACTGGGGTTTTTGAAAAGATTTAAATTTGTTGTAGGTAATTTGTATTTTTCGAAAATTTGAATTTAAATTTTTACAAAAAATTTTTGTTTCGATTATTTTATATACTCGAGAAATTATCGATATTTGGTTATTTTTTTTTAAATTTGTATAATAAATGCATTTATGCTTTTTTCGATTATTTTTTTATTCAACAAAATTATCGATAAATTCATTTTGTACTTTTTTTGTTAGTTTAGCAATCGATATAAATCTATTTTTGTTTTTTTTTTCAATTTCTTTTTTTCTCAATTTCTTCCTCTTTCACAATTTCTAATTTTCTGAATATTCTCCTTTTTTGTAATTTCTTTCTTTTTTTTTACTTCTCTTTTCTCAATTTCTTTATTTTTTTCTAATTTCTTTTTTTAATATCTTTTATTTGTCAATTTATTTCTCTTTTTTACAATTTTTCTGTTTTTTTACAATTCCTTTTTTTTTACAAATTCTTTCTCTTTGTTTCTTTCTTTGTTTCTTTCTTTGTTTCTTTCTTTCTTTCTTTTACATCAAAGGAAATAAAATATTAATCATAAATAGCGAGAAAGTGTTATGTTGACCATAATCAGAGCTTTATCGTTACTTTTGCTACAAGTTACAGTAAGGGGATGGAACTGGAGGGGGTTGAAATTTCAAAAAATTCATATCTCCGCTATTTTCAAAAATATTGAAACAAGTCACAAGACTTTTTTTATGTTCTAATTATTATAAAATTAATTTGTCTGAAACTTTTTTTAATCGGACCTAAGGGGATGGAACTGGAGGGGGTTGAAATTTCAAAAAAATTATATCTCCGCTATTTTCAAAGATATTGAAACAGTTCATAAAACTTTTTTTATATTCTAATTATTATAAAATTAATTTGCCTGAAACTTTTTTTAATCGGACCTAAAAGGATGGAACTGGAGGGGGTTGAAATTTCAAAAAATTCATATCTCCGCCATTTTCAAAAATATTGAAACAAGTCACAAGACTTTTTTTGTGTTATAATTATTATAAAATTAATTTGTCTGAAACTTTTTTTAATCGGACCTAAAAGGATGGAACTGGAGGGGGTTGAAATTTCAAAAAATTCATATCTCCGCCATTTTCAAAAATATTGAAACAAGTCACAAGACTTTTTTTGTGTTATAATTATTATAAAATTAATTTGTCTGAAACTTTTTTTAATCGGACCTAAAAGGATGGAACTGGAGGGGGTTGAAATTTCAAAAAATTCATATCTCCGCCATTTTCAAAAATATTGAAACAAGTCACAAGACTTTTTTTGTGTTATAATTATTATAAAATTAATTTGTCTGAAACTTTTTTTAATCGGACCTAAAAGGATGGAACTGGAGGGGGTTGAAATTTCAAAAAATTCATATCTCCGCCATTTTCAAAAATATTGAAACAAGTCACAAGACTTTTTTTGTGTTATAATTATTATAAAATTAATTTGTCTGAAACTTTTTTTAATCGGACCTAAAAGGATGGAACTGGAGGGGGTTGAAATTTCAAAAAATTCATATCTCCGCCATTTTCAAAAATATTGAAACAAGTCACAAGACTTTTTTTGTGTTATAATTATTATAAAATTAATTTGTCTGAAACTTTTTTTAATCGGACCTAAGGGGATGGAACTGAAGGGGATTGAAATTTCAAAAAAATTATATCTCCGCTATTTTCAAAGATATTGAAACAGTTCATAAAACTTTTTTTATATTCTAATTATTATAAAATTAATTTGCCTGAAACTTTTTTTAATCGGACCTAAAAGGATGGAACTGGAGGGGGTTGAAATTTCAAAAAATTCATATCTCCGCCATTTTCAAAAATATTGAAACAAGTCACAAGACTTTTTTTGTGTTATAATTATTATAAAATTTATTTGTTTGAAACTTTTTTCGATCTGATCATATCGTGGAGTGGGGAAGGATGCTCAAATTTAGATAATAGAATCTACCTCCCCTGTCGACCCTACCGACAGGAATTTTTTTAAAATGTTATCCAAAATACAGTGGCGTACGAAATTATTATTTTACATTAAATATTTTTATTTACTCATTTTTTTTTAGAAGGTCAACGCAAAGCGCTATTTGAAGATTGCGAGGCCGAAAGAAAATCAAACACAGACGAAATTATTAAATTAAAACAAGAACTTTCGCAACAGGTCGTAACTTTGATGGAAGTAACGAGCACAGAAACGAAATATCGCGTTAAAAATAAAACATTAGAAGGTATAAGCGGATCGCTGTTAGAAAAAAATCCTAACGAAGTTATGAAAATGATCGATTTACAAATCATAGATAAAACCAAAAAAGTCGATTTGCTTAAATATCGTACCAAACAGGTAAAAATAATGAATAAAATTATTACATTTTACTCCCTCATTTCAGAAACTTTTACTCCCTTCGGGACTAAAATATTTAATTATCTCTATATAGGGACTAAAGTACAATGAATTAATAAAAATGAATTAGAATTAATAAATAATAATAATTGCAAGTTTAAACGATGTGAGAAGAAATATTTACTTTTCCCTCTCTGGATTATAACTGGTACTTTAGTCCCTTGGTACATATTATCCTTTTTTTAGAGGCGTAAATATTTAACAGATTTGGCTATTAAATATCAAAAATTATTAAGCAAACATGATACTAAAGAAGTACAAAAAAAAATAGATCAACCTGTGAAAAAGGTAACAAAACATACACAATAAATTTTTACATTTTAAAAATATATTATTTTAGTCTACAGCCCAATTACACAATAATATACACGCTGTAGACGTACAAATTAGAGAAGCAATTCACATTAAAAATAAATACTCCGATATCTACAAATCGCTCAAAACCGATTCGGATAATTTTGAAGGAAACATTTCAAAAATGGAAGAAGCTCTTGACCAACAGCGAATGGACATAGAAAAACTTCAAAAAGTATCAACTACAACTACAGATTATAAATATTTTTACTGTACATAGTAAATATGACAACAGGGCTTTGCTTTTTGCGACAGTCGACGATCGAGAAATCCCCTTCAACAATCACATTTGTTTACTATGTACAGCAGAAAGATTTACAAGCTGTATATATAATTTTAATATGTTCTAGATGATATTGTTACAGGTAATGGACGAAGCTAGTCAAATGAAAAGCATAGCTCGCAGTATTTTACTCAAAGAAGAAAAATCTGTTAACGAAGCAGCACAGAATAGAGAAAAAGAAGTGCTAGAAGGTCGGAGATTGGTCAACGAACGTAAACTTGAATTGGAAAGATTGGAAAAGAAAATTTTTCAAGGAGGAAAGCTTCCTGTAAGACCGGAACCAGAGGGCGCTGAAGATATACAAGATGAAGATAAATGTGCAACGCCACCGCATCCAGTTGAGCTTATTACACAAGCTTTTGAAGTTCTAAAAAGGGCTACAGGTAAAAAAAACAGAGGCAAATAAAAAAACATTAACGTAAGAGCCAAAGAAAATTCTTTTTGAAAAATAAAGAAGCAAAGAATTCAGTCGAAAAATATATTTGATTAATTGTGATTAATTTAAAGAAAAAAAAAATTTCAAAGTGATTTTTGTTCCAATAAATTTATATTTGTAATTGGAAAATTGCTAAATTTTTGTGGGTAAAATAATAATATACTTTTTACACCGCAGGAACTAAAACATGCATTTTATTGCCTCACTTTAGGGACTAAAGTGTCACTTTTACTCCCTTGGGACTAAAATATTTTATAATATGTATATGTCAGCGCGGCCTTGTAAGCAAGAGGACCCATGTAAAAATGTTGATTGTTTTTTTACACAATTTTATGAATTTCTAAGTTTTAGTCCCTGCGGGACTAAAGCGATGCTAAAGTGACGTGGTACTTTAGCTCTACGTCTATTACGTTATCAAAAAGGTAGGAGTGGCTCATGATCTATTTACACCCGGTATAGAATATTTTTTTAGATATCAAATTATCTTTTAAGTTTTTCTGATTTTTTATGATTTTATTTCGATTTGTTTCGATTTTTTATGATTTTTTCGATTCTCTCAAATTTTTTCTGTTTTTTAGATTTATTTCGATTTATTCTGAAGTTTTTCTAATCTCTCTGATTTTTTATGATTTTTTTCGATTCACCCTAATTTTTTCTGATTTTTTTAGATTCCTTCTGATTTTTCTGATTTTTTTCAATTCCCTCTTATTTCTTCTAATTTTTTTGATTTTTTTTTCGATCCTCCCTGATATTTTCTGATATTTTTTAGATTTTTTCAATTTTCTCCGATTTTTTCTGAATTTTTTTTTCGATTATTTCTGTTTTTTTTATCTTCTCCTATTTTCACTGTTTTTTTTCTGATTTTTTTTCGAGTTGTTTCGATTTTTTCTGAAGGTTTTCTATTCTTTGTGATTTTTTATGTTTTTTTTTTGGATTCTCATTGATTTTTCTGTTTTTTTTTCGATTCTCTGATTTTTTCGATTCTTTTTTATTTTTTCTGATTTTTTTCAATTTGTTTCGATTTTTTCTGAAGTTTTTCCATTCTCGCTGTTTTTTTATGATTTTTTCAATCCTCCCTAATTTTTTCTGATTTTTTTAGATTCCTTCTGAGTTTTTTCGATTCCCTCTTAGTTTTTGTAATTTTTTCGATTCTTTTTGATTTTTTTCAGTTTTCTTTGATTTTTTTCTGTTTTCTTTTTCGATTATTTCTGATTTTTTTTCGACCTTCTCCGATTTTTTATGATTTTTTTTCGATTTGTTTCGATTTATTCTGAAGTTTTTCCATTCTCTCTGATTTTTTATGATTTTTTTCGATTCTCTCTAATTTCTTCTGATTTTTTTTCGATTCCCTCTGATTTTTTGTAATTTTTTCGATTCTTTTTTTTTCGATCGTCCCTGATATTTTCTGATTTTTTTCGATTTTTTTCAGTTTCCTCTGATTTTATCTGGTTTTTTTTCGATTATTCCTGAATTTTTTTGATCTTCGATTTTTTCTTATTTTTTAATTTTTTTTCAATTCTCTCTGATTTTTAATAATTTTTTTCGATTCTCTCTAATTTTTTCTGATTTTTTTTAGATTCCTTCTGATTTTTCTGATTTTTTTCGATTCCCTCTGATTTTTTCAAATCTTTTCGATTCTTTTTGTTTTTTCTTTTTTTTCGATCCTCGATATTTTCTGATTTTTTTTGATTTTTTCAATTTTCTCTGATTTTTTCTGTATTTTTTTCTTTTCGATTATTTCTGATTTATCTGATTTTTTCGATCTTCTCCTATTTTCTATGATTTTATTTCAAGCTGTTTCGATTTTTTCTGAAGTTTTTCCATTCTCTCTGATTTTTTATGATTTTTTTGGATTCTCTTTGATTTTTTCTGTTTTTTTTTTCGATTCCCTCTGATTTTTTTTAATTATTTCTATTCTTCTTAATTTTTTCTGATTTTTTTTTATCCTCCCTGATATTTTCTGATTTTCTTCGATTCGTTCAGTTTTCTCTGATTTTTTCTGTTTTTTTTTTCGATTATTTCTGATTTTTCTGATTTTTTCAATCTTCTCCGATTTTTTCTGGGTTTTTATGATCTTTTTCGATTTGTTTCGATCCACTCTGAAGTTTTCCATTCTCTCTGATTTTTTATGATTTTTTTCGATTCTCTCTAATTTTTTCTGATTTTTTTTTAAATTTCCTCTGATTTTTTTTTGGTTTCTCATTTTTTCGATCTTCTCCGATTTTTTCAGATTTTTTATGACTTTTTTTCGATTTGTTTTGACTTTTTCTTAAGTTTTTCCGTTCTCTGAGATTTTTTATGATTTTTTTCGATTCCCTCTAATTTTTTATGACTTTTTTTCGCTGGTTTTCCCTATTTTTGCCTATTTTTCTGCTTACTTTTTCATTATAAAATTTCGTCGTACGCGTCGGCGTCGTATTGACAGCTACCGTTATGAAATCCAAATCTACCGTTTTCTACATGGCAAATCTACCGCCTTGGCCATTTTAGATCTGGCAACACTGCTTATATTTGATTAGGAAGGAAAATAATACAGATAATGGATTTTTTAACATTGTGTGTATACCTCGAAATCTTCTCTCTCGTTAGGGACAATAAAAGATCTCTCAATACCGCAGGGGCATAAATCCTATTTCTTAGAGCCTTATCGGTACCACGTTAGCCAACGCTGCAGATTGTACTAAATCTCAATTTACCTGTGGGTACTTATTGGGCCACCCTGTATCTTGACTATTTTTAACTTTATTGGGTGCAATTAGATCACCCGGTATATTTTTTAAACACTAAATAATCTATATACAGGTGGTACAAGTACTGAAGAAGTTTTGCAGCGGTTCAAATCTCAAAAAGAAACGGAGGAAAAATTAACGCATTTACGAGGAAAAACGGAGGAGGAAAAAATAAAATTGGAAAGAAAAATGGAAAATTCTAATATGAAATTAGAATCGTTTAAATACGCGGAAGCCAAAGATGCAGAAAGGTAAAATTATATACATTAATTTTTTCATATTTAATAATAATATTGTAGAAAAACCACCGAAATGGATCAAATTCAAAAGCAAATCGAAGAAAGCGTTGAAAAATCTCGTAAATGCATCGAAAGGAAAAAAGAAAAAGAAGAAGTGATTATAAATTTATTATCTGATTTACAAAATCTCTATTTATGTATAAATCCATTGGCTACACCTGATGTAGACCCACTAGTTATCCTGGACAAAATTAAAACAGACATTAAATTAGTTTTTGATAAAATTGGAGTCGAAGCGGAAATCAAACCGGAAGATGTTATTACAGAAAAAGTAATTTTTAGGATATAAAAATAAAAAATAGATATCCAGCAGTTTTTTTTTTTTTTTTTTTTTTTTTTTAGGAAGAACCTGTTGATCCTGGCGATGAAAAATGGCTTCCAGGACCTTACGCAGGATTAGTTAGAAGAACTCCTCTACCTCTTACTGGAGCTTCTCCTGCTCCTGCGCCACCTCCCGGTAAAATATAAATATTATTATTGTTTGTAGACTTTAAAAAATGACTCTTCCTAACTTACTAGAAGTTGGACATTTTATGGACAAATTTGGACATCCTCAAAACATTCCAGACAGACGTTTAACTAACGTTTTCATAAACGTTTTTCCAAAATATGGGTTTTAAAAATATCCATTTATAGTTCATTGTTCGTCCGTTTATAGTACAAAAAAAATAATTTGAAAACGTCTGTTTATGGTACAATTAAAATTCGTGAACGGGAAGATCATTTTCTGTCTTTTTTATCCAATATTATTTGAAGAGGGATAAAAAAAATAGTGAAATCATCACAAGTTCTGTTTTTTTAGCCAAATTCTTATAAAACACCCTTTTTGGTATATTTTTGAAAACGTGCCTTAAATAACGTTTATAAAACGTCTTTTTTGGTATATTAAAAAAAACGTGGCTGATATAACGTTTATAAAACGCCTTTTTGGTATATTTATTAAAAATGTGCCTCAAATATCGTTTATAAATCGCCTTTTTTGATATCTTTTAAAAACGTGCCACAACGTTTATAAAACGCCCTTTTTTGGTATATTTGTTAAAAATGTGCCTCAAATATCGTTTATAAATCGCCTTTTTTGGTATCTTTTAAAAACGTGCCACAACGTTTATAAAACGCCCTTTTTTGGTATATTTGTTAAAAATGTTCCTCAAATATCGTTTATAAAACGACCTGACTGGTATCTTTTAAAAACGTGCTTCAAATAACGTTTATAAAGACCTTTAAAAACTCTTTTTTTTTCAATTTATTGTTTTGTATCTCATTTTTTTTCTTTTTCTTTTTTTAACAATTTCTTTCTTTTTTTCATAATTTCTTTTTTTTTTTGTTAATTTATTTCTTTTTTTCATAATTTCTTTTTTTTTGTTAATTTATTTCTTTTTTTCATAATTTCTTTTTTTTTGTTAATTTATTTCTTTTTTTCATAATTTCTTTTTTTTGTTAATTTATTTCTTTTTTTCTCAATTTCTTTCTATTTTTATCTTTTTTTACACTTTCTATTTTTTTTCTTCTCAATTTCTTTCTTTTTTTTTCTTAATTTCGTATTTTTTCTTAGTTTATTTCTTTTTTTCACCGCTTTCTGTTCTTTACAATTTCTTCTTTTTTCTTTCAATTTTTTTCTTAATTTCTCGTTTTTTAATTAATTCTTTTTTTCTATGGTGATTAAAATTAAAAAAAAAATACTTATTTTTGTAGTCCCTTCCTTTTCTTAGCAAATTTCAAGATTTTCGTTATTTTTTTTTAGCTATTTTTTACCGTTTGTAGCATTTTTTCATAAATATTAAATGCGTTCTCATTTTTTGCTAATTTTTAAAGTTTGAAACAATTTTGAAGATTTTTAATTTTTTTAGTAATTTTTGACAGTTAACAATTATTTTTTTTGATTTTCGAATTTTGTTAGCAATTTTTGATCGTTTTGATAAATTTTTAATAAGGTTTGAACGTTTTTCTTATTTTTTTCCAGCAAATTTTAATTTTTTACAATTTTCCAAATTTAGCTCATTTTTTTTAGCAATTTTTAAAATAAATGAAAACAAATGAAAATAATGTGATCTCATTTTTTTTTTAATTTTGACAGTTTCAAACAAACAATTTTGAAGATTTTTCATTTTTGTTTTTATTGTTTTTTGTTATAGAACAATTTTAACTTTTTTTGCATTTTTTTTGATACTCTTAATAATATTTCTATCGAATTTTGAAGGTTTTCTTTATTTTGTTCGCAATTTTTGATCGTTTTAATCAATTTTTATTAAATTTTGGAGGTTTTTCTTATTTTTTTTACCAAATTTTGAATTTAAACAAATTTTAAGATTTTCGCTCATTTTTTTGGAATGACTGTTTAGCAATTTTTCACAAATTTTAAATGTGTTCTCATTTTTTTTTTAATTTTGAAGATTTTTCATTTTTGTTTTTAGTGATTTTTGATATAGAACAATTTTAACTTTTTTTCCAATTTTTTTGATACTTTTAAATATTTTTATCGGATTTTGAAGGTTTTTTATTTTGTTCGTTTTGATCAATTTTTAATAAATTTTGGACGTTTTTACCCAATTTTGAGTTAACAATTTGTAAATTTTTCGCTCTTTTTTTAACAATTTTATGTAATTTTGAGTTTCAAACAATTTTTAAAATTTTTCATTTTTCTTTTTTGTGATTTTTGATATATAACAATTTCAACTTTTTTTTGCATTTTTTGGATACTTTAAATAATGTTTTTATCAAAATTTTGGTTTTAACAATTTTCATGATTTTTGTTCATTTTTTTAACAATTTATGACCGTTTGTAGAAATTTTTCACATATTTTAAATGTGTTCTCATATTTTTTTAAATTTGGTCAGTTTCCAACAATTTTGAAGATTTTTTACTTTTTTTAGAAATTTTTAATAATTAACAAATTTTTGCAATATTTTTGATATTTTAAATAATATTTTTATCGAAATTTGAAGGATTTCTTAATTTTGATAACACTTTTTGATTGTTTTGATCAATTTTTAATAAATTTTGAAGGTTTTTTTAATTTATTTACCAAATTTTGAGTTTTAATAATTTTCAAGTTTTTTGCTCATTTTTTTTTTAAGGAATTTATGACCGTTTGTAGAAATTTTTCACATATTTTAAATTTTGTCAGTTTCAATTTTAAATATTTTTCACTTTTTTAATTAATTTTTAACAATTAACAATTTTTTGCAATATTTTTGATACTTTAAATAATATTTTTATCGAAATTTGAAGGTTTTTTTTATTCCGTTAGCAATTTTTGATCGTTTTGATCAACTTTTAATAAATTTTGAAGGTTTTTTTTAATTTTTTTTACCAAATTTTCAGTTTTAACAATTAGGATTCCTTTAGCAATTTATGAGTGTGTAGCCAGCAATTTTTCACCAATTTTAAACCTGTTCTCATTATTTTTTTTGATTTAGAGTTTTAAACAATTTTGAAGATTTTTTCGTTGTTTTTTATATTTTCTAATAATTTAAAAGTTTTTGGCAGTTTTAACAATTGTTTTTTAATTTTAAACAATATTATGTTAGAAATTTTTCATGGTTTTTATCAATTTTTAGCAATTTTTTTTAATTAAAAAATATTTTGACGTTTCAACATATACTTGTCCTTCATTATACACTTTTAGCCATAACGAACATAAATATTTAGACCTAGATATGTACTATGGATTTAATACTTTTTTTTTAACAATTATTTGAGTTTTAGGATCTGAAGATGAAGAAGAAGTACCATCACGTGGTTATTTAAAACGACAAGCCCAATTGGTTGTAGACGCCAAATTCAGAAGAAAAAACGTTAGATTGCAAGTACCTCGAAGAAATTAAAAATTGTATATTTTTAACGAAATAAAAGAAAAAATATTTTATGTCTTAATGTTTATTCTAACATCACTATTCATGACTTTCAATTTAAAATAATGAAAAAATAGATAACAGCCATACATGTTACAAATTATTTTACATTTTATTATTACATAAATTAAAGTTGTGGTAAACAAAGTATTACAATATTACAAAAAAATGGTAGGTAGGAATTTTATTTTTACTTTCGTAATACCATCATGTAAAATATAAATAATTAATAGTTTATAATAAAATATTTGTTTACTATCAATTATTTTATATTTTATAGCGGTTTTACAAAAAAGTAATAACCAACAAATGAGAATCAAATATTTATATTTATTTAGTTAGGGATAGATAAATTACATTGGAGAAACATTTTCATTATGGTAATGTGAACCACTTCTAATTACTAATTCAGGATATTATTTATATTTATACAGCGAATTTTTCTCAAAGAAAAAGCAAAATAAAATTAAATAAAAAAACAACAAATAGAATGAAAACGTTAATGTTAAATAAATCTTATTGCTATCATTTTTTTTTTAAAGGGAAAATGTACAAAAATCGATTATTATTCATCTGTTTATTTTAACCTTAATTAGGGAAATCGCGTTAGTTATATAAATGTTTTCCATAAAAATTAAAAGATTTGCTGATTCCCGTAAATCATAAAAATAAATGATACATACTGTATATCACAGAAATTACTAAACCCAAACGGTATCTACACAATAAAAGAAAATATTAGATATCTACAATTTGAACACCGGGTATATTATTAGTAAAAACAAAAAATATCAACGTAATAAATTTTATTTTAAAACTAAACAACAATTAAACATGCTCAGAGGCATTTTTTTATTTTATAAAGCACAATAAATAAAATATTTTTTTTAATGGAATATTTAATTTTACATTGTAACATGTTGGCTTAAATAAATTATTAATCTAGAAACTTTGATATATTTTTTTTATAATTTTACTAATAATTTATCCGATATTTCAAGTGACTCTTCCGTAAAACACAATTTTTCAGAGATCACTATTTTTTTTCACACAAGTACACATTTTTTTTATTTAAAAAAATACGCCCCGAGTAGGTAAAAATTAATCCTACTTTGCATCCATTTAATCATTTAAAAAAGTGTTACTGCAATAATTTATACACTCAAATATATATTTGCCCAAATTTTTATTAAGTGCAATCACAAAAATTTCAATTTTATCTTATTTAGATAATTTTGAATTTAAAATTTCGAACAGTATTATTAAATTTTTAAAACATAATTTTTTTTTAAAAACAATTTTAAACAAAATTATTGTCTAATCGATGCTTAATAACCGTTATGATTTTTTTTTTGAGCGGTATGAAGATAAATACATACTTTTTTCACTAACTTAAAAAAATACAAGTATTAATTACTTGAAATATTTAAAGGTACACCGTTATTTTTTTTTTTAGAAAATGGCTGAACTAAATACTATGAGTATCGATTTGTTTTTAGACGATTTAATATGCACCGTGCGGGTCAAAAATATTATTTTTAGGTAAATAGTAATTTTTTGAGAAAAAAAACTAAATGTTTTTCCAATATTAAAAATTGTAATACTTTTGTATTTATTTTCCTCTATTCCACAAAATTATGGGACCAGGAAATACAAGTAAAAATAACTTCAAGTGATAAAAGAAAAACTCACTGGTGGACACAATTATAATATGCGGATTTTTTTTTAGCAGAAACAGCATAAAGAACTCTGGGATTATGTTAGGAACCGAAACAAGCCAAAAGAAAATTATTAACACCTTAACTGCCACAAAGTCGATATGTAATGTGATATGATTGATAAAAGAATAAAAAATTGGTGCTGCACCAATTATAAATTTAGAAAATTTACCATCAAAAAAAAAAAAACAAGAGGGTAGTAAAAATAAAGAATCAAATTTATGTTAGGTCGGTTTTTTATAAATTTATATATTGAAAAAGAAATCCACTGATAATTTTTATTTTTTCTAGAATTAGAAACAAAATTTGAATTATAATTTTTAGTTTACATATTGTTTAACCCCTGTAACAAAATAACTATCAACCTTTTTAAAAAGTACTAATTGTGGATAGAAAGAGAAAAAAATATACTATATATACGAAAATTATCAAAATTTTAGGTAAAAAATTATGATTGTGAGAAAAGGGAGAGACCATAACTATAAGGATTTTTTTTTAAATTTCCTCATTTTGGTCTCTCCCTTTTCTCAAATTCACAATTCTTACTAAAAAAATTTTGAAAAAATTCCCACTTATATTATATTTTATTATCTTTTTAATGGTATTAAGTTATTCTTATAATTTTATAGGGATAACTCGGTTTTTGTAGATTTAGTAAAAAATTTTAATTAAAATTTCTAGTTACATATTGTTTAACCCCTGTAACAAAAAAACTATCAACCTTATTAAAAAGTACTAATTGTGGATAGAAAGAGAAAAAAATATACTATATATACGAAAATTATCAAAATTTTAAGTAAAAAATTATGATTGTGAGAAAAGGGAGAGACCATAACTATAAGGATTTTTTAATTTTCCTCATTTTGGTCTCTCCCTTTTCTCAAATTCACAATTCTTGCTAAAAAAATGTTGAAAAAATTCCCAACAGAAAGTTAGAAATATCAAAAATAAAATTGATGGAAACTACAGAAAATAAAAATAAATACTAATTTTAGTTTTTTATGAGTAAAATATAAAAAAAATAGTTTTATTTTTTATATATAATCCCTAATATATTTTTTTAATTAACCGAATAATTTTACGTTTTTATAATTTTTGATATAATTTAGAAATTTTGATATTTCTACTTCTTAAATTTTTTGAAAAAAGTTGTAAAATTTCAAATCTTTGCTGTCTTCGAAATTTTCGATATATTCTTGAAATTATAGAATTTTTTGATATATTTTCGAATAATTTTTAACGATTTTCTAAATATTTTTAATTAATCGAATAATTTTACATTTTTTGAAATTCTCGATATACTTTTGAAATTTTGGAACAATTTTTTGATGTTTTTTGAAATATTTTTGAAATGGTTAAAATTCTTGTAATTTTTGAAATATTTTAAATTAATCGATTAATTAATTACGTTTTTTAAAATTTCCGATATATTTTAGAAATTTTTGAATATTTTGTCATTTACGAAAAAAATTGTCAAATTTCAAATTTTTGATATAATTTTAATATTATCGAATTTCTAGACATATATTTTTTGAAATATTGGAATTTTTTAATATATTTTTGAAATTATCGAATAATTTTTTAACATTCTTTGAAATAGTTAAAATTCTTGTGATTTTTTAAATATTTTAAACTAATCGAATATTTTTTTGTTTTTTAAAATTTCCGAGTTATTTTAGAAATTTTTCAATATTTTGATAGTTGTACTTTTTCAAATTTTTGTCATTTTCGAAAAAAATTGTAAAATTTCAAATTTTTGTCATTTTCGAAAAAAATTGTAAAATTTCAAATTTTTTATATATTTTCAATATAATTTTGAAAGTATCGAATTTGTAGACATATTTTTTTTAATTTGGGAATTTTTTTTATATTTTAGAAATTTTTGAATATTTTGACATTTTCACTTTTTGATAAAAAATGCAAAATATCAAATTTCTGATATATTTTAGAAATTTTCGATATACTTACGAAATTACCAAATTTCTAGACATTTTTACTTATTCTTTTTAAATTTTGGAGTGTTTTGATATATTTTCCAAATTTTTGAAATTCTTAAAACTCACTTTTGTTTTTATTTTTTTTAAATTTATTACAATCAAGTTTAAATTCATTCAAAATTCAAGTAATGCCAAAATTTTTTAATGTATTTTTCAATATTTTTGCCACTAGAGCGTTCAGCGCTGCAAAAATTTTGCCCGATAATATAATATCTTTTTTTAATAGAACAATATTCCTGTAGTTGAGCAAGTCGCCCTCGTCACCAGGTAATTTTTCGACATCAAATTTGTGTTTAGTGACCAATTTTGCTTCGATAAAAAAACTTTTTCAATAATTTTAACTGTGTAATTTGGTGTACAGATTCCGGTAACAAAAATAGTCGGATCACCCACCAATTTTTCCTTATTTTTCAACATTTATTTTAATACCACTCTGTAATGTGATTATACTAACCTGTGAAATTTTCTTATTATCTTCACCATCCCTACTAAGGCAACTGCGCTTGGCAAACGACACCATTGTTATTTTAATGTTTTTTATCACAAATATTTTAAATACAAGTATATAATTGATATAAATAGATAAAACAACACAACACAAAACAAACTCACAAACGAACAAAGTGGAACAACAATATGGCGGAAGTGATGATTCTTTTGGTCACGTGATTGCGTCTCCCTCCCGTTTCTACCACCATAAGCTTCAAACCATGGAGGTAGAAACGGGAAGAAGACGCAATCAAGTAATCAAAAGTGTCATCACTTCCGCCACAGTTGCCCTAATAGGAATGGTGAAGATAATAAAAAAATCTCAAACATATCATATGTTATACTCCTTTTCCTTAATATCAGACAGTGATGGAATGTTAGGAATGTATAACAGAGTTGCCACATTATCCAATATTTTGAAGAATTCCTTTCATCAAACAAAATTATGCAAATCAAATCTTTAAAATACATAATTATTGGTTAATATTATAATATATCATATTTAAGATCATTTGTCTCATAATAATAATTTACAATACTTAAATTTTAGGGACCTTATTTAAATGTTTTTATAAGGGCTTCTACGTAATTTACTTCACATCGACAACACTGTTATGTCGTTCATCAGATTTCTAAAGCCTTGCCATGTGTTTTAAAATTTATTTTCTCTCTCATTTTTTGTCATGCAATAAAAAGAGAATATCTGATATGTACTTCGTATGGAAAAGGCAACGTCGCATGTATGTTAAACGATCAGTGCATAGTTAGGGAGTGGCTTTGAGATCATGTGCGGTACGTATAGGCGGGAACGGGAATACATGATAAATTATTTTATTTAATGTTTTTTTTTTGCGGACCTATGTAAAAATGAATCGGCAATTATCCAGCTGTAACAACACTTCTGCTAAAAGACATCATTATTCTGAAGCGAAATTTAACTCAATTTGAGAAAATTTTTTAGGTTATTCAGTGAATCAGGAGATAAAATTTTTGTGGGAAATTAACGAAAGCTTCTGAACGCACAATTTACTGAAGTAACTTTAATTAAAAAAAAAATTCATTGATTAAAATGTCGTATACCTATGTAAAGCGATAAAATTGTCCGCCACTGGAAAAATTTCCTCTTTCCCTTTAACCACCGAAAATCTCTACTACTTTGGAGCAATGACAGATGTCAACATTCCTTTCGACATTCCATTACTGTCAGGAAAAGGAGTATAGTATAAACACACTACAGAGCGGTATTAAAATAAGTTACATTAAATGGTTTCGTATCATTGTATTTTTATTTTTGCATCTAGAATACGTTAGACCCACTTCAACCATACCACATAACACTATAGTTAAGGTGTTCTGTGACCATATGATGACAACCGGTATAAAGAGAGTATTACTTGAACATTCTAATCAGATTAAAAAAAGCAGTTAGTCCGGGTCTGGTACGGCAGCCATATTGATACAACACTTAGCCCCGCCTACCTCCATGTTTTGACTCATTCCACAGGTATTGAACCGATAGAAACTGATAAAAACAAATATTTGGAAGTGTCGGTTTAAAAGATAAATCATATATGCTACGCTAGTGCAACATGTAGGTTACTTATTTGGTAGGTCCGGGTCTAGCGTACTCAGTCAGTGATTGGTCGTTTCCACATAGTTTGACCAATGAGTAATCAGTATCGAAATAGTTTGACCAATGAAAAAATAGTGCCCGGCTCAGAGTAAGCTGTCAAACAAATACTACATAATGCCGTATCTATGTTTAAAATGCGGAAAATTTTGAAATTAGGTAAATAAATTATGTATTTTTATACTTGGTACTGTACAATCCATAGTATAATTACAAACAAGTCCTAATATTTTTTGTTGTTGTGGTACAATATACTGGTTAAGGATTATAACCTAAAATAATTTTTTAAATATATTATTGAGCAGTGGCGTATCATTTTTTTTGTACTTTTAGTGGTGACTTGAAAATAATGCCCAAAAAATATTAAAGAGATTGGAAAAAAGTATAGGATACAGGCCACTATGAACCGTAAAGTGAATCGTTTACACCAAAATCCACAAACTGCTTTATGTAGTGTAAATGCAACTGCAATTGTAAATTACATTGCTTTAACTGCTGATTGGGGATTTCCGTTAGAATGTGAGGACATAAGAGAATTAGTTTTAAAAGTAATTTAAAAAGACGTGGTAGTACTGTTCCAGTATTTTGCGACAACATACCGGAAAGGGAGTGGTATCTAGTAAAAATGTTGACAAAGAGACTGTCACAGGTTATTAAACAAAGTCACATATACTTTAAACGTTGATGCAAAAGACATAGTTAATTATGACGAGACCAATTTCATAGATGACCTTGGCCGGGTCAAAATCGTCGTTGGTGAAGCTGTAAAAAGGCCGAAAAAATTATGGATTCATCGCTGCAATAAAAATGCTACCTAAATACGTGGATTATAAGGCTGACCACGTTTGGACAAATTGGACGGAAAATGGTCCCATCAAAAGCTCGATACAACAGAAGCAAGTCAGGCTGGATAGACACAAACTTGTTTGAAGAATGGTTTTAGACAGTATTTTAAATCTATACCAGAAGAGCCAAAATCATTAATTGGCGATAACTTAGCGAGCCACTTATCAGTTCAAGTAATATCTCTATGCGAAGAGAACAATATAAAATTTATTTTACTTCCGCCAAACAGTACACATTTAACCCAGCCTATAGATGTAAGCGTCTTTCGGTCAATTAAAAATGCGACCAATATTCGTTCTGGATTTGTAGCCACCATTTTTCCTTTATATAGAGATAAAAGTTTTGAATAAACTTCCAAAAGTACCGTTCATCAATGAAACAGAGAATAACGCTGAAAGAGATATTTCAGGAGATTAGATACGGGCACCCAGACACCAAAAGGAAGAAAGAAAGAAACTCGACATTCAGGCAGGAAAAAGCATCAAAAAAAACTTGATGATTTAAATAACAAGGTCAATAACAAACCCGGTTCCTCAAAAGCAAAAAAAGTGTCTTCAGAATCTGAGATAGAAGAAGAAAATGATTGGGAGACTTTTGTAAGGAGAAAGAGTCCATGGACGTTTCAGTGAGAGTGGATCAGAAGCTGAATCATGTTTCCAAGCGACGAAGAAATTCAAAATACCCAAAGATAAAAACAAAAAAACAAGAAAACTGAAAAGTACAAAGAAACCAGAACAATATAAAATATTGTGAGAACGATTTGGTTATAGTCAAACTCAAATCTGCAAATAATATTTACAGGAAATTTGTAGGAAAAATTGATACAATACAAAACGATTCCTTTGGCTGTTCGTATTTAAGATTGCATTCAAAAATAATAAAATATATAGGTTTTTCCACCAATTGAAGAAGAATCATTGGTAGAGAAAAATGAAATTGTAAAAAAACTTGCTTCGAACTCAAACCAAACCATAATCAAATTTTTGAATTTTTTTTTGTAACTTTCCTGGAATTCAAGAACGTTTTTTAATCTTTTGAAATTCTTGAATTTTGAAATTTTTGAAATCAAACCAAACCAGAATTAAATTTCTTGTAACTTTCCTGGAATTCGAGAACATTTTTTATTCTTTTAAAATTCTTTAATCTTGAAATTTTTGAATTTTTCGAAATCAAACCAAACCATAATCAAATTTTGAATTTTTTTTATAAATTTCCTGGAATTCGTAAACATTTTTTAAACATGATTCTTGATATTTTCAAAGTTTTTGTCATTTTTTTGAAATCTTTGAAATTTTAAAAAAGAAATTAAGCCATAATCAAATTTTTGTATTTTTTTGTAACTTTCCTGGAATTCGTGAACATTTTTTAATCTATCAAATTTCTTGAATCTTGAAATTTTTTAAATTTTCGAAATTTTTGTCATTTCTACTGAAATCTTTAAAATTTTTAAAAACAAAACAAACCATAATCAATTTTTTTAAATTTCTTTGTACCTTTCCTGAAATTCGTGAATATTTTTTAATCTATCAAAATTCTTGAATCTTGAAATTTTTGTTCATTTTTCCCTTGAAGTTCTCAGGACTTGAGTTATAATTTGTGTAGGTACCGACATACTTATTATATTACTAAATAACGTTTTTTGTTTATTTAATTAGTAACTATTAATTGTGTATTTTCTTCTTCTAATAATATTTGTATTTCCAAAATATTTTTTTTTTATAAAATCAAGCGTTTTTTGTCAAAATTGCTTTTTAAATTTTCGTTTCATTTGAATTAACAGTCATTTTTCAAATCACCCCTAAATAAATGTAATATAACATTAAAAGTGACAACATCGGAATTGATATTCATGCATTTAAAATTCTCGCCTTCAGCGGGGTTCGAAGAGAAAGGAAGGCAACGGATTACCTTGAAATTTAATCTAATTCTGCCCATTCCTGAACGATTTTGATGGGGACATTTTAAGGGTATTTTTCAAGAAAACAGACTCAAAAAAAGCATTTTTTCGATCCATTACACAAATTTTCTATATACTCAGTAGAATCATTGTTAGTATTAAATTTCCTCGACTAAAAAATTAATTCCCAAACAATTCAAGTTGATAGAAAGTTATTGCTGGTAATAATTTATTATCTTGCTAATGAGACTTCAAGAACTGATAAGAAATTCAGATAATGAATATCAAAGTTAATTTTAAAATAGAAGACAGGAAGACAAATTTTATTTTAGAAGAAACCTAGACCAGTTTGAAAATTGTTGTATATACAGGGTGTTTCATTTCATTTTAAACATATGGTAGAATACTTTATATTACAAATTAATTAAAAGAAAAACTTGATAATTAAGATTTTTTCTCAAAAAAAGAATTACTATTAATTTGTTCTATATGCTTGACCCGCTCTGGATACCAGAATGGAAATCATCACGACAAAAATTGTACAAAGTAAATAAATTACCTTTTTGTCTTAATTTTAAGACTGTAAATAGAAGAACGAAATAAAAACTAACACAATAATCAACCCAATATTTCTGTACAGCTTTTTTTATAATAATAAATTTTTATATTATTTATATATACAAACCATTTGAAAAATTACTAACTTACATATAATAAAAAAAAAATATTTAAAAAAATTAAATCCGGCCACTAAAACAAAATCTGTAAGTGGATTCTGTAGAAGGGGAGCAAAAACTTAATGGAAGCATTTTTTTAAAAACAAAAAAATAGTTTTTTTTTTGAGCGTCTAACAATGCTTAACACCTATTAAAATTGTCATATAAATACAATAATTACACGAAATTCGCTCATGGGTGAGTGAGTCCATATTTTTTTGAATATTTTTCAGTCAATTGGCGCACAGTACCACCGTTCATAATGAACCCTCGAAAGCCGCCATTAAATCACTCTGCATGTTCATGTCTATCTTATTTGCCATCTGTAACAAATAAAAATATATAATTTTTCATACCTTAAATGTTGTCAAATATTCAATAAATGAAATTAAACAAACAAATTTACTCTAAACAGAAAAAAAAATATTCCATTGGAGTAAAATGCTTAAAAATTCGTACAATATTAAGAGGATACCATATGTTATCTTGCCTGAAATCGGTTATGGACGAGCGCTCCGTCAATATTAAAGATAGGAAGCTGCGGTATTCACCAATCGATTTTGTAGTTAATTCTTTATAGCGCGTTTGTGGCATTTTTTTAAAATTATTTTTAGTAAATGATACGACTATCAACTTTTTTCTTTAGATAAATTTGAAAAAGTAGAATAGACGCGCTCTTTTGATAAATATTTTAAATATGAAATATTTTTAGTTGCTATATTAGGCGAGGTCTCGTCCAAAAATGAATAATTATGTTATATGACGCTCTACCTATTCGGCGCAGAAATTATTGGACTAGAGGGTAGGATTATTTAACCGGAAATTATTAAAAAAAAAAAAAAATTACACCCAATTTAATAGGATAAAAGCACATTTTCTTGCGTAATTCTTTAACAAGAGTCACGTGATGTGCGGGCCTCTTAATCATGCTGGGTATATTTTATACACAAAAATTTAAAAAAAAAATCGTTAAGGTTGCATCTCGGCAGCTTTTCCAAGCAACACTGCCAAATTTAATAAGTGAAAAAATGTAGGCATTAATTAGAAATAAATTATGAATAAAAAAATAGATATTTATAACATAAATGAAATTCAAAAATATTTTAAACCTGGTTAAATTATTCTAGTTTTTAAAACAATAAGACAGAAAAAGAAAAAAAGTAGAACCGGCAGCGTCACTTCTATGACCGAGGATTCGGATATACCAAAAAGAGGTTAGAACAATTATTATGGATTTTTATCTCGGCGAAATTTATTTCATACTAGCTGAATACCCGTGCTTTGCCAAGGAGTCTCTTTGGTACTTGGCCGACCGAGTTTTGCTTGTTTTTTCCTATTTCTTCCTATATTTATTGTTTTTCTCTATTTATCCCCATTATTACCTATTTTTTTCCTATTTTTCACCATTTCCCCATACATTTACCTATTTTTCCTATATGTATCTCTAATTTCCTTATTTTATCTATCTTTTTCACAAATGTTTCTATTTTTTCAATTTTTCATTTTTTTTTCACTATTTTTCCTGTTCTACTTGTTTTTCCATATTTTCCCTATTTTTCACCCTATATTTTTCCATTTTTTACTACTTTCCCATGGTTCCCTATTTATTGTTTATTTCCATATTTTTAAATGTTTTTTCTTATTTTTCTCAATTCTTCCCTATTTTTCATTTGTTTCCCTATTTTTAACTATTTTTCACCATCTTCTTATTTTGCCCTATTTTTTCCTAATTTTCACTATTTTTTCGAATTTGCACTATTTGTTCCTAGTTTCACTAATTTCTCCTATATCTTTCTATTTATTCCTGATTTCCATTAACCTACTTTCTTTATTTTTTCTATTTGTAATTAGTTTGTACTTATTTTTCCCTCTTTTTCTCAATTTTTTTCATATATTTCACCTATTTTTCACTATTTTCTCGATTTTTTTCTATATCGTTCTATATTTCCTTGTTTTCCTACATTTCACTATTTTTGACTATTTTTCCCATTTTTCCTTATTTATTCTTTAATTTTCATGTTTTTTAAAATTTTTTTCTTATTTTTCCCATTTTCGCTATTTTTTCTTAAATTTCCCAATTTTTTCTTATTTTTCTCTTCCCCTATTTTTTGTGTTTTACCCTGTTTTTTACTATTTTTCCTTATTTTTCACTATTTTTTCCAAATTTCCCTGTTTTTCTTTTTATTTTTTCCCAAATTTTCTAATTTTCCCTATTTTTCTTTTTTTTTGCTTTATCAATATTTTTCACTATTTTATCAAAATTTCCGTATTTTTTCCAAATTTCCCTATTTTTCCCTGGTATTCTTTTTATTTTCCCTATTTTTCTTTTTTTGATTTTTCCCCTTTTTTCAAAATTTTCTTTTTTCCAAATTTTCCTATTTTTCCCTGGTTTTCTTTTTCCCAGATTTTCCAACTTTCCCTATTTTTCTCGTTTTGTGCTTTTTTTTATTTTTCGGTCTTCAGCTTTTTGCCTTTATTTGTCTCTATTTTGCCTTTTTTTTTGACATTTTTACCACTTTAATGCCTTTTTTTTCGTTTTTTTTTTATATTTTTTTTAATAGTTTTTAGTTTTTTTCAGACTTTTTGTCCTTTTCGGATCTTTTTTGCCGTTTTGTTCATTTTTCTTTTACCCTTTTTTTGTTTTTTTTTTTTGTTGCTTTTATTAGGTCTCTTTTTTCTTTTTTGTTTTATTTTAGGTGTTTTCATTTTGTTAGGTACCTTTTTTACTCTTTGTCTTTTTCTGCATCTCTCCCTTATTTCCAATTTTTTCAAATTGTACTAAAATTGTTATCGTATTTTTAATTTTTGCCTATTTTCACTTTTTATTTATTGTAGTTTTTTTCATATTAATTAATTTTTTTTCAGTAATTTATTTCATTTTTACAGCATTTTACTTTCCCATTCAGGAATTTTGTATTTTTTAATTAAATATTCTCCACAGAAGATCGGGAAAGTTCTGGGATGACACAGCCGATTTTTTAACGTAGGAGCCGGTCTTGTATTTTTCAAAAATTAAATTTAACTTACCACTTCTCTTCTTCTTCGTTCTTGTTCCTGTAATCTCAGTCTCTCCCTTTCCGATATCCTTTCCGAACCGGAACTTAAAGAACCCGGAGAATTACTGCCCTCTCCCGGAGACGACCTCAATTCCTCCACCCTTTGGCTTGGTACCGGCTGTTGTTGCTCAGCTACGGCTTTCCTAAATGACATAATTTTAATTAAAAAACTTATTTTATAAACTTACTCGAATTATTTTACCTCGCTTTTTCTAAAGCATCTTCTTCTTCTCTTTCTCTTCTTCGTTCGTTTTCGGCTCTTAGCCTTTCTCTTTCCGCTTGTTCCCTTTGTTGTCGTTTCATTTCTAAATTTTCTAGCCTCTGTTTCTCCCTGTCCGCCTTTTCCTTAGCTTTATTTTGGAAGGCCTTAAAACTGTCCATCACTTGTTGCTTACTACTTCCGCCTGGATGATTACCTTGCGGACTTTTACCTTTGGCCAGACTCGACCAGGAGCTTGCATTTTTTACATTATGATCGGCTTTGTCAGTCTTGAAACCGAACGTTTGAGGCATCGGTTTAGAGTTAATGGGAATATTCTTTTTATCGTTGAGAAGAGCGCCTAAAGTATCCATGCGATCTTGTGCATGCGCGTGCGCATGCGCATGATCGTTTTTAAGCAGTTGGTTGTTTAGTTGTTGAGGTAACGAGTCGAACATCGATGGTATTGACATTTCCATTGGTAGACCCATCGAAGATATACCATTGTTGTTTGTGGATAAGTCGAAGTCGTGTTTCATTCCGAATCCGTTATTATGCGCATGGAGCATACTAACTTGATGTGGTAATAAATTAGAAATATCAGTATCCATTGGTATATTCATACCAGGATGTAGCATATTTCCAGCTGTCAAAGCGCTCATAGTCACCGGTGCTTTCATGTCCATACTAAGAGAACTAGGCTGCAAAACAGGATGGTTAATATTAGGATTTAGGTTTAAATGAGTATGGGATATAATAGGATTATTTAAAGTTGTAGGTATTTGTACATTAGACGATGATATCACCTCCATCGGATCATTCTGTTTAATATCGTGCTCTAAACTAGCTAAACTCTGTTCTATAGGATCTGTATAAGTACTTAAAGGCGATATTATATTAGGTTTAGGTTTATCCGGAGAAGGAGTCGGTAAAGGAACGGATTTAGGCGCTTGAGGAATAACAGTAGGAGTAGGAATAACAGTAGGAGGTAAAGAAGTAACGACCGGCAATTTCTCCAAATTCTGTTTAATGCTAATAGGCGGCACTGTTGGTTGTACTGCACTCGTATTAACTTGCTTAACACTGGCATTATTTTGTTGTACTGGTTGAGGTGCCGGTATCGGTGGTATACTGTTGTTCGATGGAGGTGCGTTTACGGTAGCCGTAACGTTATCGATAGATGTTGCGATGGCGGGTGTTTGTGACGTTGGTTGTGGCGGTGCTGTTGTAGCTACATGCGGTGGTTTCTGCACGTTCTGTTAACACAAAAATCGATATTTGTACATCATGCATATTAATATATAACCGAAAAATAAAAAAATGTATAGGAAATAGTCATAACTGTATAAATTATAAAAAAATTAGGTGAAATAATTTAGTAATGTCATAATTCATTAATAAATTGAGTCCGGCCTTAAAAAAATTAAGTTTCGACTCGAAACAACATCCTGTATATCAATATTTTAAAATTCTATTAATATATTTGGAAAGAGCAGAAAAAGTTAATGTGTTTGGTGTTTCCGTATCCAATTTTGTTACTTATTAACTTGAGTCAAATCTTGATTTTTCGATAAAAAGGTGGCACAAATTTTAAAAAAAAATGTTCGTTCCTAAATGATAATTTTCCAGCTTTAATCAATAAAATCATCAACTATTTCATGTTCTATTAATTTCTGAATTTTAACCTTAATGTAAAACTTTAGGGACAAGTCCGTATTTGGGACAAAATATTATCAATGACTAACTTTGAAACGCCCTGTATATGTAAAAACTCTGATAATAACGTTTTCTCATTGCGCTGCATTTAAAACATTTATTTATTGTTTAAATTTGTGCCATCTTTTTATTGCGCACCTGGAATAAGATTTTTAATTATTATTTTAATCGACGCCACAGTGGACAAAAAATGTACATACCAAATATTAGAAAAATATATAGGGTGGTTCTTAAGTTATGATTAATTAAAAAAAAGGACAAAATTATTAAATCACTCTGTATCTAGGTTATAAAGAAAGACAGGTCCATTAAATATAGGTTATTTTTAATCACCTCGGTGTGCCTCATCTACCCTTACAGTATGCGCATTTCCCAATGAATCACCCTGTATACAGAAAATTCCTGCTAAAAAAGTTTTAAGATACTTTAGTAAACGAAGCCGGAGAAAGACTCATACATTTTTTGAAACTGGCCGATTTTTTTGAAATTTTGACCTATTTTAAGTAGATTTTCATTCCCATAATTTTCGGACTGTTTCACGGGACTCCACCATTAATCTTAAACGAATCATTTAACCCATAAATTTTAGGTAGTTTATAGCTTAAAGAAAAAAAAACACTCATGATACGGCTCTGAAAATTTGACCTATTAATAACATTTTAAGTAGATTTCCTTAATAAACCACAACAGTTTTTGTTCTTTTTCATCGCCAAAATTACCTTAATTTTTGGACTGTTTCACGGGACTCCCCCATTAATTTTAATCGAATCATTTAACCCATAAATAGATAGTGACAAACGGCCAACGGCTATAAATTCGGCACATCTTGAATATGTGCATAGGCGAGTTTCAGGTTTCTACGACTTCCGGTTTCAAATCCGGTTTTACAAACCTGTACCGGAAGATATACTTCCGAGCCATTTCGACGTTAAATTGAACGCTGAATCCATAGACGTATTCAGATTTGCGCTATCTCTTATACTTTAATTAATTCAAGCATGTGGGGGATTCGGTAAGAAAATTTCACACCGAAATATTAAAAAAAAAATACTAAGACAATAACGGTTTTTGGTAAATGTAAATGTCATTATACTATAAACGTCAAAAAATTTCCAGTGTAATTTCATGCTCCTTTACTCAAAGGAGGAGAAAAATTTCTGGAAATTTTTTTAGTTGTTATGGGACTGATACAAAATACAGGCTTTTAATTGGTCGACAATGTTCGGAATGGAATTTAAAAAAAATTAATATAAAATGTGTATAAATGTTACTTAGATGATGGAGTTAAATATGCAGACTAGTTTAAGAGGAAATTGACTTGTGGGGTTGTTTTAGGGAATGGAAATCAATTTTTTCCCATTTTTTTTTATAAATCAAAACTACAGATGTCGCAAAAAAATTTAATCTTTACAAAATTCTTGCTGATTTAATTATCTTTACTTCGGATTTGTCCCTATTTTTCCTAATTATTCCCAATTTTTCCTAATTATTCCCAATTTTTTCCTATTATCTATATTTTTACTATTTCTCCCCATTTTGTTTTATTTTCCCATTTAATTTTCCATATTTTTACTATTTCTCCCTTGTTTGCTCTAATTTCTATTTTACTTCATTTTTTCCAATTTTCACTATTTTTTCTTATTTATATCTATATTTAATTTTTTTTATTTTTCTTTATTTTTCCAATTGTTCCCTACTTTGCCACTATTTTTCTCAATTTTCAATGTGTTCCTTTTTTTCCTACTTTTGCCTAATTTTCCTAACTCTTACCTAATTTTTCTGTTTCCTATTTCCCCTACTTTTTCACATTATCTTAATTTTTTCCCTATTTTGTTTTATTTTCCCCTTTAATTTTTCCTATTTCTCCATAGTTTGCTTTATTTTCAATTTTACTTCATTTTTTCCAATTGTTTTCTCTACTTTGCCTTATTTTCCACTATTTTTTCCAATTTTTCTCTTTTTTCCCAGTTTTCTTATTTTCCCCTACTTTTTCATTTTATCTTTATTTTTTCCCTATTTTTACTATTTTTCCCTATTTTGTTTTATTGTTATTTTTGTTATTTCTTCCTAATTTATTTTTTTCTCCATGTTCATTATTTTTACTATTTCTCCCCACTTTGTGTTATTTTCTATTTTACTTTATTTTTTCCAATTTTTTCTATTTTTTTCCTATATTTTCTTATTTATACCTAGTATTCATATTCTTTAATTTTTTCTCATTTTTAACTATTTTTCTCTGTTTTCAATGTTTTTCTTTTTTTTCTACTTTCGCCCATATCTTTCTTTTTCCCCGTTTCCCCTACTTTTTCATGTTTTATCCTATTTTTTTCTTGTTTTTCTCTACTCTTACAGTTTTTTTTTATTTTCTTTATATTTTCCTATTTTCATTATTTTCCCTAAGTTTCCTTTTTTTCGTTAACTTTTCATGTTTTGTCCAATTTCTCCCTTATTTTTTTTATTTCTACCTACTTTTTTTTTCTACTTTTCCAATTTTTATCTATTTTGCTCTGTTTCCTTTTTTTATAGATAGTTGGCCGCGACCGGCGCTTGCTACAGTCTCAAATCTAGACTGGAGGGGGCATAACGTTTTTTCCTTACGTGACAATTTCTGTCAGTTAACTCCTACCGCAAGCCGCGTTAAGGAATTTCATTCCAAAAGAGTAGAACATCATGTAGGCGGACATTTTTTTCTATTTTCTCCTCTTTTGCCCTATTTTCCTTGAACCTAACTGAACGACTGAAGGAAAAGAAAACTAAAAGAGAAAGAAAAACAAGAAGTGGTACATTCCGAGTACGGAGAAAATAATGGATGATTTTGTTTTGTTCCCGATTTCTCTCTCCTACCTTTTCTTTTTCCCATGTTTCCAGTTTTCACATTTTATGCCCAATGTTGGATTTCGCAAACCTGATATAAATAATAAGAAAATTCGTATGGAAGAAAAAGAAGTAATTTTATAAATAATGGATAATTATTAAAAATTATCTTATTATTTTGATATTTTATACAAAAAAAATTACATAATTCTTTGACGTTTGTTCCATTAATAAAAATATAAATAAAAAATAAGTACTTACCGCATTAGTAATATTTCCTATAGAAGGATTTGGACTCTTTTTGGTGCCTTTCTTTTTCGACGGTCTATTCGTCGTGCCACCTATAAAACTTTTTTACTGAGTTTTTCATTGTTAAATATTATATATTTATATGTACCTTGAGTGCTAACCGTTATTTGTAAATGGGTTTTACCACAAAAACAAGATTATGCGTTATGTATTAAATTTAATAAATTTCATTCATTAATGCTTACATTTTTAATTTCCATTCGCATTTTCAAATAAATATACAAACAGTAACTTCTAAATATTTAGCCTGGAAACACTAAACTACTCCTAGAGGCAAGATATTATTTTGCAAACGCTAAATTATGTACAAAAAATAAAATATTTACATAGTAAATACCCCCCTCCCCCTATAAACCCTCCCTCACAACCCATAAATATAAACATAAAATAAAAAGAATAGAAAATGATCAAATAAAATATATTTAAATTAAAAGTATGCCAAATACATAGAAAAACAAAATTATATATAAAAGTGTTGAACAATGATTAAAAATACAGTGCAAAAAATTGGTTTTTGTTTAAGTGAGATACAACATAAAAGTATGTATAACCATACTCAATTTTAACTTTAAGGAATAGGGATACATCATAAAAAATAATGTTAATTAAAAAGAAGTTTGGAAAAAAAATCACTAGACATATGAACTCTTTCAATTCAATGTTACAATAAATTGTATATTACTATTAATAATTATATGTACATTTTACATCACAACATAAGTAAATTGATATGAGACATTTACTTTTTTTTTATAATAATCTATCTATACGGTGTCCCATTTAAAACAATTCACCATAAAAATGGATTGTTTTAAAAAAAATACCCTATATATGTAGTCTGGACAACTTGCCTCTACTTTTTTATAAACTGACATATTTTTTTTTAAATTCCTTCAATACTCTTTTATATATTACAAGATTTTTTTTGTTGAACCCAAATATACTGAACCCCCATTTATTGCCTCGAGTATTGAAAAAATTAGGAACAATCTAGCCTAGAGTGCAAACAATGTGGATGGTGGCCAACCTAAAAGCAATGATGACCATTAAAAATAAAATTCTAAAACCATACAGTACCACCGGACTATGACGTATCTTGGTGTTCACGTAAATCAAATGGTCACTAATATTTTTGCAGGTAGGTATTTTTTTTTAAATAACAGACTTATTATATAATTATATTATTTATTTAGATCAGTGAACACCATTTTTCAAATCTTAAATCCACTTTAGTAAATCTAAGAGATGAATTTAGTTGAGAATTTTGACACTTAGCCGCCACACACATTGTCTGCATAAAATGTAGCGCGGATGTCGTTGGAAAACACTTAAAAAAAAATCACCTTAAAATAAATATGTCCGTCAACCATATGGAAATAAACAATGAAAAAAAAAAGAGAATGGTTGTTTTTGTGGTAAAAGACCCAATGGCCTGTATGGTTGTGGTCCGTTACCGTTACCCACACGGTTTATGCACTCAAGGTAGTATTAATACTAACCGCCTCGTTTCGAGAAATAAATCGAAAACCGTCTTCGGGATTATTTCTCGAAAAACGGCTTCCATAATACTTTTATGTGTTAGAACTCAAATTAAAAAATAATAAAAGTGATGGTATCAGATCATTAAATAAAAATAGCAATAATTTCATTTCAATTTAACCAAGACAAAAATAATAAAATTCGGTATATACAAAAATGAAAATTAAACGTGAAATATAATTTTTTTTTAAATCTTAAATATAATTTTCACTTGGTGATTGAACATGAAATTACCGTAGTAAATTGCTGGAGACAATTTTGTTGATAATAAGAGACTAGATTATACTAAAAGCGAGCAACAAAAAAATAATAAAATTCGGAATGATGTAAACTTGCTTATGCTCATTTTTCGTAATAAATTAAATATATATATCTCGTCTCAATAAAATTTGAAAATATAGTATATCTTTTTAAGAGCACCAGCAAATGTATGCGAATACATTTTTTTTACGACATGTACTATTTCTTTGTATAAAACTCAGTTCGTTTAGACAAAACCGATGTTACGATTCGTTTTGGTCCACTTGTTATTTCGAAAAAATAAATAGTGTTTTCCAAAATAATTTTTTTTTAGATTAATTAGCTGTTACATATAACTAACTGTAAATCAATAAATGAGCAATTTAGGAAACTGAATCATAAGTTTCGATAAAAAAGTATTGATTTAAAAAATATATAATTCGTAAATAATGACTTTATGACGTGAAGCTATTGTCTAGATCAGTGTTTTTACTTTTGGTAAGAATTTAGATGCCTGATTTTTTTCAATTCATAATTTTCGTATTTAATAAGTTTAAATAATATTTATTCATTAAAGGTCTAAAGTGGGCAGCGCTTACGTACCCCGGAGTCCCTGTTTTCGGTCGTATTTTCAACACTCTGTTAAAATTGTAAATATTGGTCCTACAGTTCCTGTATAGTTTTTTTAAGTACATTTCCTCCTCTTTTTGAATCTTTTTTCAAATTTGCAAAATGTAATAGTTTTTGAGATATTTGCAAAAAACCAAACCCCATTTTTATTTTTCAGTTAATTGTTTATAATTTTTGCCATCTTTGCAAGCGAGTCTTGATTTTTTTTCAAAAATCATCCACACTTTATTCCGAATCGAATCGTTCATATTTTTCGGAGGTGGAGAAAAATAGTTTGACCCAAAAAAAGCACTTGTTGACTAAACTATCCCAAGAGATTTACGAGATGATTTTTTATGGTGGATTAAAAAAGGGAACAGAAAAGTTGGAACATTTCTTTAGAAATATTTTCTGATGCCTCTTGACTTGGGACAGTGTTTGTAATATAAAACGAACTCGCGATTTTTGGAGCTTAAAACATAAATCGTTTAATATTCACTATTTAGAATTGTTAACGGATTAAAATCATTTCTTAAATATAAAAGTAACTGCCGAGTATTATTAAGAATACACAATACCACGGGGATTGCATATATGAACAAGATGGGGAGGACAAGATATCCAAATCTTTGTAATTTAGCACAAGATCTGGAAATAGTGTGAAGATAATTCAAATCGGAACAACTGAACAGCAACGAAAATAATAAACTAAATGTACATGACAACATGTGGTAATGAAAATTAAACAAAAATAAAACAATCACAAGTAAAATTATGATTAAATTTTCATTACCGCATGTTGTCATGTACATTTAGTTTTCGTTGCTGTCATTGGTTACATGTATGCCTGATGAGGCCAAAACATTTCGCTTAGCTCGTTTTAACATATTATTTTATTATACATTGTGGTATGACTTTATGTCTTTTTCTGAATACCTATTACCACATTTGAGTACGAATTCAATTCAAAGTAGAAACTGTGTTCGTTATTATATCGACATTAAATATTTAACCCTTTGAGCGTCAAAGACCGCGATTTCGTTCCTGCAACTAATACAATCTCTATTTCATACGTGTCGATTATTTATTGTTTTTTTTAATTCCAAATGTATATTTGTAAGAATAGAAGTGTTGAGAATAGTCCAGGTTCTGAAATGGACAATAATATTTGAAGTTATATTTTAATTACTGTATAAAAATTTTTTTTTCAAGGCATTATAAAAATTTCGTTACGGTTTCGACCAGCAGAGAATTTGACAATGATGATGAATTACACGAATATATAGAAAGCATTATGGATGACGATGACTACATTGAAGCGGAACATGAAAATCAAAATATAGAAGTTTCAGAAGCTAAAAGCGACGAAACTGCGAAATAGACTGCGTACAGTTCAGAAAATAATGATTCGAATGAGAGTATAATTTACGACACAGACATTTTTAGTTATTCAGCATTCTCATATTTTCTTACCCCGAGGCAAAGCCTTACAAAAAGAGGATGAGTGGTCCGATTTTAAAAATTCTAACGGGGATCGATTAAACACTTATTATTTCATAAGAAGTATTTTCAAACAACAGTCTGTAAGCTTAATAAAAAAGTTATAGCGTTTTTTCTATATTTACCACGCCTCGATGTTTTATCGTTAACACTTCGTCCGTTCAATGTGGTGTCTGAAATTTTATTTTCATGAAAAGTCTAGACCAAAGCATGCACCACATTCAGACTAAAACCAATTTATTTTTTCCATATGGCCTATTGTAAACGAAACCAACAGATATGCGACGGAATTCTTGAATTCACATAAAATAATGTTAACTCAAGCAAGGGCCAAAAAATGGTAACTCGTAACAATTAGAGAAATTAAATCATTTATTGATGTTCAATTTTAGCTTATTCAGAAGTTTTTTCATTTGGTTAATAACATAGGTCATAAAAGTGCAAAATTTCAGCCATTGGTTGAGCATGCAAATCTGAAATTCCGGATCGGAACTAAATGTCATACAGAACTAACCCAATATTTTCCCAATAAAAAGTAAAATTTTGGATGTGTGTGATTCAGCAGTAAATTACTGTTACCTTGGAGGTAAATTAAATATTTATAGCAAAAAACTCTAAATCTTGTCCCACAAAAAAATAATAAAATTTAAACATGAGAGGGTGATAACTGGTTTCGACTATTAGCTATTTTCAGGTCATATACTACTAAACTGGAATATCAAAATCTTTAAATGATAAAGTAAAGAACGCTATGGTGCATACATATTGGGAATACACTGTCTAGGGATAGGGGGTACATGAAGGGTGTAAAAATTTGTTTTGGACGTTGGTGAAAGATAAAAAGCGCATTTAAACTTCTGTCATTTAATAACTAGAGGTAAATAATTTAAATTAGTTATAACTTGTAATCGTTGCATTTGCTCTAGTTGATTTACAGCAATATATGTAATAACTAGTGTTTTTACAAAATTTTATCCAACACTTTCTTATACATCATAAGAACTTAAAACTAATTTATTGTGCCCAGTTTCCGGACCTATCACAAATTCATAATTATTGTTTAATGAAGTTATTTTGAACGAATTCAATTTAATATCTTGAAAAAATAGGACAAAAACACGAAATTCGTATCAAACGTTAGGTAAATGTAAGAAATACAGTGTGACCCATTTTGTTTGAAAGCACCCCTGTAAAATCCGCATTTTTCAACCGATTTTGATTTAATTTTTTTTGTTAGATTCAGTATTAAAAACAGTATTTTGGCACAAATTTTCATAGCTTAATTTCGATTTTAAAGGCCATCTATGTTAATTTTTCTTTGCCAAAAAAAAACGAAAGTATATTAGGCAATGAAATTATTAAAATTTGTCTACATTCTACGTAATTAATTAACTAAAATACAATTTGTTTCCAGACTCATGTTGTAATAACTTTGCCGTTAATAAAAATTTTTTTATAAAATTTTAGTACTTTACATTTGTAATGATTCTGAATTCAGTAGTGTAGTCATATTTGGGAAAAAAATTGCCTAATATACTTTCGTCTCTTTTGGCAAAGAAAAATTAACATAGAATGCCTTGACAATAGAAATTAAGCTATGAAAATTTGTGCCAAAATACTGTTTTTGATACTGAAAAAAAAATTAAATCAAAATCGGTTGAAAAATGCGGATTTTACAGGGGTGCTTCCAAACAAAATGGGTCACACTGTTTTCTAAAAAGAACGGGAATACGTTACTGGATCGAATTTTGTATCATTGAAATATTGCATATTGCAGCATCGAAAAATTACTAGGCCGAATAGTTGCTGGATCGAAAATTGACAGTTCGAAAGTTGTTGGATCGAAATATTGTCGCTCGTTGGAAAAATTGTCCGTTCGAAAGGTTACTGGTTCGAAATATCGTTGAACCGAAATATTGCTGCATTCCAAAAATAAAGCGAGAGGTATTTAAAAAGGCTGAAATCTTAACTTCACACTGTGTTTATTTTAAAATATCTTTTTTGAGAAAATGGCATTAATGAAAATTTAAATAAATTTTTATTAAAATTAACATTCAATCATTATCAACTGGGTAAATTCTAAAAAAATATTTTGTCTTTTTTACATTTCAGTTAAAATTTTGTTAGTAATTATCTTACAATTTTTATTTTGTTGTGTTATTTGCAATTTTGCTAAAAATTAAATATTCATTTTTCAAAATTTAATTTGTCATTTTCTAAAGAAAAATATGTACCATACCAAATTTTTTATATCATCGTTAAAAAAAAATAAAAAAGTGCCAAACCATCCACGTACGAAATCTTAATTTTTCGACCAAACGATATTTCGGTGCAGCAACAATTCGGTCCAACGATATGTCGACCCAGCGATGAATCGATGCAGCAATATTTCGTCTCAACGATATTTCGACCTAGTAACCTTTCGATCGGACAATGTTTCGAACAGGTGATTTTCCATTCAACAACTATTTGGCACAGTAATTTTTCAATGCTGCAATATTTCGATGATACAAAATTCGTTCCAGTAAGAGTCACTCAAAAAATGTAATCGACTTCAAAGAAAACATGCTTCAAGTTAAGAAAAATTAACAAACACTTGATACGTGACTATAATTTTTGAGGATTTCCCTCGATTTCATCATCAGATCCTTACTTGGTGCAAATGGGACTACATCAGGAGTATTTATACTCTTTCAAACAAAAACAATTTTTTCAAAATTGGTCAACAATTGACGAAAATATCAATGGACATACATAAAAACGAACATAGAACCTTCTTTTTGAAACCGGTTAAAAATAGATGAAAATGATGAATTGAAACTATGTGATAAGGAACAAACATTGGGGCAATGTGTGATTCTTTAGAAACATGGATCACGGATTGTAAGGAATCTGACAACAGTTCTTTAGATGATTCAGTGGTTATCAGGTTGGGCTTTTCAACGTGTAAAGTGCAAGTCATATTTTATCTGTTTAATGATTATCTTTAGATTCGCATGATAACAAGCTGGCGGGTTTTTAATTGGTTTTTTTTGGCAGTAAATTTAAATCTACTAAGGGATTTAAATTAATCTAGTTGTATTTTTTTTATTGTATACATATTTTTTATCAGGCTGTACGAATCTATAAAAAAAATCTGAAAATTCTAAATAGTGGTTACAAATTTACTATAATCATAAAAACTTACATAAAATGCAATAACAATTTTAATTGTGCCTGTTACCTCCCTATTAAGAACTGATTTTAAAGAAATTTTATGATTAGTATCTATGATGTTTAAAAAACGGATGGTTTCATTACACAGCCCCACAAAAAAAAAGTTCATCCACAAGAGAGTGACATATGTATTTTTCGATGCTGAATCCGATCCCGAGCTCAGGATTGGGCCTACACGTCTGGAATTGGCCCCAGTGGCCGATAATGGCCTGAAATAGGTTTCCGGGATAAGGCGAAGTCGACGCTGAATTTTGGAGCTGAAGCCGAATTTGTGCTCGAAAAGTTTATGGCCAACTGAAATTCCGGGTTTGGGTCCGGGAAAACCCCCTCGGGGCGGGAAAATCCTGTTTTGGACGTCCCGGTCGCGACTGTGGTATTTTCATGAACTTTCCAATTCTGGAATTGAGACTGGGTGTGAAAAGTGTTTGGTCAGCTGAAATTCCCAGTTTGGGTCCGGGAAAATGGCACATTGGGGCCGGAAAATCATATTTCGGACGTACCAATCGCAACAGTGGGATTTTTATATACTAATTCATGTAGCTTAGACTGTGATTGACAGGTTTCTGGCCATGTGAAATTCTCTGTTCGGGTCCCTCAGGTCCAGAATTGAAAAACACACGAAGATACCACTGTTGCTACTGGTATGTCCAAAATATGATTTTCCGGCCCCAAACTGGGAATTTCAGCTGTCCAAAAACTTTTTGAGCATACTCCAAGGACCAGGATTGAAAAATACATAAAAATCCCACTTTTGCGACTAGTACGTCCGAAATATGATTTTCCGGCCCCAATGGGTCATTTTTCCCGGACCCAAACTGGGAATTTCTCCTGACCAAACACATTTCACACCCAGTCTCAGCTCCAGAATTGGAAAGTCCATGAAAATACCACAGGCGCGACCGGGACGTCCAAAACAGGATTTTCCCGCCCAAGGGGTCATTTTTCCCGGACCCAAACCCGGAATTTCAGTTGGCTAAACTTTTCGAGCACAAATCGGGCTTTGGCTCCAAAATTCAGCGTCGACTTCGCCTTATCTCTGGAACCGCATTTCAGGCCATTTTCGGCCCCTGGGGCCAATTACAGACGTGTAGGCCCAATTCTGAGCTCGGGATCGGATTCAGCGTCGAAAAATACATATGTCACTCTCTTGTGTATGAACTTTTTTTTGTGGGGCTGTGTTATTTGTGCAGTTTTATATCAAGTAATGTTTATCTTATCTTTTATTAAATTTTATTCATTTTTCGCTTAAAATAAATTAGTAAAATTGAAGTAGTAGTTTTGTGCTAGTAATTAGTCAAAATTGAATCTCTTAAAACAATCAAATTACTACTAATAATCGCAACAATTAATTATTACAGAAATTTTTAATACTGATATTTTAGTAATATTAGCCAGTACAAAAATACAAATTGCGTAAATTTGTATGTCGATTGTGATAAGTGTAATCTAGGCAGATTATTTGACTTTAGATAAATAGGAAAGAGCCAAACGCTGGAAAGGGGATTTAACGATTTCTCAAGCTTTTGTTGCAGATTTTACTCAATCACAAAGTAATCTAGATAAATTATTATAAATCTGGACATCTGTAGAATTTTAGAAAAAAGGAGTGCTTCAAAAGACAATAAAACTACTTTAGAACCAAACAAAAAGTCAGAAATGTTTGAAACAAACAATGATGTATACCAAGTCCATTACTGTTTTCAATGATATTCAATGAAGCCATAAAAAAAGGTAAAAGAAACAATATGAAATGAGGTATTGGAATATGGAAAAAGTAACTCAGAATTATCTTATGCTGATGATATAGTAAAAATATTTTTAACTTAGAAGAGCGTTAGAGAATTTTGGCATGAAAATAAATCTAAATTTAAATAAGACGGAAAAAAAGTATCTATGATCAGTGGCAACAAAAGAAGGATGAACGAAGAGAAAAAGTAACAAAATGAGGAACATTAGAAACATATTCATTAGTAAAAAGAAATAGCATCAAAATTGAAAATAAAACGAAACTGGACAAAGGTTCATTTATTTATTTCAGGAAATGTCGAAGTAAAAAACTGAAAAATTCATGTATTATTTACAAAACGATGAAGACTCGGATGTTCCATTTTTATCTAATGAAGAGAATTTTAAAAACGCAGAATAATGTCTATGATAATGAAATTTTTGTCGATATGATGCAGAAATTATTGATCTAACCGAAACGCGCGTGATATAACTAAATGAAGATGAAAATATATTCCCAATACTTTAATCAATGGGAAAATACAAGATTATCGAACTATTTTTTCTCAATGTTTAGGCATTAAATAATCGAATAGATTTTTCCAATAATTCGATATCTATCAACTTGGGTATTTTATGTTATCTAAAACCTCATCAATAATGAAAGTGTTGGATAAAAATAATTTTTTTTGAAAAACTTCCTATATATTTTTTCGCATTCATTAAGCCCTCTTTACATTCAAATATACACTAGCAATTGCTTCGTTTTGTTTTTCAAAGCTACAATATTTACAAATAATTTTCCTATCTTTTTTTTTGAGTACAAAGTGCATTTTTCCACTTAATCTCTTGAGTTTTCGCTAAAATTAAACAGGATTCATCCGGATTTATTACCAATTGCAGCACTGTAAAATTAAGCTACAAAATTAATAAATATAATTTTTTTAAAAACCATACTTGGCCCTAGTGTTGGTATAATCGTTCATTGCAAAAAAAAAACAAAAATATACAGACAATAAAAACTTAAGCCAAGAAATCTACTAAGAAAAATATGCTCTATAATTTTGGGTTTTTACAAAACGGCCAATTATTGAGTATTAAGATCATACTTTTCTAAGTAGATACCGCTGCCCGAAACTACCAATAATTTATCCAGTAAATTTAAATCACTTTTCATTCGAAATACCAAAATAAATAAAGCAATGGCACCTTAAACGTTTTAAAAAGTCTTTCGGGGGTCAACTGTAACGAGTTTCCACCAAAAACTGAATATAGAATATTAAATTGAAATAGAATCTTTTCTTTGATAACAAATTATAAAACATCAGTTTTAATCCTACATTCAGTTTTATAAAGAGAAAACGGCCAAAAAAAAAACGCCCGATTTTGGTTTTTTTGGTTAGGCGCGATCTTTAGATATTTTGTTTTAAGACACCACCTAGCACTCGTGTTTCGAGAACTAATCATAATGACGAAAGCTAACCTGCTTCGCTGTCACTGGAATCGCTGGAACTCGATGAGAGGCTGCTGCTACTGCTGTCTGAGTCCGAGCTGCTCGAACTGGACGACAGACGACCGGAGGGACCGCCGGCGCCCGTCGGATCCACTTTATTTGTTTCGTCTGAAACAAAAGACAATATATTGTCAATTTTTGTTTTAAAGTAAACAAAAAGTAAATTTCTATACTAATAAGTTTTGTTCTAAAAAGATAAAAAATAAAATCAATCAACTCCTGATGATGCTATCATTGTTAGCAAAACGTACTTAAAGTGATAAATAAAGTGTAATTTTTTGATGACGATATTCTTCAAAATTGTTGTGGCAATTCAAGTTAGTCTTTTGTTCGCTTGAAGATGTTTCAAGCACCCCATTTGATATATTAGCCGGATATTAAATGTTTTTTTTTTGGCCAGCACTCGTATTTTTATTTTTTTTTGCTAACCCCCTCGTGGAGTAGAGTTCGAGAATTGGGGATGTTTCCGTTAATATTCACACACACACACTTGATATCTGTTTTTTAATTTTTCACGAAAAAATATCGAACAGGGAAAATAATACTTGCAATATTTCCCAATTTTCGTTATCATGAAATTTTATAAAAATTCACTTATATTATTTTTTATGCTTTTTCAAGTGTCCTAACCCAAAATTCGTATTTTATCTAATGGCATATTTCTGTTTTTACTTTCCAAACCCAACAAAGTTGTATAGAAGGAATAGTTATTTTCCTAACAAGTGCGGAAAGTTATACTTTTCCGCACGCAATTGCAGTTGCGAAAAGTAACTTTTAAAAGGTGCAAGGATGACCTGTATAGATTTTGGTATTACTAAACAAGATGGTAATACAATTTTTTTATATATATATTTTTTATACATTATAATTTAATTTCAATGATTAAAATTTTCAAAAACTTTTGCCATTGTTGCCAGATTAATCAAAAAGTTGGTTTTTGTCATATTTTTTTTTTACCGTTTTTCTTTTTTCGAATTACGCATAGTTTTGCCTCTAGAGGGCGTGAAAGAAATATATATATAGACTTTTGGGCCTTTTTTTTAGATTTTGAGCCAAAATCATTGATTTTTATGAAAAATTTATAGGAAATCAAAATTTTGTACAAATTTTATCTTCATCTTGTTTTGGAATTTCGCATATTTCTATTTTAATTTTTAAATAATTTTTATCTAATTTTTTTTAGATAAATTTTAACAAAAAAAATACTGTTAAATTTGTAATAAAAAACTTTTAAATTGTGATATTTTTCAAAATTTTATTATAAAAATTATGGAATTTTTAAAAAATGGATCAAAAAAATTTGAAACTTTATTACGATTTTAAACTAAATTGAATAACTTAAAATATTAAAGATATTTTAATTTTTAAATAATTTTTATCTTCAATTAATTTTTTTTTAGATAAATTTTCATATTAAAAATTTAAAAAAAAAACTGTTAAATGTGTAATAAAAAACTTTATAATTGCTATTTTTTTCAAAATAAAAATTGAGGAATTTTTAAGAAATGGATCAAAAAAATTTGAAATTAAATTGAATAACTTAAAATATTAAAGATATTAAAATGGGATTTTCACCATTCGAAAGAAAACTCTAAATTAAATGTATTTTAGTTTCTTCGAATTTGGAATTGTAATTATTGTAACCAAAATAAAGAATTTTTTTTGTAATTTTATTTTATCAAAAAGTATAAAACAAATGAAAAAAGTAAATAGTATAATCCGAAAGGAATCCAAAAGTACTATGTATGTAAATTATTTCATAATTTTAAAATAATATTTGTAAAAATTATAGCCTAAAATGTAAAAAAGTAAAAATAATTCATAAACTTTTGACAAAAATTTTTTAGTTTTGTAAACTAACTTTATTACTATATTTTGATCCTATTTTGAAAACCTAAAAAAAATATTAAACATTTTAAAAAAATGCCATTAAGTTTGTAATAATTGCGATTTTTTTTTTAAATATTATTCAAAAATTTGTAAAAAAAAATTGAATAACTTTAAAAATATTAAAATGGGATTTGTACTATTCGAAAGGTAATATAAAACTCCAAGTTTAGAATATATTCTAGTTTCTTCGAATTTAAAATTGTAATTGTTATAACCATAATAAACAAATTTTGTAAATTTTTTTGTCCTTTCGTTTTATAGAAAATAAGAAAACAAATGAAAAAAGTAAATAGTACATCTGAAAAGGATCAAAAAATGTGTGAAATATTTCATAATTTAAAAATAATACTTTAGAAGTTATAGCCAAAATTATAAAAAATTTGACAAAAAACTTAAAATTTTTGTAAACAAACATTAGTAATGTATTCTGATACAGAAAAACTAAAATAATTGATTAAACAATTATTTTACTAAGAGTGTTCGGAAAGTTGGGTGGGATTACCCCCTCATTTTTTTTTACTTCCATACTTTATTTGATTTATTACAATATTTCCGACATGTACTTTAATGAGTTTAATTAATATTGAGATTTTTCATTTAGATACTGGTTTATAACCAATAATAATAATCTTATCTAGTAAACTGTTAAAATTTATGTTTCTTAAATAATAGATTCGGTAAATATGTAGTAGCGTGTGTGAGTCGGAAGAACATGTAAATATTTTCAGCCGGAACAAGAGTACCTTCCCCCCCCCTCGTTTTCAAAGGGGTTAAACGCGGTTCAAGAGAAACATAATTATCCCCCGTTTTCGAAGATGCTGAACACGGTGGTGGTGTTGAATATCGGTTCCGACCGCTTCAAACCCCTCCATCGGCCAATATTGAGATGAAGTGATTGATGGAAATTACATAGATTGGACGGGTTTAAAAAAAATGTATTCACCCTCACCGTGTTCCGCATCCTCGAAAACGGGGAAGGGATATAAAAAAAATTCACCCCTTTCGGGGACGAATATTGACCGGTGGAGGAGTTGGAACTTATTCATTGTACTCGGCATCCTTGAAAACGGGGGAAATTGTGTTTCTCTGCAGGGAAACCTCTTGAAACGCGTTTAACCCCTCTGGGGAGCGATTTTTGGCCGTTTTGAGAGGTTGCGCAAAAATTCTAACCCCACAATCGTATTCAACCTCCTCGAAAACGGAGGCAGGTGGAACTCTTGTTCCGGCTGAAAATATTTCCATTCTTTGGCCTTCCCACTCACACACGCTACAGTATAGTGAAATTGGAAATTTGACAATTAATATCGCTATATCAGAAGTGCCTCAATTGCATTTTAATAATTGTACCATGTAAACAAAATTTTAATCAAATAAAAAAAATAAGTTTGGTATTGGTTTTTTTTTGTTAAATCTTTATTTTTTTATATTTCTGTTTATTTGTCATATTTTTTTAAATTTTATCTCACAATTATAAATTTATTAAATATTCATAATAAAGTACTTTTTCTGATCGTAAAATTATCGTTTTGATATCTTTCTTAATTGATAGTTTTGTTCTTTTTTTTGCTTGTCTACGCGATCTAAAAAACCAACTGAGAAATTTTCTTGAAATTTGGTCCATAGAAAAATGAGCTGTCGCACGAAAATTCTGTACCCAGAGAAATGGGATGGGGGTGCGAATGCATTTGCAGTAACTTAAAAATATTTCTATGTGATTTTCATTATTAAGTAGCGAAGATACTTATTGACTTTACAATGTCTGTCTGTCTGTCTGTCACAGCGAGAATGGATTCGAATTTTGAAACTTTATTTTCAGCAATCGTTAGCTGGTCATAATAGCTCGCCCACCTACCATTTTCTATCACCTATGTCTGTCCGTCAGTTTCTGCGTGCGTGTATCTCACAAAAGTGCCATACCAAAGTTATGTTTTTTTTTTTAATGAAACACTATATTTTTTTTACATTTTTAGACTCGTCCTGAGAAGCTGATATGAAAAAAATATTACACTTATATTATAAAATTAATAGTTTTGAAGTTATACTGGGTGATCAAAAGTACGCAAATTTTGATCACCCGGTATACATTTTATTCTTATGCCACCAAGTAGAACATGTTAGCCGTTTTATCCGATTTTCAGTTGTCTATAACGTCAAAACAATTCATTTTATAATATAGGTGTAATAGGTTTTTGAAATCAGGTTTTCAAGACGTAATTGATGTAAAAAATATAGGGTGTTCCATTTAAAACAACAACTTTGGTATGGCACTTTTGTATGAAGCCCCCTGTATATTTCAAAATATTTTTAAAATGTAGTCCTTATTGACTTACATACCACCACAATAAAAGTTCATGAATATATGCCATTTCACCCTATATATACAGATTGGAAATACACATGGTGTTTCATTTGGAAACGTCAAAATTTTAAACGTGTATAGGAGACACCAAGTGAATTTTAAAAACCCCCATTTTTCGCTCTTTATAACCGAGATACAGCGAATTTATAAATTTTTAGTAGAGCCGCCATCAATCGATTTGTCAGGATAGATGTGTACCAAATATAAAAAATATTTAAGTTAATAATTTTAGTAGGTACAATGACGTTTTCGTGATTTTATAGTAGTTTTATTAACACGTTTACCACAGTAAAAATTTTTTACCATAATTATGTCAAAAACCTCCAGACTACAGGGAAGCAAAATTCTGAACAACATTACAAAAAAAATATTAAATTTAAAAAGTACCAATTTTGCAATTAAGGATGTTTTGGAAAAATATTAAAATAAAACGTACAATTATGCCTGATTTATAAAAAATAGATGTAGAGTAAATAATTTTGGTTTATTCAAAATTTGGAATATTAGTATAAAATTTAAAAAAAATGTAGAACAACTTTGAAAATTTAATAAAAAAAAGCTTGATATTATTATTCATTCTGAATAATCAATCTCTAGCTATTGATAAACTGTATAGAATAACTAAATTTATTCGTAATTACACTAAAAGAGAGAAAAGTAAGGAACAATTTTGTCTCCAGGAATAATTTTGTATCTAGGATCAATTTTATCCCCCGGATCAATTTTATCCCCAGGATCAATTTTGTCCTCAGAATCAAAATTTTCCAGGATCAATTTTGTCCCCAGTATCAATTTATTCTTAAAAAGTTATGAAAGAAAGAAATGAGTAAAATGATTAAAACGCCCTGTATCTCGGTTATATAGAGCGACAAACCCGATATACTGGGTGTAAATGGGACATGGGCCACCCCTATAACTTTTAAGCCGGTTAATATATTTAAACCAAATTTTGGTCGATTATAATAGAGCTATTTTTGGATTTTTTTAAATAGAAATCAAATATGGCCGACTTTTGGTTCGACCGAAAATGCCATGAAAATTGGAAATTCAAATGGAACACCCGGTATATTTATACATATTTGGATTCTACGACTTCAAGCCTCAGATAAAGGAACTACTAGATATGCCCTGTATATCTAATGTCATTTACAAAATTTAAGCCAACATCTAGCCCTCTCTCTCGGCAAAGTTTGTGGGCGAGGGACGTGAGACGCGCAGAAAAATCTCGTGCAGAGGACGAAATCAACAATAAAAATTGACGTGATGTATTAGACAGTGGCGACGCGAAGAATTATAACTTTTTACTTATTTTAGCAAAAAATAGAAAATTAAAATTGGGTATTTTACATGTTATTAATATATCACATTTGAATTAAATATGTCGTGAGAAGTTATATAATTTCGATAAAGTTGTATTTTCTGTAATACTGATAAATATTAACATTAAAACATAGCAAATGCTTGTAAATTTATATTAAATGTACGTATTTAATATAATGGAATCAAATAAATAAAATTTTTTATTGCTTCTAAAACCTTGTTACAGTAAGGAGAATAACATAAAAAAATGTGAATGGTATATAACATAAAAAAGAAAGGAAGCAAAATAAAAAATTATCAAATCTTATCAACTTATATTATATTTTAAATTATTCAAAAACTACTTTCCTAACTTACTTGTGAAGTGTAAGATTGATTATCTAATGGCTTGAGAAAAGCACCACATTTTTCAAATTTCTTTCTCATGGTTAACAAAAATGTTTACAAAATATTTAGTACAACCTATAACAATAAAAAATAACACAAATCCATTCACAAACTCTAAACTATTTAATATATGATTTAAATTATCCTGCTTGAAAGTACGCTTATGGAATTTCTAGAGGACGATGTCAACAAAAGTTAACTAGATGTTGGCTTAATAAAAAAGGATAGAATGCCCTCTCTATATATATTTACTCTGAGCTTCAAGCACGTACAAGTCGACTGTCAAATGTCACTTGAGACGACAATTTTATTTTATTTTTGAATTTTTATGCATTCTAGGTGGTCATGATTTGGTCTAAATTATTTATAATTAAACTAAAATTACCTGAAAAGTCTCAATTTTGTCAATTATTTGTTTTTGTTTCTTTTATTAAACATTTAATTCAGCAAATCCAGTTTTTTATTTAAAACTCAATTTTTTTTAATGAAACATAGATGAGTATTAAAAATTGTTCATTCAATTACGATTAAAATGATGTACATAACCATTCTTTTGTTTCTCAAATAAAGGAGGAAAGTTATTTTTTTTAAATTTTGATACAAAATTATCCTGAAGACATCCCTGTTAAAAAAAATTGAGGGATATTTAGAACATCATATTTTAAATCTTAATAATTATTAAGAAACGAAAATAAATAAATTACAAAATTTATAACTTTTAGGTAATTTTAGTTTGATTATAATGAATTTAGACCAAATCATTTGCACCTAGGAAAATAAAATAAAAATGGCATCTTAAGTGACATTTGAAAGTCGATTTATACGTGTTTGAAGTCGTATAATTTAAATATGTAAAAATGTTCCATTTGAATTTTCAATTTTCATGTAATTTCCGGTAAAACCGAATCTCGGCCATATTGGATTTTTATTAAAAAAAAATCCAAAAATAGATCTATTATAATCGACCAAATTTTGGTCTAAATCTATTAACCCGTTTAAAAGTTATAGGGGTGACCCATGACCCATTTACACCCGGTATTTGGGTTTTTAGAATCACCTTGTTGTTCTCTTTTTGACGTTTCCCAAGGAAACACCCTGTATGATTAGTTAATTGAAAAACTTATGATATTCAATTGTCTATAACTATTCACTTTGTAATGCTAAAATATACAGGGTATCTCTAGTTAAAAAATATATTATTTTTGTAGCTAAGCTATCTGATGCTTAAAAATAATTTTTAGCAACTTTTCTGGACCACTTTCATATAAATTTTTTTCTAAATGGTTTCTGGCTCCCTTTCTTAGTTGTCATCCTAATTAATATTTGTTATTAAACGTCTTATTAAAAAATTCTAACCCAGAAATGAATTTATCTCTTTTACGTTAATCGTCCAAATAGAAGGAAATATAAATTATCTCTTTTAGTAAAGAAATTTTAATCTTTTTTTATATTTGGTAAAAATTTTAAACAAAATGTTTCGTAGTTAATTAATTATAAAATTTTGATACTATTTGTACACTTTTAATGTATTTCGGTATTTTATTTTGTATTGTATTATTTTAATTTTTATATTTTTCTCTCTCTACATTGACTTATCCCAAATATTTTTAAATTTATTATTATTTTTAAATCTCAGAAATGTTTTGTTGTTTTAAAGTATTTTTATACACTTACCTTCTGTTTGTTTTTACGATTTCACACATATTAAGTTCAAAAAAATTTAATAGTATGACTTTTAAAAAAACGTTTTAAATGTATGAAAATCATTTTCATTTTTTTATTTTATCTCACTGTAAAAAAATTAAAATTTAGAAAATGAAAAAATGAATTTAGTTGTTTCAATTTATTTATTATTTTTTAAAACTAATCAATACAATAATCTAGTTATAAATATTGTAGGGTATAAAATATATAAATATAAATAAAATTTACATTATCAACATATAATAAATACAAGGATATAGATTTAATAAAAATAATACTTTTGCGGTTAATATCTAAATAGAAAATTTTCAGGTACAAATATGCTCGACAATTTTTAAAACTGTCATTCAGATCCATTAAAATTAAATAAAATAAAAAAATTCTTTCACCAATCTACAAATAAAATCTTTCTACTAACCTTTTTTAGGCGTCTTCTTGGAATTGCCAATTTTATCATTAACATCGATTAGTCTTTTTTCCAGCTCCTGTTTCTTTTCAGCGATTTGTTCGTCTTTGGATTTTCCCGCTACCTTTTTGTCTGGAAACAAAAAATACATAATATTCATGAGATTGTTTCAATTTTTTTAGCCTTAGTTAATTAACTCTAAAATGATGATTATTTAGTTTAAATTCCAAATTTATAAAAATGAGATGCGTTAGCAATTTGAAATTTTTAAAATTAAGCACAAAATGATAAAAATATAAAGGCGGATCTCCACCAAAAACAACACATGTCGTCAACTTTTATTACTATTTTCATAAACCGACTTTGTTACAAAAAAAGCGAAATTCATCTAGTGCTTGGCAAAATTTGGAACGAGGAGAAAATTTAATTTCAAATATTCGTTCGCTAGATCTTTTATTGTCTGTTTCTTTCCGAAAAAAAAAAACACTAAAGAAAGATGAGTACATTCTATCAAAAAATACAAAATCTGTCAACTTAATTTATTTCTCACTAAGTGGTGTTATCCTACTTCGGCCGTTTTCAAAAATCTACCTCTTTTTGTTCCATTTCGGCCAGACAATGTATAGGGTACTTCATATAAAGTACCCAAACTTTATCAGTAGTAATATCATAAGAGCATCGAAAATAATCGATTATACGAGACATATTTTTGCGAAACAGCACGAGAGCGCAGCTCGAGTGGTTTTAAAAAAATAAGTCAAGTGAGAAGGACAGTATAAATATTATTATCGTATGCTCGCGTGGTATTCGGTACGATTATATAACGAAATATAAAGAATTATATTGTTGACGTTTTCTGATTATAAACATTATTTTAATATGTCAAAGTTTTCAAGATGGAAGGATGAGAATCACTAAAACGATTTTACCACGTCGTCGTCAAGGGTATATTCACTTATCAACACATGGTAACCAAGTAGAAATTCATCATCCTTATTATCGAATATACAAACTTTTTTCTTTGTTTGTTTCATGGATTAAAATTTTTTCAACGAAAATATTTAAATTGGATTTTGATAAACGCAATAACGTATGTATTTCCCAAAACTGTAATTCATAGATGCAATTTTCACTTTAATCAGGCCATATGGCACAAAGTTCAAGATTTAGGTTTATGAATGATCAATCCAGTTATTAAATTTAATGATTATTTTAATTCACAATGGTTAGATAATTCAATTATCCAAAATTTTTGTTCGGGGCAAAGACATCGAATTATAAACGCAGTGGAACGATGGCATTGTAAATTAAATAAAAAAAATTGGGAAAAGTCATTGAAACATATTCTGTATTGAAAGAGGAGGCTGCTTTAAGTATAATTAAATTACAAAAAATAAATCTATATATACCAATTCAAAAAAGATTTAAAAAATATGTTGATATCGATATTAGAATTAACAAAACATTAAATGTTAAAGGACCAAAAAATTGACTTAAAAAATGCGTTGAACAAATTAGTGTACATTACTAAATTTTAGTTAAATTGTGTTATTTTGACACTGTGTATTATCTAGTGTTTTTTTATTGAACTATCTAAAAAATATTGTGAATCTTTTATAAGGATTTAATAGTTATTAAATTTATTTTCATTTAAACGTTTTGTACGTTGTGCTAAAAAATTTAACAAGTTTAAATAAATAAATGGTATATTATTTAAGTAAGCTTGATTTAAATATGCGAAAAGGTTAACTGGACAAAATGCAACTCTAATGTTAATTTAAATAAGCCAAAAAGGGTAACTGGCCGATATGCAACTCTTTTATTTAACGGCCGAAGTGATACTAAACCCACTAGGTGGGAGGCGGATTTTCTGTATCCAATTCGATTAACCTATTTTCCTATTTTTTCATGTATCGTCTATTTTTCTCGATTTTCCTATTTTTGTCTATATTTCCATATTTTCTGTTTTTTTTCGATTATGTCTAACCATTCCTTATTTTCTTCTTATTCTGTTTATTTTCTATTTCTTTCTATTGTTTTCTTATTCCTGTTTTTTTTTCTTATTTGTTTCATTAATTTTTTTAAACGGTTACAATTATTTTCCGTTTTTTTTGTTGTTTTTGCATTTTTTTACCATTTGTTTTTTTTTTCTTATTTTTTCTCATTGTTCTGTTTCTTTTTCTAATTTTTTCTTTTGTTGTGAATGACACTGATGACAGTTGTCAATTCAGCCCGCTGGACAAACAAATGGTTTTGTATATATTTTTTGAGAATAAAAAGTCACATTTTAATATAAAATTTCCCGACAATGCATCAATATTGTGCGATTATGAAATGTGAAAGTAAAATCGGTAGGGATAAGGTATTATTCCATCGATTCCCTTCAATTTTCGATAATCGGACAAATATTAAACTTTTTGTTGAAAAAGATATAAATTGTAAACCAAAAGGACAGATTTAACAACTGAGAATATTTTTTCTGGAAATCCAAAGAGAAAGGATTAAAATTACACACAAATACAAACAATCTCCTTTAAAAGTTTTGAGAATTTGATTGGTAGATTGCATTAGCCATCTGCCTTAGTACAATCCTTTTAACTCAGTATTGTGCCGGTTTGTTTCGAGATGAGAATATTTGATTTCTATGCGTCTCGGCACATTGCCGCTGATGAGTCCTTAAGGGACGAAACAGTTGTCCGGTTTACGGATGCATAAGAATCATCTCCTTCCATAAAACATTTATCAAAACTTTTTTTTTAATTTAATAACAAATCTCAATTATTTTCCAATTATTTAAAAAAATTTTAATCACTTTTGTCTATCTCTTATCATTTACTTATACCATAACTAAATTTTTTTTAAATTTCCAAAATTATAATAATCTTCAAAAAAAACTCATACAGTGTATTTCATTACAATATATACAAAGTCTTAACGGTGAGGTTATAACAAACTTTTTAAGCGTAGGCCCAAGGTCTCTTATTACAAATGACAAATTACCCGAAAAAATCGGTAATCAATACACCTTTTCAGGGTAAGACATCTATCGGTTTACATGGCAAATAATAGAAGCAAACTGTATTTCAAAGGAAACAGTTATTTTTGTTCTAAGTTTACGGCATCGACATACACTTCTTCTTTTTTTTTTTTAAATATGATATAAGTGCCTCGTCGAGTGTGCGAGGACAAAATTCTTCTTTTTTTGTAATTAAATCCCCAAAAAATTGTCTAGTTTTGTTTTGTTACATGTATTTCCAAGAGATTAACAGATATTGATAATATGATAAAAAGTAAAATTAAGAGGTAAGTGTGCACCTTTTTTTTATAATAATAAAAATAAATTACTAAATTTTACAAAAATTAAAAATGTAATTAGTTTTTACAAAATAAGTGGGTTTCACAGCGAAATTAATAACAAAAAAAGAAGAAATGTGCCCTCGCCCATTCGACAAGGCAATTATAGGTGATTTGGAAAAAAAGAAGACTTATAAGTCGATGCCGTAAACTTAGACAGACCAAAAATAACAGTTTCCTTTGAAATACAGTTTACTTTTATTACCTACTATGTAAACCGATAGATGGCACAACAAGCTGTGCAACTGCAAGATGTCTTACTCTGAAAATGTGTATTTGATCCGCTGAAGACGCGTTTCGATATATCTGTAAACACTGTACCGACCCGATGTTCAAAGTCGACAACTTAAATTTGCGACCTAAAAAGTCGACAATTTTTGGTAATTTTGTTACCAACAAGTGTTGCTTTGGTGGAAATCCGGCTTAAAGCAGGATACATATCAAGATATTTATTATTAAACAAATATCACTCTATTTTATAATGAATTTCTATTAAAGCGCTTAAAATTATCGGTATATTGCAACATTATATGAACTGACGTTTTATTTGTTTACTCATTTAATGTGTATTAACAATGAAAATGTAAATCAAAATAGTTAATGGTCTAACATCAGCAGGAATTATTAAAGCAGAAATAAAAGCAAAAAGCAGGAGCCTTGAAGAAAATATATAAATTGAACAAATAGCAGGCACTGAAAATATGTATCAAGAAAATCTCAAAAATTCAGCACTACTTTATATTAGTTGTTACAGTCATTATTATAAAGTGGATTCAGAAACAATCACCAAAAACTCAGTTTATGATGATTTAACATAAATCATCTTATCCAAAAATGGTTGATACGGGAGCTAGAGGTCTTTATCAAGAATTTTATGAATAAGGTTATTTACGTCAAATCAACCTTGAACGAGCTCTAAATTTGCAGTTTTTTTCTTCAAATAGCCTTTCTATAAACAATCATATAAATGTAATTTAAAAAAAAATCAATTGCAGTAATAATCGATAGAACGTAGTATGGTGGAATATATTAAAAAATGGCAAAGGAAAATGATATTAAAATATATCAATAATTGTATTTTTAAAGAAGATAAATCCTATTATCATTCATATCCTTTTGGTTTTTCTAAAGGAGAGTATGTTTTTCTGGGTCTGGGTCATAAAATATTGCACACTTATATAAAAAAAGAAATATTTTTACAAAATTTTAACTTCCAAAGCATTCCAGAACAAATGGGTTTCGATGTAATTTAATAGAAGTACGACATTCTTTTTTTTATGCATAACTTTTTAAATATTAAAGATGTGGACCTGAATTTTGGTATGCAGATGCCTTTTCAGCCCATTCGAGAATTTTGTATTTTCTATTTTGTTAAAAATAATCCTATTCTCCACAGCCGAGCCGGAGGGGTGACACAGCCGATTTTTTATGCACCCATCGCAGTCAAACACTTTATTATGAAATTAATAAATAGATAAAAAATATTAAAATAAAAAGATATGCTAACTAAACGAATTGAAAAAAAAAACGATGCACAATTTTTATTGTGTTATTTTTAAAAATAAAAATTAAATGTCAGTTCTGACAATAGGGAACTTGCATTGGTTTTTTTTATTTTTTATTGATACAGTTTATTATCTACAAGTAGCGAAAGAACACGTTAAACCTCATTAAAATACTAGTATACATGGCGGGAAAAAGTATATATTTAAAAAGCCGTGACGTCATTACGCTAGAATCTGTCACCATCTAGCGGTAATTCATTGCAATAATGATTGTTGTCAAAAATTGTATTTTATTTATGAAATGTCAACAGTTTGGCCCCCAATTAACAAATAATCCATCAGCATGTCAAAACCAACCTTCGGTAAATTTTGCGAACACGTTTTTTGATATCCAGTGAGGAAATTTTGTTTTTTATATATTATTTTAGTGACAGATAAAAATGACAACACTTGTAATCATATGTTGACGCGGAAAAATATAAATTTCGTAGACTGTGTAAAATGATGTCATAGCAAATGGCAGGACGGATTTAAAAGTTATTCAATTTAGAACGTTTGTTAACAAAATAATAAATTAAAACTAATACCTTTTTTAACGTCCTATATTACTTTTAGAACATTCTTAACTGAATTCCATAAAAAATATTCATTTGAACTATTTTAAGATTGATGCAAGTTCCCTATTAGTCATTCAAATAATTACAGCAATGTTGCTACTAGGCATATTTTGCAATAATTGATAATTACATATGATTACGTTGGATTGAAAAAATATATGAAAATATACATTAATCATTTCTAAGCACTTGATTTTTTTTACGAACTGCCCAAAATTTAACCTATCAAAAGCATACTCTCCTTTAACCATTTTCTACGGTATAAGTTCAGATTTATTCCCTACCATGACATGGTGAAAACCAATTACAATAGAAAATACATAACATTATTTATTAGTTAGCCTGAATTAGGGAAAGTAGTTTTGGATTTATGTCATTAGTTTTAAGAACATGATTAGGAAATGAAAATTAATTGTATAATTTTTCATGTTGCATTTAACGGATATTTTGTTAATTATTATAAATATCCTGATATTTTTGCACCCTGTAACTTATTATTTATTTAAAAACTAGCCACCAGATAATTGAAAAAATTAGAAATACACCCAAATGGTAGATCATGCGCGAAAATGTATGGGGTAAAATTGATTGAAAAAAATAAATTGATGAAAAAAGCAGCACAAATTTATAATTTTTAACATTCCTCAATTACATGCTCTCACTGTTAATATAAAATTTGAGAATTTTAATCGTATTTAGTTTATATAATCAAAGAGGAATGTTAAATAAATATCCCAATTTTTGATATCCAATAGTACACAAAAATATACTAAATAAAATAATAATTGTACTAGTTGGAATATCAAAATAAAACCAAAAACCCACCAGCAAAGTTTCTACCATGCTTAATAATGTGTAGTTCCAATTACATACGCCTGTCGTAAGCCCAACTCTTTTTATTTAGAAAATTAAAATCAAAAAACATATTGGGCGTACCACTGTAGGGTGATGAAACTGAAATTATTTGCCACAAATTTAAAAAAAAAATGGACAAATTATTATATTTTCAGTTTCATCTGTGGGTGGTCTGGTGCACAAAATAGGCAACCGTTGTTGTAGACGTGAAGTAACGGAACTTACAGTATGGCTTACGTGGCTTTTTACGGAGACACGAGGCGACGTAACTCTCCAACTCTCTCAAAGTCGAAGGTTTCAACGTTTCGAAATCGATTTCGATTTCGTCCGGGTTCGAATCCCTCAACGATGGTTCCCTCGATTGGATTATATGTACTACTCTGCCTAGTTTGTCACCTGCAAATAAAATTATATAAATTGATAGAATTTTTATATGTATTATTGTATAGTTGAAAATAAAATTTGTTTTTGACGTTTGTGTCTCTAGCTAGATAAAATTATGTATTTATACATTTTAATTGGTTGCAAAACATGTAACGAAATAAGAAATTTTGACAAATTATGTTAATAAAAGAATGTTACGGATGTTTAAAAGTTGCCATAATATACTTGGATAATTGCTGGTTCAAGTACAAAATGAGCTAAATTTTATGAAAGCTTGATACAATTTGGCAATGGTGAATTATCATTTTTTATTATATTTATTGATCTCAAATATAAAAGTAGAATATTGAATTTTTATTAAAACAATATTTAAGTTTAAAAACTGTATTAAAAAAATATAAAACTCCTGCGCTTAATTTGTGACATGATTCAAGGAAACTAATACGTTTCTAAGCAAATAGAAAAAGAACAATAAAAGATGATAATCCTCTATTACGGCTGTAAGATCTTATATAGAAGCTTTTGCACTCAATTAAAGGATGATCAGGTAAAAAGAAAATATGTACAACAACTTGAATATTACTTAACAGAAGTTGAGAGGCAAGAACGTACGTAATGGATGTCTCGAAAATAACCGAAAAAAATTGAATAACTGAAAAAATAACAAAAAAAAACCTGAAACAAATCTAAAATTCTTCAAAAAAAATCGAAGAACCTAGAAAAAAACGAAAAAATAGAACCAAAACAAGGCGAAACACAACAAAAAACTGAAAAAAATCGACGAAACAAACTGAAAAAATCTAAACAAATCCAAAACAACTGAATAGATCTGAAAAATGGAATCAAATTGAACAATAAATAAAGCGAAACAAATCGATCGAAAAAATGAAACAAAATCGAAAGTCAAAAAAAAACAACGAAAAAAAATCGACGAAACAAACCGAAACCAATTGAAAAACCCAAACAAATCAAAAACCCGAAACAAAACGGGAGAATCGAAAGAAATCAAAAAAATCAAAACGAAATCGAAAAAAAATTGGAAAAATTTTTGAAAATAAAAAAAAAGCCGAAAAACCAAAGAAAACTGAAAAAATCCAAAAAAATCTAAACAAATCGAATTAAATCGAAAAAAAAACCAAAAAAAAAAATCGAAGAACTCGAAAACAAATCGACGAAACAAACAAACAAAATTGATATGTATTAAAAAAAAATCTAACAGTATTAAAAAAAAATCGGAAAAAAAGAAGCGAAAAACCTGGAAAAAAACGAAAAAATTGAAACAGAATCGAAACAGTCGCAAAAATCGAACTAAATTGAAAAACTGAAAAAATCGACGAAACAAACTGAAGCAAATCGAAACAAATAAAAAAAAAACAAAACAAGATCGAAAAAAATTAAAAAAAAAAACTGAAGAAATCCAAAAAATCTAAAAAAATTGAAAAACCTCAAAAAAAATCGAAAAAAACTGAAAAAATCCAAACAGATCGACAAAAAACGAAAAAAAAACAAAAAAAAATTGAAAAACGTTAAAAAAAATCGAACAATATAAAAAAAATATCGAAAAAACCAAAAAACTTGGAAAAAAACGAAAAAATTGAAACAGAATCGAAAGAGTCGAAAAAATCGAACTAAATTGAAAAACTGAAAAAATCGACGAAACAAACTGAAGCAAATCGAAACAAATAAAAAAAAAACAAAACAAGATCGAAAAAAATAAAAAAAAAACTGAAGAAATCCAAAAAATCCAAACAAATCGAAAATAAATTGAAAAACCCCAAGAAAAAACCGAAACAAAATCGAAAGTAGAAAAAAAACAAAAAAAAATCGACGAAACAAACCGAAACCAATTGAAAACCCGAAACAAATCAAAAAACCGAAACAAAACGAAAGAATCGAAAGAAATCAAAAAAATCGAAAAGAAATCAAATAAATCGAAACGAAATCGAAAAAAAAAACGAAAAATTTAAGAAAATCGAAAAAATTTAAAAAAATCGAAAACTAGAAAAATGAAAAAATCCAAAAAAATCCAAAAAAATCTAAACAAATCGACAAAAATCGAATTGAAAAAAAACCTGGAAAAAATCAAAAAAATTGAAAAGGAAGAATCGAAAGTCGAAAAAAAACCGAAAAAATCGAGATAAATTGAAAGACTTAAAAAAATCGAAAGCAATCGAAAAACCGAAACAAAACGAAAAAAGTAAAATCAAAACACAATCGAAAAAAATTTAAAAAATAAAAAAAAAACTGAAGAAATCAAAAAATCTAAACAAATCGACAAACATCGGATCAAATCGAAAAAAAATTGAAACAAATCGAAAAACTCAAAAACAAATCGACGAAGCAAATTGAATTAAAAAAAAAATGAAGATTTAAAAAAATCGAAAACAATATAAAAAAATCGAATAAAATCTTTTCATTTTATGGGGTTTCAGAAGCAAATTTTTTTATCAAGAATGACATTTTTCGCTAAAACTAAAATTTAAAAATTTTTCACCTATAGGATACCTCATCCATGGACACGTATAACTGGATTATGGTATTATGAAGGATAGAGCATGAGACTGAAATGCCACAAACATTTTCACTATTTATAGTAGAAAATTAACGTCACTTTGATGTCATTTTAAGGTCGCTTTGTTGACAATATAATTTATACTTTATAAAATTTTGCTGTCATGACGAAATTTTAATTTCACTCTCACATTTTAATTTGCTAACAACATTTTTACCTCAATATTGAAATCACTTTTAAAATTAAGTAATATAAAATTTAACTTATTCAAAATAAATCACTTGATATTGAATTCCTCCCTTTGAATAAATCGAAAGTGATCTTCCATATTTTTAAATTTTGCTAGTGGTGGTTACTTTAAAAATTTCGAAAATTTTCAAATTTCCAATTTATAGTTTTTACTAAAATTATGAAAACAAAAGTACATCAAAGTAACATAAATTTGAAATTAATTTCCACTATAAATGAATGGCATAAAAAACGATTCAGGTCAAAATCAAATGAAGACTATAAACACAGGGTAAATAGACTTACCAGGTAATTTATTAATATCTAATGAAAGTTGACGTTTTTCATCATAGGACATCGGTTTAGCATTATCCTCATCCTCCGAATCAAATTGCATTGGAGGCGGTTGCGCCGCGTTCTTCTTCCTACCCGCTCCTGCCTTATTGTTAGCCTTCACCCTTTTGTTAGGCGCGGCGTTCGCCGCTGCTGCCGGTTTGTTGCTGCGTAAACCTAAAAAAAAAGAAAAGTTTTTAGATTCAATTTCGCTTTTTATTCATATCTTACGGTTCTTGCACGTACAATTACATAAGAAATAAGCAGTAAAAATAAGAAATAGAAAAAATTATTTTTTGTCAAGCTATATTAATTTGAAATACGCATGCGTGCAAACATAAATCAACTGTCAGATGCCAAATTTATTATTATAATTATATAATAATAACCTAACATTTTTATATTTTTATTTGTACATATTATAGTCAAGTCATAAAATGGATGTTAATACTATTTGCACGGTGCAAATGTAAATGATGTTTTTCTGTTAAGAAGGAAAAATAAAATATGGAGAAATCGTAGATGTTTAGTGCTATTTAAATTTATTTCAGCCTCAGTAGATGGCTCTGAGGAATTTTCAGTTTCAGATTGATAATTTTCTGTATTTGACTGATTCTTCATCGTTTAAATAATAACTTTAATAAAGTGTAACTGTCATCTTCACTAACATTTATTTTTATTCTACAATTAAAAACAAGCTACAAACCCACAAAAATAGTTAAATACACTTATATTTTCCCCGATTTTAACTGCCTATAACTTCAAAACGTTTTCACTGAAATGTTTGATTTTAGTACAAGTTTTGTAAAACAGGATACATTGATTTTTTTCTATCGATTTCGATAACTTCACAACAAAAATGGCAGATTTTTGACAATTCTTTTTAATGGGAGACCCAGTGTATTTTTTGTAGTTCGAAAGAATTGACTTTCACCTATCCAGCGATGCAAGATTTTTCAAAATCGGTTAGCAAATATGACTGAGTACTTTTTACCAATTTTTTAACTAATTAGCCATATTTGTTGTGACGTCATCAGAATCGATAACAAATTTCAACCTATTCAAACAAAACATGTACTAAAATAAAACAATTCAGTGAAAACCGCATATTTCTATCTAGAACCGTTTAGAAGTTATGGACAGTTAAAATAGGGGAAAATATAAGTGGACACTCAGTATAATCAATCTCTTAACAGTCAACATCAACAAAAAAATTTTTTTTATTGGTCAGAAATTAAATTTTACATGAAATTTTTATCCGTACGGAAAAAATTATTTCATATATACTATTTCTTAATTTCTTAATTTATATTTTTTAACGTGATAACTAATCGTTCAATGATAACGATCTGTCAAATTTTATTTTTTATTTTTAACTGCTTATTTCTTGTGTAAGTGTACATGCAAGGGCCTTTAGTATTATGTGTCTCAACAACGAATTCAACAGCACGGAAATTGTGATATAGAAAAAACCATGCAAAAAAACACTTTTTTAACCTAAAATTTTAATCAATATTTGTAAATAGAAGATATTTTTGAAAAATGACGTGTCATACACCATCTTATATCTAACACCACACGTGAATGTTACTGATGTTTAATTATTATTTTTGTGCCGGTATTAGTGCCCTTAACCAGGCAATGGTATGTGGTTTCCTTTTATTTGAGCTACCCTTGTGGTTCCTCTCATTTAACGGGAAACGTTTGAATAAATTTAACTTTATCTTCAATCAGAGTAACGCTCTTTTTACACGCAATAAATTTTTATGTACGGTCATTTCGACGTACGATAACATAGTGGCTCAAGTAACAGCATGGTACCTTTCCACGACCCGGTGGACCGTGTCATGACTACCCAGACAGTGGCCCACGTATCTAAATGCAGGCTTTCACATGGCTACGGTCATTCAGTCGCACGATGGTACTTTGCTGGGTGGTTTGGTTTATTATTTCTATTTATATTTCGATTCAGGAACTACAGATAGGATGTCTGAGATTGATAATGAAATATTGATTGAAGCAATACCTGTTCTTGTATGCATAATTATTGACATATGTCCATGACATTAAAGAAATAGATCGAACCTATACGCGTCTCACTTACGTGCATAAAACCGAAAGGCCATGAATACTTTTTTATTGGTAACACAAGTAGCCCTTGATTAACATATTTCCTACATTTTCTGGATAAATTAGAGGAAACACATTCTGAACTGTTCGTCTTGAAAAAACGTAAACAGTATTTGTGTACATTTTTCTAATCGATTTTGCACAAAAAATATAATAGTGTTCAAATTGAATAACGATGAACTAATTACTTTGGAATGGGCAAATAAACCAAATAATTTTCTATATACTGCACAAATTCATAAAAGTCGTCTATTTCTTGAAAACTGTATAAAGGGATTCGATCTTGAGAGACAAGGAAAGAAAGTCGAATCAACCAAATACATGTGATTATGTATTACTTATGAATAAAGTAAAGAAATAACAAAAGTATAATATTATTAAGAGCTATTGCCCCGAAAAATGTAGGCTTCGATATTTTTTAAAATGGGTGTTTGATTTTTTTTTTATACTGAAAATGTGTTTTAAGTACTACCTGACAACATTAAAATATGAACAAATAACGTCAACATGATCCAGAAAAAAAAATTATTTAGTTTTAAAAATTATAATTTCGCGATTCTTATTTTAAACGCTAGACACTTATTGTTCAATGAATTTCAATTTTCTTTGTTTATTTTTTAAATAGCACATACTTGTACAATTCGTATTACAAGTATTTACCAAAAATTAAAGTAAATTTGGTCCTCCGATTTTTCTGTTTTTTATTTATTTTAGATATATATTTTAAACTAATTAAAAAAATGAATTTTTTTCAATACAAATTCCAGTGATATCAATTGTCTACATAATGCTTGAACTTTTTTTTTTATTAGACTAATAGTAAACTCACAATGCTTAAAACGCCGGCCAATGGTCACATGCAAATTAATTTTTTTTTCTAGAATATATTAAGTTTTTTTGTTTATATTTTAACGTTGTCAAGTAATCCTTTTTGTATAAAAAAAATTCAAAAACCTATTTTGAAAATTGTAAATTTTATATTAAAAATACGTTTTGTGTTATTTCTAGCCCACTCACTGGGGCAATAGTCCTTAACATCTTTAACCTATATTAGTCAAATAACAAACTTGAGAATCATTTAAGGAACCCCCCAATGAGGAACAAATGGTCGACTCCTTTATGAATACGAAATTTAAGGATATGTTGAACCGAGTCAGATTTTAGTGTGAGTGGAGCCTTGAGGAACTGAATTCGCACCTTAATATATTAAATAGAATTTGATTCACGATGAAAAAGATAAAAACAATCCTCTAAATAACTTATTTAATAATTTTTTAACGGCATTCCCAGAGCTTTCCAATCCACACTTTGGGAACCACTGATCTACATGATTTTCTGTAATCGAAGTCAACTCGAAACTCAAGATTAAATCCCTTTATGACATGTAATCTGAGGACCAAATAAAAGCTGGTAAAAATTATGAAATTTCCCAATATTTAAAATTTCTTGAAATTATTATAATAACATTTTAATAGTATAAAGGGTTTTAAACATAATCCGAATTTAGTATATTTTATAAACAGAGTATAAAATGAGTGAATTTGAGACTATAACAAGTCACTGCAAATTATTACTTTTAAATGGGTATACATATTCAAAAAAAAGTTTTAAAAAGTAATGAAATCGTGCTACTCAGATTACCGGTTTTTTCAAAAACGGTTAGTCCTCAATTTAGGTATGCTTGTTCATGTACTAAATAATAAATCTAAATTTTGGTCCTCAGATTACATGCAACTAAGCATATAAACCTTTTCTTTAAAGTAAAATCCCAGGAGATGATTGATATGATATTGATAAATAAATATATAAATAAATGTGTAGGGAAGCAATTAAAATAAAGTTTCTAAATTGCAGTGCAGACAATGTTTTAATAGTGATAGACTATTCGCTTCCATTATATTAAATCTCAGCTTTGTCTTCAAAACTTTTTTTCAGATTTATTATAATTAGAAAATGGTGTCTCACCTTTGCTCTTTGGAGCTTTGGCCTGAGCGGAAGCGTTGGCGCCAGCCGCCGCCATGTTGTGATGCATGTTAAGGGACTTGCCGGCCGGATGTGGTGGTCCCGCACCATGCGCGCCGCCTACCGCATGCGATTCGGCGGCGGCGTTTGCACCCGTTCCCGACATCTTCAGATCCGCTCCTGATACAACACTGGCGATGCTGTCGTCAACGCTGTCCGCGATCGAATTGTTGTTTGACTTTAGGGCCCCGTGTCCCGAAGGCTTACCGAGACCGCTGCTGCTGTTGGGTAACGTGTTTGCCGAGGCAGCAGCGGACACACCCCCTGGCTTCTTTTTAACCTTGTCCTTCTTTTTCTCCTTTTTCCGGCTTGAACTCTCGTCCACCAGCTTTCTCATTTTCTCTTGCATCGCCGTCAACTGCAACAACAAATCAATTTATTATTATATTTATTTTAAAACATTTCAATTATTGCTTACCTCTTTTTCAAGTAATTTTAATTGTTTGTTACGTCTCTCTTCTTCCGAATCTTCGGATTCGCTAGATGAATCTGAACTAGAACCTGAACTACTAGATTCCGATTTGACAGGTAAATTGTTTACAGCTCCCCCCACTCGGTTCAAAGGCTCATCAGGAATTTTTGCATATCTAAAAAAAAAACGGCTTTTCAATTCGGTAATAATATGATTTTTAAAGATTATTCAAATAAATAACATATCAGTGTTAAAAAGCTCGTATTGAATAACATCAATGAATTCAGTTTAAAAATTATCATCATTGTTAAAATTTATCTCATTTTTTGTTTTATAGAAGAAATGTAATAAAGAAAAAATGTCAAAAAATAACATTATATAGAGAACTGTCTGTTAAAAGTTAGAAGCAGTCAAAATATGATAGTAAAAAATTTAATTAATAACCATTTTTCCTTTTTCGCTTCTTGATTTGATACATTTTCAATTTATTGGCCATTTTTAATAAAAAACAACGAAATTCGTTATCAGTACAATCTGACCAAAATAAGTTGAGCTATCACGGAGTTCATTTAACAAAAGCATTCGCTTTGTAAGAATTTAGTGCGGTGTTGCCCACTTAAATATTATTGGGAATATTTAACAAATTATCCTTAGTATACAATATTGTTTAGTGACCCTTCTTTGAATTTGTTCAACTTTAAATTTTTTAAAGCCATAAATAAATAGGTAAACAGATTAAATTAAATAAGCATTTATTATAAAGTTCTACTTGCTTAATTAAATATTGTTAGGAATATCTAACAAATTATTCCCTAAAGAAATAAAAACAATTACTATTATGAAGTAATAAAACTCTTAGTCGAGTACCACAAATTTTATTAATATTAAAGAAGGTTGGCAAATAGTTTCGGCAAACTGTCATCATCAGGCCTAGAATACAGAGATTTTTATGGCTAAGGGGAAATAATAAAATATTATGGTAAAATAAGTTGTGTCATATTGTCAGCAAACAGTAACTGTATTCGCTCTGTGTAACTTCCATGTGGCGACACCTGAAGGCTGAAATGTAAAACTTTGTCCCGTACAATCAAAATCAAATAGACATTTTAACATTTAAAAGATAGAAATAATATTAAGAACTGGTTTTGAGGAAAAAGTGGCATTTCGTCATATATGCTCGGTGGAGGAGAAAATTCAACAGAAAATAATGCGTGCGAATAACTTCGCAGTCAAAAGAAGATTATAAAAATTTCATTAAAGGGAAATATATTTCCCTTTGAAGTACATATTTTTATATGTTTATTATTTAACATTCATATTATGTAATATGTTTATTAAAGCGAACCGTGTAAGCTTTCTTTGTCCTGACTCGGATTGAAAAATTTGTTCCGAAAATTAAAACTGCAGTTAGCTGACCAGATAAACCGGGATGTAACGTAGCTGAAATTCAAAAAATTTACTTAGCTTAACCGCTAAAAATTGAACTCTAATAAAAGTCAAAAAACCTTAAAAATTAATAATGTACGCGCAAAATTTAAAATTCAGAAAAAATATCCATTTTTTAAATAAAAACTACACTACTATCTTCTTGATTGGCGGTTTCGACGACAAAGTTTTTTATCCACAAAGCTTTTATCTACGGTTCGCTTTGATTACTATTTCATTCAAAATCAAAAACAGATATTTTTTTAGGTTTTCGGAAGCAAAATCATCCAAATTTATAAAAAAGTTATTTGTTAAAAAAAATAGCAGCATTATGATTCGAACCGACGACCCTTCGCTTTCAAATCCGTGTCTTCTATACATTAATAATTTTAATTTTTAGCCAGTAACCTAAGTCTAAAAATTTCGGCTTCATCACAACCTGGTTTATGTGGTCAGCTAACTGCAGTAAAATTTTCATTGTTATGGAATCACGCGAAGCAGTTTAATTTCGCGGACAAAGTTTTCACTCTCAGTAACAACAAACAAATCTCACATACCTACGGTTCGCTTTTTTTTGCACATTATATGGACTTTCTCGTACAGAGCGAATAGGTAAAAGTAGATAACGGATAGTATTGATTAAATATTTATCAAAATTAGGAAAAGATCAATTGGAGGGAACAATAATATCCGATCTGGGAAACCACAGTAAAACAGTCGAACCCTTGCAAGTGTCTGTCCAAATTTCAAGTTCGCGTATCCCCTTCTCCATGGCGCCTATCACGAAGTTATTTTGGTCAGATTATATATAATGACGATTTATTGATTGCTCCAAAAAGTTTTCAAACTCGGTGTTTATTCCTAATAGATTGCTGAATCGAGCCGAAGTAATCATAATCGATTTTTTGAGGCAAAAAATGCATTTATTTGGATAATCGTATTTCTTCACCAAACCATTAGGCGCACAGGATTACGGAAAAATCGATTAGATTGCAATTAAACCCTTTAGTTAGCGTGAAACTCAGGCTAGGCAAAAAAATTGATAATTGTAGGCATTGTGCCACTGATGAGTACAAACCAGTACTATCCGAGATCCGTAATTTACAAAATATAATTCTTAAAGATGACTTATTCTTTGTTATAAAGTTTAAAACTTACTTGACTTCAAACACATCCTGCAGCTTCCGTGCCATCGCGACCACATCGTGGTCAGAAGGATTGTACTTGTAACAATTACTAAAAATCAGTCTAACGTCGGAAGCAAAGTCCTGCGGTGTGCGGTACTCCCTGCTGTCCATTTTTTGTTTGACAGTCCCAAAGTCCATCGGTCTCTTTATAATGTCGTGGTAGTCGTGTAAACCGAGCAATTCTGCATCTACTGGTTGATAGAAAGGCCAAGCGTAACTCTAAAAATGAAATAAAACATTTTTAATTTTTGTGTATAATAGAAAAAATTTTAGATTGAGTTTAATTTTAATTAATCAGTGTTAAAAAGCTCGTGTTTAGTTAACATCAAGAAATCAGTAGTTTTAAAAGTATTCATCATTTTGAATTGTAAGAAATATCAAAAAAATTTATTTACAATAACTTACCGAATGTTTCTTAGAAAACAATTCCATTAAAATTTCATTGCAAGCTTTAATAGATTCTGGTAATTTTTCTTTTGGTTTGTGCGAGGCAGGTTGGGGAACATGACCGTCAATTTCCGGCCTGGCAGGTTTTTTAATTTGCCTTCCGGATTCCCTGCGCGTCGAAATTTTCGCAGATTTAGACTCTAATGCTGTTGGATAGTCATAGGCGGTCGCTGGTGTTGTTGTGTCGGCCTTTCTTTTCACGCCTTTTTTTACCTTTGCTGGTTGTGCCGGAGGTATGACATTTCCTGGTAGAACTCCGCTGGAATCTAAGGAATTGGCCAGCGGAGCTGCGGATGCGTGAATCGAACCTACAGAGGGACCGATTTGTTGGGAAGCCAGAGAGCTGTTATTGGTATTTGATGGTGATATCGTGGTTGTGGCCGTACTGCCTGGGACTGTGGCTGGAGCTTGGGTACCTAACGGTAACCCTGAAGATCCTAAAAATCATCACTCATTAATTTAAATTCGTAAATAGTAAAAACATTAATAGACTATTAGTCAATTTCAGTGTTAAAAAGCTCTTATTTGAAACATCAGTGGTTTCAGACAAATAAATATTTCATCATGTTAAAAATTATAAATAAGTATTTAAAAAATTAATTTAACACTACAATGTCCATTATTTCAAGATATAATTGTTGATAAAATTTCTTTTTCTATCTTATTACAATCTAAAAGAAATACGTTATTGTCATTAGCAAATATCGGAAAATTAGTTAAAACGTTTATCTGTATAGACGATGGAAACTAATATAAAGGTCGATTGTAATAAATTGTCTACCCTTACCGCATTTAACAATAGCTTATTGGTACGGCCATAAAATCGGTCCAAAGCTTGGACCGTTTTACGAGTTTTGTATCATATTATATTATCTATTATAGTAAGGACAATGGATATTTGGAACTCATTGTAATAAATTACTTGCCTTTAGAGCATTTAAGAATTAATAATCTGATAGATTCTATCTGATTATTAATTTTAAAATTTAGTTGTCAGATTCCCGGAAATGTATGGTTTGGCAGGAGAATGAAATAATCAAGAGTAATATAACAAGACGTTGATAAATAGTTGACTATTTATGTTGCGTCTAAATTTTAATATCAATAATCTGATTTCCAATTTTTGTCTATATTTACCTATTTTTTTATCTATATTTTCCTATTTTTTGTCTATATTTTCCATTTTTTTCTTCTATTTTTGCCTATTTTTTACGTTTTCCAATTTTTGCCTATTTTATCCCAATTTTTCAGTTTTTCTCTATTATTTTTATTTATTCCAATCTTTTTTCTATTTCTCACTATTTTCCTATTGTTTCCTGGTTTTTCCCATTTTTGCCTGTTGTTTTTTTTTTCATTTTTCTTACTTCTTCTTTTTCCGATTTTTTCACATTTTCCCTATTTTTCTCGAATTTTTTCGTATTCTTACCTATTTGCCTCCATTTTTTTCCTATTTTTAAGACTTTATTAAATATTCTTTTTAATTTTTTTCTAGCTTTCCCCATTTGGCCCATTTTTTCCAGTTTTTCCTTCAAAAATAAAATTGCAATAAAGAAAAGTCAAAAGTTGGTTTCTAAAAAAAATAATAATTTTTTTCACTTTTTTCCTATTTTAGAATTTCCTTTATTTTTCTCAATATTTTTGTTTTTGCTTTTTCCAGTTTCCCGATTTTTTATTTTTTTGTTTTTCAAGATGTTTTTATATAATCGAGTTTTAGTTTTCTGATTTTTCCAATTTTTTATCCATTTTTTTCTAAATTCTTTTTTCATTTTTTTCTAAATTCTTTTTTCAGTTTTTTCCATTTCTTGTTCAATTTCCTTCAGACTGTTTCAATATTTTTCGGTTTTTTCTTATTTTCCCAATAATTTTCGTTTATTTTTTGTTTTTATTTTTTCCAATTTTCTACCAGTTTCCTTGATTATTTTTAGTTGTCCGATTGTTTCTAATTTTTTCCAATTTTCTTCAATTTTTTTGTTTATCTTTTTCGATTTTCTTTGATATTTTTCCACTTTGTCTAATCCCTTGTTTTCAGATTTTCTCCAATTTTCCGAGTTTTTCAAATGTGTTATGTTCGATTTTTTTTCATTTTTTCTAAATTTTCTTTTTTCCATATGATTCGGTTTTTTCTTATTTTCCCAATAATTTTCGTTTATTTTTTGTTGATTATTTTTAGTTGTGAGTTTTTCTGATTGTTCCTAATTTTTTCCAAGTTTCTTTAATTTCTTTCGATTTTCTTCGCACATTGACTAATTTTTCCCTTGTTTTCTGATTTTCTGAGTTTTTCCAATGTGTTATGTTCGATTGATTTTTTCTATTCTTTTCTGTTTTTTTATTTTTCCCTTTTTCTGATTTACCTTGATATTTTCTTAGTTATCTGGTCTGAGTTTTTCCAATTTGCTTTGTTCGATTTTTTCCAATATTTTTCATTTTTTTTCAATTTTCTTCAGATTTATTTTTCCTATTTTTTCCCATTTTTCCATTTTTTGTCAGGAATTCAAGGAATTTGTACTATGCCTCAAAAATTTCGGATTAAAGATAAACGATTAAAATTATTGTTTTTTCATATAGAAAACCAAATTAAAAAATTTAAACGAGTTTTTCTCAAAATATATTTTGCTATAGATCGTGTTTTTCATCTGATCTAGCTGTCGTTTCATTTTTATTAATGGCTTAACTTTGAAATCAACTGGCCGGATTTTTGCGGATAAAAAACAACTCGAAAAATTGTCAAATTTTAAAGTTACTTCATAATAAAAGGTAGTAGAAATCGGTTTAAAATTGTTTTTTTTTTTAACGGACCAATTGTTGTTCAATTTATAAGAAAATTAGAAAGAAATTTATTTCAGGTGGAAATTGAAGGCACTAACTAGGCTGTAAAAGCTATATTATAGGCCGTGTTTTAACTTTGATTGAAAAAAAATCTTCATATGGTACAAAAACAAACAAAGTTATTATATTTCTTCCCCCTAAAAAAAATTATAAAAAATGGCCTATTTTTGGCGTTTCGAAGTTTTACCCCCTCCTTAATATATTTCTGTTATAGATATTCAAAGATCTACTAAAATCAAGAGATAAAGCAAAAGAATAATAAGAAACAGACATAATGTTGGAAGTAGACATTTGAAGAAAGTTTAATTATAAATATGTATAAATTATATATTCTTGTAAGGTTTTACAGATAAACAATTTAACTAATTTTCTAAAATAAAATGTTAAATTAACGAGTTGCACCTATTAAAAAAGGAACTCTTTAACTCTTATTTAAACTAAATTAAGTTTAATAATTAAAAAATTCAATAAAAGTATAAAAAATGTAAATTTTTCAGTAATTGCAAATTCAGAACCAAATACTCTTAATTTAAGAAAATTTGATATGATACATTTATTTATTCAAAATAATATAAATGAACAAAATATGTTTAATTACCTGTTGTTGTGGCTACTGGGGTAGCACTGGTAGATGAAACAGTGGCGGGCGGTCTTCCTCTTCCAGTTCCGGTTGGTGTAGCCGGAACTGGCCCTGCTGTCGCGGGAGTAGTAGCGCCACCAGAACTTCCACGACCCTTCTTTCCTTTGACCCCTTTAAACAAAAATCATTCATAGACATTTTTTTTTAAATAATTCTTAGATAGTATCAATACCCAAACCAAAGAGGTTTCTAAATTTGCAATTACTAAAAATAAATTTCTAGTTTTCTATGTATAATACTTCGTTAATGGTAGAAATTCCTTCTTTTATAATGGATATTACTGGTTGAAGCCCCGAAAATTTGCTACAACCAATAACTTTAAGATAAACAACAAAGTATTTAAATAACTGAATAGGGAAAGTTTTAATACTCAGAAATTTATACCCGGTTTCTCCAACATATCTTATAGAGAATAATCAAGTTCAATCTATCATGAAGGCCAGCTTAAATTTAGATTGCGTTGCACAATGGAACATTGTTTCCTATTTTACCCAAGACACTTTTTGAGCTTGGGGTTAAAAGACAACGTCGCAAAAAACTAGTTTTTTCTTAGTTTGTAGTTACCTACCCAGTTTTATTTAACAGATATTGCTGAGCGTTTTCAGCACTTTGTTTGATCACTTATTTCTTGAGTTAAATGGCAAAAAAATGAAGATAAAAAGCGATAAAAACCCACTATTTACAAAGTTAGTGGAAAAATAAAGCAATAATTAAAAACAAATGCATAAACTCAGTTAATAATTATTAAAAGAAAGATAAGCTAGCTTACACGCTCTTTCAACATTCTACATTGTACAAAAAACCGTCATTCTCGTACTCCTCAAAATCATTTGCTAGGTTGAAAATCCTTTTCTACATCTACGTCATCTAGCAAGTCCACAAAATCCATTTTCCAACACTCAAGAAACTTACAAAATAAATCGATAAACACAAATCTATACTTTGGTGCACTTTGCAGAAATTGACGTTCATATTTCGCTTTTGAAGTTAGCTTTCTCAGCTCAAGCCCAAAAAATCGGCGACCTGACATTTAAGGCCCGCTTAAGCTGAGAGTTCGTCAAATTCATTATGGTGCAATGAAATTTTAAGATAAGCTGAGCTTAAGCTACAGCTGAACACCAAGATTTGTTGGAGAAACCGGGCATTAAACATTTATGAAATTTACTTATTATCACCAATACATTTCAAATCAATTTTACCACGATAATTTTTATTAAATTTAGCAGAAAGATATTTAAACTGTTCATAAGCTAATTTGTATCACCTAAACTATATTAGAAACTAATTGTTATTTTAATATTGTTACTATCCACATGATTGTGAAATAAATAATTATATTTATTACCTTTGGCGGGAGTTTCGACGACGTATTCCTCCTTTGGCATATCGGCCACTTTGGTCAAGAAGACTTTTTCCAAAGTTTGGGCCATTACGACCACGTCTTCGCCGGGTTTGTTGTACACGTAGCAATTCGTAAACATTGTGTTGAAGTCTTGTATGCACTCTTTGCCCGACCAATAATAGTTGTTCTCTAAGCGCTTCTTTATTGTTCCCAGGTCCATTGGTTGTTTGATTATTCTGTGGTAGTCCTATTTGAAAAAAAAAAAAAAAAAATAAATAAAATAATGAAATTCCCGCGCTATTATTATTCTTAAAAGATACAACGTTGTAATGATTATTTATTTAGACAATATAGAATTGAAGAAGCAAGTGATAGATACAAGTGAAACAAACTAATAAATATCTCTTTGATAACTGTTTATTCTCTGTATCAAAGACCATTAGCAAGTTACAAAATCAAAAGTTGATTTAGAAACATCTATAACAAAATAAAAGAAAGGATAGTGGCAATTTGCGAAGAAAAAAAGACACTTACGTATGTTTATTTTATATAAAACTAACTTTTGCCCGCGACTTCGTCCGCGTTGATGTTGGAATAAATAAAAGTTTCCTTCTTATATCTGTTTGCTTCCCCTACTTTTTAAACTCTGTGATGAAAATTGTATTGAATATCTCGAATTGATAAATAAACACTTTCTCTCCTATTTGTAATTAAACTTCTTGGAGACAAATAATAAAAAAAGCGGTTGTGTCGCCCCAAAACTTTCCCGACGAGTATCCACGAATACTTTTTTAGATTTTTAATGTTAAAGTTTCAAATTTTGACATTTTTTTATTTTTGACAGGTGGAAGTTGGGGAAGTAATTTTGACTGTTATGAATAGTTTTTCAAGGGCGTTCAAATGACATATTGCAAGTTAAATTCTGTGACATATTGCGTTTGTAATTTTTTGATAGTGACACTTCCATTTGACAAATGTCGTACAAAACTAATGGGTACTTCCGACGAGTAACTCAAACCCATATACCAAATTTCAGCTCAATCGGATTTAACGTGTGGCCTCTATCGTGGAAGAATACACACAGACGGACAGACAGACTTCCATCAGGAAATTTCCGTTTTTATCTCGAATTTTTTTTTAGCTTGTTCACACTACTTTCCCTCTCGGAGATGGGTCGAGAAAGTAAAAAAAGTTAAAAATGTTGAAAAAAAGTAAAATAATGCTAAAAATGCCAAATATGCAAAAAAAAAATGAAAAAAAAAAAAAAAAACGAATAAAAAAGTGGAAAATATGCAAAAAAATACAAACATATACTATGAAATGTACAATATATGAAAAGCAACAAACAAGCTAAAAAATGATAAAAATTCTAAAAAAAAGAAAGAGTTTAAAAATGTTAAATGTTTAAAAAAATGCCAAAAAAATCTAAATAAAATTAAAAAAAATGCTGAAAAAGTAAAATAATGCTAAAAACGCTAAAAATGCAAAAAAAAATACAAAGAAATGCACAATAATACATGAAAAGCAAAAAATGAGCTAAAAAATGTTAAAAATGACAAGTAAATGCAAAAAAAATGCCAAAAAATCTAAAAAAAAGTAAAATAATGCTTAAAAATGCTAAAAATGAAAAATAAATGCAAAAAAATGCCAAAAAATCTAAAAAAAGTCAAAAAAAAATAAAACAATGTTAAAAATGCTAAAAGGAAATTTTTTTTAAAAAAAATGCAAAAAGGTGCCAAAAAATCTAAAAAACAATCAAAAAATTAAAATAATGCTAAAAAACGTTAACAATGCAAAAAAATCGCAAAAAGTAAAAACGAATTCAAAAAAATTAAAAACGCAAGAAAAATACAAACGTATGCAAAGAAATGCGTGAAAACCAAAATGAGCTAAAAAATGATGGAAATTCTGAAAAAAAAGCAAAAAAAGTTTAAAAAGAAATTGTAAAAAATGTTAAAAATTTCTGAAAAAGTATTCGTGGATACTCGTCGGGAAAGTTTTGGGGCGACACATGCGAGCCACTTCCTTCTAAAAGAATCACCCTGTATGTTTTTGGTTGACACACTTACTCGAGCGGGTCAATATTTATTTCAACCCCAATTTTGAAACCCTTAAAGTGCGAATTTTCAAAATTCCTTTCTTAGAGCTCCCATACACTACCAAAGGAAACTACACTGAAAAATTCGTGTTCAGTAAACCAAAATATGTAAGATCTACTTTTTTGTATAAAATAAGTAGTTAAATTCCAAATTAATGCTTTTTAATTATAATCAGTAGTTTTTTTTTAGTTAATAAAACTTTTTATTTTTAACTTTCTCAGACTTTTTTTATCATCAAGTGAATCAAGAAATAAAAAAGAAAATACAAATAATTCAAGTAAGAAAAAATATTTATAATTGCCTTTAACAATACCAAAGTGACCTTTAAAGGAGAAGGACGTTTTAGAAGTTACAGTGACAAGGTCTTAACATACAAATTAACATAATAAAGTCTGAATTCAAATATTCATCTATAGAAGGCACCTGCTATTAAAAATAATTTTACTTTACCCAATCGAACCATCCTGCCTTGTATGAGTGTTATAACAGCAAATTATGTAATAGTTACTTTAAGTTTTTCATTTGTAATTCATTATTGATAATAGCTTTATTCGCGGGTACAATTCCGAACCAATTCAGGGACTATTCGCATGCGCAGTCTAACAAGCAGAGTTCGCGGATAAAAATTTCTTAATTTTTAATAACAGTATCACATCGAACTAATTCATTATTGATTCAGAATCGGTTCTAGCGGTTCTTGAATTTTTGTTGGTACTGAAAGTTCGGTTCAACTGCTCATGCGCAATATCAATCTTAAATCTTAATCTTATTTTTCAGCTGTTTTTGTTTATTAATTTTTGTGCATAGAGATATGATTATAAAAAATAACACCATATACAATAAAATTGTTTATGTTGTGTTGTGTTATACATATCTAGGTTATAAAAAAATTAAAAATAAGAATAAGAAAAGACAAAAACGTCTGTCGTTTGATATTCGACAATTTGAATTTTTCTTTGGTTCCGAAATCGTTCGAGGTAAAATAAAATCCAGAATCGGTTCATGCGCTCTACGTCAGTTATGAATGTAACTTGTTAAATAATGAAATAAAATTAATATTTAGCAAAATTTACATCAAAGAACAATCTATATTGTGACCATATCTACAGTGAATCTAAATAATTTATCAATGACACAAATATGTCTATAGTTTAACAAAACCCACTTCACACAAAATAAGTAGAACATCATTTAGTATTTCCTTAACAATAAATACAATCTTATATTAAATACTTATGTATCGAGATAATATTCAGCAATCGCATTGAATTAAATAAGCAAATGATCCGGGAAGATATATAAAATGATACGTTGGTAAACTTTAAAAAAATCCCCTACCCGAAATGTCTTAAATTTGCAAAATCACTTAAATTTATTCTGGAATACATGTGACCAATTTCTGTATTAAAAAAACACCGATATTCAATTAATCAAAATGAGATGTAGCGACAGGCTTCTGGCTGTCTTTGATGACATATAGGTTCCATCACTTTTCAATATATCTTAAAAACATGAAAAATACCATAAAAGTGAGTCCTAGATTGATATTAAGAAGCTTCTTTCTATTTTTGTGGTCTTTACCTTCAGAACAAAACAACCCTCGTTTTATTATCAATAATTTAACAAGTTTTCCTGCTATATTTTTTATCAGATTTCCCAATTTTAGCTAGTATGCAACTACTTCGTATCAAATTTTCAATTACGGCTTGTAATACTCAAGTTATTAGTTGTACAATTTTATAACATTGATATTTAGACGTTTAAGAAATATTGTATTGAAATCAATCTAGCCCCTTTAAGGGTACTATTCAGATCCGGTTTTAAACTTTAGATTTAGTATGGGTATTTTATTGTTGATAAATTTGGATGTTGTCTTATGAAAGTGAAAACTTATTAATAAATTAATTTTATTTAGTCAAAGGGGTAGTAAATATCATCACAATTAAAAAAAAATTAAAAGTACCCTTCAGAAAAGTTTAGCAAAGTTCAAATTTTGCATAAACATTACGGAATAAATGTAAAATAACCGTATTAAGATGAGAATTATTTGCAAGCCGTCAAAGGGGTAGTAAATATTCTCACAATTAAAAAAAAATTAAAAGTACCCTTCAGAAAAGTTTAACCAAGTTCAAATTTTGCATAAAAATTACTAAATATTTGTAGAATAACTGTATTAAGATGTAAAATATTTGCAAGCCATCAAAGGGATAGTAAATACCATCACAATTAAAAAAAAATTAAAAGTACCCTTCAGAAAAGTTTAGCAAAGTTCAAATTTTGCATAAACATTACTGAATAAATGTAAAATAACTGTATTAAGATGAGAATTATTTGCAAGCCATCAAAGGGGTAGTAAATATCCTCACAATTAAAAAAATTAAAAGTACCCTTCAGAAAAGTTTAACCAAGTTCAAATTTTGCACAAACATTACTAATTATGTGCAAAATTTGAAGTTGGCTAAACTTTTCTGAAAGTACCTTTGATTTTTTTTCTAATTGTGAGAGTGACGGTTTGCAAATAATTCACATATTCTTAATACAGTTATTCTTCAAATAATCAGTAATGTTTGTACAACATTTGAACTTGGCTAAACTTTTCTGAAGGGTACTTTTGAAGATTATTTTAAATTTTTTAATCCTAAAGCTGTAAACTTTGAACTAGAAAACCCTTAATAATATTTGTATAGTATTTCTGATATATGGCAATATTTATATTTTCATTTTATACGTTTCTCTCTACAGGTTGTTAAGTTCACACTGGTGGTGACCAATCGGATTCTGAAAGTGACAATGAAGAATAATTTGTATGTTTTAAGTTGTACATGTAAAAAATGTTTTTTTCTTTGTATTCAAATATTATGACGTATATAATAATAATAATAATAATAATAATAAAATGTCTTCATTTGTACAAGCAAAAAATAGTACAATATGTTAGGCGAGATTTAGCCCGTGGCTACTCTTACAGAAAATAAATAAATAAACGAGATAGAGAAATGAAAAGGACAGTTATCCAATCAATAACATTTGATTATTAAAATAAAATATTTGACTTAAATTAACTATATAACATAATTAAATGTACCAAATAAGTGAGACACCATGAAAAGAAAAGAAAAAATAATTATAATAATTGCGACTTTATGCTTAGAAATGAAAATATAAAAATATAAGAACATAGTAAATAGTAGAACAGTAAAGACCAATGAGATAAAGTTCATTAAACATAATTATTGCGAAGTTAGTAGCTTTTCTTTTAAGATTTTTTTAAAAGTTTTCACAGACAACAGCTTTTTTCAATGTTGCGTCCAGATTATTATAGAGATAAACAGCATTGTATGAAAAAATGCGTTTAAAGAAGGTAATAGCAAAGATTAGGTATAGTAAGATAGGACAGTCAGACAAGGCGAATAAAATGTGAGAGAGAGGGAATTTCCTGGAAAGTACTCCGAAAATATCGAGATATAACCCGTGGCATAGGCGCCGTCAGTACAGTATTTCTTACGGTGTTGATATAGTAAGTTTAAAATAAATTATAAGTTTACATATTTTTACAATTTTGTTTTATTTCAGTGTTAACTTGGTTAATCAAAAACATAATGTTCCCTTCTAACTGCTCGAACGTACGCCGGTGGTAAGAGCTTATAATTGAACGTGCAGGCAACATGTAGCGGTGCAAATAAGTATTTACTGATTTTGGTATGTTATCATTACCAATATTTAAGACGTTCCGACAGATTACAGTGTAATGTTAAGAAAATAAGTGTTTATTTTAAACTCACCCCGTAGAATGTTTAATAAAATATTTCGTTTGAAGGTCACCAGAATTTAAGTTGAAACATCAAAGAAATTACGTCTTATTATACCTAATCTTTGGTAATAGTGTAGAAGCGAGGCATGGTGAGATTAAAATGATTCCGAATATTGACATTATACGTATCGTTCCTAAATATTAGTTTCTTATATAGATAGGGTGGCATTGATGTACAGAGAATTTTAAAAATTAGAGTCAAAAATAGATATTTGAATAAATTATTTACATGTAACCATCGAGTCAAAGACAATTCAAATTCAAATTTTCCAAGATTATTGATGAACCTGCAGCATGCATTTTGTACCATTTGAAGTCTATTACGATTTAAAAGAGTCAGGCAAGGATAATAGACAGTTATGTCATATAGTAACTAAACTGGAACAGAATTTGGTTTTAATGTTTTTATCACAAAGAACAAATTTGTTAGCATAGAGCAGACGTAATACACTGTAGGCTCGTTACAAAATATAATTTGTATGTTTATCAAAACAAATTTTTTGCCTCATAGACATGAGAAATGCTGTCACCAGAAATTTTTAAGTTTAAGCTAGCATGATCTTGAATATATTGTTTGGCAATTTTCTTACAGAAAACTAGAAATTTGGACTTGGATTAATTTTATTTAAATCTTCATTGATCACAGCAGGAATATATTCATTAATTTTAAAATCGCAAAATAATTGTGTGTGAAAAGAATTGAGCGGTATTGTAATTTGTTTATGTAGATCTGACATATACAGCAAAAATAGTAGCGGACCCAGAACTGAAAGGCTTTATATATTTTAAATAATAAAAATAGTAATAACACTTTCTTTATTGAATTGCTACCTAACAGGCTATCGATAAAGTTCTTGAACCCTAAATATTTTTTATAATCAACTGGTGTAGTAGCTGCAAATTTAACTCTTTTTTTCTTTGATATTTTATTGTAATTGATTGTTAAATCTGAGTTTAGCTCCTTAAAATCCCCATATTTTTTTATCACATACTTAAAATAAAATATAATAGGTATATAGTAGGCCCGTTATTTGTGAACACAAGATAGGTTTGGTTTTGACTAAATCTTTTCGACTACTTTGGTATGAATATTGTTGAACTGTATTTCTTTAATATATTTTATTTTTAAATTCAGTCATTATTTGATATGTTTTGGTACATTGATAAAAACAAAAATGGTACTTACGGGCAAGTTTAGTTTTTTAGCGTCGACAGGCTGTTGAAAGGGCCATGCGAATTGGTGCTTCCACACAGCCTTTAGTACGATTTTCTGCAAAAATTGCAGTTGGTTAGTGACGCGCCCCGGGCTGTCTGGAGGTGGATGAACGGCTGGTTGTACCACTCCATTGACAGGTTCCACAGGGGGTTCGTTACGAGGTGGACGTTCCATTTTCTCCTCCCTGGAAATAATTACACTTAATTTATACTACTACTATTAATTTGTTAGAATTTTATATTTGGTTCCTCTATATAAGTGTTCTGAGTTACTTTACTTACAAAATGAGTAATTTTAAAAATGACCTGGGCCTACCAATCAGCTGGTTGTTTGTTTCAACTTATATTCCATTGTACAGAATTTATTCCTAGAAGATAAAAGCCATGTTAGCTAGGATCTGAAAGAAAAGAAATACTGAAGAAAAATTTATGACTAAAACATTCTGAGAATCAAAAACTAAGTACTTTATGTAAATATAAGTTTCTAAAAATCGTTATTTCTCAATACTTAAGGGTATTAGGAGAAGGATAAGCTTATTTCACTAAAAGTAATTAAATAATAATTAAGATCTGAATTCAGGTAAGGGTTATTACAAATAAGCATCAGAAACCTATTTCTTAGTATTCAATAAAACTAAATTCCAATGTAAACAGAACTTTTAAGATACAACAAAACATTGTTGTGAGAAGAAAAAAATTGGACCTAGGTCACAATTGAAATTTATGAATGAATAATAATTATAAAAAATTGTATTTGTATAGTTATGTGAAAAACCGCCACGCCCCCAATTTTTTAATAAAAACAAAACATTTTTTTATCAAAATTTCATTTCGGGAATTTCGCAAATAACCTTCAGACACACTTCCATGTGCGAGTAATGGATTGCATGACAGGAATGAAAACAGATTTCACTTCGGAATCCTTTTTTCTTTCAATTTTGTTGTGTTTACAAATACACACGTATTCACTATATCTCTACTTTTAATTGTAAACACGGTTTTCGGGTATATATTTTGTGTAAATCGAGACCTTGGTTATTTCGTTATAGTTCTAGTCCATTAAGTAGGTTGTAGTAGACAACGGACGCTTCGTATTTCATAAAATTGATTGTGGCTTTGGCGGTCAAAGGCGGGAAAAATAACTTATACCTACAATTACACGCAAACTACATATAAAAATATATAGTAAAAATGCAATTTTTTCTAAAAAACACGTAACTAAACCCAGTAAATTCAAATCTTTAGTAGATTTACAACATGGCGGGTTCTAGATACTAGCCTTTCAAGTGAAGCTCCCTGAATTTTTTCTTTTCTTTCAAATAAAATAGGTTTTTAGGGTAAATTACAATTTACATTTGATAAAAAATGACTTGGTGAAGATTTTGAGTACATTACCTGCGTTTTTTGAGTTATAATCCACATTAGTAACGTAAAATATACGGAGCAACACTACTTTCACTCACCTAACACATACCCGCTAGCTAAGCTTGCCACAAACTGTCGTGATGGCCGACTTGCAGGAGCCTTGTGCGGAACGAGTAAACAACGATCTTATAAAAACGCATAAAAGGGCTTCAATATATGAAAAAATACTGTGAAATATTGAGCACAAAAACGATTTTACCATTAAATTCTTGATAATAATCCCTAATTTCATATGTTCTTCGACGATGACAAACGATTATAGATTACTTTTTGAGGTCATACAAATGGCTTCTCATTAGAAATTCCAACTTTTATTTTTTATAAAATAGAAAATAATACAGTTATAATAATTGTACTTTACCATGATTTTCTGGAATACATATCCAAAAATCGGTATTTTGGTGAAATAAAAAATCAAAATGAGTTATTTACTTTTTAATTATTGTTTTGTTTTCGCGTCCAATATGCATATTTTCAGTTTTTATATGAAATATAATTTTTAACAAAAAAATAGGTAATACCAAAAGTTTATTATGAACTAAAACATTTTACATAATATGGTGAAATTTATTTTTTCACAATTTTCGTCCCGGGAAAGGATAAGATGAAAATTTCGCGCACATCACAAAATGCGCATGACATTTCCTTGACTGTCGCCAACCTAAAAAAAATGATGTTGGTTGGGTTTCCTGGGAAATACAATTTTTCAAAAATATATATTTTTCTAATCTAAATAAAAAAACACAAATAATATAACAAAGACTAAAAATTATTTTATAGAATACTTTTTACAACGCATTTGATATTATAGTTATTAATTTTTTTTTGGATCGGCTAACTAAAACCCAATTAATTCAAGGCTTGAAATTTTTGTGTTAGTTGCAACATTGTTTTTACAGTGATACCAATAGTCAATTACATTTGTCAAAATGACGTTTGCGCCATCTGTCATCTACTGACGGAGGTGAATAAAATATCGTTAATATTCAAAATATTTAATTTATTTTTAATTTGTACTAATTACTAGCCTTAAAAATTGTAGGTACACTTAAAACTCGTTGAAAATAAGTAATCTTGAAGTGTTGAAACTTTACATTTGATATTTGATTGAAAATCATACGGTTTATTTGTAATTACTTTGGCGGGTTTTATACAAACAATAGTTTAATGGCCGCAAATGTGAAGGTTTTGGATGGAGTACCATTTAGAATTTAGACGCTGTCGAAGGTATATAATTTAAAATAGTTTGTTTTATATTTGGATAACCACGAAAAATAGGAGATATATCGGTTAATAGAAATATTTTGGTATTAATAATATCAGAAGCGTAGGGTGTGATCCAGATATGTTTGAGTTGGAATAAGATGTGTTCCTGATTGAATTTAAATAATTTTATCATGTTTATAATAATTTTTAGTTGCTACAGGAGTATATCCAGGTTCAAATCCTGAAAATGTTGTCTGCAGTTAACCACTTACAAATAATTCTAAAGAAAAATAGTGTTTCTGAACGACAAACTGCAGTACCTGATAGTACAACATCGATAGAAATGTCTGAATTCTCTGTAGGCCATGAGGTACTCGTCAAACAAATAGATGATAGGTATTATTTTGGAACAATAGTTCAAGTGAATAGCATAAAAGAACAATGTTTAGTGAAATTCGGTGATAACACCTACAACTGGTCTAGTTTTAAAGACCTGACTAAATTAAGTACGCCAGAGCAGGAAGATTCACTCTGTGTCGTATGTAAAAAATCCGCTCCCAAGAATAATCGGGAGATTGCCGTTTGTGATCAGTGTGGAAGAGGGTATCATCAAAAGTGTCACATACCAGAGATACCTACTAACTGCCAAAAAGAGGGTAAGTTTTACTATAACTCACTTAATTTATATCCACATTCCTTAGTAGTTTTTTTATCTTAAATGTCACAAGTCTTGCTTTATTTTTCACTAGATTACATTAAATATATTTGGCTGGAGATTGTCTTTTAACCCTTAAGGGGAGATGTACGATTTAGAGATGTGCAGTCAAGACGACCGCTTATTTTTATTTATTTATATATATCAGTTACTATAACTCACTTAATTTATATCCACATTCCTTAGTAGTTTTTTTATCTTAAATGTCACAAGTCTTGCTTTATTTTTCACTAGATTACATTAAATATATTTGGCTGGAGATTGTCTTTTAACCCTTAAGGGGAGATGTACGATTTAGAGATGTGCAGTCAAGACGACCGCTTATTTTTATTTATTTATATATATCAGTTACTATAACTCACTTAATTTATATCCACATTCCTTAGTAGTTTTTTTATCTTAAATGTCACAAGTCTTGCTTTATTTTTCACTAGATTACATTAAATATATTTGGCTGGAGATTGTCTTTTAACCCTTAAGGGGAGATGTACGATTTAGAGATGTGCAGTCAAGACGACCGCTTATTTTTATTTATTTATATATATCAGTTACTATAACTCACTTAATTTATATCCACATTCCTTAGTAGTTTTTTTATCTTAAATGTCACAAGTCTTGCTTTATTTTTCACTAGATTACATTAAATATATTTGGCTGGAGATTGTCTTTTAACCCTTAAGGGGAGATGTACGATTTAGAGATGTGCAGTCAAGACGACCGCTTATTTTTATTTATTTATATATATCAGTTACTATAACTCACTTAATTTATATCCACATTCCTTAGTAGTTTTTTTATCTTAAATGTCACAAGTCTTGCTTTATTTTTCACTAGATTACATTAAATATATTTGGCTGGAGATTGTCTTTTAACCCTTAAGGGGAGATGTACGATTTAGAGATGTGCAGTCAAGACGACCGCTTATTTTTATTTATTTATATATATCAGTTGGCTATCGGTCATATTCACTTATGGCTGTTTATATGCTAGAGCCAACGTGGGTTCGTGCCTCGTGTCTGACAGTGAAATTTTAATTTAAAAGTTTCAGTGTTAGATACTTGGCTCGAATAGGTAAACCGCATTGAATATTAATTTAATTAATGTCTAATGGGGAGCCTAGATTTTCAATCCCCCTGTGTCACTGTGCCGATGATGGTGGTGAGGTTTTCGGGGTTTTCCTGCACCTTTAGCCAAATGGCGCCATCAATCCTCAGTAAGTCGCCCCGGAGCGCCATGGCAAATAATAATAATAGTCGTCCCTTCCCCGCACAAGCCATTGGCTTCTGGGGTTCACTCTTAAGGGGGTGACATGTAGGACAAGTATTATTATTATTATTATATATAAATGGGTGAACCCCAATTCAGTTTACAACTTATATACAATAATGATACACTTATACTACTAATATATTATTAATATTGTTATTGTTGCTAAATTTATATTTTATTTTGATAATTTTTATATTTACATGTACATGTTTCTATTTTGCGTGCATTGTTGTTAAAAATACTTTTAAAAATGTATTTAACTTGTATTTGAAATACTTTACTTTATAATGTATTTAAATACAAATTCTTCTTCTCTGTATTTAAAAAGTATTTAAATACAATTAAGACTTCCACGAAATAATCGATCATAGACATTAGAGACTTGGGTAACAGGGTAATAAAAAAATTGTGGAATAAACAATAACCGCAGGCCCGCCAAGTAGTAACTTTATGTGGACATGAAGGGATAATCAGAAGTTAAGGGGAATTTTTTTCCAGGCAAAAGACAAAAGCAAGTGAATAATCTCAAGATTTCCGAGAAATAATATATTTAAACTTTAACTACAGTATTTCAAATTTTAGACAAAAATGTATTTTAAATACACAGTAAATATAAATGAAGCTTATGTATTTATACATTGAAAGTATTTAAAATACAATTTTAAAATATATGTATTTAAATACTTAACACTGTTTGTGTGTGTAAGAAGAACAATAAACAATATGGACTAATTAATAGACTACATTTAGTTGGGCAGTGAGTTAGTAACTTGTTTCTTAAAAACATTTGGGTTATCACAGAAGAAATCAATTTTATCACAATAGTCATTTCCTAGTCTTAACATTTTTGATATAGGAGAGTGAAGATCATAATAAGTTGAATAATAAGGTGTAGCAAATAATTTTGTTTGCCTAGTGGAAATGCCTGGAACGTTAAAAGATATAATAACATACTAAAATAAAAAACATAAAAATAATGAGCAGGAATGTATTATTCAAAGGTTTATTATTTCAAAACAAGCACGACAAAAATATTTTTCATACATATAAGAAAAATAACTTGAAATCGTTGTCATAACTGCAGCTCTAGTACATTCCTGTATGAATTTTGTTTTTAATAAGTATACATATTAACACTTTGTGTTTTTGGTAAAAATTAAAAATCATCATGCTTAGATCATCTTTTCCTAAGGAAAAGTCACTAAATTCATAAATAAAGCATCTATTATAAACTATAACTTAACTGATCACTTTCCCATTTTTTTATCAATAAATCATAAAGAAAAGAAAATATCAGAGAGTAAACTAATCTACAAAAATATAAAAAAATTCGATGATAATAAATTCTTAAATTTAATTTCAACTATTGAGTGGGAAAAAAACCCTGCTGCAGCTTATGATAGGCTCTTTGAAATAGTAACCAACTTAATAAATCAGTGTACAACCACCTCAACAATAACAAAAAACTAAAACCTTGGATAACTAATGGTATAATAAACTCAATTAAAAATAGAGATAAACTTAAAAAATTAGTCAAGGGGATATTTACCCAAGCAAAATTAGTCCATTTTTATGATATTTCTTAACATTTTTCTGAACAGAAAATGAAAGATATAAACTTATTTTTTTTATAACATTTTATCTAATCCTCTAGTAATTTGCAATGAGCTTTTTGACGATTTTTATTATTTTTTTAGTAAAAACATTCTAAAATAAGATAATTTAGACGCATGTTTAACTTCTTATAAATAAATGTAATAAAACAAATTTCAAAAATTAAAGTTGTACATTACTAGAAACATGATTTGGCTTTTAATAAAAAATAATTTTTAGTAAAAATAATAAGGTCGTAAAATGGGTACACAATATAGTATGTATTGTGGTGAGAATAATGCCTCATGGTTTTTGTCTCTCATACTTTGTCTTTTACCGACGATGTGAAGTTTGTACAAGGATACTACGGTCAGTAGTGTAGAAATTTTTAAACTTTCTGTAACATTATCCGTAATAAAAACACTAATGGGAGGGGATTCGTCTATTTCAAAGAATACTTGTTGCCTGTCATGAACCTACCTCGAATCTAGAAGCGTAAATTTTGGAAATATCGCCTTAACAAACCAAACTTGGAAGTATCAAATAACTAATAAAAAATACAGAAATTATTTTATTAAAACTATAGTACCAGCTAAAACTAAATATGCCAATATTTTTGAAGACACAAAAGATATTAAATAAATCTACAGTAAGATAACAGAAGCTATAAATGAAAAAACTAATAACTCAACTGATGAAATTTGATATAAAAAAATCATATAACCCATGACACCTTCAATACTGTTAGTAGTAGTAATAGTAATTTTTATAATAAATACTATTTTGAAAAATGCATTAAAGTACGTTTGCATGATTATCTACATAAAAATAACATTCTGAGTGAAAACCAGGTTGGGGTCCAAACCAGGGCTTTAGCACCAGCGATGCAATGTTTGAACTTATTAATTGAATTAAACTTACTTTGGATAAGGGTGATAAATGCATCGCAGTGTTCTTGGACCTAGCAAAAGCATTTAATACAGTGCCTCATCAATTACTCCTTAATACTTTAGAGCAGTATGGAGTGAGAGGCACTGTAATAGATCTTTTTAAAAACTATTTGCTAAATAGAAAACAAATGGTTAAAAAACCAGAAATTGTTCAAATGAGAGTGCTCCAAGGAACGGTTCTTGGTCCAATTTTATTTATTATTTATATCAATAGCATGTTAAATCTCAAAAATCCCAAATAAATGCATTGTCGTCAGATTCGTCATATCATTCCATTAGTGTTTCTTCATAATTTGGAGCGCTATAACAGATTCTCTTGGATGAACCTGGCTCATTACTCATTTTGTTTTACTTTTACTGCTTGTTACAAAATAGAAACGTTAACGGAGCTAAGGGCAAAGTCGTATGGTGCACGACGGCGCCGAAAAGCCTCAAAACTGAAAAGTAAAAAAAAGAATAAAGCAACAAACAATATTGTCAAAACAAAATGTATAATGATTATTTTATTTTTACTCTTTGAGACGAGGGAACCGAATTTCTCGAAAATAATATATTTTCCAAAGAAACTTTAAATTTTATAACAATTAACAACTTAGTGGATTCTTTTCCTAATACGAGCATAATACTTCGTATTTTATTATTATTATTATTTAGGTTGCTACCACAGCACGATCTTTTTCAAAATTCAAAATAATTAAAAATTATTTAAGAACGACCATGGGGCAAAACCGACCAAGTAATCTTGCTTTCATTTCAATAGAATCGGACCAGCTAAAAGAATTAGACACCGAAGATTTAATTAAACAATTTGCAAAAATTAAAGCACGAAAAGCTCAATTCACTTGGCTAAAATATTAATAAAATAACAATACTTAATACCTGGATATTATATTAACCTTTAAGAGGTGACATGTTGCATTATTAAAATAATATATTGTTTTGTTTTTATTTGTCGATCAGTTTCGTCCTGTGATATATAAACGAGTATTTTTAATGTTTTAAATATTTTTTTATTTCTTGAGTTGTAATACTGTTAGAATATATTTCTGTTCTCCATAAGTTTATAATTATGTTATATAACTCATGGATAATAATACCTAACTTAACCCGTATTTGTACTCACATATGAACGTAATACAAATTTGGGGCATTATTTTAAATTTGCACAAGGGCGAAAAAAGTGCTAGGCATGTAATTTATTGTTTATAGGTCTGATGATGGCCCTATGAGGCCGAAACATGTCGCCGTTTATTTAAAATTTTCAAGAATATTTTGTAGTACGATTTTTGCGTATTTTTCAGATGAATAACATTAAATATTGGCGCGTTGTGGATATATATAAATACGTAAGCGGTCATAATGACCGCAAATCTCCAATTAACGGTTAATTGAAATTATTTCACTAAAAGAATGTGTTTTTTTATTGGAATATTTTATTACAAATATATTTTAGGTTCATCATGGGCATGCAGAAGATGTATTGACAGTGATCCCTTTAGACTGAAAAAAAGTGATAAACAAAGACGAGATTCACTTAAAAGTGTATCTTCATCTAGCACTCAAGATAGTCAAATAGCGCCTACATCTACTAAAGTATTACCTTATGATGTAAGTACAATTATTTTGTTATATTTAATAAATCCAAATATCAAATGTGGTTAAAATTTTCAAGAAATAAAGCACAAAGTTAGGTATAGGTATTGTATTTTATTATGAACAATGCAACACTGCACTTATTGACATCTAAACTTATCTAAATACGTGCAGTGTTGCAGCGTTATAAAAAAAATAATACCTATACCACAAGTTATATTATTTTGAAGGAAAGCGACTAGTTTCAGTTACAAACCATCATTTGTGTAATCAAAGTGCCTGATTGTTTTTAATATTGGTTGTATCTCTTGTGTACTGTTAACAATAAACTTTCACCATCTTTGTAAGGGCTGAAGTCCCCAATATTTTTTTAAAATAGCCTGTTAATCATTTTCTACAATTTTATTGAAACATTTTAATTTGAATTTGTCTGTACACAGTGGCAGCAGCTTTCTGTTTTTAAATTCTTTCTTACATTTTGAAGTATACACATAAGAATCCTCAGAATTTTTTGCTAATTTAACAATTTTTTTTTCGTATTTCGAGTCTAAATAACCGTTTTTTACCTTTTTGCTTAATTGTGCATGGATTCTTAACTGATCTCTCAAGTGGAAGATAAATTTTTTCATTGTTATCGTCAGCTCCGTTATTTGCCACACTGTGCGACATATTGTCAGCGAACAGTAACTGTATAGGTAAAAGTAGATATTGATTAAATACTTATCAAAGTCCGGAAAGGAACCATTGGAAGTACCGTCAGCAACAATAATATCCGATTCGGGAAACCACAATAAGTAGATTTTAAAATTAACCAAAACTGGCTGAACATATCAGAAAAGGGTATAAGCCTTTTCGGTGGCCAACCACGTAAAAAAAAATTTCAAAATTAACAGCAATAATTCATGCATTGAAGTTTTTATGCACCATAAAATGTAGGCTGACCTTAACTAAAATCACATATACAAAATGGTGGTTGAATTTGATAGTACAAAGAATGGTCCCCGTTAAAGTTGATGATTTTTTATTATATTATGTTTTTAGGTATTATAAATAAATTCTGAAGGTTTTAGGGAGATTGTATATTTATGACCGGAGATATGGTTCCAAAAAATATACACCACATAATAAAAATCTATAATATGCCACGATAATAATCTACATCATCTATATAACGCTAATAAGTCTTTAGATAATAATATATTAATGGTAATTGATTGTATAGGATGTCCTAAAATTATTCAAATATTAAATAACGCTTTTAAAAGTTCTTATATTTATACTGAATATATCGGATTATTATTTATGAAACAAAAAATGATGGGGACATTTAAATCCCGAGTTTGACTAAGAATTTCCTAGATTTGGCGTCAGGTATTTAAAAGAACTTACTGTTGGAACGTACCAGAAAAAACTGAGTAAATTCGAGTAAAAAACAACGGCAATGGACATACCTTGAATATGTGTCCAAGCAAGTTTCTGCGACTTCCGGTTTCAAAACTAGAGAATTATAAGATGCATGATTTTTTAGAAGTCTCATTTGCCTGCTTACCAGCGGGTGCTGCTCACATATTTATTAAGATTTCTAGTTTAATATTATTTTTGGGACTCCTTCTATAATATAATAATCACTAGCATATTGTATAAAATTTTGATGACAATGTATTATAATACTTGGCATAACTTACATACCAAAAATGAAAAAGAAACCTGAGGTGTATATTTTTTGGGAGACCATATCTCCAGTCGTAGACATACAATCTTATTAAAACCTTCAGAATTAATTTTTAATACCTAAAAACATAGTATATCAAAAAATCATCAACTTTAACTAGGACAACTTTTTTCATGTTACCGGTACATTGTCCTTTATGAAATTTAGTGTAAAATGGGGGAGTGGTGGGCTGAAAGGCGACGATAAATAAATTACATTGAAAACTGAGATGATACAGAACCTTAGGATTTAAACTTAAATAATTATAAACAAGATTGTAGTATATTTGTGTTTAAAAGAAATTAGTTTATCAGCAAATCAGTTTTTTGTCCATATTTGAGTCTTATAATTTGCACAATGTTATAATCCTTACTTAAATTTAAACCATTGTAGAAATTGAAATTTCCACTAAAAAGAATCAAACTTCTTCTATCCTTTGATATGAATTTCAAAAATTAATAGTCAACAGAACCACGTCAAAAACTTATATTTATACTATACTACTTTTATTTAAATTAAGTTAAATTGACTTTATTATTTTTTCTTTTCACCTTGTTAATTAAATATTCCTGATTTTTTTACAGTTAAATTCATTGAACTGGGATACATATCATAGAGTAAATATTGAACAAATTTATTGTTACTGCGGTAGCAATGGAGAATGGTACAAACAAATGTTACAATGCGGTAGATGTAGACAATGGTTCCATGAAAAATGTCTAGACTGTCTTCAATATCCGCTCTATTGTGGCGATAGGCAAGTACATTTATATAAATTAACCAAAATCCTATATAATTATTATTTTTTTAGATTCTATGTATTTGTATGTTCAATATGTAATTGCGGGCAAGACTTCTTAAGAAGGCTAGAAATGAAATGGGTGGACCTAGTACACTTAATGTTATTCAATTTAACATTAAATAATTCCAAAAAGTATTATGATCTAGATACAGTTGTAATTCCATATATTAATGATAATTGGCATGCTCTACAGCTACCACCAAAGGTAAATTCAATCAAAAACAGTTAAACTTATTTATTCATTTTTGTTTATTTTTAAGATTGCGAATGTAAGTAAATCTGAAAGAAGAGAGAACATAATGTCTGTATTAACAAACAACCGTAACCGATTTAAATGCGGTCGTGAGATCAAGAAACGAACGACGATATGGGGATTACGAGTTCGTTTACCACCCCCGGCTCCTTGCGTTACCCTACCTGTTTCCGCTGTAGTTTCTGAAGATAATTTAAGTGACTTATGGCAAGGAAATAGGAGACTGCAATTTTTACCCATAGCAAAGCATTTAATAGCCAAAAGAATAGTAGTAACCGATGCTCATATGAAAAATGTCATGATGGGCGTTTCGTATCAACAAAATTCCGTTAATTCTGAATCAGATTCATCATGTAATAGCCCTGAAACTGTCCAAGATGAGCCTATCATAAAACCTAGTATAAAATTACTTCCAAAAAATAAATATTTAGGCGCTGGATGTGCTAAAAAGACGGCACCTTTTAAAAAAATGAGCCTGCAAAGGCGAAAAAAGCTTCTAGCGATGTCTACTAGAGAACGCGAAAGAATTTTAAAGCGACCAAAACGAAAATTAAACTCCGATTTAAAGAAAACTGAGGGATTACCGCCTACACCACCAACATCTGTAAGCGCTCCTCCTACCCCACCCGCTTCTAATACCACATCAGTAGTTTCAGATCTAAGTAATGATTTCTCTGAAGGATCTAACACACAAAAATCTGCAAAGAAAAATAACATGGAATTAAATTCCGAATTAAACACACCCTGTGATACTTCAGGCGATGAGACGAGTTCGAAAAGTACTTTAGACACCATTATTCCACCTCCTAAAGATTTCGAAGGAAAAAACAATCCATTTTTAACATTACTAAGAGGAAATACTGATGAAGTTAAAAAGTAAAAATATTGCAATAATTCTTTACTATATTATTAATAAATTATTGTTTACAGAAAAAAAGAAATTACTCTTCCCCTTCCGTTGACAGCTGTGATACCAGGGAAGCCGGTAATGCGTCCAATGAAACGTCAGTTAAGTGAAAAGGATATAATAATAGGACCTAATGGACAAGTTAAGCGAAAACGGTTCAGAAGAGGCAAAAATCTAATCATCAGCGGTCAAACTGCTAGCAAAACCGCCGCTGTCGTACCAGCTAAACCCGACAATAAGGAATGGACACCTAACAATTCATCTAATAATTTAGGTACGATTAAAATATTTTTCATAGTCATTTAATCCATAATGTATTGGATAGAGAAAATTTTATCTAGGCATACATTTGGATGGAAGTTTTTGTTTTAATTTGGGTGCAGCTTCTACTATGGCATGATTCTTTTTGGATTGTGAGGAAGTATTGGCTTTATATTTGTAATAATTTACTAATACAAAAAAATCTCAATTTTGGGGTAGGTTTTATAAAAAATAACAAACATTACAAAAGAAACCCACGCATAAAAATAAATTTTAAACCTTGTTTATCTCCTCTTCTTTATACTCCTCTAACAAATCCAACTTCAATTCTTGTTTTAGCCTATCTTCCTTCTTCAAAATTCTTCTTAAATTGCTTCTTTTGACATTACTACTATTAATAGCCTTGTTTACCTTTTCCAAAAAAAAATCTTTTTTAAAACTTTCAATTTTTGCGGTCGCTGCTCTAAAAGTTTTAAGTAAATTCAATTATTCGATTTTGGGATCTGTTGTACCTTCCCTATACAAAATCGCAAGTGGCGTTTTTTATTCATTCAGCATGCAAAATTATATTGTGAAATTATTTGCACTTTCGATAACCACCTAGTTTGCATGGTAAGTGATTGATTTAATTCTGTTAATGCGCCAAAAAAAATTTGCTACCAATGCTATATTTGATATAATCGGACCACCTGTTACATACAAAACTTAGTTTAATACTGCAAAATTCCACAGTTATTACAAATTTTTTTCGTAAAGACTTTGCTACTGTCGTCTGTATAAAGAATAGTCTTTCAACCTCATGAGTAAAACAGAGAAGTAAAAGATGAGACGGATATATATCGGTACGTGGCGGCACAGCAGATTTATGACAATATTTGCAACTTCTCAGGTAGATTATTTTTTTCTTTCTAGTAAACACTAGATGGCTCTGTAGCAAGTAATTCGTAAAACAGCAAAATACCGCAAGATGTCTTACTCTGAAAAGGTGTATTGGTTGAGGTATTTGTGATGTCTCTTCTCTTGGTATTCCTATAAAATGCCTTACACATGTTAATAACGTTCTTTTTCTTTATCTACTGTATATTTCTTTTTTTCTTTCCCCCTTTTTACCTCTCGCCATTCAGATAAGAGAGGTATAGGAATCATGCTAAAAATTGGGTAGTGAGTTTTCAATTGATAAACACGTTTTGGGGTCCCTAGAATACGATTTTGATATTTTCCCGATGATGTCTGTGTGTGTGTTAGGATGGATGTTGTAGTAACGATAACTCAAAATATACTGAATTAAAAAATTTGAAATTTTGCGTACAGGATTCTGATACCCTAGATTAGATCTGATTAGATTTTGGTGCCAATCGGACAACCGGAAGTGACAGTTACTATGAGTGATGACGCCATTACTAAACAAAATAACAATAAGGTTTTACACATATATTTTGTATACACTATAGTTTATTTTCGTATCATTAAAATTTTCAAAAATTTTGCCGTTGTTGCCAGATTTAAAAAAAAATTTTCATACTTTTTTGTGCCAACGTGTAAATTTTTTATTCAAAAATGGCGAGAGGTCATGTGCTGGCCACATCAGATTTTTCTATAGGGTTTTTTTTGGTCTTTTCTGCTGATTCTCACGTCAGAGATGGTTGTTTTTCTTCTGGACGGTGTGAAGTTTGCCGGGTCCAAGAAGTCTTTTTTCTGGACAACTGAGGACGGGACAGTTTACATCTATAACAACAAGACCCTTAATTTGACTCTCCATTTGATAAATTTAAAACGGTATAATTTAAACCCATATATATATATTCTACATTTTGAATCATTTACAGGGTGTTTTATCTAAAAAAATGAAAGTTAATTATAATTCAAATTTCTAAAATTTAATTTTATGCTAAAAACACCCTGTACATATTGAAATAATTATGAAATATGGACGAAAGAAACTAATTTTAACAAAACTTTCTTTTCAAATTCGTAAAATACATTATTTTTGACATTTGACTGTTTTGGTTGTATTTTTCGAAAAACAGCAAATTGTAATCGATAATTTGAATTTTCCTTCAATAAATTTAAAACATACAGGGTGTTTCATTAAAAAAAAAACATAGTTTTTATAATAACATATTCGAAAATTTGATTTTACATTATAAACACCCTGTACATATTTAAATAATTATGAAATATGGACGAAGTAAATTCATAACTAAACTAACTTTAATTAAATTTTTTTTCTCAAATTCGTTTAAATACGTTAACTTAAAAAATAAATTATTGTCATAAAGGCCACTGAAATAATAATCCAAAAATGTTAAATATACAGGATGTCTCATTTAAAAAATCACAATTTTTTTATCCACTCGAATGTGGATCACTCTGTATAAATGAAACTATTTTTTAAACTAAATAAATCTATTTACTTACATTTAGATCTTTATTAGTTTTGACGCTACATTCCGCGAGAAGATAATTGGCCCACCCTCTATATTTTTTTGGTCATTTTAAAATTTTTTTACATTGATCCTAATGGCTGAACGTGTCATTGTAACATCTTCCCAGCTATTAAAAAACCTTTAAAAAGTTGTACTTAAACCAAAATTTTTGGTTTTCACAAAAATTTAAAATCGTTAACAATTATTTTCTATTTATAAAAATAGAAATAAAACAAAGTCGGTTATATTGACAAAAAAATGTTTAGGCAACAGGTACCTTAAAGAAGCCAAGTTTTATTTTATTGAAGAAAAAAAGAAAAATCTCTGATTTATCGTTAAATAAACAAATATAACGTTTCGTTTGAGTTTAATTTCCTTAATCCCAAAAAAAAAGGAAGGATTTTGAAATATATCATAATTTTTTTTGTCAATTGTTTCTAATCACATCAAAAAATCAACTGACTGGCGTCCAAAATTTTTTTTATTTAATTCATATATTTCAAATTAAATTTGTGAAACAGTACTTTAAGTTGTTAAAAATAATTAATGTGATTAAGCTCAAATTATATTATGGGTTCATTCCACATAACTATTCTTTATTCAGACAACGCTACTGCTTATAATTTATTTTAAACATTTGTTTTTTAAAGGTAACTGCATAGATTATACCCTGAACAGGCGTCGTTTACGGCAACGACCTGAGAAACCCCAAGAAAAGGACAAAATTTCCAATCCTCCCACTCCAAAGCCTAGTCCTGCAAAACAGGAACCCGACATCAATATTGACGACCTTAAAAGCTCCGTTAATATATATTTCGGTGCTGCGAATCGTATCGCAGCAGGAGAACGTTTCGCCGTCAAAGCCAAACGAGTGGGACCAAGTGGGAAAATGGATTATCTTCTTGAATGGGAAGGACCCAGTAACGGAATGACCTGATCGGTTAGGTCTATCTGTTATCAGACTGATACATGGATGAGTCTGATATTTTTAACTGTTAAGATGGGAGTGAATGTACTGCTCAAAAATATGGATCCGTATCACAGGGTTTGACCCGCTAGTTACCTAAATATTTTGTACTGTTCCTTAAAATACGTTTTTGTGAAGTTTTGCATTTAGCAAAAACTTCTAAGAAATATAAACAAAAAAAAAAGTGGCTTCTAAACAAACCTAATTTTTCTACAATATTTTTTGTACGTTTTCAATAATTAATACTGCCAAAAAAACGATTATCTTGAGTCACTGCCATTTTATTGTTAATTTTTTTTATAGAAAGTCTGTCATAATAAATAATTGGCTCATCTCGGTATTTGTATTGACGGGCTTTTAGTTGTTAATAAAATGTCTCAGCTCTATGTCGAGTTTGAGTATGAATGTACTGAATGTAATTAATTTATTTAAATAAATTCATAACGTTTAATTAAAAAAATTGTTAAATCATTTTTTGATGTATATAATGCAGGGTGATACTCTATAAATTAATTGTTAATAAATTCCTTAAGAGTTAATTTATTTCTATTCACCCTATAGAAAGTAATTATTTTCAATATAAGAGTTTGCCTTTCATAAGATGCTCTTTATTTATTTAAACAAACTATATTAGTTGTTTTCAAATTAAACGCTTCTGTGCCTATTTTAATAGTTAAAGGGGTATTACATAATTATTATTTACTGTTAGTCTGTGATTACAAAAAAAAAAATGAACTGTAGTAAATATTTATTCAGCTTTTAATTTAAATTATAAAATCAATGTATTTTGAACAAGATGAAAATATTACAGGGTGTTTAAGAATATTTATTAAATTGTACTTCATTCTGTTTAATAATATAAATTAATCTTTTTATCGGTCACTTGTGTATAAAATTAATAGATGTTAATATTATGTCGAAAAAGTACTTATCTAGTCTATTTCAGTCTTCAAATAATTACTATTCCACCCTGTATAAGATTTTAAATTAGGGTTGCCCAGCATGTATTATTCAAAATTTTATTTAATCATTGTACAAATTAAGTAAATATTTTATTATATTTAACTTAAATGAGACTGAACTCTGGATTATTAAAATTATATTATTGTACTAGTTTATAATTTAGTTTGAAAAACCCCTTGTAAATTTTTTTGTAAATAATTTTATTTAAACTAGAGTGAAAAATGTAAAATATGAAAAACATGTATTTCTGAAATGCATACAAATTTAAATTTCAATAATAAATTGTATTTTTATTAAACATGATTTAATTAAAAACAACAACTAATTTTTATTTAATAAAAACGTTCCTTAATATTTCAAAGGACATTCCATACTTCTTCAAAAGCCGAACAAAGTTTTGTACAAGTTAATGCTGCTGATAACGGATAATTACTAATAGAAACGGAGTCTTCTATATAATCTACATTAACACTACCTCTGGCTAAAGCGCCAATCACAAAAGCAATCGGTTCTTCATTAGGAACTAAATCTCGACAAGTCTTAACTTGTTTTGCAGCAAATGAAGTTCCAACTTTCTTTATACCAACTGGTAAATGATCAGTTATAGGATTCTTAATAACTTTTAGTAACTTAGGACCATCTTCAGCCCGAACAGAAAATTTGTGTAATAGCTGAACTAAAAAAATTAAAATTAATAAAATAGAATATTACTTTGTATTAAATTTTACCAATTAAGCCTGCAAATCGTTTAAAAGTTCTTGGAATTCTAGTTTGCGGATTAATTTCAATCAGTATATTATTTGCTGTATGTACATAAACTTGTAGAAGCCCTGCTCTATTTAGAGGACTATCAAATAACATCAAAAGACACTGATGAGTAATGTCTGGTCTACAAGATCCTACGTCGCGATTGTTACTTTTTAAAATGTGTCCGTGATCATCACAATTAAGTAGTTCAAACTTATTTCCTACCTAAAATAAAATATTTTGTACGTATTTACCCAAAATTAATATGCTGTTTTACCTTTACACTCTCGAGCTGAGCTCCTTCTAAAATAATAATTAGGCGTTTTTCTTGATTTTTTAGATGTGCTACAACTAAGTGCTTAGGTACTGGATCAAACTCGAACTGATCATCTTTTACTTTTCGTTTTTTATTCATAGTTTTGATATTTTTACACAGGTTATAAAATAAACAACAATATAACTTAAAACATAACCTTATTATAAATGTCAACAAACACGTGTTTGTTAGATAAACATCACATTATTCACCGTGTCTGAAGTTCCATCAATCGGGAGCGTACGGCCTCTGGTGGTCACTATAATTACTATGGCTAAGGGCTATTGTTGTGGATCTCCGTATTCATCATGGGTGAAAAGAAACTTCGATCCATGTTTTAATAGCGTTCATAAAGGAGAAAAATCAGAGGCTTTGATGAAACCAAGCTTTGAAAACAATACGATAAATATGTAAATAGACGAGTTATGTGAGTTTAGAAGCTGTATATTGGATAAAAGATTAAAATCATATGAGGATGTGTTTTTTGCATTTTATCGAAAATTATTTGCAACAGAGAATAAATTAAGTAAGATTAGGAATTCTATTTTATTCAGAACTTTTTTCCCCTCTAAAATAGGATGTCTTGTATTTCCGACATTATCACTTTTCACTACACATTTTGAATTTATAGTACTTTCTAAACATATCGCATAATTCAAAAAATTCTGTAAACAAATTTAATAGCCCTTGGCCTAGTTTTCAAATTCTATTAATTGGGGCTGCGATCTTAATCCGAAAAGTCAATTGATCACCTATTGCCCTTCGATTAGAATTGTGACGTATAACATATTAAGACGCAATTTAAAATAATATTGGGAAGTGTGTAATATACTTTCAATATTTTTCTTTTTCCAATATATTATCTGTAATAAGTAATTTTTTATTTTAGTTCAAAATTCGCCTGTACTCTGTGACGTCACTACTTGGAAAACAAAGTTGTAGCGTCTATTTTGTATCGTGCGATTAGGTTTTAATTTTTGACCATTTTTTTTAATATAAAATACACACCCATAAGTATTGTATAATTTTACTTATGACGTCACATTTCTTGGGCAATTGATAACCGTATAACGTGTCTATAGACACAATGTATTTAGGCGTTTTTTAAACCGCGTGGCGAAATAACCGCTGATTTAGCAGCATTTGAAAATTAAATTTATAGATTGTTATAATAATCTATAGCTGCAATGAACATTTATTTAATTCTAACTATCCGCTAGAAAATAAAACCAGTTGTGCGTTATAAAACAGCTGCGATTAAATAGGGGTTGGTGATATTTTACATTTACCAAAAATAATACCTTTGATAAAAGCGGTTTAATAACCACTGGGTCATACACGCGCTGTTTCAAAATATCAATAAAACTAAAGGCGATTACACACTGAAACGATACGTATCGTCCCATCGCATGTTGTATATTGTACGCCGATATCTACAATAATGTAATAACTCGAAACAGACCCTACTGGACGTATTAGTCTTACCAAATACAGCACGAGAAAAAATTACGTAAAAGCTATATTATATGAGGTGTATTACCTATTCTATAAAATGTATTTCTGTCTCATGTTTTAAATGAAATTGTTATTATTGACTGATAGCAAAATATATTGTTCTCCAGTACCATCGTTTATATTTGCGTTATCACCTTATCGTACTGAATCGGCGGTGTACCGCAACAGTGTGTTACCTGCTTTCATATTGAATGAGTGTGATGCCAACTTAACGCAGCTTTGGCTGACCAATAGCAATAGCGTATTTGTGATTTTGAATTCCGCTGTCAATAAATTTAAACCAGTAAAGTCGTAGTAAGTCTTGCAACTTTTAAATTTTGTCTTTTCGTCTCCAAGAATACGTAAATAATAATTTTTGTCTAAAAAAGCATCACAAAAAAATAATGTATTTTGAATTATTTTCTAATTAATAAGTCGAACAGTGCGTGTTGCTATTGCGTTAGATAATTAATAAGGAAAAAAAATGAGTATTCCCCAAGGAATGATGTTCCCGACTGGGTCCCTTTATGTTGGAGATCTGCACCCGGATGTAACAGAAGCGATGTTGTACGAGAAATTTACATCTGCAGGACAAGTTCTTTCCCTTCGAGTTTGTCGCGACACCAGAACGAAACAGTCTCTGGGCTATGGATATGTCAACTTCAGCCAGACCCAGGATGCCGAAAGAGCTTTGGACACGATGAATTTTGATATCCTGAAAGGTAAGCCGATTCGCATAATGTGGTGCCAACGTGATCCTGCTCTAAGAAAATCTGGAGTTGGAAATGTGTTTATTAAAAATCTGGACAAAAACATCGACAATAAAGCGATGTACGACACTTTTTCGGCATTTGGAAATATCCTCAGCTGTAAAGTAGCAATGGATGAAAACGGTTATTCCAGAGGATATGGATTCGTTCACTTTGAAAATGAAGATTCCGCTAACAAATCCATAGAAAAGGTAAATGGTATGCTTTTAAATAATAAAAAAGTGTTTGTTGGTAAATTCATACCAAGAGTTGAACGCGAAAAGGAGCTAGGAGAAAGAGCCAAGCAGTTTACAAATGTTTACGTGAAAAATTTTGGACACTTCATGTCTGACGAGACATTCTACGAGATATTCAGCAAATTTGGAGAGATAACCAGTTGGGTAGTAATGAGAACTGTAGATGGAATGTCCAAGGGATTCGGTTTTGTTGCTTACGCGGATCCTAAATTCGCTGAAAATGCCGTGGAGGAGTGGAACGGTAAAGAGTTAGACGGCAACGTATTATACGTTGGAAGAGCTCAGAAGAAAACTGAACGTATTAATGAATTGAGAAGAAAATATGAGCAGATGCGCATCGAACGTTACAGCAGATTCCAAGGGGTTAATTTGTACATTAAGAATTTGGACGATACCTTCGACGACGAACGGTTGCGCAAAGAGTTTGCCAATTACGGAGTTATAACTTCGGCTAAAGTAATGACTGAGAATGGTAGAAGCAAAGGTTTTGGTTTTGTATGTTTCACTTCACCAGACGAAGCAACCAAAGCCGTTTCCGAAATGAATGGAAGAATGGTGGGCAGCAAACCGCTGTATGTAGGTCTCGCTCAGAGAAAGGAGGATCGTAGAGCATTCTTAAATAGTCAATATATTCAACGTGCTCAAGCTATGAGACACCAAAATAGCATCACCTTTCCTACGACTACGCCTCCATTTTTGATACCAGCTGTCGCTCAAGGTCCGCGATTTTTCAATCACTTAAATCCATTAAATCACATCAGACCTGCACCTCGATGGCCCGCAACTCCCAACACAATGCGACCCAACGGAACGTACAACTTGTCACTGCTAAATTCCCCTTACAGAGCTACTTCCAGGTCATCCATGAATATGCGTAACCCAATCCATGCAAGACCCATAACTGGACAACAAGCGCAACCCTCGAGGCCTAACAGCAAATTCACTAACTCCACCAATAATTCAGTTAGGCCCCTTAACGTTGGAATCGGCAACGGAGGCGACATCAACGTGAATCCGAACGTGCTGACTGGCGCTGCACCACAAGAACAGAAACAAATCATCGGCGAGAAACTGTTTAGAGTCGTAGAGAAAATGTACCCAGACATTGCTGGCAAAATCACTGGAATGCTTCTGGAAATCGACAATTCCGAACTCATTCACATGATCGAAAACAAAGATTCGCTAAGGGCTAAAGTTGAAGAGGCCATTGCCGTACTTCAGGCTCACCAGGCGAACAACAAGAAGGGGATTGTAGTACAAGATTAATTATTTGTTTTCGTTTTTATATCTATTTATTTATTGTTGTATCATTAAAAGCGTTGAGGTTTGGACTTTCAAAATGTTAAAAAAATATTTATTATATTATAAGAATTTTTAGGAAATACAATGTTATGTTCAAGGTAACATTGAAGAATTTTAAAAAAAAACAGAGATTCTTTATTAGGAATTTATATATTTTTTTTTCAAAGTATTGATAAAGTTTATTGTACCTATTTGTTTGAAAAATAAATGGTTTTTGGTAATTATTTTTTTCTTATTATAAAAAATATTTTTCTTTAATGAGATTTGATTTTTGAGAAGATAAAAATCCTCCGAAAAATTTCAAAATTCGACAAAACTCAATCACAACTAGAACAAAAATACATTATCTAACCACTGAAATTACGCATTACGAGAAGAAAATAAAAAGTATTTAAAAAAATAATTTCGATAGGTATAAATATAATAATCTTTATTTGGCAACGTTGTAATATATGTAATTATTCCATTGGTTACTTTTTTGAGTGATTAATGAACGATATTATTTTAATATCAATTTACTTCTAAATGCTTAATTAAATGGAAGAATGGAGGTTTTATTAGAAAACTAAAAATTTTTATTGACTGTTTCTACGTAAATAAAATTAAAAGTTCCGTTTTATTCAGGTTCAGCTTAGAGTTATTTCCATAGATGAAGGTTTCTACCTCCATGGGTAATTCAGAGTAGATCTGGCAACATACAATTTAATTTTCAAAATGCCATAGAAATTTTAGAACACACAGTAGATGGGGTTCCCTAATAGCACAAAAGGTCCAATTGACGTTTTTTAATGGTTCATTTAACGTCAGAACGTCCGAGGACCAAAATAAAACGTTTCTACAAAAACGTTTTTAAAATGGACATAAAGAAACGTCCAAAATATGTCGAAAAAACGTCTGAACTCATAAATTAAAAACAAAACGTTTTGTACGTTACAGTACGATAAAAAACGATTACTAAACCTTTTTTGAACGTCCATATCAGAATGATTTTTATAAATCTACAAGAAGTATGTTTTAAAAAAAAGTCAAAAACAATGAATAAAACAACATATTTGAGTATGGATAATATTTTAAAGTCAAAAAGTTACGTTCGTTAAACGTTTTTGTAAGTGGTTTTTATGCCCACGGTAAAAAACGTTCAAAAGGCGTTTTTGGGTTCACAAAAGTATATTTTGAGAAAGAAAGTTTAAACGTTTTATTTACATCGTTTACAATAAAAACGTTCAAAAAGAATGTTTTCAAATAAAGTCAAAAATTTAAATTCTTTAAACGTTTTTCTAAGTTGTTTTGATAGCCACGCTAAAGAATGTTCAATAGAAGTTTTTGGGTCCACAAAAGTATATTTTGAGAAAAAAAGTTTAAATGTTTTATTTGAGTAGTTTGTAAATACACCATCAGTAAAAACGTTCAAAAAGTATATGTTATCAAAAAAAGTCAAAAAGTTACATTCTTTAAACGTTTTTCTAAGTTGTTTTTATAGCCACGCTAAAGAACGTTCAAAAGGCGTTTTTGGATCCACAAAAGTATATTTTGAGAAAAAAAAGTTTAACGTTTTATTTGAATCGATTTTAAAACCACCGTTAAAAACTTTATAAAAACGTTTTATTTAGGTCCCCAAAAGTATGTTTTCAGAAAAAGTCAGAAAGTTACGTTTTTGTAAGTAGTTTTTATAACCACTGTAAAAAAGTTTAAAAGACGTTATGTTTTTGTTTCCGAAATATAATGGACGTTCTAAAATATATCTAAAAAACGCCTTTGTCATACCATTTATTTAGTCCGTTTTGAAACGTTTTACGTTTTTAAAACGTATTTTTTCGACGACTATATGACGTTAGAAGTTATGACATTTGCACTAGAGAAAAACGTCTTATAAACGTTCTCGGGTATTTTAACGAACGTTTTTTAAACGTCTCTGTGCTATTAGGGTTAGTTCACTGGAATAGAAATAAATAGCGCGAATTCGAACCGTATTTTTTATTTAACGGACTTTTTTTATCATATTTGTGAAAAAATATGTGATTTTTCACTGAACATATATTTTTGCCTTTCTTTTAGACGGACTTTGTATAAAATTAAATTAATTCGTTATTTAATTAATATAACAATAAACATTTATTTTTCGTATTATCTGCAATATGAAAAATTTTCTTACTCTTTTTGACGTTATTTATTAAAAAAATTGCGTTATACTTGGAAATGGTCAATTTTTTATTTTTCTTCACAATAAGCATTTTTTTAAACGGGTGTAATACATTTTTGTCATGATAATGTAAATCTTAAAAGTGCTCAAAAAAAATACGGTGACATAAAAATTGTTCAAAATTTTTGCTCATATAGAAATGAATCATTTAAAAATTCCGACCAAAAAAAAACATATTTTCTTTATCAAGAAAACTTGTACACTTAATTTAATTATTAATCCATCGTTAATTAACTTAATCTGAGTTTAAAATTTTTAATAAATATAATTATGTAAGGAATAATTTTAAAAGGTTTTAAATTTGTAGGAAATTCTCCTATTTTCGGTCATACTTAGATGATTTCAGAAATTTTGTTTTTGTGGGTGACAGTGTTAAACAATGCGGATCTACATAATTTTTAAATAATGAGTTTTTATTACATTCTTATGGTATTTACGAATAAAAATAACATTTTTCCAACCAATTTTTAAAAATTTCTTCGATCGTATCAACCGTACCAACTCGATTTCAACCAATCATATTTATTATAAATAATCCCTACTGCTCTTTTTCTTTAGTTGATACTCAAATCGGTCTATAATGGTAATTTAGTTCTTGGTAAATTACTTTTAGTGAAACATCAGTAGTTTTTTTACAATGTTGGAAATGAAGGTAAGTTTTTTATTTATTAATTAAAAAAAAAATCAAAATAAAATTTAAAGGGTATGGAAATGGAAGAGTTCCAAAACAAAAAAATGTCCAACGGTGTCTGTAGAGTGGATGAATTTTATGAAAACTCCGGCAATGTTAAAGAAGTTGTTAAGAAATTGGTTGGAAACAGAGCGATGCAAATAAACTCAATTCCAAAATACAGAAAGGAAAGAAAAAATGCAGAACGAACACCGAGTCTAAAACGCTACAAAAGTGAAGCCGAGTTGTATGATCGCCACGATTTTGTTACCCCGCCAAAAATCCTGCCCAAAAGAAAAGACAACACTCTGATTCCAAAGATTTACCAGACCATTCCAAGAACTAACATAAAGTAACTTTATTATTTTGTTTAAAATTAAAATATTTATTATCATTATTTTTTTCAGACTCTTGACCATCGAAGAAATCGATGGTAACGAGAAGAGCGGCGACTTTTCCGAATTTGCCAGACATAGCAGAATAGTTCGTGAAGCGTTGGTAGCGCAATTCCAACACGAACAAAATGGTCAAGAAGTTTTCGTCAATTGGGCTCCCAAAAATATGAGAAACAACGCTAACAACGGTTCAATCATCACTCAGTATACAAGAGACACCATGCCTAAAGGAAACAAGAAAATCGATCAATATGATGCAGTTATGTAAGTATATTTTTTATATTTTAAGCGACAAATATTTTCTACTTTTCGTAAGGTGAAAATCTTTTTATGTGGTAAAAAAAAGGAAAAATAACCAGGGTGAATAAGGGTGATAATATTAGACAAAGGAATAAACCCTAAAAGATAAATGCATACAAACATAAAAACACAATATTAAAAAGACGTGGAAGAAATTAACAAGAATTAATCATTTGGATAAAAGTTGAAACAGCTTCAAAGAAGATATGTGGAAGAAAAAGATTAATAAAAAAAGAACAGTATGATGGAATGGCGAGGTAAGATGTGAAGGTAAAGCGAAAAGAAAGCGTTAGAAAAGATTTCTAACAGGAAAAAATTGATTAAACTATAAAGAAGTATCAGAAACAGAAAATCAGAGAAGTGAAGCAAAAGCCTGAGAAAAAAATTACAGAAAGAACCAAAAAATTTTCTATAAAGGACAAAAAAAGCTTTCTCCAAGAGAAAAATGATAAAAGTATCAGAAAAAAGGTGAAACAGACAATCAGAGAAGTGAAACAAAAATCTGGGAAAAACTTTGGAAAATTATTGGAAAAAAATTACAGAGAGAACCAAAAAATTATCTATAAATGAAAAAGAAAGCTTTAGAAAAGATTTCTTCAAGAGAAAAATGATAAAAGTATAAAAAGTACCAGAAAATGGATCAAACAGACAATCAGAGAAGTGAAGCAAAAGTCTGGAGAAAAATTTGGAAAATTGTTGGAATAAATTACAGAGAGAACCAAAAAATGTTCTACAAATGAAAAAAAAAGCTTTGGAAGAGATTTCTTCAAGAAAAAAATGATAAAAGTATAAGAAGTAGCAGGAAAAAAGACGAACAGAAAATCAGAGAAGTCTTGGAAAGAGTTTTAAAAGGAATTGAAAAAAAATTACAGAGAGAACCAAAAAATGTTCTACAAACGAAAAAAAAAAGCTTCGAAAGAGATTTCTTTAAGAGAAAAATGATAAAAGTATAAGAAGCAGGAAAAAAGACAAACAGAAAATCAGAGAAGTTTTGGAAAGAGTTTTGAAAAAAATTGGAAAAAAATTACACAGAGAACCAAAAAATGTTCTACAAAGGAAAAGAAAGCTTTGACTTCTTCAAGAGAACAAAGTATAAAAAGTGGCAGGAGAAAGGTCAAACAGACAATCAGAGACGAGAAGCAAAAGTCTGGGAAAAAATTTGGAAAATTATTGGAAAAAAATTACGGAGAGAACCAAAAAATGTTCTACAAACGAAAAAAAAAAGCTTTGGAAGAGATTTCTTTAAGAAAAAAAATGATAAAAGTATAAGAAGTAGCAGGAAAAAAGACGAACAGAAAAACAGAGAAGTCTTGGAAAGTGTTTTAAAAAGAATTGGAAAAAAATTACACAGAGAACCAAAAAATGTTCTACAAACGAAAAAAAAACGGAAGAGATTTCTTTAAGAGAAAAATGATAAAAGTATAAGAAGTAGCAGGAAAAAAGACAAACAGAAAATCAGAGAAGTCTTGGAAAGAGTTTTGAAAAGAATTGGAAAAAAATTACACAAAAAATGTTCTACAAAGGAAAAAGAAAGCTTTGGCTTCTTCAAGAGAAAAAAGTATAAAAAGTGGCAGAAAAAGGTCAAACAGATAATCAGAGAAGTGAAGGAAAAGTCTGAGGAAAATTTTGGAAAATTGTTGGAAAAAAATTACAAAGAACGAAAAAAAAATTAAAAAGATAACCAAAAAATGTTCCACAGATTACAAAAATCTAGGAATATATAGACTAAAACAATTTCAAATAAAACATTTACAACTGAAGATCAAATAGATGGAAAAAATATTTTTAAATTCATTAAAAGAAGATCGGAATTATATGGAAACACAATTTTGAAACAAAAAAAAAATTAAATAAAGTAAAAGTACCTATTTACATTAAAAAAATATTAAAAGGATGATAAATTTTCAGTTTTAATTTTAATATTAAATATCTTTATAAAAATATTATAACAAATATTGAGTTGTGCAATTTTTCTATTTTTGTTAACATTCTAATTTTTTTTATAGTGCTCAACTAGCACTGGTCATTGATGAAAGCGAAATGGAAAATGGAACAAACAGAATCCTTGAAAACAGATACAACGATGATATCGATGAAAAAGAAGTGGCGAAAATGAGAATTGTCCACAATACTTTAGAGAAGATCAATCGTCGTTACAAATCAAGAGTCAGAGAATTAATTGAAAAATTTGAAAACATGCTCATATAAAAATATGCATTTTTTTATACCATATTTTGCTTTTGAATTCTCTATTAAGGTAAAATTTTCTTCGACATGGCACTTTAATTATATAGATTCAAAGATTGTTCGAAAATAAGTGATATTGTGATCGACAATCTGTAGTTGCTAATTTTCAACATAAGCAAATTTAGATTAATTTATTGGATTATATGAATCCTTTTTTGTATGGATTAACATATATTTTTATTATAAATGCTTTATGGTAAATATACTTTATAAACCAAAATATAAACTGACACCAGGCCTTATTTTTATTCTTTAAATCGCTTTTTTGTAGAGTAAATAAAACCAGAAATACAAATTGGTGCATATATTTCCTTGGTGAAAACAACGAAACGCTATAAATAACTAATAATAATAATAAAATAAAACAACTTAAACATTATCTATCACGACGACTATATCACTAAAAAATATATGGCTAAAAGTTTTTGCACAAGCCACGTGTGTAAATTTCACACATTTCATTTCAAGGACTAATTTAAATTCGATTTGAATAAAATTTTCCTCGCTACCTTATGATATAGATTTATATATTATATATAAAAAAAAACTAAATAGCATTAATTGTTAGTAAAATGTAAAAAATAACGAGTCTTATTAATTCTGATATACATAGTTAATTTTGTGAAGCACAAAAATAACAAAAAAATACAGATATACTAAAAGATCAGTAAATTCTTTATCTTTTGGACACAATTTTACAACTTTTAAAATTATCCAAATAATGAAATATCAATACTGAGTAAAAAATATCGTAGCTGCTCCTTTATATTGTATACATACAATATTTACTAAATAAATAAAGCAAATATGAGATTCATTACATCAAATAACATTAAAAAAAAAGAGTAGTAATAATAATAATTGATTTGGTAACTATACAAAGTTGAATTTTGTTCTCGAATTGAAATAGTTATTTCTTGTAGAAAAAAAAAGTGAAGCTCAAACGGGAAACAATTTCACCTCATTTGTTCCCGTTAAATGTTATCAAAGCCACTCATTGTTTCTTACTTAATATGCACACAAAGGATACTGGTTACTTGCTGGATAGAAGTCAAAAAAATCTCTGAAAAACAAAGATATGTTTGGTATTGATCCTTTGTATGCGTGATTTATAAATGAGAATCATTAATAACCAAAAAATTAAAAAAACAGATTTTAAAATCAGTTATGGCTTTTTAAACTACTACAACTTTGTGAATCTTTAATGATCGGTACCGATTCTCTCCTGTGTTCATTCCCGATGATTTTTTCTTGTTTGAATGGCACGCTTTCCCGCCTAATGGCACTAATGTGTGAAATAAATGTAGGTGCGTTGGCAGGAATGTTTGTGTGCTGAACTCCAAAATTAGAAAACTCCTTTTTATTGGCCACTTCCTTAATAGAACTCAACGTTTTGCTTAACCATGGCGGCCAAGTATTTTTCGCCGTCGTCAATTCTAGTTCAGTCGATCGCAACTGATGCGTCAAATTCTATAAAAAATGTAATTTTTTTTATAAATTAAGATTTATAAATAAATAAAAATACCTGATTTCGACATTCAGCTTCCACGTGGGCTAGTTTGGTTTGGGCTAATTCCAACTCTAATTCCCGGATTCGTTCTTCCTCAGTGGCACTACCATCTCCGTGGCGTTTATCTGAACTAGGAGTTTCTAAGTATTGCAAACAATTTTCGCAATTCATCACTTTAGTCTTAAAAGAAATATAATAACACTATAATTTTCATAGTTCCACTACAATAGATCAATATAAAGATGCTATCAGATGGCCGCTGGTAGGCACACAAATCCATGTCTTTCATATAGTTAATGTGAAGAGAACAGTTTATTTTAACATATGAAACGATTGAATGCATTATTGATATTTAATAAAGTGAAAGTGTACATAAAAAATATTGTTTATTAGAAAGAACTATAATACATGCATACTACTTGCTCTGCAGTCAATTGTGGGAGTCAAAGAAACAGTTATGGCCAATTTCATAATTGAGCACCAAAGTAGATTTTACTGAAAGAAGACTTTAAGCTAAATCTATCTTAAAGAGTCCTTTCGGCAAAGTGCTCTTTAATCAATTGCTGCTGGTTAACCCGAAACAAGGTATATTTGACCTAAAATGTTATTAATTTGACGCGTTTTTTAATAGTGAAGCAAAAAATAAAGAAGAATACTGTGTTGAGGAGTTTTTTTATGATAAACAATAAGAGTAAAATGAAAATTGTTAAGAAAGTTCGCTTCACTAATTTTAATAAACAGGAAGAATTATTATTGTTACAAGAAATTCCCAAATTTAAACATGTAATCGAGTATAAAATTTGTTGCAATAAATAAATCGTACTTTATTTACTATTCCACTTAAATTTCTACTTAATGTATGTACCTGTTAGTAGGCAATGTGATTTGATCTTCTATTTCATTTAAAAAATATGAAACTGTCCGTTTTCTCAATCTGAATTATTGATAAAAATCCAACTCATCATATTTTTCAAAACAGTCAGTTCGCGATCTCTAAATTTTAGGTTTTCTAACATACATGAATTCTTCTTCAGATAAACTTGAACTAGACATTTAGAAACTATTTAAATGTTTTTGAACTTATAAACCCTAAAGTTTAGAGAGAAGTTTTATAATACAATTATATATCTGTCTGTCAACATTTATAACTTAAAAATGAAAAGAGATATAGACAAACGGTCACCGGTAATAAACTCAGCATACCTCGAATAGCTCCCAAATAGATTTTCAGATTTTATGCCTTCCGGTTTCAAAACTGCTCATGGTTTTACAAACCAGAACCGGAAGTGATGCTACCGGTTTCAAAAATAGGATTCCGACTTGAAATTTAACGCTGAATCGATATTTGAATTGAAAACAGATTTGATATCTTTTATGGTTCATGAGATAATGCGTGTTTAAAAGTCGTCACGTGCCTGCTAACTTGTTTTAATTTAGAATCAAGTACACAAAAAATAAAGAAGGGGCAATCCCACCCAACTTTCCAAACACTCTAAATAAAGGAATTGTTTAATCAATTATTCTTCGCATAAAAAAACTTTTTTAAAAAATGCCGTTAAATTGTCACAAATGTTTAAAAATTAAATATTAACAACTTATTATCCCTCGATTCTTCGCATCTCGGGATAATAATAATGCTCGGCTGAGAAAAATTACTTCTCGACCTTAGTGTATAATATATACTATTATTTAAACAAATAATTTAAAACTGAAAAGTAATATCTAACAAAAATAGATCAGATCCTTAAAATAGTGTTGATAACATATCAAAAATGATGTCATCAATTAAGAAAATCTCTGTAACTGAAAATAAATTTAAAAAATAGGAAAAACATGGAAAATTATTGGTACTTATACAAAGTGTTCGAAAACCTCAGTTGCCAAATTTAAAAAAAAAATGATGTTTTAAAATAAATAACCTAATTTTTCGAACACTCTTAGTAAATTAATTATTTAATCAATTTCTTCTGATAAAAGAACTTTTTTAATCCACTGTATTTCTTTTTTTCATTATTTTTATTCAAAAAAATTTTTAATAGTAAATATTAACATTTAAATACCGTTAAATTGTAACAAAGTGACAATTTTCTCTTCTCTTGTATTTTCAATAATGACCTGATGATGGTTTTTTAACCGAAACTAGTGGCCTAAAAAAATTCTATATATAAATATGACTTTGTTTTGTTTCTATTGTTGAAAATTTGGACCACATTCAAGATACGGATAACTTATTGGATTATACAAATAAATATTAACTTTTTGACTAAAATTAATAACATTTTGAAATGTATAAATAAAGTTTAATAAAATATTTTATAATTTCGAACCACACCCCGTATATGAAAAGTATTTATTTCTTCTATTAAAATGATTCATTTCGTTTAGATAAGATTTTAGAATAAAAATGTAAGATTTAGTCATTTATAATTCGTCAAAGAGAGATGGATGTGTCCACTATATTTTTAAAAAGAAAAAAGTGAAAATGTTTATTTGTAGTATCTGATTTTCTCTGGTAAGTTAAAACTTATTAATTAACTTCTATTATTATTTTTTTGGTTATAAAAAATGGATGAAATATTTTTATTTAATTATTAAAATTATTACGAAAAAGCCCCCATGATAATTTGATTAAAGCAATACAGGGGTAGACGTTAGAGGGCAATTATAGTAATATACTATTATTGTTAAAAAAATTTAAACAAATTGTTAAATTATTAATATTTAAAAAAATACCAATTAATAAAAAGGATACAAAAAAAACATATATTGTAAGGATTTACTAAGGACAAAATTTCTTATTTGAGTTGGGTCCTATAAAAATTTAAAAAAATAATAAACATTACAAAAAAAATACACTCAGCATACCTTAAATAGCTCCCAAACAAATTTTTATGTCTTCCGGTTTAAAAACTGGTTTTACAAACCAGAACCGGTTTCAAAAATAGCACTTTATACAATACCTAGTGAACTACATTTTCCACACAAACCAGAACGGAATGATATCTCAGAAATCACGAGAAAAATATTTATATGCTAACAAACTCTTGTAGACTTTGACTTGTTCTTTGATGTAAAAAATCTGTGTGATGACCATATATGTGGAAAGCAGTCACTGATGGAAAGTCATTTTTTTCATCATTACCAGGATTATTGTACTTCTTTTAGAGTTTTCAAAGAAAAAAAAACTCTTATAAGATGGTTTTATCCGTCCGTATGTTAGCTTGATTCAACTCGAGAACGGTGAGAGATAGAGACAAACGGACAACGGCAATCGATTCAGCATCGTTAAAAACCCCAAAAATGATATTAATCTTTGACCCAATGTTACTTTCCCGCTACTTATACCATATATACTGTAGTATATAAGGTATATCAATATATAGAAATTTATTTTCGTACCTTTAAATTTTCTAAAACTCGTAATTACGGCAAAAATATTGTCGTTTTTTACTTGTTTTTTATTTGCTTACCATCCCTGTTATGTAATTATTTATACTCTCATTATACGTTATAAGCTGTTATTTTTTTTTCGTATTTTCTGTATTTATTTTTTACTGTTATACTTGTTAATGATAATGTAAATTTAATTTTCTTATTACATCTGTTCTGTAGTTGGGTGTAAACCTGTTTGAACAGTAATAAATAAAGAAATTATTCATGAGTGTGAAAAGAGCAATAACCTGTAATAACTTTGATTTTTTCTTATATCTTTACTTTCACTCTCTAACATATCAATAAACAATCACTCTTATCGGAAAAGCAATTATTTTTATTTCAAACACCATCTAAAAGTACAAAATACTTAAAACACATGCAAACCGCAATAAACAATACAATTTGTGTGTCTACCAGCGGCTATTTTGATAACGTTTGGTCACGTGTTCAGGATTGCCTTATAGCCAAAAATAAATCAACTAACCTTTAAAGTATCAAGTTCAGCCTTGACTTGGTGCAACTGAGTATCTAACCGTTGCCTAACTAACTTGTAGTCATTGATGATGGCAACGTTGTTAGTTTTCTCGATTTCCGCTTGATTTACTTCCCTTTTAAGCATCTCCTTTAGTTGACTTATTTCCTCCATCATGAGTTTCCTTTCTTCTTCGTATCTCAATACAATCTGTCTGAGCTGTTCGACTTCGCTGGCCTCTTTTTCCGCTTGATCTGCAGCGTCTGAATCCAAACTGATAATTTCCCAGCTGTCTGGAGGTAAACGCGATGCGTTTTTATACACGATTCAAGGTAATAAAATTTTTGGTTTTAAAATGAATCGATAAAAAAATAATAAACAACTTGAATAAAATTACCTTGAATTGTCTATTTAAAAATAAGTGATAATTAAAATAAAAATAGTATCTTACCTTTTAAAGCTACAAAATCAGCTTCGTATCTTTTTAATTTTTTTACTTTTATGCTACAAGCTAACTTGATAAGTTGTTTGGCGGATTCCTCAGATCTGCATTTTTTCGGTAAAGATACTCTGAAATATTTCAAAATACCTTCAAAGTCTAATTGCAACAGATCTTTTTTACACATCTACAAATTAAATAAATTAATCTACCTATTAAACCATAAAAGTTATATATTACCATAAGAAGAGCAATAGCTATTTGAAAGAGAGTATCTATTCCTTGCAAAAGAAAAATATCTATAATATGAAATACGAAATACAATGGGAATCTGGCAGTAAATAAAGTTAAAAACCATTGAGAGGCAAACATATGCGTCTCGATGTGATGTTCAGTGAAATGGACCCATAAAGGAGTTAAATGTTCCTCCATTAATTTATTCAGCTGATACAACCTCAAATAAAGATTATCGAATCCATCTTTATACAAATCCCTTAATCTATAATCATACATTAACTTCACCAGGATACAAAAAGCTTGTTCTTCAGGCATCTAAAACATTAATTTTATACAAAAAATTTAATTAACCTTCACATATTTTACTTACATGTAATAGTAAAGTAGCAGCTAAAAAACTTAATCCTTGACAATAACCCACTTCTGAGTCATACACGGCATATGCTTTGCTCACCCTGTATAATGAATCTTGACCTAAACCACCAGCTTCTTTGAAAAAATCATGAGCGGGAAAAGTTCGAGCTATATCGCGTTGTATAACGTTTTCGCAACTTGATTCCTACAAAAAAAATGAAGAATTTAAGCTAAATGTGGAAAATCTTTCATTATTTATTACCTTTGTGATAAGTAATCTATAATTTTCCATCATGTGTGTTGATTCGTCTATGCCGGCTAATCGCTGCCACACTTCTCCTCTAAGCGCTTCCGGTATGCCCAATTTCACCAAACCGAGAAGATGTTTAGGTCTTTGCTTAAAATTCGTTGATTTCCATTTTTGTAATACTTCTGCCCAACTTTCTAGAACATCCACTGAACAATCTTTCGAAACTGAACCTGTACCACTTAAAAGAGGCTCATCGCCATCTAAAATTATTTTATTTTAACTCATAATTTATTTATGTATCCGATAAATTTACCTGATAAATATTCCTCTTTCGGTGTTAGAGTGTCTATAGATGTAATACTGGGTGATTGAATCAAACTTGTTAAATTTAAATTTAAATTTAACAAATTTCTGTCCAATTCTCCTGAAGTTTCCATATTTAAAACTTCGTAGTATACATCGTTGAGATCCGACACAATCTTAAAATTTTACATATTTGTTATAATATATACTTGAAATAATAGATTCATGCTATCGGTTTGGCATGAATAGTCATTGACATTGATGGAATGTTCTACTTTGTTAGATAAATAAATTGATAAGAAATAATCATTTAATATGAATATAGCTAAAATAATAATATGTTGAACAGATGGTCATTAAAAAAGATAAATAAACTAATTTTTTTTAAATAGGTAATTTTTTTTACAAAATATTATTCCTATAAAAATAATGTAGGTTATCTTGGAAGTATATTTAAAATTATATGTAACAATATCTATTGTTATTTTCCACCCAGTATCATGTTATGATAAACATTTTTTATCACTTTCTCAATACATAATAACCTAGATTTCTTCTTTATTATGAATAATAATTCTCGTTTAAAATAAAATATATTAAACTTACCTCTTTCAAATTTAAAAAAAACTGTTGTACCAAACTTTTCCGTTGAAAATACCAAAAATTTCTTTCGTTTTGCGAGTAGACCCGAACGGGAGTTTCAATTAGAAATCTTACAGGTTCTTGGATCCCTCTGATAACTAAATCCACTGCTACGGTCATGTACTGTTTAAAATCCTTCGGTGTATCCGTATTTAAAGGTTCAAATGTAGCTTCTGCTGGATCCCATTCCGCCGAAATCACCGTGCAGTTTCTTTCATTCGATGTCGCTCCTGATGTAGTTTGTTCATTCTAAATTTATAAATAACAAAATTACTATAAAAAAAATTTGATAATAAAAAAATTACAAGATTACTAATCTCTTAAATTGTTAATATCGATTAAACGACAAATTTACCAAACTCAGTTATCAACATTTTATAGATTATTAACTGATAAGACATGTTAACGGATAAATTATTCCCTTACATATGCACGATTTGTCAAGGTATTAAACAGTCAACAAAAATTATATAAGGATCTATAACAGTCCTTTAACTGGAAATTTCCCGATTTTAGTAGAATGTAATACGAGAGTGTGAGATTTTGCATGGTTAAAGTTTATATACAGGAGCAGTGCAGAAAGCTAAAATTAATATCGCTATTTTTTTGTTTAAAGCAAGAGTCTCCTCGAAAGCGGGGGTTCGAATCTAATTCTAATTCTAATAAACTTTTTTTTATTTTTTTAGAAACATATGTGTTTATAGTTTTTTATTGGAATTTTATTTTTTCTAAAAAGGTTTAAAAATTTCTCCCTGGAAACTGCGAAAATAGGAATAAACAGGATAATAAGGAACAATATGAAAACAAGAAAAATAGGGAAAACTAGGATAAACGTTTTCTGTAGAAAAATGACAAAATAAGTAAAAGCAACGAAAAATGGGAAAAATATTTTCGATGAAAAATAAGGTAAAATAGGGAAAATATTTTAATTGATCAAATGCGAAAATGGGAAAAAATATGAAAAAATAAAAAAATAGTGAAAAAATAGAAAACAAGAACAGAAAAATAGAAGCAAATACAGAAAAATAGGAAAAAGGAGGAAAATAAAGTAAATAGGGAATAAAATAGAGAAAAATAAGAAAAATAAACAGAAAAAATAGGAAAACAGAAAAATAGAAGAAAAGGCATAAAAATAGGGAAACAATGGAAAACAATACAAAAAAAATAGGAAAGAATACGAAAAATAGGAAAACAGAAAAAAATAGAACAAAATGAAGAACAAAAGAGTAAAAATGGGATAAAATAAGAAAAAATGGGAAAAAAGACGAACAATTCCAAAAAAAAAAGAAACAAACAGGAAAACAGAAAAATAGGAGAAAAATATAGAGAAAATGGGGAAAGTTAGGAAAAAAATTGCGGAATATGGGAAAAAATAGGAAAAAAACAGGAAAAACAGAAACAAACATTGAGAAAAATTGAGAAAATGGAGAAAGTTAGGAAAAAAGGTTGAAATTAAAAAAATTATGAAAAAGTAGAAAAATAGGAAAAAGAAAAAAAATTGAGACAAATAAGAAAAAAAAAATAGAAAAAATAGAAAAGCAGAAAAATAGAAGAAAATACAGAAAAATAGGAAAACATGAAAAATAGGAGAAAATTAAGAAAAACAAAGAAAACGAGGAAAGTTAGGAAAAAAAATAAGAGAAATAGGAAAAAATATAGAAAAATGGGGAAAAAAACGGAAAAAATGGGAAAACAAAAAAATAAAAGAAAATAAAGAAAAATGGGGAAAGTTAAGAAAAACTAAGAAAGAATACAGAAACTTAGGAAAAAAACAGAAAAAATTGAAAGAATACGAAAAAATAGGAAATAATACTAAAAAAATAGGAAAATGGGAAAAAATAGAAAAAAATAAGTAAAAATGGGAAAATAGGAGAAAATACAAAAAATGGAGAAAATAACAAATAGGAGAAAATGGGAAAAAATTTGAAAAAAATAAGGCAAAATAAGAAAAAACAGGAAAACAAAAAAAATTGAAGAAAATAAAGAAAAACAGAGAAAAAAGGAAAAAATACAAAAAAAATAAAAAATAAGAAAAAATAATGTATATAAGTATGAGCATTTGTGATTTAAAAAAATAAGATCAATCGTGAATAAAAAAAAAAGTAAAACACCAAGGAAACCTCGGTCACTGGGTACTAAAAGTTTCCATATTCTTTATACAAAATAAACTCGATAACATTTAAACTTAAAAATTTAATGAATTAAGGTCGAATCTCGACCATTAGTTATAATAAAAAATTCTTTTTAAATAAAAGCCTAATAATGAGGAAGATGAGTAAATTGTCCCAACAAAAAAAAAACGTGAAAAACGACTTATTTGAGCAATCAATATAAGTGAATAATTTGGATGAAATAGTTAAATAATTCTAGAATTTATCCAGTATTTTACGAATCTATTTTATAGTGTGTTTATTTTTTATTTAACATTATTATTCAGTATTCATTTGTTATTTTGAATAATTTTTTTCTCAATTAAAAATATATGAATCTAAACACAGTCATTATTCTTGTCCTTTTAACAGGAATTAATCATTATTTAAATTTAATATGGATAACAGAAATCAAAGAATTTTTTTTCATTATTATTATATTTACCATTTCCAAGAGTTGCATGTCAGAGTGTCTAACATGCCGTCCAGCAGCAATCAATACCCCAAAACAACGTTCAATAAACAATTGAGGCCCATTATCAGACACTTGTCGAATACTTAAACACAACTGCTTTTCCAAATTGGTTTTTAATCGAAAACCATTCTTGTCTTTACCTACAGCCGTAAAAGAACCCTAAAAATATATCACCTATAAAACTGCAAAATAAATCATAATAATTAAATACCTTTCCATCATCTTCTTTTATTTCCAAATTAACTTCAAAGACATACAGCAGTATTCTAGATTCTGAGCTACAAGTATTGACAGAACCTGTCATTACATCAGCAGCCGAGGCCGAAACCGAGGCCACAGAACTGCTCATCGATCTAGGAACCCTCTAATAAAAAAAATCTTATATAAATTTATATACTTCAATGAAGTATTTAACAAAAAAAAATGGAAGTACCTCTAGAAACTCGTTCTTTTAAAAATTTTAATTCACCTGAAAAGCTTTGGCGAAACACGACGATACACGCGATACTGCCTCGGCGATGTCGCATCGAAATACATGGCACTGAAATATGGCAGACTCTTGAGTGTCCCCATGGGACCACGTGAATGCGAAACAGCTGGCCTCTGGGCTATCAGCTGGACCACGGGCATAGAATAGAATTCGGTGGATTTCATAACGGGATATTACTGAGTTGCTAGTAGCATCATAAAGTCTAGAAATAAACAAAGTTAAATTTGATTCCATTAAAATCTATTTATTTGACTTACACAACAAGTCCTTGAGAGGATGAAGGTACAGAAACAGCAACTTTAATTCCATGTTCGATGCTTTGTTCATTTAATATAGCAATATTGCGTTGAATTTCTCCTTCAGATTTTGGAGCATTAATTGCAGCTGCTCCTAGATATGTAACACCAGAGAATATTGTACAATCCTGATCCACATCTGAAACTTAGGACAAATATTACTGAAAACAAATTAACCTTGGAATACTTTTAATATGACCAAACAACTGACTAATCTCAAAAATATATTGTTTTTTTATATATATCATAGATGATCTTTATTATTAAATTGCATACATTAAAAAGGAATAACATACTACTACAATCTTCTTCAGAACTTGAATCTATTTTCCTAGAAATAAAAGTCTCTACGGGAGATCTAAGTTTAGTATTCTGATCTTGACTCAAAGGGTCTTTGCCTGGTTCTACTGGACTACCATAAAAAGTACTTTGTCCAATTTTCTTCCCCTCTGTTTCTACAATGCTCATAGCGTTTAAGTTCTCTGGCATCTGAATTTCAGGTTCTTGCAAAACTTCAGTCAAAGCATTTGTTAATTCGTTTAAATCGCCGTTATGGAAATCTAATGTAGGAGTTTTACTGATACCAGGTTTGTCACCGTCACCAACGAAATCAAATTCCTCACTTGTAGCTACCGATTCATTGGATTTCACACTTAAACTATCCTCCATAACGAACTGAAATTATATGATTGTTAGTGTAAACGGGGTATTTTAAAGTTACCTAGAAACTTATTAACACAACACAACAAATATTTACATATCTTTGCAGTTTTTTGCTAATTAACGGGTTATTTTTACTAATTAAAAATCCCACAAATTTTCAAAATATTTTTCTTCAATAAAAACACCATTTTTTTTTATACTGCTGTCAGTTAGTAGTCAACTGTCAATAATAAGATGTGTTTTTATTGTTTTCTTTTCTTTATATTTTTGGCCTTTAGTCAATTCGCTGTACAATAACAAATATAAATCCGTTTTTTTTTATAATAAATATTAAGCTTAAATTTTTATTTTTAACAATAAATGAAATTGTTAGTATAGATTTGAAGTCAAATTAAATATTCCGCCCTTACTTTGTGACGTCACATTCACTATGACCATGACCGTCTGCTGTCAAGCAAGAGGCCAATAAGTAAGAACAGAATAATATTATTACAATATGAAACAAAACATAATTTATATTGTAAATCCATATTAACAAGATATTATCCAAGTCCAACAAGTATTATATTCCACACCAGTCAAGAACAAATCACAAAAAATAAATAACAAATACAATAGCTCTTCTTTTCTTATAGATGGCCTCTTTCAATTAGATACGGTAACTACACCATTTTTATTTCTTTTTATTTTTCGTTATATTAGAGAAAAAAAAATAAAAAACATATTTTTATATAAAAATACTTTTTCTTCCGTAACTAATTTAAAATACCAAAATATTCAAAAAATATTTTTTTTTGAACACCTTGTGAAATTTTTTTCTCAGTTTATAATGCTACTGACACAAACTTTGCATTTTTTTTTAATAAATAAAATTTATACCATAAATGTGAAAATTTCAACAATTTTAAATAATTTCAGTAGTTCGTTTATTTTGTTGAGATTAAAATAGTTCATTATGTCGTAGTTCAAAAGTATCGTAGTATAATTGTAGCCGACAGCTATTTGACATTTCCCATTTTTCATTTTCACATTTTTTCATCGATGCAACAGCATGAGACCGCGTGGAAGTTGTTTAACTTTATAATTTTAGGTGTTTTACTTTAATGATTTTTTAAAAAATGTTAACTGCAACTGAAGAAGTGATTAGCGATGAAATACAATTTGAAAAATTGCCGCTAGAAGGTACTGAAGATGCACAATTAAAAAATATTCTTTTGGAATTAGAAAAAACTGTGAGGGAAAACGAACAGCTTAACTTTATAAAAGAAATTGTAAGTGTATAATTATTTAAGTTATATATCGGTTTATTGAATTATATTTTAGGTGGAAATATATTTGAAGAGTATAAAAGATAATAACCACAATCTAGAGGCAAAAAATTGTTTTTTAGATTTTTTTACAAGATTTAGTTCAAAAAAAGTACTAAAGAAATATTTATTGGATGTTGTAGTAAAAAACGAGTTGACACATATTCTGGTTGAGGAAACAACAAAAGAAATAATAGAAGCAGCAAAAAATAAAAAATGTAATATTAAGCTGTGCACGAATTTTTTAAATTTCGTCTTTCATATGCAAGTCTCTGAAAATTTTGATCATGAACTACTCATCAAATATTTATTTCCCATATATTACATGATTTTTGATGGTTTTGTGTATAATTCAAAGTAAGTTTTTTAATAAACGATACATTTGTTGCTTTATACAAATTTGTTTTAATTTTAGATCTGATTTTGAGCAAGTTACCGCAAAAGAAGATTTGTTTAATTTGTTAAATCTAGTTTTAAAACAGATTTTGACAGTTTTCGTCAAAGATGTTTCCTACATCAATACCGTTTCAGAAAAGTACAGTGTTAACCTAATTTTTTTATCATATACCGTTATTGTTCATACAAAAATTGGATTCGATATAAAAACCAAAGCAGGTCTAATTTTGACGCATTCCTTTAACGTAATTCCAGAAAAATTTTCCAAAAAATTTGTAAGTATTAAAAAATATATATAAGAGACTATTACGGATAAATAATTTTAATCCTAAATACAAATTTATTGGATATAGATATCTGTTACAATGTATTGATAAATTAAATTTGCAAATGAAATTTTTTATTAATAGTTAATTTCTGTTTGATTTGTATAGTAGTTTTTTTTTCATTATTGTTATAAATAATCAGAAAAAACCTGATCTGACATTAATGCGATTATATTAGTGTACCATTAGAGGTTGTAAATGCTGTACAAAATAATTCGAAAGCTCAGATTAACTTACCGGATGAATTTCGTCGCTATATGGGCCAGCATGTGCATTTCCAGGTAAAAATGCGATTGTGTGTCCTTTTACACTTTAATATAAACAATCACCTGATTCACGATAAAAGTATAAAATTAAAATTAAGAGGCAGTCCATGTCATAACAATTATATTTTATTATTTTTACTTTTTTCAGAAATATAAAGTTTGTCCTTGTCTAGAACTATTGGAAGAATATAGTGATGAAAATTTTAAATTAGAAAAATATGAATTGGCTGTTTTCACAGAAACGGAACAATTAGTCATAATTTATGCTTCAATTTTGAATGTTGTGCCAAAGGAAACGTTGTGTCAAGCTGAAATCAACAAAAAAAGTTTAATTTGCATACTCTACGAAGGTCTTTTGGACTGTGCAAAAAGGTATAATAAATATTTTATTATTCGATATATTTGAAAATAATATTTTCAGAACAACCAGCATTCCTCATATAATAGTCGAAATCAGCAGAACTTTGTCTATAATCAGCAAACTAATGAAAGTTGTACCATTGAATTTGATGGAACCGTTATTTTTACAAGGGATTTCATTTATTTGGTCTCATATAGCACATTTTATAGATGGCGTGAGAAATTATACTAAACTATTTTTTATCGATCTGGTTAGTGTAGCTGCTCATCATAAAATTAATGGTAAGTTAAAAGAAATTGTTTCCCATTTAATTTAATTATTCCATTTTTTTTAGGATATAATAATCTATCTGTTATCTTAATAGATAATGTAAAGCAATTAAATTCTACACAATCACTGAAGTTTTTAGCTTTGGAATACATAGCCATGAATATGGGTTGCGTATATTTATTAGAAAATTTTAAAAATCTACCCGAAGACCTACTTAAAGTTTCTTCAGAACCCACCATATCTGAGGAGGTATTCATACAGAAATATTGTAATCAATATATTTTTTTACTAATACACAGGGTTGGATTTATTAAAACAAGCCTTTTATAACTTGGGATTTAAATTATTTTAATTCAAATATAAAAATTTCATTTTGACATTTTGGTTTCTTCTCAGATGCTGTTTTCAAATTAATGAATATAAATCATATATTTTATCACCGAAACGTCAATAATAAATCGATTTGAATCAAAATAATGATTTAATTCCCTTTTTATAAAAAATAGTTTAACTAATACACAATTTTAGGTGCATAAATGTTACATGGCAATGATGGAGAAACATTATCAAGAAGTGGAAAACGAAATATGGATAAATACTTGGGTATCTCCTGTTACTAGCATGTTGTCAAACTGCCCTCACTGTGCACCTGTCTGCCAAATAATATTAACAAAAGTTTTTCAACTGCATCCAGTTATATTACGAAGAATGTAAGTTTGGGAATTTGGAGCCCTTAGATTTTAACAATGTTGAAGAATATTGTCACTACTAACCAAAACTACACTTTTTTATCACTGTTTGATGGCTCTGGTATACACACAAAAAAAATATACGCAGAAAAAAAATTACTGATATATTATTTATTGAAAGACAGTATAACAAAACAAAACAATTTAAAATCTACAAAACACGTTTGTAACTGTTACAAACTACTATTACTAGACCACTACTGGTATTATAACACATACAAATTATTTTAAAGATACTTTATGGCTTTTTGCAAAGACGAAATTTTCAATAATTTTATAAAGTTCACAGTTTCTAGCGAATCTGGACTCAACAGATAATATTTCAAAAACACTCGAACTGTTCCTGAGCCATGCGTAGATCTTAAAGTATTTTTAATTGTAAAAAGATGACTGAAAGTTTGTTATGCTTGGGCTATGGAAGGGTACGAAAGGTATTTGGAAACCAGATCGTAGAAAGGGAATGCAAAAATACATCCATTTTCTTTTTTTTTTATTAATCTCCGACCTGGAAGGGGTAGCATTAAAAATATTATAAAACTTCCGAATTATTCCAAAAAAGGTACATCCCGAGAGCAACATTCTGCTGCATAGACGCCACATAAGTGATGATAACAAGCTCAAGGAGACCAATAAAGAAATGGGATTGAGGGTAAGAACCCTTATGCCTGCGCGCCGTTATATTATCAGCTAATGTCGCTCCCATTGTTATAACCATGTCCATGACAATCTTTTATGCCAATATCGCATTTTTTTATTGCAGTTAACAAATATCGAAAATCCATAACTTTTAGCCAGTCTTTTGATACAATTTCTCAATTCTTCATATGTATATTTAATAAGCGTTTGGGTTCTGTTGCTATCAAGAGGAAAGTCTGATGGAATAGTCTCAGATCCTTTTCTCAGGCAGCTTCTTCTATATTTGTGGAAGTTATGGGTTCATTTTTAAATTTCCTATATCAAAATGTAGTATGTGATCAATATTTGAAAAATTACTTGATATATCTTGCTCGCTATTGATTATATTTGATATTTTTCTATCCAGAAGATGGTCATCGTTTTTCCGATGTGAATGTGATCTACTAGGAATGGGGCTTAAAGGGGCAAAGTTTAGACTATGGCAATGGTAAATCGTAAATACGCGTTGTTGCTATCGTTATATATATGCATAATCAGCGTTATTTTATCACATCAACCGATAAATAAATTGTCTGCTGATCTAGGCCCGGGCCCCTATATTTTGTACCGCCTTCAACACCCTCTCGTCGGCCCTGATGATGTTTATCAATTCCTGATGATGCTTGATGCTAACTTACAAAATGTATGTAGAGATAAAAAAGTGTAGTTTTGGTTAGTGATGACGATATTTTTCAAGAAGAATGCAAGTAAAAAAACACGATTATTCATACTTAAATGTGGTAAAAATTATTCAACAAATAATAAACTCCACATCATACCACAGTACCACATATATGTTTATTAAAGAAGATAAGGAAGCGACTAGTTTCGAGGAAATTTCGCCATCATCAGGCCATAGTATTCATGGGGGTTATTAAAATTTTTACTGTCATAAAAGACTTCAATTCCCACTTAAGAACATTAAAAATCTCCAAGACAATTTAGTTGTCACTATAAAGTTTCACAACGGCGTTACAAACTCTGTAGTTTCTTTTTTTAAAACTGAAAAAATTTTCATTGTTTTCGTCGTTTTATCACCGTAACTTTAATGTATCATCATTTTTCATACCATTTTGTAATAAATTAGTATATGTTGTACTTGAGAGACTTCTTTTTTGCCTGATGACGGCCATCGTTTGGCCGAAACATGTTGCCGCCCCTTGTTAATCATTTACAACTTTGATAAACTATTGTGGTATCACTTGGGAGTTTTATTCTTCAAGAAGAATATAATATTTGAATTATTAATGTTATTTTAGTTTTCCTAACGAATACATTGGTAATCTACAAGAATGCAGAGTTTTATTAAAATGTTTGCATTATGCCCGCTCGAATGGTATGGAATTGTCCATTGAAAAAACCGATAAAACTGGTTTATTTTGGAGAGGTTTGATCGATAAACCAAAATTGGAAAATTTTATGATTTATCAAGATGAAGAAGTAATAAAATCTATCTCTATAGATAATTATTAAAATTGATTTTTTTAGATACGAATATCAGTACTAGCAGCTTTAGTTGAATGTCAAAAATCAACAGAGGTATTTCTAAATTGGGAACTAAATTTTTTAATGAATTATTTACAATTTAATATAACATCGCAGGTTCCTCATTTTCGCAAGCAAATTGTTTCTTACTACAAAAAAGCGCTAGCCAGGTATTTACATTACAAAAACCATAAATTTAAATAATAATATCTTTAATGTATAGATTCAACGCCGGATATCACGTCATAATCAGAAATATCGGAATTTTACAAAGAAAAATAGAATCAACCGAAGCAATTCAAGAAGATTATTATGTGCTTACAGTTTACGAAGAACTAAGAGATGCTTATAGAGCATTTCTAGAACGTTTTACTAAATATTTAATTGCTAATTTAACATTCGATTCGAATTTTCCCCGTCGTTCTGTAAGTTTGGAATTGTTAATTGCAATACAGAGTATGGTACCGCTAGATAATTGGCAGCTTCTTTGGGCAGAAGATGACGTTAAGAATTGTCACAGTCTTCTTTTTGACTCTTACGAAATTAATAAGAAGATGGCGGCTCTATTACTAAAAAGATTACCATCTAGTGCTATTGGTTTTACGGTAAGTTTTATTTTATAGATAAAATAGGTCATAATACTTATGTTTGTATTTTAGAATGTTGAGTTTACTTTTAAATATATGCAACGTTGTCTTGATATAGCTTTAGCTAATAAACCATGTAAAACTTTATCTGCGGCGTATCTATTAGAAGTATGTGCTCATTCTCCATTTTTTTACGATATAGTACAGTATAGACAAAATGAAGGCGGTACGCGCCCAGTTCATAATCCCGTTCTAGATATGCTTGTCGTATTAACAGGTAAACTGATAGCCCAAACAAATGTCGAAGTGGATGTTTGTAACGCTAAAGTGGCGAATTATGGAATTTTATTAAGTATTAGACATCTTTTACAGACCAGAGATATGAGCAAAGACAATGACGCATATTCGGGCTTATTCGAACACATAACCAAAATCTGCCTTAATCTTAAAAATCACATAATGCCCATAGTCTGTAATCCATCTCCGGAAGGTTATTTACCTGAATCCGGTGAAATATTAAACGAGAGTGAAGAATCAGTTAAGGCTCAAATGATTTTGGTGCAAGCTTGGAGAACAATGAAAGAAATGACTTTGCTACTAGCAGAAATCATCAGGCAAACTATAAAATTAGAAACAATATGTGAAATGTTAGGCGAAAGTATTATAGTGAAAATTGGGGAATTTTTCCTCGAGATATTTATAGCTTCTAAGCATAGGGGTGTATTTGAACAAGCCTATGTTGGATTTGGAGTTATCTGTGAGTCATTATTTCGGTAAGTATTTATATATGAATAAATTTAAAGATTAATAATATCGGATTCGTTTTTTTAAAGATCGTCAAATCCAAATATGAATTGTCTTCCAAGAACATGGCTAGAATATGGTTTGTGTCTGTCTACTGGAGAAAAACAATCTGATCAATTATGTGCTACAAGAAGAAGTGCCGGATTGCCATTTTTAATTCTGGTAATTTATTAATTTATACTCAAATAAAAATCCATTTCAGTTATTGAAAATGTAAAAATTTTTCGTTACTGGTAAACGAAAAGTAAAAAATAATTACTCTTTTAAAAGGTTCTAAAAATGGAATTTCAAACCATTCTTTGTTTTCGTAGATTTGTGTTAAACCCAAATTTAAAATTTTTACGATATCATGCTTGGAAATTTCAATATCAATGTAGAATGACGTGAAGATAAATTTCTGTGTTTAATGGTTTCGGCCACAGTCAGGTTCTGGATTAGTTTACTAATTTTTTCTAATTATATATTCTTTTCTAGGCAGTTTTGGCTGCTGAACCGGTATTCGATAAAAATCGTTTCCACAATGCAATCATGAAACTTATAAAAGCTTGCGAGAACTTAGAGCCAACTAACAATGAATACCGAATGCATTGTATGAATATCTTAAGAGTCATGTTTCGACATAGCCGACTTGGCGAAAAAGTTGTGTCGTATATAGCTCAGGGAGTTATTATTGCAATAACTGGTTTCAAGAGCGAAACTTGGGGAGTAAGTATAATAAACTTTTGCTTGTATAGAAGTAATAATTTTTTTTTAGATTAGAAACTCAGCTACGCTTTTGTACTCATCTATGATGACCAGGATGTTTGGGGTACAAAGAACACAGGATTCCGAAGACTTGTGTTTGAAAAATCGGTTAACTGTTCGTGTTTTTTTCTTAAGATTCCCTGAACTCTTTCAGTTTTTATTGGAGAAATTAACAGAAGAATGTTGCAAAAATGATAGTTTGCTCTTGCATCCAGTATTGACGATACTTGCTAGGCTATATCCGTCTCATATTGCGGAACATAATATAGAGGTAAAACATAGTAATTATTATTTTAGCATTAATCTATAATATAAGCGGCAAAGTTTTGCGACATTTTCATTTTAAGGGGTAGAAAAGGATAAAAAACAGTAGCTGACATAGAATAAGTATATCTATAGATACACGATGGTAAAAACGTATAGAAGAGACTGTTATGTCTACGGTATTATCAAATTTTCTCATTTGAATTTTTAAGAAAAATGGAAAAAAAAACTAGTAAACATGGGAAAAAATAGAAAAGACGGGTAGAATTAAGGAAAAAACAAGAAAGAATAGAAAAAAATAAGGAAAATATGAAAAAAACAGGCAAAATTGCGAAAAATTGGAAAAAACGCTGAATAATAGGAACAAATAGGGAAAAATTAGGAAAGGGAAATAGTTAAAAATAGGGAAATTTGGGAAAAAATGAGGATTATAGAACGAAAAAGGGAAAAATAACTACAAATAAGGACAAGTAGGGAAAAATAAGCAAAAAATAGATAATAAATAATAAACAGGAAAAAATAGAAAGATATATTAAATTAGTTATTTTCCTAACAAGTGCGAAAAGATACTTTACGCAAGTGTTAGGAACAATATTTTTTCTACAAGCGCCTAGAATTAAAAAAAAAATTTAGCAAAAATATTTTTTTGTCATTAAACAAAAATTTTCTTAGTGCTTCTTAATAAATAAAACATTAGGCTGAAAGTAATCATAGTAACCAAGCAAGAATTAATTTTTAATCATTTTAGCATTTATAAAATCCGTGCGGAAAAGTACAACTTTCCGCACGCTTGTAGAAAAAATAGATAAAATAGTAAAACTAGGGAGAAATAAAGAAAACAGGATGAAGTAATAGAAAACATGAATAAATAAAAAGAAATAGGAAAAATGAAAATATGGGGAAAGTAGCGAAAAATATAGAACAAAGGGCAAAAATAGTGAAAATGTGGTAAAAATAGAGAAAAAGTGGCGAAAATAGGAAAAAACAGGGAAACATTGGGAAAACAGAACAAAATACATAAAAATAAGTACAAATTGGAAAAAATAATGAAAAACAGGAAAAAACTAGCAAAATTCGGTCATACATATACTAATCTACAAACATATGAAAGAAATAGACACACAATTTAATTTACTACAATTAATTTCTGACCTAATAGTAATTGAATGAAAAAATTTAAGAAATTTTCTCTCCATCTTTCGAGTGCTTCTTCATTATATTATTTATTTGTTTTTAGATGGAAAAGTACCTGCCACATTTGGCAACGTGTCTTTCTAATCCAGTTTATAGAACGAGAGAACTTGCTGCTAGAGCATCGGTTTCTTTTATTAGGCGTGAGCTGGTTGCTAGTCATTTAGATAATATTTTTGTTATTTTACAAGAAACCAGTATTACCGATAATCAAGCTCACGGCTGTCTACTACAGGTATGTATATATTTATTTCTATTATGTTTTAATTAAAAGTAAATTTTTTTATAGGTTCTTTATATTCTGAGGTCGAATGCTATGCCAGGTATTCCAATTTCGAATTTCCTCGAAAAGACTGTTCATATATTGCATTTGGTAGGAAAAAAGTTTAGTCATATGACAGTGTCTCTATACAATGAAGTTATTATGTTATTTTTAATGAAGTAAGTAAAAATTAATCTAAAAATATCTATAAAATACCAAATGAATATTTTTAGATACTCAAACTATGAAGATTTAGAAATGTTGAAAACGATCGTAAGGGCAATATCTAGACAAATAACTTCCAACTTGTTACCTATAACATCGATGTCGAAATTTCCTCAAACTAGAATGTCGTTACTTTTATATATTATAATCAATAAATTTGAAGAAACTGATCTAACATATTCGACCATAACTAATCAAATAATGTGTCAACTGTATGGGCATAATTTAGAAATGAAAAAATATTGCCTCAATTTATTGATATTCCTTAATGAACGTAACATCGGTTTCAAACATCCTCTATATAAAACAGAAGAATTACAAATACCATCTGAGTTAATATTGTTAGTTAATAGTTTAGATAAGTGTTCAGTAAAAAAAGTTTTAACGAATACTCATCAATATCTCAAGTACTTTTTAACTGAAGAAATCAAACACCAACTTTATATTAGACAAGAGGATCAAGTTTTGGTTTTTATTTTACTCAATTATTATCCATGTGTTATAAAACATCTGAATTTAAGCAAACAAGATACATTGGATTATTTGGTGAAATTATGTGACTGTGATAACGAAGAACTTATCAGTGCCGTGGTTAGTTGTATAAGCACATTTTTATTACAATTAGACTACAACGTTTTAAAATACGATAAATTAGTACCAATACTTGCGGAAAGTGCTTCTCCAGCGTCCAGCGATTACAGGAGGTTGGCAGTTGCTCACTTTTTGGTCAAAAATTATATTTTGTATTGTAACGAGGACAGGATTTTAAGTGGTAATAATACAGTAACCTTCTTTATACTTAATTATTAAATATAATTTTTACAGGTGATGATCTCCAAATGGTTTTAAGTATTGTTATGATTTTACTAGAGGATGATGATGTGACGGTTCGAAATGAAATTAGCGAATTTGCAACCATATTAAAAGTCAGAATTACACTTAGCGGTAACACCAAACAAACCATGTAAGTTACAAAATTCTTAATGGGCCAACCAATAAATTGGGCGACTACATTTTGCACCTCTTAATAACACTATGTTTAAGCCTGTGTTCCAGAATAAAGAGGACAAAATAAAATTCTTTATGAACCTATTCTCTAAATTTAGTATTAATTAAGTTACAGGGTGTTAAAGTTTCAGAAAATATAACATTTTTTTGTATAAATTAAAAAAGGCTTCATATTTTTTTGTGAAATTTTGTATGTCGGTCTATATTAGTTAGTCTAATTTTACAGTAATAATTACCGATTTTGTCAAATAGATCGAGTTAAAATTTCCAATATACGAGAAGGAAACTTAAAAAATATCCTGCTAAAAATCTGTGCTCGCGTGGTATTTGGTAAGATAATTCCATGAATAGAAAACTCAGTTTAATTAAACTTTATTTAAGAAACTAAAAGAACAATAATTGGAAAAATAATGTTTAGAACGGCTTTTTGTTTTCTAATAATTTTTGATAGTGATCCTTTTTAGTAATATTAATAAGTTCATTACCTCTATCAATAATATTTTGGTTTACCCATTGTATATTTTATTGTGTGTTTAACCATTTTAGTTCTGGTCATCGATGGTCAGTAATACCAGAAAAGGCACGTGAAGATTTACTTAGATTAGCTACGAAAATACTCCCAAGAGATAGAGCAATTTGTTTTTTGTTTTCATGGTCTTGTCGCCATTTTCCTGATAGTAATTCATATGAAGCATCTGAGGTAAGTAACGATACTTTTTTTAAATCGTTACAATAAATATTTTTGTTTTGTAAAATAGGTATTTGAACGCGGCGAATTAAATACTTTCGCCGAAAACGTCCCATATCTGGCACTCTGCAATCAATTGCTGAACGATATTCTTTGGAGCCTAGAAGATGGGTTGTGCTACGATGACAGATCTATCTTTATTGAAGAACACGTCCTCTACGTAACGACGATTCTTCTCGATTCAATATATAAACACCCTTCTCCGATGATGTTGTACAAAACCAAAGTGTCTGTGATATGTGCTTTAAAATCAACTGTAAAATTTTTAGAACGCTTCGAAATTAACAGTAATTTTAGGAATGACTTTAGAGTTTATTTGAACGAAACAATTTTGGAGTATTTAACTAAGCATGTGGAACACAGTGATCTTTTTAGTGTCAAATGGATTATTAAGAAAATTTATGAACCCGTTTTAAATCCCCAATCCCGATCTTGAAACTATTTTCAATTTATGATTATGATAATTTGACCAAATATCCATAAAATGTGTAAATCGACCAAACTTATTTTTTTAAGTATTAATTATTCAATTTTGGAAATGTTCTAACAAAACCTGAAATGATTTGTTCGCAATATTAGGCCATACAAAATATTTTGTGATTGTTATTTTCTTTTTAATGTGTTTTATTGAATTTTATCAACAATTGTAATTTTCTGTTTATCTGAAATATTTTAATACACTATTTTAATATTTACATTGTTTAATTGTAAACACAAAAATATTATCATGTTAAAATCTGCTAGCAATTCCTCCGCCTCTGCTGTCCGAATGTGAACTCAGTTCATCTTTAAATTTTTCTACTATATTACTACTTCCATATGGTTCCGGTACCAGATACGGTTTCAAAGTAAGTGTCTCCAAATATTTCAGTACTTCGTCATTAAAAGATGGTAAATGAGAACCTAAAAAATACAATGTTTACCTCATTAAATTTGTAAGTAAATGGGCTTCAGAAATCAACTGAGATAAAATTTAGAGCTAAAATATAGGATAAAATAAACACTTTAGTGGAAAAATTACTTTGTTTATGTTCCAAATAAAGTAGAATAAAAATATTGAAATTTGAAAAAGTGTGGTCAAAATGGTAAGCGACGTAACGCCAATAAGATTGCTTAATCAGCAGCGGGATTCTCAACCGCTATTCGTTATATACCGTCCCGAGAAGCAGCCGAAATATCGATTCTCAATCAACTCTATAGCGAATGGACACCGATTTCAAACGTCAATTTCAGTCGGTAGGTACGAAGGTCCCGAGTTGAATTCAAAGTTGGTGTTTTTGGCACAGAGAACATTCATATTCAGTGGTTTTTTCACTTTTGATAGAGTTTTTATATACTTTTTCAATTGTGGAAACTCTACAGAATTATTTGAGGAAAAAAGTGAAATTTGGTAAAAATATCGAAAATTTTCCATAATTCGACAAAGATTCAAGGAAAGACATTTTCAAAGTTGGAAATTTTGGAATCATAAATTTTTCATTTTTCAAAACTACAATTTTTATTTTTTTAAATTTTTTATATACTTTTTCAGTTGTGAAAACCCAAACAGTGAATTATTTGACGAAAATAATTGAAATTTGATTTAAAAAAATTTCGATATTTAATTTTTTAGTAAATTCCAATTTTTTTCCTCAAATAATTCACCGTTAGGGTTTCCATATTTGAAAAAGTATTAAAAAAAATCAAAATTATACCATTTGAGATTCAAAATTTCCATGTATTGCCTTAAAATTTTGACGTTTTTCGAATATTTCCTCAGGTTGTATAAAAAAAACTAAAATTATTTCCTAAATCTACGGTAGTTTTTCGTATTCTTATACAACAATGAAAAATGAGGTTCGTTAAGCGATATAATTATCATATTTTCATTGCTGCCAATATAATTTGAGTCGGGAATGATTGAGAATCTTGATTCAATCGGTATCGACTTTAAACCGAATATTATCCCGACCACATACATAAAAAAGAAGATCCCGACCGAAAAATACCGGCCGGGATGTTACGATCGTGAAAGTTGAGAATCCTGCTGCTGTTGCAATGTTGTAACACATATTGTTATCTTTTTCTATCCCACTAGAAAATATTTGAATATCTTTATCGTCTTTTTACAACAGAAATAACAATAACATTGACAAACGTGACAGTATATATACATAACCTAACTTATTTTTAATTTTAACACAGAATGTCACAAATACGACTAACTGCAGATTGCGAATTTTTTTTACGGATAGGTTTCTATTGGTCAAAAATATTTAAATTTAAAAGGGAGCGAAAGTATTGCGGCGAGTTTTAACTTTTTGTTGCCATCTTTGTTATTTTTTATTTTCTTCTCTCTCCAAACACTCTAAATGTCAAACTGAGAAACGAGGTTAAGTAATTAATTGTGTTTTGTTATTTTATTTTATTGAAGTTTGGCTAAAAGTATAGAAGAATTGATCATAACTGATCCAGAAGCAGGGGACAACCATAGAAATCGCAATTCGCAGTTATGACGACTAGGCTTTAGATACTTACAAATTCGAAAAGATAAGTCAAATGAACGTAACTTGAATGACTAGACTTGGCAACATGGCACTGCCGCGCTTTTCCGTGATTGGATATTAAAAAGGGCGGGATCTTAAATATTTTAAAATTAAAAAGGTATTATTTTGAAATATGCTTATTATTGGCAGTAACGGAAGTAAATATTAGTAACTATGCTCTTCATTTAACGAGTTTCATATGCCATTATGTTAAAATTCCGTCCTGTGAATGAGAATTTTCTACATAAGTAAGAAAACGTTTAAAAAAAAGAAGAAATACCTTCAATTCCAATTGTTCCATTTCCGATTATGTGAAATCTGGGTGCTTCGATGGATTCTGTACCATTTTCGTTTGCTATTAGTAAAGTTGTTATAATTTGTAGAGCTGTTGCTATATTGTTGGCACCAAATACTAATCGTCTTCCACATATAAATTGCCTATCGGTTATTAAAACAGGAACCCTACTACATATTTTATCTTTATCTTTTATATCTTCAACGTATCCTAAAGATGTTTTTTCTCTTGAACCAAACAATTGGAACATTCCTCTAAAAATTTATGTAAAATCAAAAAATATAATTTTACAATGAGGTATAATAATGTAATGGAACTTTAATCTTAATTATTTAGAAACAATCAATAAAGGTCTCCATTCATCCACTTAATTAGCCCTTTAGAAGTGAATTGATATTCAAATATTATCGTTTATTATTCGCGCTCAAAAGTAACCAATAGAATAATTACAACGTTGCCAAATACAGATTGTATAACTTTTTGACAATCTCCACCTGAGTTGGCGAAAAAAAAAATCACTAAATTCTAACAATAATCCGTCAAAACTGGTAGTGTCTATTGAAACTTAAGTTCACATTGATTGATATTTTAAGTTGGAATGGATATTCTTATATCGAAAATTGACGACCCTTCAGATTAAGAAAATCGAAAAATATTACAAGGACATGAAACTGCTAAATTATAATTTTTTTAATTCTCGTTTTCCCAAAGAAATTCTGTGGAGATGATCTAAATTAATGTGTCTTCAAATCTCTCCATATTATGCGAGGACATTTAAATATTAGACCAACTGTAGATTCTATCAAAAACAAAAGGCCAGAGCATAATGATTAATTAATCTACTATTTTTTAAACTTGGTACTGGCCCAGTAGACACATCCAAACAGGTTAGCCACACTATATATTTTAATACAAAATTACTAGTCAGCTTGACGTCTGTCATTTTAATAAAAAAGAAATATTGGACAGAATATAGTTGTGATTGATTATTATATGAATTTTGTCTAATTATTAAATTTTTCGAAACTATTCATTATGGACACTAAAACGAAAGAAAAATACAAATAAATTTTAATGTTAGGTTATAAACTGAAACTGTCAGATAATTATTTTTAAAGACACCTAATAATTTTCCAAATTTTTTATACACGCGGGGTAACGCCTAAATGCAATAAAATGAGAAAGTAAACGATTAAAATCTGAAATTTTGGTCACATTTTTAATGATTATCAATCTAGCATATAACGTTTAAATAAAACATTATTATAGGTACATATTTTGATTTGTAATTTAACTTATAAAAATTAACTATTTATTCAAGTAAAAAAATTATAGATTAGGAATTTCGATTATGTGTAACTAAATATTTATTTAAAATTCATATCGACAACCACAACAATTTAAAAATATATTACATAAATTGTACTCGGCGCTACCCTTTTTATTTATTTACTACACAACATCATGCATATTAAAAATTGAGAAAAGACCTATAATTATATTTCTATTTCACTCTTCCTACAATTTAAACGCAGAAAATATAAGTAAACATTTGGCAACAACATTTAAATCCCCTTAATTTATTGCTCGGATCCTGGTGAAATGTGTTTCCTATTAACTAATAAAAAAAAAGACTATTATATAGAGCTCAATATTTCCACAACTTACGTAACTAAAGAGACATAATTGTCGTTAGTATCCATAACAGCAACATTGGAAATAGTCCCTTCGTGGAAATAATCATTAACTTGAATTTTTTCGTAAAAATATTGGACGGCTTGTGCGATGTGATACAAAAAATCAGATTTGATTGTATCTTCTTTGGTGAAATTTAATTTTTCGATTCCTTTCAAAGCTCCGATTAAAAAGTGACCAACGGAATTATTTTGTGGAGCGTAAATGTTGAAATTCTTAAATTTCGATGTTTCTACCAATTCTGTTGTTTGGTTTATATCGTTCAAGTAAGAATATAAAACTAAAAAAAATATATAAAAAGTCACTAATAAAATTGGGAATTTCCTCTTGATTTTTTCTAAAATTGTATAAAATATTACCTGGTTCCGAAACATTAGAAATATGTTCAAGTGTAACGGCTAAATCTTCTTGCACAAGAAGTTGACCAGGTTCTAATCGCCCAAATAAATCTTCCGCTTTAGAAATAGTTATTGCCTGGACCAGCATTTTAGAAATCAATATTCCGTCTCTAAAATAATCATTCGAAATATAACATTGAACGTTAAAATTATTCAATCCACACAGAAAAAGTTTTTGGTAAATTGATATTAAAATATCGTTTATTATTCGCGCTCAAAAGTAACCAATAGAATAATTACAATGTTGCCAAATAAAGATGGTATTTATACCTGTCAAAACAGTTTTCTTTTCTTCTTGTAATGCGTAGATAATATCAGTGGTTAGTTATTTTATTTTTGTTTTAGTTTATTAGCTGAGTTTTATCAAATTTTTCAAAAACCCATGATTCATTTTCACAACAAGATTTCAATATTAGATAAAAACGAAAGAAAAAATATAAAAAAACTTTAATGTTAGGTTATAAACTGAAACTGACAGATAATAAGTTCCGCCCACGGCTTATTTTGAAAGACACCTAATAATTTTCCAAAACGTTTATACACACAAGGTACCGCCTAAATATTGCATAAATAAAGTTTTTAAAATCTGAAATTTTTTATTATATTCGATAGGGAATATAATGTTTAAATAAACACTTATTTACTGTAGATAAATATTTTGATTAGGATTTTAATTTATAAAAATCAACTACCCATTTCAGTAAAATAATTATAAATTTAGAATTTCTAATATATGTAGCTAAATATTTAGTTAAAATTCATATCGACAACTAAAAAATTTAAAAACAAATACATAAATTTTATTCGGCGCTACCCTTTTTATATATTTACTACGCACATCATGCTCATTAAAATAGAGAAAAGACCTATTATTGCATTTCTATTTCTCTCTTTCTACAATTAAAACAGAGATGGGACTAATAGGAAAATAAAAGTAAACATCTGGCAACACAATTTAAATCCTCTGATTTTATTGGTATACGTCATAAGTCATAAATATTTAAATATCAAAAAATAGACCCCATTTTTTAAAATTTTGCATTTTTCGCACTTTTACGAATCTAATTTAAAAAAAATTTCTACCTTGCTAGAATCACCGATGGATAAACCAATTCTTCCCATGCTAAATTTCCAAAATTTTTATGCACATAAGCCAATCCTATGACTAGAGTGGGTAAATGTTTTGAAGATACAACTACATGACTAAAATCAATCACAGTCGGTTGGTTTTTCGTTTTGTGATTATAAATAAGTATTTGTCCTTCGCTAAAAAATTTAAATGTAATTTATAATTATTCTAAAAAATATATAGTTATATATTACGCGTCTAAACCTGTAAGATGTGGAGTGGTTACAGAGAGACAAAATGCCGTTGCTATTGCAGCATCAACTGCGTTTCCGCCTTTTTTCAAAATTGAAGTACCTATTTTTGAACATTCTAAACTATCTGACGCGACACTGCCATGAGGAATTACCTAAATAAATAATAATAATAAATAAAATTATTCCTAAATAAAAACCTAATTTTTACCTGGTAATCTCCGTAATGTATTTGAATAATTAGTGCGAAAGTAATAATAACAGTTAAAGTACCAAAAGCTACATTTATATATTTCGAACCACTAAAATAGTCGTCATAACAATGATACCATTTTTTTGAGAGCTTTCCATTTTTTAGAGGAATATCTTCTCTAGAGACTGAAAAATAAAACGGTTACGCCAATGGGTTTTGTTAAAAATCAGTTTATACCGCACTTTATCTTCCTTTCTCTTTATCAAGTAAATTATAATATTTTTTTAATTATTACGTACCTACAGATTCAGACATCTTCACATTTTTCCACAGAAACGCAATAAACTGAATTAAAATAAACGAGTGCAAACATTTATTTGGTTTGGAAATAAACTTAACAGTACATTAAAGTAGAATTTCACGGTCTTTTACTCGAGACTGCTGCTTGTACCAGGTAGAAGTAACTGTTTTGATGATTCAAGCATTCATAAATTCTTTAGAAAGCAGAGGCGTGTGCCGTGGGGGCGATGAGGGCAAATGTAAAACAAAACAAAAATCCTAATGGTCACCCCATAGAGATAGAAGGTTAGAAAGAGCATGATAGAGACAGACTTATGGGTATTCAATGTAAAGCCGATGTTCGCAACATCTCGACTCGAAAAACACCTATTGTTTTGATTGGGACTCATAAAAATGCATCAGCGTTGTTGGTTCAGGGGCGTACTAATATTTCGCAATTGAAATATAAAAACCATATCTTAATTTTTTTTACTTAAATATCCAAATTTCAGTGACAATGACTTTTTATAACAGTTCGTTAATATGTACTTAAAAAATGATTATAGGCGAATATATTATATAAATTAAATTTTTTCAACACCGCTTTCAGATTTTTGTTATGAGTCCTAATGTAAACATTTAGTGTTTATGTTGGATACAACTTCTCTCTCTGATGCTACATCTACTCTACCATATCTCTGGTTACCCCTAAATAATCAGGTACTTGTTTTTGCTTATGGCACCAACCAAAAAATATGTTAAATTTCTGAGATTTCTAATAGTTTAAACAAATTGTAATGACTCATCGCGTATGAGTATACGAATTAATGATTTTAGTCATCTATTTTTAATAAAATAGGGATGAATTGTATAGTACTTCGAGTGACAAATATTAAATGATATTTCGGATCATATCTCTCTCAAAATAGTTACTACGTTAAAGATAGTGCTAGACCGAAACTAAACGCCATATTCCTCACTCTTTTCGAGCCAGGTAATTCACTTCCATAAGTATATGTCAATGGTGCTCGACGAACTCTTATTGGTTGATTTAAATACGCGCCTGTTAAATGACGGAATTGACATAACATAAAATTTGACAGTTCTATTTTCACATGTAAATATACATAGGCGTGCCTTATAAGTGTGTAAACTATTTATTGCCAAAGAACTAATCTAATGAATAAATAGGCAAAAATAGTCAAAAGAAAGATACGTTATTAAAAGACGAAATGTAAGTTTGTAGAACATTTTTAAACTTAAATTTATCTACATATAAACAATAACTAAACCAAAAAATTAAAACTCTTTTAAAACGGTACGCTACTGATTCAGTGGCGTAGGTTCGGTATAGCACTATTACTATCTCTATCATAGTAACTATACGTTACTGTTAAAGAGAGATACAGATTGACCGAAACATCGTTTCATCTCTTTCTCTCGAAATAGCACAATTTTCACCGGAGCATATCTATGAGTATATGTCAATGGCATTTTAATTGTCTAGATTGAGCGAACGCGTCCGGCCGACATTTAGTTTACTACCTTATCCACTATTTCTGCTAATAACTTGAACTAGGATTTCCGCTAAGCCAAATTTAAACCTTACATTTATTATATATTCAGGTTACAGCTCAAAGTATCCAAATATCTAGCATTACCCAAAAAAAAAGAATAAAAATTTGCCGTCTTTAATTTTATTGTGGGATCCATTGTTTTATGATTTCCTTCAGAAATACAATTAAAAAAGTTATCAAGAGAATGGTAAGTATTTCATTTGATAAGTGAAATCAAAAATCCAGTAAGAACCGACCGACAGGAGTCAAACGAACAATCACGTAGCCACGTTTGCCAACATTCTATAAATAAAAAATAACAGACATAATTGTCAGTTCATTAACCCAACTTTAGTGATCTGTCTAAAATTCAAATTAGAGTGAATTTTTTGAAAAAAGGTAGTTTTTTCCACTACAAAGTGCTGAAAACAAGTAAATAAAAGCATTTGTAGTGTTTTGATGATAAATAGTGAACAAAATATGTATCTCCGAAACAACTTGAGAGCGCCACGTTTTGAGTTCGGATTCGTGTTCAGGAGACCAAAATACGTAAGATCCACTTTTTTTTTAAAAAATCGCATGATCCCTAAGAACGAAGTATTACCCTTTTTAATGTTATTTGTTAAAAAGAGTTTAATCCATTTTTCAAATTTTTATTCCTACCAGGAGAGCAGAAACGACATGGGGTAACTTTTATTGCTATTTTTAAAAAATTCGACTTTTTTATGGTCAGTTTTTCTTCGAGTTAAAGAGAAAAATAATTCGAATAAAGAATATTGTAAATTTCCTTCTAATTTGTTTTTTAACATTTTTTTTTGTTGAATTACGTAGAAGTTGCGCTCAGAATTTGAAAAAAATCTTTTGAAACTAAAAGAGTTGGAGAAGAATGGATAATTAAAAAATCAGTGCAAACTAAATATAAGATTTATTTACAATTTATTTTATAAAAATTGGATAAGTAACAATCATAATTTATTAAAAAACAATTATTAATATATATTACTAGTATGGCTTGATAAAATCTTTGGCTTCTGAAAAATATATGAGCACAATTTAAATAACCAGAATAGACTTTTGTAACGTTTATTTATAATTTAGGAATATATGTCTAATCTTTACAAAATTGTACTCATTTGGACACTACATTAAAACAATAAAATACAATTTTATTAATTATGGCATCGAGAATCCAAGTAAATAACATTTGTGAAATTTCGGAATTAAGATTCAATTTTATTTATTTACAAGTAGAAATTTAGTGGTCACAAATTATTGTAAAATTAAAACTATCCTTTATTTTCCCAAAATTTAATAAAGGTCACTTATTGGTTATCAATGCCTCTAATATAATCGTAAAAATCCCTGTATAATTTCATAAATTTACTTATTAGATATTTTAAATTATCACACATTGGTTTTAAATTTAAGGCAGTGGCGTACACACAGGAAGTTATCTTTTTTAATATACACAACTGTTGAAAAGGCACATTAATTTTTGATAAAATATTTCATGTTATTGGAATTTTGAAATATATATTTACATTTTATTAAAACACGAAGAGTTTTTATGACTAGATTTTTACATAAAATTATTTTAAAACTTATTCAATCATACACTGTCTCAAGATACGTCACTGGTTCTCTTTCGGTAGGTTTCAAGTAACCTTGTCCATCCAGCAAATCAATATCGTTAACAAGAGGCAGTGGCGGAGGCCTGGGTAAACTCTTATTACTCCCTACTTTCATCTTCTTTTTTTCACTCTCAAACGAAAGTTTTGTACTTTGTGCCGACTCGTAGATCTCTTCTAATATCTCACATATCAGCGGAAAAGTTATTCGATGTCTCGGTTCGGTTTTCCAACAATTTTTCATAAGTTCGCAGATCGAGGAAGGACAGTCTTCAGGAGGTATCAGCATTATTCCATCTAAGATTAATTTTACGACCTCTTCATTGCTGTGGCCATAGTAAGGTTGTTTTCCAAAGCTGAAAATTTCCCATAAGACGACTCCGTAGGACCATATGTCTGATTCTAGGGTGAAACGACCGTAAACTACGCTTTCTGGTGACATCCAACGGACTGGCAGAAGCCTCGAGCCACCAATCTGGAAAAATATACATAAACAAATTAATGTGGAAAAATGTCAAGTTTCCTAAAGGATACATTTTGAACTTTTATTACGATACTAGTAAGAAACTGTTGTAATTTTCAAAAGTTGTCTTGTCATGTTGATAAACTTATTTAGATCCATTAGCGGGCGGGCTAAAAGTCTCAACATCCGTTCTGGTTCATTGGGGTACGTCTAGCGATGCTTATATGATACTCGCCTACACTGACACACGAATCCTCGATTCCCGCCTCCTGCCACCCGCCGACTTGTTTATTACTACGTGCCACTGTGTCATTTACGCTGTTTCAACACTGATTAGTGATTAGTTCGAGCTAGTATATTTATAATTTTGAACGAACTTAAGAAAATTGATCGCGTTTTTTGGCATGACAATTTAAACTTGTCACTCAACTAATTTTAACGTTTTTGAGCAACAAAATGCCAGTTTAGTGAGAAAAATTCAAGTTGTACCTAATTTTGGTAATAATCATGTTAAGAACTTCAAGTAGAAGGGACCAAGCTCAAAATTTTAGAAACAATACTTCGTTTAATATGTTTGTACCTTATTCGAATAGTAAAATGAATCAAGTATTAAATAGAACCATTACGTTTCCTTTACCAATGGAAAATCGAAATTTAATTAACAGACATGTAAGTAAAAGTAATAATAGAACGCAGATATCCCCGTACACTATCAGTCTACATCAATATAAAAAAACAGATAATATTATACCAACTGTTAATTTAACACCGAAAAAAGCGATATTAAAAAAATCTGAAAATATACACAAAAAGAAAACAAAGAAAAAAGTTAAACCAAATGAAAAAAAATTAAAAAAGAAACGTTTCCTGAAAAAAATCAAAATTGTAGAAAAGAAATCTAGCTTGGCATCATTCCGAAAAGCTCTACGCATAAAACTTGCTAGTTTTAACGAAGCTATTCGCAATAGAAATAAAAACGCCGTTCCTAAACATCCCAAGGAATTTATATTCAACGAAAAACTACAAGAGGACAAGAAAAAACTCGTTCTAAAAAGAAAACCGAAGAAAATAAAGTAACTCGGAGTCAGTCACAAGAATATTAATTAATATTAGATAGGACATGAGGAAAACAGTTTTTTTTTTTTGAAAAGGGGGGATTGTTTTCGTAGCATTTATGAAGCCCCGGATCTCGTGGCTTACATGACATTAATTCTAAAATAGTTATTGTTGAAGAAACCAAAACTACACTTTTTTATCACTCTACGTACGTTTCGCTAACTATGTTTATCATCAACTGCTGATGATGCTAACATAGTTAGCGAAACGTACTTGGGGTGTTAAAAAATTGTAGTTTTGGTTAATAGTGACGACGATATTCATCAATATTATTGAAAACCAAAGGTTCCAAATTCCCGATTCAAGTAATAGTTATTATTATCTTTAATGAAATTTTTGATAAATTATCTTTTTCTTTTTAATATTTATTCCATTTTCAGTAGGAACATAGACGCGTTCATTTATTTTCCCAATCTTTTATGAACAATGAAATGCTTTGAAAAATTGATAATAACAGTTATAAGGGTGTATTTGTTTGAGCACCGAAACACCCTGAAACTCTTTAATATATCAAAGAATAATAAAAAACTTGTAGTCAATACCACAATTATTTAATGTTGAAAATTTAACAACGTTAGGCAACATGTTTCCGCCATTCGATGGCCATCATCAGGCATAAATTTTGTTAAACAAGTATAACAACTTAAATTGTACGATGACAATATTAGCACGAAGAAAACTTTAACCAATTTTGGCGATAAATTATTTAAAATCGCGGATAAAAATATTTAAAAATTCAATAGCCGCTCCATATACATTCAGCCCTCCGATATGGAGCGGCTATTGAATTTTTAAATATTTTTATCCGCGATTTTAAATAATTTATCGCCACAATTGGTTAAAGTTTTCTTCTTCGTGCTAATATTGTCATCGTACCATTTAAGTTGTTATACTTGTTTAACAAAATTTATGCCTGATGATAGCCATCAAATGGCCGAAACATGTTGCCTCCCGTTGTTAAATTTTCAACATAAAATAATTGTGGAATTGACTAGGAGTTTTTTATTATTCTTTGAATAATTCTACCACATTTGAGTATGGATAATCTTCTGTTTTTTTCTTTAATATATATATTTTTTAAAGCATTTATGAATTTTTGAATAACGATTTTTCGTAAAGAACCCCAAAAAATTGCTCGAATTTAGGCGACTAGTTTCGACTGAAAGGTTTAAAAGCAACATGGTTCAAAAATTTAAACATGATGATAGATTTCCAGCTGAAACTTTGTTTGTAGTATTCGACTTGGTGTTTTATCTCTTTTAAAAAATTATATGTTTTACTTAATTTAATTATTTATGCCTGAAAAATTTATTTTGTGAATAAGTCACGAGATCCAGGGTTTAATCATTATATTTAATAAATGTTCTTGCAATTTGGTGTTAGTTTGCTAAATTTATATTGTACAAAGAAATTAATAAAACACAATGACACATCAAACAGTGTTAGTGTTGTTATATCAATAAGCAAATTATGGGCGTTAAGGTGACCGCCTGTTTTCGCCCAGGTATCTTAGTCGCCATCTTGATTTTATGATGTCCAAACTCAAAAATCCTCACATACCAATTTTAAATGGAATCGGTAAATAATAATAAATCTTGTTCATCATGTTGTATGTAAAATTCAAATATTACCTTCCATGATCAATACAAAGCGCTACAACCGTAACAAACGAAACAAACATTCAAAAAAACAAACTCAACGAAAGTATATTGTAATGAAATACTCTGTACAAAAGTAATTAATTTTTTTTTAATCATCTAGTAAGAAAAATTTTATTTTGAGAAAAAACAGATGAAAACAAAATAATAAACAAGTCAGATATTTTTAGAACCAAGTCATGTCAGAAGGTTTTTTATAAAAGGATGTGTTATTATAATAAATTAAAATTAAGTTAAAAAAAGGTGAAGATGGTACAAAAAAAATTGTTGTTTTTTTTCTGTACCACCCTGTATTTTCATTATTCCTCTGCTCAGTATATCTTAATTTCAGACTCGTTTGATATCCCTTTCTAATTTCCTCGCGTCGTATCTCTTAGTATTACTATAAAATGTCTTTCCCACAATAACAATTCTTTCTCTTTACCTCATCAGACAGAACAATCAACTTATAATTGATTGATTGATTGATTTAATCGATGTTATTGACTAAGGATTTAGGCCTCAACACCGCAGTCTTAAGACTTATTGTGCTATGCCATTTGTGTCGTTGTTATTAAGTGAAAAGGTTTGTTACCTTTATCAGGCTTTAGCAGCCTCTTCACAAGATTTTCTCTGGGGAAGGCCTCCTGTGTATTTTCTGTCCCCAGAAGGTTGTACTTCCAGCGTATAAGTGCTTGACACTCTAGTATAATGTGAGAAGCTGTTTCCTCCTCCTCATTACATAGTCTACAGATGGGTTCGTCTTGGCAGATGTCCATTTTATGTAGGTGTTTAAAAGTGACAGTTGTCAGTTTAAAAGTGGCAATTGTCAGTATAAAAGTGACAATTGTCAGTTTGGAAGAGACAATTCTCAGTTTAAAAGTCACAATTGTCAGATTTAACGTGACAATTGTCAGTTTAAAATTGACAATTATCAGTTTAAAAGTGACAATTGTCAATTTAAAAGTGACAATTGTCAGTTTGGAAGAGATAATTGTCAGTTTGAAAATGGCAATTCTCAGACTAAAAGTGACAATTGTCAGTTTAAAAGTGACAATTGCCAATTTAAAAGTGACATTTGTCAGTTTCCAGTTATTAGTCCCGTGACATGCCTTATTTGATTTCTGCTTAGCTGCAGAATATCGTTGGTCAGTGCTTTTGATGGCTTTTTGACCATCAGTTTACATCAGCCAGAGTTGTACTGAGGATTTCGGAATGCCAAACACGAAGTTGGGGCCCGTAAATTTGGTCGCTGAGGCTTTTCGTTCCAGAGTGTCAGCTACCTCGTTGCCTGTTATCTCCTTGTGTAAGCAGGCAAATGAGACTTCTAAAAAATCATACATATATCTTATAATTCTCCAGTTTTGAAACCGGAAATCGTAGAAACTTGAAAGTCGCTTAAGTACATATTCAAAGTATGCTGAGTTTATTGCCGTTGTTCGTTTGTCTCTATATGTTGTGGTTCCTGAGTTATAGCGCGGGCGGACAGACAGACAGACGCAGATCTTTATCATAAGACTTTTTTTAGAAGTCTAATAAAACAAATATTTAATTTCCTTAAACCCACAAAAAGAAAGAAAGGACGAATTTTGAAATAGTTTTTTTTCGTCAATTGTTTCTAAATACATCAAAAAATCAATTAAACTGGCGTAATAAAAAGAATTATTACTGAATCACTTTTATCAGCAATTTAAAATAACGTTTCAAAATATATAAGATTAGAGATAGAAGAGAGCAGAAATACCAAGAGAGCAAGTGGAGCTGAAGGTGGCGGAGGTAAAATAAAACGTCGTGATAAAGAGGAGAAAGTTGTGCAGGAGACTGAGTGAAAATTGTGCAGAATACTGAAGAGGAAAATTGAATACAGGACAATACAAAATTTTTTATTATGAGCATTTGTAATGTTTATTAGAGAAAATCATGCAAAACGAAAGCAAAAAGTAGATGATCAAATAAATTCAGAAATTTCGTTGGTCGCCTATATATACTTTTTTTTGATAATATCAAATAATTCATCTAAAGCTTCTATAAAAAATGAATTTTTTTAAGACGTTGATACTGAAAAGGAAATAACTAAATCCACATAGTTTAACTACTATTTTTTTTATATTGGTTAATTTGCAGGTTTGTAATTATTTTTAAAAAATGATTTTTTACGTAAATAAAAACAGAAGCATGATGAAAAAAATCGTCATTTTCAACGAAACTTTAAAATTGTAAGAGCCAAAATTTCTTCTGACCTTATTCGTAACTTTTATGGAAGCACTTTGAAAAAATAATAATTTTAGTTAATAAACTATTTTTAACATTTTACAAGTAACTTTTATAAACTCTTGAAATGTTTTTTAGGACTTTTAAACTTTCATAAATTCTTTTTTTTTAATTTTTGTGAGTCCTCGTAATTTTTATAAATCATAAATTTTTATAAGTCCTTTTATAAGTTTTTTTTAAATTTTTCAATAATTTTAAGTCCTTGTAACTTTTACAAACTTTTATTATAACTTTTTAAGTCCTTTTTAACACTTTAACTGCGGCTGTCGTATATACATGATTCGTAAAAAAATATGCTGTAAAGTGGCATCGTAAATAAATAATTTTGTATATTTTGTTATTTCCCTGCCAATTTTTACAAATTTTTATATTCTGCAATTTTTTTTATAAATTTTATTTTTTCACAAATTTTACAATTTTCGAAATTTTTGAAATTAATGCTTTTCGAAATGTTTAAAATTCTTGAAATTTTTTAAATATTTTACACTAGACGAATAATTTTATGTTTCTTGAAATTTTCCACATATTTTAGAATTTTTTGAATAATTTGACATATTTTACTTTTTGAAATTTTTGAGATTTTCGAAAAAAAAAAAAAATGCAAAATTTAAAATTTTTGCGTAAAATTTTTGAAAAAATTTTACTTTTTGAAATTTTTGAAATTATCGAAAAAAATGCAGTTTTAAATTTTCGAAATATTTGAAATACTTGAAATTTTTGAAACATTTTCTACTAGACGAATAATTTTGTTTTTTGATATTTTCAATATATTTTAGAAATTTTTGAATAATTTGACATTTTTACTTTTTGAAATTTTGAAATTTTCGAGAAAAATGCAAAAATTTCAAATTTTTCTAAATTTTTGATATATTTTTGAAATTTTCGAATAGGTTTTTAATGTTTTTTGAAAATTTTGACGTTTTCGAACTGGTTAAAATTCTTAAAAAATATTTACTTTTTGGAAATTTTCGAAAAAAAATTGCAAAATTTCAAATTTTTCGAAATCTTTTATATTTTTCAAATTTTCAAATAATTTTTAAATGTTTTTTGAAACTTTTGACATTTTCGAAATGTTTGAAATACTTGAAGTATTTTTAACTAGACGAATATTTTCATGTTTTTTGATAATTTAGATTAGATGTATTTTAGAAATTTTTGAATAATTTGACATTTTTTCTTTTTGAAATTTTTGAAAAAAAAAATGAAAAATTTCAAGTTTTTCGAAATTTCGAATAGTTTTTTTTAATGTTTTTTGACGTTTTCGAAATTATTGAAATTCTTGAAAAATATTTACTTTTGAAAGTTTAGAAACAAAATACAAAATTTCGAATTTTTCCAAATTTTTGATATATTTTTGAAATTTTCGGTTGCTATTTTTGAAATATTTAAAATACTTGAAAAACTTTTAATTTATACGAATAATTTTATGTTTTTTGAGATTTTCGATATATTTTGGAAATATTTGAATATTTTGACACTTTTATTTTTTGAAATTTTCCAAAATAATTGCAAGATTTCAAATTTTTATATATTTTTCGATATACTTTTAAAATTATCGAAATTTTTGAACTTCCAGACATTTTTATTTATTTTTTAAAATTTTTTAATTTATTGATATATTTCCGAATTTTGATTTTCTTAAAACTTTAAATTTAAAAAATTATAACAATCAAGTTTATTGATGTTTTATAATTTTTGTCCCTAGTGCTGCAAAATTTTACCAGCAGTTAAAGGGCTAATAAAATTTAATAAGCTAATTTTAACATTTTACAAGTCCTTGTAACTTTTATAAACTCTTGTAAAGTTTTTTTAGTCCTTTTAAAGATTCATAAAATAATTTTTAAATTTTTGCGACACTGTATTTTTATTAATCACTATAAGTTTTTATAAAATTTTATAACTTTTTTATAAGTAATTTACCTTATAATAATCACACGTGTATACGTCTCTGCTCATACCAAAATCAGCAATTTTAACAATTGGTCCTTCAGCTACTAAACAATTCCTGCAAGCCAAGTCTCTATGAACGAATCGTTGAGATGCTAAATATTTCATTCCTTTGCCTACTTGTGACGCCACTGCGAGAAGATCGTTTTTCTTTAATTCCGGTACTTCATTTTCAAGGACGGAGCGTTTTTGGGAGCGCAATAGTTCAGCCAAATCACCATGTGGCATAAATTCGAATACCATCATTGGATTTACGTTATCGTCTACAAAAAAATAAATAAATAAATAAAAATCACTATATAAAGGTGATTTGTATATTTTAAATAATTATTATGTGCTCTGTCCAATATTTTTTGTTTCTTAAATGACAGACGTCAGGCTGACTAGTAATTTTGTGTTAAAATATATAGTGTGGCTGCACTGTTTGGATGTGTCTACTGGACCAGTATCAAGTATAAAAAGTAGTGAATTAATTGAATATAATATGCCTAACAAATATTATTACAGGGGATATAATTTGGCATATATTAATATATTACTAAATATTTATTATATGGAAAAAAGTAGGAAAACTGTTGAAAATTTAGAATATTTAAATCGTTTATTTTAACTTAAAATTGTATCAGTAGACACTACCATGTTTGAATTTGTGCACATTTAGTGATTTTTTTTCGCCAACTCAACTGGGGATTGTCAAAAAGTTTAAAGAAATATTTATACCTTTTAGAACTACTCCAAGTAAAGATAATATATTCGGATGTTTGAAAGCGCTCATTATTTCTACTTCTCTTAAAAAATCTTCTTCTGCTTCTTTATTGGCTGAATCTTTGAGGACTTTTATAGCAACGATTTTAAGGTGATCGTCGTCACATAGAAGTTCTCCTAAAAAAAGTTTTTTTTTATTAGCCAAGTTCGGTTTGAAGAATTGGGGCCGTTAGGAGTAGGGAATAACCAAGCCGAACATTCCAAAGTCAAAACACTTCTCTATTTTCAATATAGATGACTCTGTCTGTGAATTTTTTTTGGAACGAAGTAGTTTATAACTCGAAAAAAAATAAGAAAAAATTTAAATGAATAAGAAAAAATAGGGAAAAAAGAAAACTAGGGAAAATAGGGATAAATAGGAAAAAATAAGGCAAAACAAAAAAATATTGGAAAATATAGTAAAAATTGAAATACACCAGAAAAAATAGGGAAAATCGAAATTAAATGGAAAAAAATTAAAAAAAAAGGTGAAAATAATAAGGAAAAAGCCAAAAATAGAGAAAAATAAGGAAAAACAAAAAAATAGAGAAAATTTAAATAAATGGCAAAAAATATGAGGAAAAATGGAGAAAAATAGTGGAAAAAGCCAAATATAGGAAAGAATAGAGAAAGTTAGGGAAAATTAGAGAAAAATAGGGAAAACTGAAGTAAATAAGAAAAAATATGGAAAAACCGAAATATGGGGAAAAACAGAGAGTTTGGCGTAACGAAGATGAAATAATAGAATTTATAGAAATGTACATAATAAATCACGATATTTGGAGGAAGTAATAAAAATGGTAATAGAAGGAAGTTAATAATGAAAAGAATAAAAAATATAAATGACCTAACCAATTAAACTAAAAAATTAAAATTAATTTTGATAACTAGTATTGACCGGAACAGAATACAGAATTGGTACAGGCCATGAAGAAAAAGAAATAAAATGACAAATTAAGGCCGCAGTGGCACACTCCAATATTCATAACAATAACTAAATGTGACATATGTCATATTAATGTCAAATTTCATAAATCTATTATTCAACAGATGTAGCAATATGTCTTATTTACGATTTATTTCAACATACATTTGACCAAATTATTTACTCGTTTTAGTTGTGACATTTTATTTCATTCATTATTAACCGATTCCATTCAAAATTGGTGCATGGGGTTTTTGGTGTTGGAGATTTTGATTTTTTTTTTCAAAACTAATAAATTCAAGATGGCGGACAAGATATGCTGGAATTATGATTCTTTTCAAAATTGGTTTTGGGGGTTGTTTGGGATAGGAGATATCATGATTTTTTTTCGAAATAAAAAAATTCAAGTTGGCGACTCCAAAATGGTGGACGCAATTTATGATTATTAACCGATTCAATTCAAAATTGGTATATGGGGATTTTTGGTGTTTAACATTATGAACTTTTTCTCAAAATTAATAAATTAAAGATGGCGGACGAGATATGGGATTATTATCCGATTCTTTTCAAAATTGGTATTGGGCTTTTTTTGGAATAGGAGATTATGATTTTGTTTTCAAAACAAATAAATTCAAGATGGCGACTCCAAAATGGTGGACGAAATTTATGATTATTAACCGATTCAATTCAAATTTGGTACATGGGGTTATTTTGGTGTTAGAGATTATGACTTTTTTTTAAACTGCATAGAATTTTTTATTTACATTATCAAAATCAAAAAATATTTCTCCTGCAACATATACAGTAAACTATGATTGTTCATTTTCTCAAATATAAATATTTCGTTTTAACCTAGCAGATAACAGATTGATGAGCTCGGAAAAATAATAAAAATTCGGTTTACTCGCGAGTCCCATAATCAATATCGACATCTTATCATCAGCAGCAATACCGAACGCAGTGCGAAACTGGAAAGTTTGGCAAAACAGGAGCGCCTATTGGGAGACAAATATTCCAAATGTGGAGACAAATATTCCAAATCTGGAGACAAATATTCCATAAAAATAATTTTGTTAGCGCCTATTGGGAGACAAATATTCCAAATGTGGAGACAAATATTCCAAATCTGGAGACAAATATTCCATAAAAATAATTTTGTTAGCGCCTATTGGGAGACAAATATTCCAAATGTGGAGACAAATATTCCAAATCTGGAGACAAATATTCCATAAAAATAATTTTGTTAGCGCCTATTGGGAGACAAATATTCCAAATGTGGAGACAAATATTCCAAATCTGGAGACAAATATTCCATAAAAATAATTTTGTTAGCGCCTATTGGGAGACAAATATTCCAAATGTGGAGACAAATATTCCAAATCTGGAGACAAATATTCCATAAAAATAATTTTGTTAGCGCCTATTGGGAGACAAATATTCCAAATGTGGAGACAAATATTCCAAATCTGGAGACAAATATTCCATAAAAATAATTTTGTTAGCGCCTATTGGGAGACAAATATTCCAAATGTGGAGACAAATATTCCAAATCTGGAGACAAATATTCCATAAAAATAATTTTGTTAGCGCCTATTGGGAGACAAATATTCCAAATGTGGAGACAAATATTCCATAAAAATAATTTTGTTAGCGCCTATTGGGAGACAAATATTCCAAATGTGGAGACAAATATTCCAAATCTGGAGACAAATATTCCATAAAAATAATTTTGTTAGCGCCTATTGGGAGACAAATATTCCAAATCTGGAGACAAATATTCCATAAAAATAATTTTGTTAGCGCCTATTGGGAGACAAATATTCCAAATGTGGAGACAAATATTCCAAATCTGGAGACAAATATTCCATAAAAATAATTTTGTTAGCGCCTATTGGGAGACAAATATTCCAAATGTGGAGACAAATATTCCAAATCTGGAGACAAATATTCCATAAAAATAATTTTGTTAGCGCCTATTGGGAGACAAATATTCCAAATGTGGAGACAAATATTCCAAATCTGGAGACAAATATTCCATAAAAATAATTTTGTTAGCGCCTATTGGGAGACAAATATTCCAAATGTGGAGACAAATATTCCAAATCTGGAGACAAATATTCCATAAAAATAATTTTGTTAGCGCCTATTGGGAGACAAATATTCCAAATGTGGAGACAAATATTCCAAATCTGGAGACAAATATTCCATAAAAATAATTTTGTTAGCGTCTATTGGGAGACAAATATTCCATAATGAGAGACAAATATTCCAAATGTGGAGACAAATATTCCATAAAAATAATATTTTGTTAGCGCCTATTGGGAGACAAATATTCCCTAATGAGAGACAAATATTCCAAATCTGCAGACAAATTATCCATAAAAATAATTTCTTCTGTATCATTAAATTAATTGCGTGAAAATTTAATATCAATTAATTTGTTTTGTTAAGTAACAAAAGATTATGTCATAGATAAGTTTCATTTTATGCGTTCGCGGTACATAAAAATCCTGAATATATTCCGAATAGGACATGCGCAAATAACTTGTCAATTTGTGGCCTTTGTAATCCTTAAATGTGTTCTGAACTAGTTCAGGATTAGCTCCGCGAAAATACCTAATATTCAGATTTTTCTAAAAGTTTGGCAACATGGTTTTTATATGATTGTCATCTAATTTGATTGTCGCGACATCTTTTCGAAAATCTCCATTATGACAAATAAATTTGACATATATTTCTCAATCGTATTTCCAATTAGATTTAATAAATACTGAATAAAATAAAGAAATATTCAAGGAGCTTACCAACAAAAATACGTAGAATGAAGTCTCCTACTCTGATTTTAAAAATCACTTTTTTTATTTTTTTTAAACTCAGTTTAATTACAGGACAAATAAAAAATAGAAGACTCCATTCTTTAAACATTATACTTTAAGCTGCCAAAGTTTAATTTTCCTTCGTTCAGTAAAATTTAAACGTAATTGGAACTGCTAAACCCGTGTTTTTATACGTCAAAATACAGTGAAACTGCAGCCTTAATTATAATGAGATTGATAATCAACTTATTCGCACCATGTTTGTTTAAAAAAAAAACAGTTTTTTTATGAGTATATACTGACAAAGCACAAAAATAAAAACAATATTATAAAATTACGAAAACGTGGAGAAAACTCAGTCAACTTGTTGACATAACCTAAATCAGTTCTTCTTCTTCTTTTTCCTTTATTGGGCTATGTCCATAGGCAATTTACCCAACCTAAATCAGTTGTAACTAATAGGTGAAAATTTTCAATTTACAATTGACAACAGCGCATCAAGGCTTACCAATTACTAAAATGTCATTTCTTCTCTATAAATACGAGTTTCATTGGCGTACAAAATGTCAAAATTATTTAATAAAAAAATATGGTTTTTTAAGTACTACACATATAATAATATATTTTATAAATTTTATATTATCAAGAATAAGACGTGAATAAGCTAATATATAATTGAGATCATTCTAAAATTGTCAAACTAATAACAATATTGTAACTACGTTCATGGATACTCGTGAATATTCGTTGGTTTCGGATTATTTTACATATTTAGGGAAATTTTAATTAGTTGGTAGTACTATAATGAAAGAATGACATCACTTGTGACGTGCATCGGGATTTGTATTAAAAATCCCATATCTCATAATTTAATTATTATCAAACTAAAAATGCGAAATGCGACCGTGTACATTTGCCTTTTTATTAGTGAACATCTTCAAGGTCATAAATACGGTTCTCTTCTCTCTCATTTTATTCATAAACCACACGCAAGATGAGAGAATCTCTCTCTGAAGAGTTTCGTATTCGCATCTAAGAAATAAATATCTAAGAAGTAGCGCGCATGTACAAATAATAAAGCCAACTTTGATCATAATCTAAACTAAACGCGTCCAACCAACCGAACCGGGGCTTTTGAACTTTCGAAACTGAAACTGGTAGCGGTGCTCTATTCTATTTAGTTAACTCGAGTTAAAAAATTATTAGAATATGTTAAGTAGACAATTAAAAATTATTATTTCTAATGTGCGATTTAATTCGGTAAAAAGTTTTGATAGTATACCCTCTCCTAAAGGGCTGCCACTGGTCGGTACGACTTTGTCGTTAATTTTGGCAGGGGGGCCAAAAAAACTTCATAAATATATGGATGAAAGACATAAAGAATTAGGACCTATTTTTAGAGATACTGTTGGACCAGTGTCGGCTGTTTTTTTGGCTGATTCTTATGAAATGAGGGCTGTTTTTGCCAAAGAAGGTAAGAAAAATAAATTTAATTAAAAATTTGTTAAAATAAAATAATTGTTGATAAAAAATATATTAAATATTTATAATTAATTAATAAATAATTTTTAAATTAACCTTGAACATGAATATTTAGTTTTCATATCTAATAAATGTTGACGTAATGATAATAAAATAACAAAACAATTGATTAATTTTTTTTTGTTTGAAAAATAAATACACGAATAACATTTCTCCAATGGGAAAAATTCGAGTAAATTTTTTTTGTTTGAAAAAAACTTAAGAAAAATTTATCCAATGGGCAAAATTGGAATTAATTTTTTTGTTTAATGAGATTAAAGTGCAATTTATCCAATAGGAAAAGTTCCGAGTTCATTTTTTTTTTGAGAAAAGTATCAAGTACAATTTCTCCAATGGAACAAATTTGAGTTCATTAACAAAACAATTGATTAATTTTTTTTTTTGTTTGGAAAATAAATACACGAATAACATTTCTCAAATGGGAAAAATTCGAGTACATTTTTTTTGTTTGAAAAAAAAAGCTGAAGAACACTTTATCCAATGGGCAAAATTATAATTCATTTTTTTGTTTAAAGAGATTCAAATACAATTTATCCAATGGCAAAATTTCGAGTTCATTTTTTTTTGAGAAAAGTATCAAGTACAATTTTTCCAATGGAACAAATTTGAGGTCAATAACAAAACAATTGATTACATTTTTTTGTTTGAAAAATAAATACACGAATAACATTTGTCCAATGGGAAAAATTCGAGGAAATTTTTTTTATTAAAAAGGAATTTGAGAACAATTTATCCAATGGCAAAATTAGAATTAATTTTTTCGTTTAAAGAGATCCAAGTACAATTTATCCAATGGAAAAATTTCGAGTTCATTTTTTTTTTTGAGAAAATTATCAAGTACAATTTTTCCAATGGAACAAATTTGAGGTCAATAACAAAACAATTGATTACATTTTTTTTGTTTGAAAAATAAATACACGAATAACATTTGTCCAATGGGAAAAATTCGAGGAAATTTTTTTTATTAAAAAGGAATTTGAGAACAATTTATCCAATGGCAAAATTAGAATTAATTTTTTCGTTTAAAGAGATCCAAGTACAATTTATCCAATGGCAAAAGTTCGAGTACATTTTTTTTTGAGAAACTTATCAAGTACAATTTCTCTAATGGGACAAATTTGAATACAATAACAAAACAATTGAGTAATTTTTTTTGTTTGAAAAATAAATACACGAATAATATTTCTTCAATAAGAAAAATTCGAGTTAATATTTTTTGTTTGAAAAAAACTTAAGAAAAATTTATCCAATGGGCAAAATTAGAATTATTTTTTTTGTTTAAATAGAGACTCAAGTACAATTTTTCCAAAGGGAAAGTTCTGTAAAAAAAAGTACCAAGTACAATTTCTCCGATGGGATAAATTTAAGTGCAATTACAATGGGAAAAGTTCATTTTTTTCATTGAAAAAAGACCAAAGTACAATTTCTCCAATGCGAAAATTTTCGTTATTTTTTTTTTGTTTAAAATAAAACTTGAATTTTTCTCCAATGCGAAAAGTTCGAATGCAATTTTTTTTGTTTGAAATACAATTTATCTAATGGGAAAAATTTGATTGCAATTTTTTTGTTTGGAAAAAGGCTCGAGTACAGTTTTTACAATGGGAAAAGTTCATTTTTTTCATTGAAAAAAGACCAAAGTACAATTTCTCCAATGCGAAAATTTTCCAGTTATTTTTTTTTGTTTAAAATAAAGCTTGAATTTTTCTCCAATGCGAAAAGTTCGAATGCAATTTTTTTTGTTTGAAATACAATTTATCTAATGGGAAAAATTTGAGTGCATTTTTTGTTTAAAATAAGATTGAATGCAATTTTTTTGTAGAAAAAAACACTTACAATTATCTTAATAGGAAAAGCTCGAGTTCATTTTTTTTTGATTAAAATAAAGTTTAAAATTTTTTTAATGACAAAAGTACGAGTGCATATTTTTGTTAAAAATAAGCTTAAATAAAATTTTCTTAATGATAAAAGCTTCAGTGCATTTTTTTTTAGAGTACAATTTCCTTAATGGGAAAAGCTTAAGTTCATTTTTTTTGGTTGAAATAAAGCTTAAATAAAATTTCTCCCATGCGAAAAGTTCGAGTGCAATTTTTTTGTTTAAAAAAACACTCAAGAACAATTTATCCAACGGGAAAAGTTCAAGTGCATTTTTTTGTTTGAAGTAAGATTAAGTATAATTTTCTTAATGGTAAAAACCAGAGTGTAATTTTTTTGTTGGAAAAAAACTTTGGTACTATTTCCTTAATAAGAAAAGATCGAGTTTTTTTTCTGTTAAAATATTGAATTAAATTTCTCTAATGGGAAAAGCTTGAGTATTTTTTTGTTAAAATAAATATTGAATTAAATTTATCCAGTGGCAAAAGTTCGAGTGCATTTTTTTGTTTGAAATAAGTTTGAATATATTTTTTTTAATGGTAAAAACGTATACAATTTCTCCAATGGGAAAAGTTCGAGTGCATTTTTTGTTTCAAATAAGTTTCAGTATAATTTTCTTAATGGTAAAAACTTGGAACGTAATTTTTTTGTTGGGAAAACGACGTACAATTTCTTTAATGGGAAAAGATCAAGTGCAATATTTTTGCTCGAAAAAAGCTCGAGTACAATTTATCCAATGGGACAAATTCGATTGCATTTTTTGTTTGAAATAAGTTTGAATACAATTTTATTAATGGTAAAAATTTGTGCAATTTTTTTGTTGGAAAAAAACGTACAATTTCTTTAATGGGAAAAGATCAAGTGCAATATTTCTACTTGGAAAAATCTCGACTACAATTTCTCCAATGGGACAAATTCGATTGCATTTTTTGTTTGAAATAAGTTTGAATACAATTTTCTTAATGGTAAAAATTTGTGCAATTTTTTTGTTGGAAAAAAACGTACCATTTATTTAATGGGAAAAGATCAAGTGCAATATTTCTACTTGGAAAATACTCGAGTACAATTTCTCCAATGGGACAAATTCGATTGCATTTTTTGTTTGAAATAAGTTTGAATACAATTATATTAATGGTAAAAATTTGTGCAATTTTTTTGTTGGAAAAAAACGTACAATTTCTTTAATGAGAAAAGATCAAGTGCAATATTTTTTTTTTAAAAAAAGCTCGAGTACAATTTCTCCAATGGGAAAAGTTCGAGTGCATTTTTTGTTTCAAATAAGTTTCAGTATAATTTTCTTAATGGTAAAAACTTGGAACGTAATTTTTTTGTTGGGAAAACGACGTACAATTTCTTTAATGGGAAAAGATCAAGTGCAATATTTTTGCTCGAAAAAAGCTCGAGTACAATTTATCCAATGGGACAAATTCGATTGCATTTTTTGTTTGAAATAAGTTTGAATACAATTTTATTAATGGTAAAAATTTGTGCAATTTTTTTGTTGGAAAAAAACGTACAATTTCTTTAATGGGAAAATATCAAGTGCAATATTTTTTTTTTGAAAAAAGCTCGAGTACAATTTCTCCAATGGGAAAAACTAGTACATTTTTTGTTTAAAATAAGCTTGAATAAGATTTTCTTAATAAAAGCTCGAGTTTATTTTTTTTGGTTAAAATAAAGGTAGCTCGAGTATAATTTCTCTAATGGGAAAAGTTCGAATACATTTTTTCTGTTTGAAAAAAAACTTGGTATATGTTTTTAATGGGAAAATGTTTTTTTTTTTTCTAAAATAAAACTAGCTTGAGTACAATTTCTCGAATGGTAAAAGTCCGAGTGCATTTTTGGGTTAAAATAAAGTTTGAATTAAATTTCTCCAATGGGAAAATTTCGTGTACAATTTGTTGGTTTAAAAAAATGCTCGTGTATAATTTTCCAAGTGTATTTTTTTGGGTTAAATTTGAATATAATTTTTTTATTTTCAGGAAAATATCCGCAGCATATAAAACCCGAATCATGGTTGACTTACAACGAAAAATACAATTATTCAAGAGGTTTATTTTTCATGGACGGAGAAGAATGGCACCATTATAGAAAAATAATGAACAAAATCCTTCTAAAAGGAAATTTATCCTGGATCGAAAATGCCTGTGACGTTTCAACAAATATATTTCTAAATCGTATAAGTAAACAAAAGGAATTACAAAATATTGAATATGAATTGTATAAATGGTCACTAGATGTGATATTTTCTGTTTTAATCGGTACCAAAAATTACGAAAAATTTACCAAAGAACAGGATTATTTAGTAGAAAAATTAGCTTCTATTGTACACCAAATTTTCGAACACACTTGCAAATTACAATTAATTCCAGCTAAATTCGCTGAAAAATATAATCTAACTAGATGGATTAATTTTGAAAAATCCGTTAAAGAATCATTAAATCTAGCAAATGAATTATTAATATTAATCAATAAAAAATATAAAGGTAATGATGGATTGTTAGAAAAAATGTATGAAGAAAATATAGATGAAATAATTATTAATAGGATTATTGTAGATTTAATTTTAAGTGCTGGAGATACGACAGCTTATACTATGGCTTGGGTATTATTTTTAATATCGCAACACAAAAATATCCAATCAGAATTAAGAAATAATTTAAAAAAAGATCCTAAAACTTTATATTTAAAAAATACTATAAAAGAAACTTTAAGATTGTATCCTGTAGCTCCATTTTTGACTAGAATCATACCACAAAATATAGAAATTTGTAACTACCATATTCCAGCAGGAACTCTTATAGTTATGTCGATTTATACGATTGGTAGGAGTTGTAAATATTTTAAAAATCCAACAGATTTTTATCCTAATCGATGGTTAAGAAATTTAAATAATGGTCCATTACAACAAGCTAGTTTACCATTTGGAATTGGTGCAAGATCTTGTATAGGAAGAAAGATTGCTGAAACTCAATTACAAATGACTCTTTCGAAAATTATTATTAATTACGATATCGATATTATTAATAGAAATGAAATTGATGATATATTGAAAATGGTTTCTAAACCGTCCAAACCTTTAAGACTGATTTTTACCAAGATAGAAAACAAAAAATAATTATTATTTATAAATTTTTAATAAATAAAAGATTTGTAATTATCCTAGCTCCAAAGAAGAGATTTTATAAATTTCCATAACTTACCATAAATAATTTATATTTGATTATTGCTTATTTGTATTCATGAGAAATAACAAAGTGATGAACCTTTTCTAATCCTATAATAATTGAGATGTTTCCAATTCATAGTCGTACCTTTGAGGGTATTACAATTTAAAAATTTTACTACCTGTATATTGAGAGGATTATCAGTGAAGCTTATAAAGTTCATAATAACAGGATAAAATGACGGATTATACAGGGTAAATTTTCTTAGTTTGTTTCCTAAATTTTTTTAGTTATTTTTTAGAATTTTCCGGTAAAAAATTATCATATTATACGAAATTTTCTTCTCTTTTGACTAATGAAAACCGCATTTTTCTATATATTTTAATTTTTTAGTTGCTGTAGTTTTTCTCACACATTGTTCAGCTTTTCTTATTAGATTGTTTAACTAAATTTTCTTAGTTTGTTTCCTAAATTTTTTTTAGTTATTTTTTAGAATTTTCCGGTAAAAAATTATCATATTATACGAAATTTTCTCCTCTTTTGACTAATGAAAACCGCATTTTTCTATATATTTTAATTTTTTAGTTTCAGTAGTTTTTATTATACATTGTTCAACTTTTCTTATTAGATTGTTAACAAAATGTTCTTGGTCTGTTTTCTAAATTTTTTTAATTATTTTTTAGAATTATCCGGTAAAAAATTATCATATTATACGAAATTTTCTTCTCTTTTGACTAATGAAAACCGCATTTTTCTATATATTTTAATTTTTTAGTTGCAGTAGTTTTTATTACACATTGTTAAACTTTTCTTATTAGATTGTTTAACTAAATTTTCTTGGTTTGTTTCCTAAATTTTTTTAGTTATTTTTTAGAATTATCCGGTAAAAAATTTTCATATTATACGAAATTTTCTTCTCTTTTGACTAATGAAAACCGCATTTTTCTATATATTTTAATTTTTTAGTTTCAGTAGTTTTTATTACACATTGTTCAACTTTTCTTATTAGATTGTTTAACTAAATTTTCTTGGTTTGTTTCCTAAATTTTTTTAGTTATTTTTTAGAATTATCCGGTAAAAAATTTTCATATTATACGAAATTTTCTTCTCTTTTGACTAATGAAAACCGCATTTTTCTATATATTTTAATTTTTTAGTTTCAGTAGTTTTTATTACACATTGTTCAACTTTTCTTATTAGATTGTTTAACTAAATTTTCTTAGTTTGTTTCATAAATTTTTTTAGTTATTTTTTAGAATTTTCCGATAAAAAATTATCATATTATACGAAATATTCTCCTCTTTTGACTAATGAAAACCGCATTTTTCTATATATTTTAATTTTTTAGTTGCTGTAGTTTTTCTCACACATTGTTCAACTTTTCTTATTAGATTGTTTAACTAAATTTTCTTGGTTTGTTTCCTAAATTTTTTTTAGTTATTTATTAGAATTTTCCGGTAAAAAATTATCATATTATACGAAATTTTCTTCTCTTTTGACTAATGAAAACCGCATTTTTCTATATATTTTAATTTTTTAGTTTCAGTAGTTTTTATTACACATTGTTCAACTTTTCTTATTAGATTGTTTAACTAAATTTTCTTAGTTTGTTTCCTAAATTTTTTTTAGTTATTTATTAGAATTTTCCGGTAAAAAATTATCATATTATACGAAATTTTCTTCTCTTTTGACTAATGAAAACCGCATTTTTCTATATATTTTAATTTTTTAGTTTCAGTAGTTTTTATTACACATTGTTCAACTTTTCTTATTAGATTGTTTAACTAAATTTTCTTAGTTTGTTTCCTAAATTTTTTTTAGTTATTTTTTAGAATTTTCCGGTAAAAAATTATCATATTATACGAAATTTTCTCCTCTTTTGACTAATGAAAACCGCATTTTTCTATATATTTTAATTTTTTAGTTGCAGTAGTTTTTATTACACATTGTTCAACTTTTCTTATTAGATTGTTAACAAAATGTTCTTGGTCTGTTTTCTAAATTTTTTTAATTATTTTTTAGAATTTTCATATTATACGAAATTTTCTCCTCTTTTGACTAATGAAAACCGCATTTTTCTATATATTTTAATTTTTTAGTTTCAGTAGTTTTTATTACACATTGTTCAACTTTTCTTATTAGATTGTTTAACTAAATTTTCTTAGTTTGTTTCCTACATTTTTTTTAGTTATTTAATAGAATTTTCCGGTAAAAAATTATCATATTATACGAAATTTTCTCCTCTTTTGACTAATGAAAACCGCATTTTTCTATATATTTTAATTTTTTAGTTGCAGTAGTTTTTATTACACATTGTTAAACTTTTCTTATTAGATTGTTTAACTAAATTTTCTTAGTTTGTTTCCTAAATTTTTTTAGTTATTTTTTTGAATTTTCCGGTAAAAAATTATCATATTATACGAAATTTTCTCCTCTTTTGACTAATGAAAACCGCATTTTTCTATATATTTTAATTTTTTAGTTGCTGTAGTTTTTCTCACACATTGTTCAACTTTTCTTATTAGATTGTTTAACTAAATTTTCTTAGTTTGTTTCCTAAATTTTTTTTAGTTATTTTTTAGAATTATCCGGTAAAAAATTATCATATTATACGAAATTTTCTTCTCTTTTGACTAATGAAAACCGCATTTTTCTATATATTTTAATTTTTTAGTTGCAGTAGTTTTTATTACACATTGTTCAACTTTTCTTATTAGATTGTTTAACTAAATTTTCTTAGTTTGTTTCCTAAATTTTTTTTAGTTATTTTTTAGAATTTTCCGGTAAAAAATTATCATATTATACGAAATTTTCTCCTCTTTTGACTAATGAAAACCGCATTTTTCTATATATTTTAATTTTTTAGTTTCAGTAGTTTTTATTACACATTGTTAAACTTTTCTTATTAGATTGTTTAACTAAATTTTCTTAGTTTGTTTCCTAAATTTTTTTAGTTATTTTTTAGAATTTTTCGGTAAAAAATTATCATATTATACGAAATTTTCTCCTCTTTTGACTAATGAAAACCGCATTTTTCTATATATTTTAATTTTTTAGTTACTGTAGTTTTTATTACACATTGTTCAACTTTTCTTATTAGATTGTTTAACTAAATTTTCTTAGTTTGTTTCCTAAATTTTTTTAGTTATTTTTTAGAATTATCCGGTAAAAAATTATCATATTATACGAAATTTTCTTCTCTTTTGACTAATGAAAACCGCATTTTTCTATATATTTTAATTTTTTAGTTGCAGTAGTTTTTATTACACATTGTTCAACTTTTCTTATTAGATTGTTTAACTAAATTTTTTTAGTTTGTTTCCTAAATTTTCTTGATTATTATTTAGAATTTTCCGGTAAAACAAATTCGTATTGTAAGAAATTTCCTCTTTTGGCTGATGAAAACCGCATATTTCTACACCAAAATTTGTATATTTAAAATAATAATAATTCTTTTTTGGTTTATACACAATCATGACGTTAAGATATATTAAAAAAAACTTTCATACAACATTAATTAATCAAAGTTGAGAAAAATAATCAATAAAAATAAATTCTTACCTTTAAAAACTTTCCCAAAACATCCCTCACCAACTTCTTTAAGAAACGATAGAGTTTCTTTTTTTAAAATTGGTACACCTGTCGCTGAACACGCTGTATATTGTGGATTAGGTGCGTAACGTTCTGGTATTAAAAAGTTATTTTTTAGATTTATCGGTGAAGACTAAAATATAAAATATTATTAATACATTTATTTTAGGATAAAATTAATAAAATACTTACGCTTTCTCTTCGTCTTGGATATTTTCTTCTCATGTAATAAATAAACGAAAATAAAAGAATACCAACTAATATAAAAGCTGGAATTACTATAAACAAATGAGAGCTGGAATAATTTGCTATTACAGCAGATGTTTTGTTTTCCTGAAAAAAAAATAAATTATTTTATTTTATTAAAATATTACACAAACTTACTTGCGCCACCACTGGTAATTTTGTAGTACTTGACAATGATAGATGATTTTCATGCGACGCTATTGGTTGTACTGGAATTCTTCCAGAACTTACATCTACTAAAAAAAACAATATTAATTTTATTACACCCCTCGTAAATAGTGTTTTTCTCTATTGTGTAACCCAATAAAGTGATCCTTAAAATTTGTTTATTTTTTTAGATCGTTTCCGACATTGTTAGAACCTATATGAGTGTGTCTAATCAAGAAAGAAATAATAAACAGAGTCAAAACAACAAACAAATTATTCAAAATGAAAAATCTAGCGCACACCTGGTAATATTTGTTATTTGAATTAAAAAAAACAAACTTAGTTATGCAACACTAATTACCAATAAGTGTAGTACTGGTTATTGACATTAAAGTTATTTTTATTATAAATATAACAGAATATTTACTAGATTTGGCAACACTTTTGTATATAGAATCTACTCATTTTCTTCTTTTTTTTTTAATCGAAATGAGTGGAAGATATAATTAAATCACTGACAGTTCACGATCGGCTTCTTAGGAAATATTAGCTGAGTTCGACTTGAAGAATTGGGAACGTTAGAAGTAGAGTGCGAGTATTTGGAGTAACGACTAAATATAATAAAACAATAATATTTTTAAGAACAAAGAATAATATAGCGATAGCGACTACCATTGTCTGTGTCTCAAACTCTCAGTTTTTACTGTCATTTTACCGGGTTGTCTTCTTCGTTTTCTTCTCCCTTAATAGGGTGACTGTCTTTTATTAAGATAGCAAACAGCCCATTATACCAAAAAATGGAATTTAATTGAATTCCGTGGGGCGCGATGGCTCTTACAAATGGCGGATACCCCTATGATATATTTAACGTTCTAACTATTCTTGAATCATATACGGCTAGGATATTTGTTTTTGGATGGTTCGGGTGCTCGTGATTGGTCGTTTTCCAATTTCGACGATTACGTCATAGTTTGACCAATGACAAATCAGACAAATGTCAGATAATATGTATTCCATAAGCGTGCTGTGGATACGGGATAGAAAGTAACAACTAAACTAAAATATTTTAATTTGAAATATATTCAGAGCCTTTTGGCATCCCAAGTATCTCATGCGTCCTTATATATTTTTTTAACTTTAATATAAATATTACCACTATTGATAAGCATAGAGACCAAAATTTACCAAAATTTTTTACGACATTTTTCTGATGTCTTATAGATCAGTTAAAGAATTATGCGAAAGATGGCGCCATTCGTCAAGTTAAATTTGAATTATTTATTTCCGTAAAAATGGCGCTTTAATCGAAGTTATTTATTCATCTATATGTTACTGGACTTTAAAAAACTAAAAAACGGATGTAACCTGAAATCAGATAATTGACGACTAACGCCATCTTTCGCATATTTCTTTAACTGATCTCTTTTAAGTCGTCATAGAATTTGATTTATTTTAACGAATATTAGATTTAAAAAAAAAGAAATACAGGATAAATATTTATTGCTCAGGTTTCTAATGGTCTATTTACTTAAAATCATGCAATCGTTCATGCAATTTAATTACAATTTACCAAAATATCTAAAATTGTACGCCGCTGTAACATGTCTTCTTCATCTACTCTCAGAAGTACCTTTCTAATACCAAACAAATATTATATGAAGCTGTATTTAGTGCAGCGTATATAATCCAAGTAATTATGAGTCATACGTGGGTTTTAGTTATTATTGGTTCTAACATTCCGAAAAGTCATATAAGTTGAATTTATTTCACTTTTAAAATAATTATTTATAGCATATTATATAATCTTCCTCATTTCAACAAAACGCACATAATTTTATTTTTTAACTGTTGGCACACTGATTTTAAGTTGCCTACCCTGGACAACGTTATAATTGTTTGACAGTTGTAAATTTCGTATTCATCTTAAGTTTACTTTAGATTTTTTAACGTTTACTGAGTGATAATAAAAAAAGTGTTCTCGACTCGGGATTAACAATAATAGTTTCTGTTCTAGTATTAAATATAAACGTGTTTAAGGCATTGTTAAAACATACTCAAGAAATAGTGTTAAGTTTAATTGACTAGTTTGAAGGAGGATGTGATAATGGGGGACATTTTCTTCAACGTAGAGCTGTTATAGAGGTAAGTAATATAAAATTATATTTATCTATAAAATAACTGAAACTATAAAATTATTTTTTATACAAATGTTAGGTTAGGTAGTGTGTACAGTTTTTATCGTATTGCAACTAGAAATTCGAATTAATGTTTCCATTATACAAAGTCTTACAGGTATTTTGTTACTTATTCTTACTGGCTCAGTAATTTTTGAAGTATAATGATTTATTTATTTTAATACTTTCTTCGTGGTTGTAATTCTTCTATTGTATAAATAAAATTTTGTTTTTGTTTAATGGCTCTACTTGTTAATTTAGTTAATGTTTAGGTTAGATAAAAGTTGTTAACTTACCGTCTGAAGCGCTGCTTCCAGAAGCGATGACATTTCTGGGACAAGTGCCGTCGGCGAACGGAGGTTGCGAATCGTGTGTACAGACGCAGGTGTGAGTGCCGTTCAAAAGGGGTTTACAAGCGACGTCTCCGAGACAAGAGCTCGGCGTGCAGGTACCTTCGAATTCTATTATTTCTCTACGTCCTGAAATTGAAATATATCATAGAGTATCAATAGTCCAGGGAAGTTTGGAAAAATAGCGGAAATATTTATGGATATCGAGATGCGGTTTTCTGCAGGAGGGTCCTAGGAAAAAAGTCTATATCGTCTGGTTTAGCCACTTTTTGAAAAATGTCTTCTGGGTCGGAATATGTATTTTCCAATTGCAACATTACTTGCACCATTATAGGAACGACTGGAAACTCGGAAATTGTTACTCGGGGGTTTTCGGGGCTACCGAACTCGATTCTGGCATTAGAATTACTCGGGGGTACACGGGAGTTTCTCTGTTGGGGTGCGCGGGGGTGAATTGGGGGAGAACTGGCAGCATGCATGAAAATCGCTCGTTACTCGGGAGTTTTCGAAGATGCCGAATTCAATTCTGGCATTAAACTTCTCCGGGGGCTCTCGGGGGTGGCTCTGTGGGAAATTGTAAAGTAGAAAGTAAAAAATCACAAATTATGAAAATAATACTTCGCAATGCTTGCATGCAAATGAGCACTCCAACCCACTTCGGCGGCACCTGCACCTCGTGCCATAATCTGTTTCACAAGAACAAGAAATTTTGTTTAAAATTTCCTCGGGACCTTCTTCCTGTGTCATGGTGACAGGACTGAACTCTCCATCTCCCCCACTCTACTCTCTTTGTAGCTTTGGCGCCTTTTTCAAATCCAGTTTCGAGTCACAAAAGACTTCCAAAGCAATTGTTTTTATAATATGTGTTATATTTATTTAATATTCAATCAAAATTTTTATTATTCATACCTTCGGGTAATTCTAATGTAACAAGTTTGGAGCGATTTTCATGCACGCTGCCATTTCTCCCCCATAAAGCCTCCCCGGGCACCCCGGGTAATTCTAATGCCAGAATCGAGTTCGGCAGCCCCGAAAACCCACGAGTAATGATGTCCGAGCGATTTTTAGGGTTTTCCAGTCGTTCCTATAATGATGCAAGTAATGATGCAATTGGAAAATGCATTTTTCAATTGCATCATTACTTGCTATTCCCTCGATTTTGTTCTAAATGTCCTGAACTAAAAAGGAATACGGAAATTGAAACCAGAAAATTTACAATATTATAATGAAATTTTTGACTTCCCCGACTATATTTTTTTTCATTATAAAAATATTTTTTTTTTGAACTAATAAGTTCCTTAACGTGACTTGCGATAGGATTTAACAATCAGAAATTGTAACGTATCGAAAAATAGAGATGTTGAAAAAGTAACTATTCGTTCTTTAGTAACGATTATTAATTTAAAATGTGAATAGTTATTTTGTACTATAGTTATTTTTGCATGGTCGGTAGAAAAAGAAGCAGAAAATAGGGAAAATAAAGTAACATTGGGAAATATAGGAAATAAGGAAAAAATAAAGAAAAATAACGAAAAATCGGAAAAACTAAAAAAAAATAATAAAAAAACGGCTGTGTCACCCCAGAACTTTCCCGGCTCGGCTATAGAGAATAGGATTATTTTAATTATAAAATATTAAGAATTAAACTAATATATAAAACAAATTTTAAAAAGAAATGCGACGGTGAATATTTCAATGTTCATAATTACATTAAGCGGGCGCATGCGCCCATTATATAGCACTCCTAAAATCACGGGGTGAAAACTATTGGGATTTCTGAAAAAAAAAAATTTGATACAAAAGTTGTAGGGAATTTTATGTTCTAAATCCTATTGTTTGCCTTCAAAATAAAAAAAATGGAAAAAGCCTAAATGTGTATATTTTTCGCCCTCTAGCGGAGAAAGTATGGGGAATCCGAAAAAAAGTTAAATATAAAAGTGAATGGAAATTTAGTGCTCTACAACTTTGTACTAGAAAATTTTACACTAAATTGTATTGTTTGTCCTCAAAATTTGAAAAAAGTGCGGGAAAAGTGCATGAGCAATTTTTGCGCGCCCTCTAGTGGCGCAACTATTGTAAATTCTGGAAAAAGTTTGATACAAAAATTGGAGGAAATTTTATGCTCTAAAACATTGTACCACAACATTTTATTACACACAGACAGACCATACGCTAGAAATGGTTTCAATCTCCTTGAAGGACCTCAAAATGGACACTTCCATCGATTTCTCGAATTTTTTTTTGCTCGTTCACTATACTTTCCCTTTGATGGGACCGGGAAAGTAAAAATTGGAAAAGTAAGAGAAAATTGGGAAAAATACAGAATATTTGGCGAAAAATACATACAAATACGGAAAAAAGAAAAATTAGAGAAAAATAGGGGAAAAACAAAAAAAATATTAAAGAAATTTAAAAAATACGGTAAAATGGGGAAACAATAGGGAAAAATAAGGAGAAATATTGAAATACAGAAAAATACGGAATAATAAAAAAAAACAAGGAAAATTAGGGAAACAGGGGAAAAATAGGGGAAAATAGAGAAAAATAGCGAATAAAAGGTAAAAATATGAGAAAATGAAGAAATAGTGGGAAAAACAGGAAAAAACAGTGTTTTGCTCAATGTGGAAAAATAATGGAAAATGAGGAAAAATTGAGCAAAACGGAGAAAAACACGGAAATTAGGAAAAAATAAAGGAAAATAGCCAAAAATGGTAAAAAACAAGGAAATCGGCGGAAATTAAGAACAAATAGGTAAAATTGTGAAAAATAGGAAAAATAAGGAAAACTAAAAAAAATAGATTATCAATCAAAACAATAGGGGAAACTTGGGAAAAATAGGGACAAAATAAGGAGAAATCGAGAAAAATGGGAAAAAATAAGTACAAATCGAAAAAATAATGCAAATCAGGAAAAAATAGAAAAAAAGGAAAAAAAAAGTAAGGAAAATAAAAAATGTGGAAAAATAAAGGAAAATAGTGAAAAATAGGAGTAAATGGAGAAAAAATATGAAAAACAGAAAAAAAATGAAAAAACAAGTAGAAAAGGGAAAAATGGGAAATATAGTCAAAATTTGGGAAAAAAAGAGGAAAATAGGAAAAAATTGAGGAAAGTACAGCAGAATAGGGAAAAATACGGAAATTACGAAAAAATGGGAGAAAATTAGGGAAAAATAGGAACTTGGTGAAAAATAGGGAAAAGGAGAAAAATAGGGAATAATAAGAAAAATGGAGAAAAATATTGAAAAACTGATAGAAACAAGGAAAAGTAGGGAAACAGGGGAAAATCGAAAAAATAGAGAAATATAGCAAATAAAAGAGAAAAATATGAGAAAATGAAAAAAAATGGGAAATATTGGGGGAATAGGGTCAAAGGTAGAAAAATAGGGGAAAATTAGGAAAAACTGAGCAAAATAGAGAACAATACGGAGATTAGTAAAAAACAGAGAAAAACAGAAAAAAAAGGAAAAAACGAAGAAAACGGCGAAAATTAATAACAAATAAAATAGGAGACAATAGAAAAAATAAGGAAAAGTAAAAAAAAATAGATTACCAATAGAAAAAGTAGGGAAAAGTGGGAAAAATACGGACAAATTTTGCAAAATAAGGAGAAATAGAAAAAATGGGGAAAAACACTCAAAAACAGGAAAAATCAATGCAACCGGAGCAATGCAAATCAGGGAAAATGGATAAAGTATGAAAATAACTAAAAAAGTTTTCAATAGGGAAAAATTGAGAAAAATAGGGACAAATTGGGCAAAATAGAGAAAAATGAGGAAAAATAAGTAAAAATATGGAAAAACAAAATAAAAAAAAATGGGAAAAATTAACGGAAAGTAGTGAAAAATAGGAGTAAATGGAGAAAAACTGGGAAACATAGAAAAAAAATGGAAAAAAATAAGTAGAAAGGGGAAATGGGAAATATAGACAAAATTTGGGAAAACTAGAGGAAAATGAGAAGTAATTGAGAAAAGTACAGCAGAATAGAGAAAAATAAATTACGAAAAAATAGAGGAAAATATGAAAAATAGTGAATAAAAGGAAACAGATGGAAATAGTGAAAAATTGGAAAAATCGGGAAAAAACAATGAATAATAGGAAAAAATCTGAAAAAATTGTGAAAAAGATGGAAAAATACATACAAATAGGAGAAATAAAGAAACTAGGCAAAAATATGGAAACATAGGGAAATATAAGAAAAAATTGGAAAATATAGGAAAAACGGAGACAAATTGGGAAATTTCTCTATCTCTAATTTCCCTATTTTCTAATTTTTCCATATTTTTTTGCAAAATTTTACTCATATGTTTCACCATTTTTGTCTAATTTCACAATTTTTTCTTCTCCCCAATTTTCTCCATTATTCGTATTTCTTCATATTTTTGATTTATTTAATCCAAGCTTCTAGACTAATATTATTTTTATCGCTATCACGAAATTAATACGGGTGTTTCATTAAAAAAAAAAGAGTTTAATTTGAAACACTGCATTTAAATTTAAATATTCTAAAACACATGTGTACGACTCAAATCTCCATTGACCTCTTATCAATATCTTTAGATACACAAACACAAAATAGGTCTCTGTTGGTTAAACTGAGAATTTCCCAGACTTCCAAGTATTTCTCATTAGCCATGTACGCCATATTTGTTAATTACAAGGCAATATGTTTATTCGTTTTTCTTATATCTGATTTGCCGACACACAACTTATTATAACCATAAACAACTAAACTCTTTAGAAAACGAGATTCGATATATATGTTACGTTACGCTTATTACGCTATGGCTACGGCTACGTCATCAGAGACATGTCGCTTTTTTTTGTCACGATCGATTTAGATTTTAACCATAGGCGTCACAATAGGGTTTTCTTTCAATATTTCTTTTTTCTTAAAATAACAGACTAGTAATTTTTTTGTGTTAAAATTTATAGTGTGGCTGCACTGTTTGGATTTGTCTACTCGGCCATTACCAAGTTTAAAAATTAATGAATTATTTGAACATAATATATACAGGGTGGGCCAATTACATTCCCGCGGTTTGTGGCGTCGAAACTAGTAAAGATATCAAAATGAAAAAAAAACTACAACTAGAAAATATTATCATTTATACAGAGTGGTCCATATATGGGCGGCTAAAAAAATTGTAATTTTTTTAAATGACACACCCTATATCTTTTTACATTTTTAGAGGCCCTCATGACAATATTTTATTTTTTTAAATCGGATGCTGCGTTGCCAAGATATTCAAATTTTTATTAAATTTTCTGAAAAATCGCTACATTTCCAAATCATTCAAAAATTAATATATTTTCCGAATTTGAAAATGAAACTTTGGTTAAAGTTAGTTAAGATATGGATGTACCTCGTCCATATTTCATAATTATATATACAGGGTGTTTATAATATAAGATTAAAATTTCAAAATTGTAATTATAGAAATCTTTGTTTTTTTTTTTAAATGAAACACCCTGTATATTATTTAATATGTAGAAAGCCTAGTATGTGGTATGTATAGAAAGCCTCTAGAATAGGTTTTCTAAATATTAAATAATATACAGGGTGTTTCATTTAAAAACACAAAGATTTTTATAATTACAATTTTGAAATTTTAACCTTATATTATAAACACCTTGTACATATTTAAATAATTATGAAATATGGACGAGGTACATTCATATCTAAACTAACTTTAACCAAAATTTCATTTTCAAATTCGGAAAATATATTAATTTTTGAATGATTTGGAAATGTAGCGATTTTTCAGAAAATTTAATAAAAATTTGAATATCTTGGCAACGCAGCATCCGATTTAAAAAAATAAAATATTGTCATGAGGGCCTCTAAAAATGTAAAAAGATATAGGGTGTGTCATTTAAAAAAATTACAATTTTTTTAGCCGCCCGTATATGGATCACTCTGTATAAATGAAAATATTTTCTAGTTGTAGGGATTTTAGAACCAAATAAAACAGTTTTTTTTTCATTTTGATATCTTTACTAGTTTCGACGCCACAAACCGCGGGAAGGTAATTGGCCCACCCTGTATATAAAAAACAATTACAGGGAATATAATTTAACATGTTTTAATATATTATTAAATATTTATTATTTATAAAAAAAGACGGGCAAATTGTTAAATTTATTTATATCTCTTATTTTAACTTAAATTAGTATCAATAGACACAACCATTTGTGACAGATTTAGTGAATTTTTTTTTCGCCAACTTAGCTGGGAATCAGTGTTGCCATTTTAGTACATTTGTACTATTTCTAGTACAATTTCGACAGCAAAGTACAAAAGTACATTTAATCATTAATATACCTAATTCTAGTACATTTTTTTTTTAAATAAGACAAGGTCACATATTTTATGCTATATAATTAGATTTAGATTTTAACATAGGCGTCACAAGAGGGTTTTGTTTCAATATTTCTTTTTTCTTAAAATGACAGACATCAAGTTGACTAGTAATTTTTCGTGTTAAAATTTATAGTGTGGCTGCACTGTTTGGATGTGTCTACTCGGCCATTACCATGTTTAAAAATTTATAAATTATTTGAACAAAATATATATAAAAAATATTATTACAGGGAATATAATTTAACATGTTTTAATATATTATTAAATATTTATTATTTATAAAAAAAAGATGGGCAAATTGTTAATTTTAACTTAAATTAGTATCAATAGACACAACCATTTGTGACAGATTTAGTGAATTTTTTTTTTCGCCAATTTGGCTGGGAATCAGTGTTGCCATTTTAGTACATTTGTACTATTTCTAGTACAATTTCGACAGCAAAGTACAAAAGTACATTTAATCATTAATATACTTAATTCTAGTACATTTTTTTTAAATAAGACCAAGGTCACATATTTTATGCTATATAATTAGAAAATTAGAAAAATAACAGTTTTATGTTTGATGGTTTTTAGTATATATTATAAAATATTTTGTTATTGGACGACCGAGCTTTCCTTGTTTTTTTTCCTATTTTTCCCCATGTTTACCTATTTTTTCCTAATTTCTTTATATTCTTGTGAAATATAACAATTTCTCCTTATTTTTCAGTGTTTTTCCAATTTATCAAATTTTCCCCTATTTTCCTTATTTTTTTTTTAATTTTCCGTATTCTTCTCCATTTTTCTTGCCCATTTATACTGTTTTTTCTTATTTTTCCCTATTTTTCACTATTTTCTCGTATGTTTCCCTATTTTTCCAGATTTTTATCTATTTATCTCTAATTTCTCAATTTTCTTTCGTATTTTTTCCTTATTTTGCCCTGTTTTTTCCTATTTTTCCCATTTATTCGTAATTTTTCTGTTGTTCATTTGTCCTGTATTTCCCCATTATTTTCCGAAATTTTTCCCTATTTCCCTGTTTTTTCCTGTTTTTTACCATTTGTCTCAATTTTTACTTATTTTTCTCTATTTTGCCCCATTTTCTCCATTTTTCCCTATTTTTTCATATTTTCCCCTACTTTTTTTCTATTTTTCCTATTTTCCTCTACTTTTTTCCTATTTTTAACTATTTTCCCCGTTTTTCTCTGTTTGCTTATTTTTTTTCTATTTTTCCAAATTTTTCCTATTTCTTCATATTTTTTCTGCTTTTCATTATTTTGTTCTGTTTTCCCTATTTATCCCTATCATTTTTTGGTTTTTCCTATTTTTCTCTATTTTCTTTATTTTTTCCAATTTTCATAATATTTTTTCATTTTTCCCAAATCTTTAAAATTTTACCCATTTTTCCCCTATTTTTTCCTAATTTTCCATGTTTCCACTTGTGGGCGACTCCAAGATTTCAAGATGGCGACTCCAAAATGGCTTGCTAGATTTTACGATTATTATTGATCGATTCTTCTCAAAATTTATATGTGGGAGTTTTTGGCTTCAGAAATTATGAATTTTTTGTCAAAATTTATAAATTCAAGATGGCGACTCCAAAATGGCGGACTAGATTTTACGATTATTGATCGATTCTTCTCAAAATTTATATGTGGGAGTTTTTGGGTTCAGAAATTATGAATTTTTTGTCAAAATTTATAAATTCAAGATGGCGACTCCAAAATGGCGGACTAGATTTTACGATTATTATTGATCGATTCTTCTCAAAATTTATATGTGGGAGTTTTTGGGTTCAGAAATTATGAATTTTTTGTCAAAATTTATAAATTCAAGATGGCGACTCCAAAATGGCGGACTAGATTTTACGATTATTATTGATCGATTCTTCTCAAAATTTATATGTGGGAGTTTTTGGGTTCAGAAATTATGAATTTTTTGTCAAAATTTATAAATTCAAGATGGCGACTCCAAAATGGCGGACTAGATTTTACGATTATTGATCGATTCTTCTCAAAATTTATATGTGGGAGTTTTTGGCTTCAGAAATTATGAATTTTTTGTCAAAATTTATAAATTCAAGATGGCGACTCCAAAATGGCGGACTAGATTTTACGATTGTTGATCGATTCTTCTCAAAATTTATATGTGGGAGTTTTTGGCTTCAGAAATTATGAATTTTTTGTCAAAATTATTAAATTCAAGATGGCGACTCCAAATGGCGGACGATATTTATGATTATTTAGAGTCCATTAAAAAGTAGTATGTGGGGGTTTTTGGGATCAGGGATAATTAATTTTTTTGTCAAAATTCAAAAAATCAAGATGGCGACTCCAATATGGTGGAAAATATTTAAGATTATTTACCGATTCTCTTCAAAATTGGTATCTGGAAATTTCCGAGGTTGGAGATTATGAATTTTTTGTCAAAATTTATAAATTCATAATGGTGACTCCAAGACTGCGGACGAGATATATGATTAGACTTATATTATATATAGTTCGAGTTAGTTGTAAATTAAAATTACTTACAATTTTTTGCGAGCGTTGGTAATTTTTCAAAAAAAAAAATCCATACATGTTTTCATTAAATTTCGAAAAACAAAGATTTTTTATTCTTTTTGCGATATTGCAATTTTTTATAAATGTTTTGATCCCTAAATTTGGTGTTTTTGAAAATATTAGATTAACGTCCTACAACTTGACAGTTTGTTTAAAAATAATTTAAATCAGAAGAAATTATTGCCATTTTTTTTAATTACAGAATTTTTTGCATATATTTTTCCACAATCTTCTCAAATTATAGAGATCCGATCCCTGTATAGGATTATCGGGAAAATTGATCGAAATATGCAACCCTATAATTTAGTTTGAAATTTTATACGTGAAGCCTTATTTATATTCCCCCTATTCCATTACTAAATTCGCTAAAATATATTTATGTTTGTTTAAGCTCATTTTTATTTTTAATATAAAAATCTTGTTTGTGCGTAAAAACGTTTTTTTTTTTATTATCTTATTTTATCGGAAAAATTACAAATGGGTGCATTAATTGTTAAACTGAGTATATTTTGTTTAACATAGATAAGATAACGGAAAATTAATTTGGCAAAGCGATTTTATATCACATTTTTATTTTTCCATCAAAAAAAAATTTTTTTTTTTTTTTAAAGAAAATTTATTTAATTAGTGGTAAATGCTAGTAAATATAATTTATTAAGTGCAAGGACCCGTTAAGTTTATTATCATTATTTTCAATGCAATAACTAATTATAAATAATTGTATAGCGTTAAGGTTAGGTACTATAAGAAAGTTCATTACGATAACAACAAATTATTATGTTTATTTATATATATTTTGTTTAGTAAAATCATTTTATTAACGAAATTCCTTGCGGTAAGAGTTAATTGGTAGAAATCGTCACGTAACGAAAAAGTGTTATACCTCCTCCATGGAAACGCTTCAAATATGACGTCACACTGATTTGTCAAATTTCATGGACTAATATCTAATGGTATATCAAAATTGATCACACAAAAAATAGGAAATGGAGAAAAAAAAAAAAAAAAAAAAAAAAAAAAAAAAAAAAAAAAAAAAAAAAAAAAAAAAAATTTTGAGGAAGTTTCAAAACACTTCGAATCCGATAATTAAGAAAAGTTCAACTCAAATATTTCAAAAAAAAAAACATCGAAATTCAAAAAGGAGTATAATTAATAAAAATTTCAAAAATTAAAAAAAAATTAAAAATTGATAAAATTTTACCAATTTACCGAAAGTTGAAAAAAACTTCAAACCCAAAAATTAAGAACAATTCAAAAAAATATAAAAACTCAAAAATTAAAGAAAAAATGGATGTCAAAATTTCAAAAAAAAAAACATCGACACTGAAAATTTACGAAAATTAAAAACTAAAAAAAAAAACATCAATCCTAGAATTATTCAAAAAATCTCGAAAATTCAAGAAAAACGAAAATTTAAAAAATATAGAATCCTTGATCCAAAATATGATGATGAAATAATTTAGATTCTTCTGAACATAGAGAAAAAGTATGGAAAAATTAAGAAAAGTAGAGAAAAATAAGAAATAATAGACAAAAATGGATAAATAGAGAAAATTGGGGTAATATAGAGAAAATTAGAGAACGATATGAATTAATAAAGCAAAAAATTGGGAAAAATATGAAAAAAATAGTGAAAACTGGGAAAAAATTGAGGAAAATAGGAACTAATAATAGAGCACAATAGGGAAATTACAGAAAAATAGGAAAAAATTGGGAAAAAATAGGGAAAAATATGGAAAAATAAAGACAAATATGGAAAAATTAATAAAAATCAGAAGGAAATAGGAAAAAAAGAAAAAATGGGGAAAATAGCGAAAAATGGAGAAAATTAGGGAAAAATAGGAACTAATAAAGCATAATAGGAAATAATAAGAAAATTAAAAAAATAAATAGGGAGATAGAGAAAGGAAGAGAAAGACTGAGCAGGAAGAGGGAAAAATAGGAAAATTAGAGAATAAATGGAGAAAAATGCAAAAAATAGATAAAACTAGGGAAACAGCAGGAAAAATAGGGAAATTTCGAAGTAATAAAAAAAATTGGGAAATACAGAGAAATTTAGGAAAAATAGTAAAAAACAGGAAAATTAGGGAAATTTGTGAAAAATAGCGAAAAATAGTAAAGAACATGGCAAAAAGGGAAATTTGGGACAAATATGAAGAAAACAGTAAAAAATTTAGAAAAATGGGAAAAAAAATATGGAAAAATTGGGTAAATAAGAAAAAAAAGGGAAAAAATAGAAAAATTGGAGAATAAATAGGGAAAAATGCAAAAAATGGATAAAAATAAGAAAACAGTAGGAAAAATAGGGAAATTTGGAAAAAATAGGAAAAAAAATTGGGAAATACAAAGAAATTTGGAAAAAATAGTAAAAAAACAGGTCAATTAGGGAAATTTGGGAAAAATATGAAAAAAAAAACCGGAAATTTTGGAAAAATAGGAAAAAATTATGGAAAAATTATGTAAGTAAGAAAAAATATGGAAAAATAGGAAAATTAGAGAATAAATAGGGAAAAATCGAAAAAATGGTTAAAAATAGAGAAATAGTAGGGAAACATGAGAAAAAATAAGGAAAATAGGACAAAATAGAGAAAAATAAGTACAAATAAGGATAAATACTGAAAAACAAGGTAAAATAAAATAGGAAAACTAATGGAAAACAGAAAAAATAGGAAAAATGGAGAAATTAATGAAAAATATGGGAAAATATGGAAAAAAATTGAGAAAAATAGGGAAAAATAAGTACAAATAAGGTCAAATAGGAAAAAATAAGAACAAATATAGAAAATAGGAAAAACTAATGGAAACCAAGGGAAAATAGCAAGATATATAAAAAATAGGAAAAAACAAGAAAAATGGAGAAAAATTGGAACAAATAGGGCAAATTTTGGAAAAAATTGTAATAAAATTGAGCAAAATAGGGAAAATTAGGGCAAAATAAGGAAATTATGGAAATATGGGGAAAATAGTGAGAAACAGGGAAAAACAGTAAATAAGAAATTAGGAAAAATAAGAAAATAAAAGAAAATGGAAAAATAGGGACATTAGAGAATAAATAGGGAAACATATGAGAAAATAGGAAAAAAATATGGAAAAATAGAAATTAGACAAAAAGAGGGAAACATATAGTGAAAAATAGAGAAAAATGAGGTAAATAGGGATAAACATGTACAAATAGGATAAAATAATGGAAAACAGAAAAAAGAAAGAAATAGGGAAAATGCAGAAAAAAGATAAGAAATAGAGAAAATAGGGGAAAAATACGAAAATATGCGAATAATAGGAAAAAAATAGTGAAAATAGGAAAAATAGGAAATAAAAACAGGAAAAAACAAGCAAACTCGGTATTGCGTATTTTTAGGCCTTTGTATGGATTTTTAGTAGCATTTTTGGGCCAAAAAGCTGTCTTTTTGTCCCAGAGGGACAGAGAAGGAAGAGAGAGAGAAATAGAGATAGGAAGAGAAAGAGAGAGAGGAAATAGAGAAAGGAAGAGAGAAAGGAAGAGAGAGAGAAATAGAGAAAGGATGAGAGAAAGAGAAATAGAGAAAGGAAGAGAGAGAGAGAGAAATAGTGAAAGGAAAAGAGAGAGAAAGGAAGAATGGAACACAGAGAGAAAAAAAGAGAAGAGAGAGACAGAAATAGAGAAAGGAAGAGAGAGAGAGAGAGAGAGCTTTTTGGCGTGACTAATATAAAATCAATAGAAATCAACATATTAAAGGTACTTTTTTTTTTTCTACACCACCGCTACTACAGATTCCGTTATTGTTAACTGAAGAATTTCCTCGTTCTTTTTTTGTCATCTTAGCTATTAATTTCGTAAAAGAAAATTTTTTAGTTTCGGATGAAGCAAACAAGAGAACAATGGTCCAATGAAAACGATACATATATATTGTTTACAAGAAACGACAAAAATAACTCTCTCTCGTTTTAACACAGTTGCATTTAATCACTCTTTGAGCAATTAAGACTAACAATCTAAAATAATAGACGTAAACCAATAAACACTTACATAAAATTCCAAAATTTGGGCCATTCGACGGGATCTCATACACAAAATATAATAAAACTATAAGAACTCTTCGATTTACCTTATGGAATACAATTATTTTAAATATAAAGGACCTCGCTTATTTTTTTATGGGAAAACAAGCAATAAGATATACGAACAATAATAAATGGGCAAAAAGATGGAGAACATTACATTGGCGTAAAAAATCTTGTAATTCTAATTTTTTTTATATAAAAAAATGGATAAAACGATTTTTTTGGAAAATGCGAAAATGGAAAAAAAAATTGGGAAAAAATATGAAAAAAAAAGTAAAAATGGGGAAAACAAAAAAAAACGGTAAAAATTAGAAAAAGAAAAATTGGAAAAAATAGGGAAAATTGGTAAATATAGAGAAAAACAGAAAGATAAAACAAAATTGGGAAAAATAAGGCAAAACAGAAAAAGAGGAAAAAATTGACAAAAAAAAATGGAAAAAACAGGCAAACACTGGGAAAAATCGGAAAAAGTAAGGAAAAACAAAAAAATTGAGACAAAATAAAAAATAGGAAACAAATAAAAAATAGAAAAAAAAAACAGACAAATAAGAAAAATTAGGAAAAATAATTTACCTGGAAAAATACAAAACTAAATAAGATGGGGAAAAAAAATTGGAGAGAATAAGAAAAAATTGGAAAAAATAAGAAAAATTAGTAAAAATGGGAAAAAAAGAAAAAATAGGAAAAAAAACAAGATGTGGAAAATGGGAAAAAATAGAAAAATATGGAAAAAATTGGGCAAAATCGGAAATAACAGGAAAACAAAAAAAAGGATAAAATAAGAACACAGGAAATATAATTTCCTTCTAAAAATACAAAAATAAAGAAGATAGGGCAAAATAGGAAAAAATTAGAGAGAATGAAAAAATAAGAAAAAAAGAAAAAACATTGAGAAATATAGGAATAAGTAGAGATAAACTAGGAAAAATTGGAAAAAAAACAGGAAAAAGAGGAAAAATAGTAAAGAAATTAAAAATTGAAAACAAAAACCGAAAAAATAGGAAACAATTACAGAAAAAAATTATTAAATCAGAAAAAAATAGGAAAAATAAGGAAAAGTAGAAAATAATAAGGAAAAATAGAAAAAATGAGGAAATCCTAGATAATTGGGATAAATAAAAAAAGAGAAAAAAATTGTAAATTATGGGAAAAAATAAAAAAAAATAGGGAGATATAAGAAAAAATAAAGACAAACTAGGAAAAATTGGGAAAAACAGGAAAAAGAGGAAAAATAGAAAAAAATTAAAAAAAGCGAAAAAATAGGAAACAATTATAAAAAAAAATTAATAAACAAAAAAAATTAATGAATAAGAAAAAATTTTATAAAATTAGGAAAATTAGAAAATAATAAGGAAAAACAGGAAAAATCGGGAAATCCTAGAAAATTGGGAAAAATAGAAAAAGAGAAAAAAATTGTAAATTATGGGAAAAAATAAGAAAAAATAAAGACAAACTAGGAAAAATTGGGAAAAATTGGGAAAACAGGAAAAAGAGGAAAAATAGAAAAAAATTAATAAAAGCGAAAAAATAGGAAACAATTATATAAAAAAATTAATGAATAAGAAAAAATTGTAAAAAATTAGGAAAATTAGAAAATAATAAGGAAAAATTGGGAAATCCTAGAAAATTGGGATAAATAAAAAAAGAGAAAAAAATAGAAAAATATGGGAAAAAAATAAGAAAAAATAGGGAGAAATAGGAAAAAATAAAGACAAGCAAGAATTGGAAAAAACAGGAAAAAGAAGAAAAATAGAAAAAAAAGGAAAAACAGGAAAAAAAAGAAGAAAAAACAGGAAAAAAAAACGGAAAAAAAACGGGAAAAATAGGAAACAATTAGAAAAAAAAATTAATAAACAACAAAAAATAGGAAAAATAAGAAACATTAGAAAATAATAAGAAAAAATAGGGAAAACTTAAAAAAATTGGGAAAAATAAAAAAAAAGCGTTGTATATTTATTAAACTTTCACGGTTAATTTTTTTTTAACCAACGCATATTTTTCTTAATACGGACCTGTTAAAAATATTAATAAACCATTAAAACCCATATTCAGTAACTTGTCATTTTAACGACGTTTTATCTGAAATAATCAACATCATCAGTGACAATAATTTTATAATTACGGTCTTAATTTTTTTCTAAATTCAGTTTTCGATAAAGTTATTTTAAATTCATCTCGTTTTTACTTTCCCACTACATATAAATAATATTAAATATACAGGGAGATTAGTATTATCGAGATAAAAAAACAAAAATATTTATCTGTATTAATAATCAATCATATGAATATACCTACACTCTGGATTATTGTATTCTTTTATTTGTTATTTCGCTTTATGCCTCGTTATCAGGGCATGAAACGGCTAATTTTTTTTTTCTTTTCTTTTCTTTTCTTTCGTATCTCTCCGGCCAGATCATTAAGAAACCATTCTAATAACTAATAACCTCAGGCTACAAGTGATTATTTCTCATTGGCAATAATTATTTTACAATTTGTAGCTTGAAAATCGCAATTAAAATTAAATTTACAATAAATAATTACTGGATACACAAATAATTGAATTTTAGTGCTTAAAACACTCCAGAGGCGTATGCACAATTTTTTTTTGTGGAGAAAAACACTTTTTATAAATTAAAATACATATCAATAAAAAAGTAAACGTATATATATGTGGCCCATAAAAATAAACGATATATAGCATGGACTTTCTTTTCCATAAAATAGATAGTTCGAATAAAAGTTTATTGCGTATATTTTAAGTAGGCAGACAGTACAGAACATGATATATATAAAATAGTTTCACGTTTTGCCTATATACTTTGTATTCGTAAAATTCAATAAAATGCTGAGAATGGCGCTCTAATAAGGAAGGTGGCTCAATTTACTAGTCGTTTTGAGTGATTTACGTTCGAATTGAAACGGCCAACGAATGTCCAGATAGATGTCTACTTTAATTACCTCCAATGCATATATACCGGTTTTTTTCATTGTTTAGTTTTTCTACAAACCATAGGCGGTCGCTGGATATTATTTATTAAATTAAATAACAATACAAATCGCAACAACCGTAACAAACAAACAAAATAGAAGTCCATTATCATAAATATCGTCCAGCATTTTGAAGCCGCCATCTTGATTTTATTAATTTTGATAAAAAATTCCTAAACTCCGAGCATAAAAATCTGCATATACCAATTTTGAACAGAGTCGGTCAATAATCATAAATATTTTCAGCCATATTGAAACCGCCATTTTGATTTTATTAATTTTGACACAAAATTTGTAATTCCCGATAACAAAAATACCCACATACCAATTTTGAACAGAGTCTGTCAATAATCAGAAATATCTTCCGCCATATTGAAACCGCCATTTTGATTTCATTAATTTTGACACAAAATTTGTAAACCCCGATCCCAAAAATACCCACATACCAATTTTAAACAAAATCGGTCAATAATCACAAATATCGTGCCCCATGTTGAAGCCGCCATCTTGATTTTATAAATTTTTATAAAAAAAATCGTAATCTTCGAGCATAAAAATCTGCATATACCAATTTTGAACAGAGTCGGTCAATAATCAGAAATATCTTACGCCATCTTGAAACCGCCATTTTGATTTTATTAATTTTGACACAAAATTTGTAATCCCTGATAACAAAAATACCCACATACCAATTTTGAACAAAATCGGTCAATAATCACAAATTTCGTGCGCCATCTTGAAGCCGCCATCTTGATTTTATAAATTTTTATAAAAAAAATCGTAATCTCCGAGCATAAAAATCTACATATATCAATTTTGAACAGAGTCGGTCAATAATCATAAATATCTTCCGCCATATTGAAGCCGCCATTTTGATTTTTTTAATTTTGAAACAAAATTTGTAATTCCCGATAACAAAAATACCCACATACCAATTTTGAACAAAATCGGTCAATAATCACAAATATCGTGCGCCATCTTGAAGCCGCCATCTTGATTTTATAAATTTTTATAAAAAATTCGTAATCTCCGAGCATAAAAATCTACATATATCAATTTTGAATAGAGTCGGTCAATAATCATAAATATCTTCCGCCATATTGAAACCGCCATTTTGATTTTATTAATTTTGACATAAAATTTGTAAACCCCGATCCCAAAAATACCCACATACCAATTTTGAACTAAATCTGTCAATAATCACAAATATCGTGCGCCATCTTGAAGCCGCCATCTTGATTTTATAAATTTTTATAAAAAAAATCGTAATCTACGAGCATAAAAATCTGCATATACCAATTTTGAACAGAGTCGGTCAATAATCAGAAATATCTTCCGCCATCTTGAAACCGCCATTTTGATTTTATTAATTTTGACACAAAATTTGTAATTCCCGATCCCAAAAATACCCACATACCAATTTTGAACAAAATCGGTCAATAATCACAAATATCGTGCGCCATCTTGAAGCCGCCATCTTGATTTTATAAATTTTTATAAAAAATTCGTAATCTCCGAGCATAAAAATCTACATATATCAATTTTGAATAGAGTCGGTCAATAATCATAAATATCTTCCGCCATATTGAAACCGCCATTTTGATTTTATTAATTTTGACATAAAATTTGTAAACCCCGATCCCAAAAATACCCACATACCAATTTTGAACTAAATCTGTCAATAATCACAAATATCGTGCGCCATCTTGAAGCCGCCATCTTGATTTTATAAATTTTTATAAAAAAAATCGTAATCTACGAGCATAAAAATCTGCATATACCAATTTTGAACAGAGTCGGTCAATAATCAGAAATATCTTCCGCCATCTTGAAACCGCCATTTTGATTTTATTAATTTTGACACAAAATTTGTAATTCCCGATCCCAAAAATACCCACATACCAATTTTGAACAAAATCGGTCAATAATCACAAATATCGTGCGCCATCTTGAAGCCGCCATCTTGATTTTATAAATTTTTATGAAAAAAATCGTAATCTACGAACATAAAAATCTGCATATACCAATTTTGAACAGAGTCGGTCAATAATCAGAAATATCTTCCGCCATCTTGAAACCGCCATTTTGATTTTATTAATTTTGACACAAAATTTGTAAACCCCGATCCCAAAAATACCCACATACCAATTTTGAACTAAATCTGTCAATAATCACAAATAGCGTGCGCCATTTTGAAGCCGCCATCTTGATTTTATTAATTTTGATAATAGTTCGTAATCCCTGATCCAAAAGCATAAACATACCAATTTTGAATGGAATCAATCAATAATCATAAATCTCGTCCGTCATCTTGGATACGCCATTTTGGAGTCGCCATCTTGGAGTTGCCATCTTATATTCAAAATTTCCTGCACATCTAGACACCATATGAAACTTTCTCACTATAATCGTAACAAATAAATGAATAATCATTTTTTTCATTTCTTTCATCCATTTCTGTTGTAAAAAATAAAATTCAAATTTTTTTAATGACATATATCAAAAAAATAGCAAAATTCATAGAAATATAAAACAAAAATTTTAAGAATATTACAAAAGTTTTGGATTTTCATAAAATTGCAAATTAAAAAAATTAATTTTGAAAAATATTTATAAAAAAAATTTTTTTGTAACATTTTTAAAAAAATTAGCCTGTTTTAAATAAAAAAGAAATATTACAAATTGTAAAAAATAATATTAAAAAAATTGATTTTGTCGAAATAAAATTTTCAAAAAATCTAAATTTCGATATTTTAAAAATTACAAAAAATATTTTAAAGAAAATAAAAAAATTCAAATTTTTATTATAGAAAATTAAAAAAAAATATTTAGCATTTACAAAAATTTTCTTTTAAAAATTTTAAAAATTATGGAAGTGGTTAAATTTTAGTTAAAATTTATTTATATGAATAGTTTAATAGTAAATCTACATTAAAATTTATTAACAATAAATACAAGTTTTAATATATTTTACCGAACCTAAATCGTTACGCCTATTTTACATAATTAATATCTAGGAAGTTGAACAATTACCAATGAGATTCGCCTGTCAGCTATTTATATTTAATATCTACTTGTTTGGCGCTACAACGTATAATTATTACACCTTTAATAATTTATTAATCAAGTGCCCACCATCTTGTAATAAATTTACCAACTAATAACTTTTATTGCACAAAGAAGCTTTCAAAATGCCACTATAGATGAGACCGCCCAGGACAGTATTACAAATATCAAATTATAAAAAAAAAAAAACAAAAAAAAAGTTTTTTTAATTATTTTTATTAAAAATTATAATTTTTTAGAAATTTTATTCTATACAATTTTATGAAATACCCTCGTAATAATTTATATTTATTTTTATATTTAATAATGTTTTTTTTATTATTGACATTTTTTTTATTATTATTATTCAAAATTACAATTTTTTAGAAATTTTATTCTATACTATTTTATAAAACACCCTCGTAGTAATTTATATTATTTTTATTAAAAATTATAATTTTTCAAGAATTTTCTTCTAGACAATTTTATGAAATACCCTCGTAGTAATTAATATTTATTTTTATATTTAATAATGTGTTTTTTTACTATTGATATATTTTTTTATTATTTTTATTAAAAATTATAATTTTTTAGAAATTTTATTCTATACTATTTTATAAAACACCCTCGTAGTAATTTATATTATTTTTATTAAAAATTATAATTTTTCAAGAATTTTGTTCCAGACAATTTTATGAAATACCCTCGTAATAATTTATATTTATTTAAAAATTTTAAAATGAAACAAAAAAATTATTGATATATTCTTTGGAAAAGCCAAACAATTTATTACAGGTGTTTTCAATTAATAAAAGATATACGATGTGTTAGAAATTTAAATTCATCACAAACTCATTAATCATTTTACCGAAACAAAAATATCCTTTTTTTTTTGTTTAACACAGGTCCGGTATTATTTTATATTAGTCCTATTTAATTTTTATTTTCTAGTTAAATAAATTACTCAAATACCGTTTGTTTAAAAAAATATTTTTATGGTCAATTTTGGACATTTATTCCAACAATTTTTAACTGCGATTAATAATATTTTTATGGTCAATTTTAGATATTTATTCTAACAAATATTGACGGTAATAAAAAATATTTTTATGGTCAATTTTAGATATTTATTCTAACAAATATTGACTATAATAAAAAATATTTTTATGGTCAATTTTAGATATTTATTCTAACAAATATTGACTGTAATAAAAAATATTTTATGGTCAATTTTAGATATTTATTCTAACAAATATTGACTCGAGTAAAAAATATTTTTATGGTCAATTTTGGACATTTATTCCAACAATTTTTAACTGCGATTAATAATATTTTTATGGTCAATTTTAGATATTTATTCTAACAAATATTGACGGTAATAAAAAATATTTTTATGGTCAATTTTAGATATTTATTCTAACAAATATTGACTATAATAAAAAATATTTTTATGGTCAATTTTAGATATTTATTCTAACAAATATTGACTGTAATAAAAAATATTTTATGGTCAATTTTAGATATTTATTCTAACAAATATTGACTCGAGTAAAAAATATTTTTATGGTCAATTTTGGACATTTATTCCAACAATTTTTAACTGCGATTAATAATATTTTTATGGTCAATTTTAGATATTTATTCTAACAAATATTGACGGTAATAAAAAATATTTTTATGGTCAATTTTAGATATTTATTCTAACAAATATTGACTATAATAAAAAATATTTTTATGGTCAATTTTAGATATTTATTCTAACAAATATTGACTGTAATAAAAAATATTTTATGGTCAATTTTAGATATTTATTCCAACAAATATTGACTCGAGTAAAAAATATTTTTATGGTCAATTTTGGACATTTATTCCAACAATTTTTAACTGCGATTAATAATATTTTTATGGTCAATTTTAGATATTTATTCTAACAAATATTGACGGTAATAAAAAATATTTTTATGGTCAATTTTAGATATTTATTCTAACAAATATTGACTATAATAAAAAATATTTTTATGGTCAATTTTAGATATTTATTCTAACAAATATTGACTGTAATAAAAAATATTTTATGGTCAATTTTAGATATTTATTCTAACAAATATTGACTCGAGTAAAAAATATTTTTATGGTCAATTTTGGACATTTATTCCAACAATTTTTAACTGCGATTAATAATATTTTTATGGTCAATTTTAGATATTTATTCTAACAAATATTGACGGTAATAAAAAATATTTTTATGGTCAATTTTGGACATTTATTCCAACAATTTTTAACTGCGATTAATAATATTTTTATGGTCAATTTTAGATATTTATTCTAACAAATATTGACCGTAATAAAAAATATTTTTATGGTCAATTTTAGATATTTATTCTAACAAATATTGACTGTAATACAAAATATTTTTATGGTCAATTTTGGACATTTATTCCAACAATTTTTAACTGCGATTAATAATATTTTTATGGTCAATTTTAGATATTTATTCTAACAAATATTGACGGTAATAAAAAATATTTTTATGGTCAATTTTAGATATTTATTCTAACAAATATTGACTATAATAAAAAATATTTTTATGGTCAATTTTAGATATTTATTCTAACAAATATTGACTGTAATAAAAAATATTTTATGGTCAATTTTAGATATTTATTCTAACAAATATTGACTCGAGTAAAAAATATTTTTATGGTCAATTTTGGACATTTATTCCAACAATTTTTAACTGCGATTAATAATATTTTTATGGTCAATTTTAGATATTTATTCTAACAAATATTGACCGTAATAAAAAATATTTTTATGGTCAATTTTAGATATTTACTTTAACAAATATTGACTGTAATAAAAAATATTTTTATGGTCAATTTTAGACATTTATTCTAACAAATATTGACTGTAATAAAAAATATTTTTATGGTCAATTTTAGACATTTATTCTAACAAATATTGACTGTAATACAAAATATTTTTATGGTCAATTTTAGATATTTACTTTAACAAATATTGACTGTAATAAAAAATATTTTTATGGTCAATTTTAGATATTTATTCTAACAAATATTGACTCGAGTAAAAAATATTTTTATGGTCAATTATAGACATTTTTTCTAAAAAATATTTTGATTAATAAAAAATATTTTTATGGTCAATTTTAGACATTTATTCTAACAAATATTGACTGTAATACAAAATATTTTTATGGTCAATTTTAGATATTTATTCTAATAAATATTGACTCGAGTAAAAAATATTTTTATGGTCAATTATAGACATTTTTTCTAAAAAATATTTTGACTAATAAAAAATATTTTTATGGTCAATTTTAGATATTTATTCTAACAAATATTGACTATAATAAAAAATATTTTTATGGTCAATTTTAGATATTTATTCTAACAAATATTGACTCGAGTAAAAAATATTTTTATGGTCAATTTTAGATATTTATTCTAACAAATATTGACTGTAATAAAAAATATTTTTATGGTCAATTTTAGATACTTATTCTAACAAATATTGACTAATAAAAAATATTTTTATGGTCAATTTTAAATATTTATTCTAACAAATATTGACTCGAGTAAAAAATATTTTTATGGTCAATTTTAAACATTTTTTCTAAAAAACATTGACTGTAATAAAAAATATTTTTATGGTCAATTTTAGACATTTATTCTAACAAATATTGACTGTAATAAAAAATATTTTTATGGTCAATTTTAGATATTTACTTTAACAAATATTGACTGTAATAAAAAATATTTTTATGGTCAATTTTAGACATTTATTCTAACAAATATTGACTGTAATAAAAAATATTTTTATGGTCAATTTTAGACATTTATTCTAACAAATATTGACTGTAATACAAAATATTTTTATGGTCAATTTTAGATATTTACTTTAACAAATATTGACTGTAATAAAAAATATTTTTATGGTCAATTTTAGACATTTTTTCTAAAAAATATTTTGATTAATAAAAAATATTTTTATGGTCAATTTTAGACATTTATTCTAACAAATATTGACTGTAATACAAAATATTTTTATGGTCAATTTTAGATATTTATTCTAATAAATATTGACTCGAGTAAAAAATATTTTTATGGTCAATTATAGACATTTTTTCTAAAAAATATTTTGACTAATAAAAAATATTTTTATGGTCAATTTTAGATATTTATTCTAACAAATATTGACTATAATAAAAAATATTTTTATGGTCAATTTTAGATATTTATTCTAACAAATATTGACTCGAGTAAAAAATATTTTTATGGTCAATTTTAGATATTTATTCTAACAAATATTGACTGTAATAAAAAATATTTTTATGGTCAATTTTAGATACTTATTCTAACAAATATTGACTAATAAAAAATATTTTTATGGTCAATTTTAAATATTTATTCTAACAAATATTGACTCGAGTAAAAAATATTTTTATGGTCAATTTTAAACATTTTTTCTAAAAAACATTGACTGTAATAAAAAATATTTTTATGGTCAATTTTAGACATTTATTCTAACAAATATTGACTGTAATAAAAAATATTTTTATGGTCAATTTTAGATATTTACTTTAACAAATATTGACTGTAATAAAAAATATTTTTATGGTCAATTTTAGACATTTATTCTAACAAATATTGACTGTAATAAAAAATATTTTTATGGTCAATTTTAGACATTTATTCTAACAAATATTGACTGTAATACAAAATATTTTTATGGTCAATTTTAGATATTTACTTTAACAAATATTGACTGTAATAAAAAATATTTTTATGGTCAATTTTAGACATTTTTTCTAAAAAATATTTTGATTAATAAAAAATATTTTTATGGTCAATTTTAGACATTTATTCTAACAAATATTGACTGTAATACAAAATATTTTTATGGTCAATTTTAGATATTTATTCTAATAAATATTGACTCGAGTAAAAAATATTTTTATGGTCAATTATAGACATTTTTTCTAAAAAATATTTTGACTAATAAAAAATATTTTTATGGTCAATTTTAGATATTTATTCTAACAAATATTGACTATAATAAAAAATATTTTTATGGTCAATTTTAGATATTTATTCTAACAAATATTGACTCGAGTAAAAAATATTTTTATGGTCAATTTTAGATATTTATTCTAACAAATATTGACTGTAATAAAAAATATTTTTATGGTCAATTTTAGATACTTATTCTAACAAATATTGACTAATAAAAAATATTTTTATGGTCAATTTTAAATATTTATTCTAACAAATATTGACTCGAGTAAAAAATATTTTTATGGTCAATTTTAAACATTTTTTCTAAAAAACATTGACTGTAATAAAAAATATTTTTATGGTCAATTTTAGACATTTATTCTAACAAATATTGACTGTAATAAAAAATATTTTTATGGTCAATTTTAGATATTTACTTTAACAAATATTGACTGTAATAAAAAATATTTTTATGGTCAATTTTAGACATTTATTCTAACAAATATTGACTGTAATAAAAAATATTTTTATGGTCAATTTTAGACATTTATTCTAACAAATATTGACTGTAATACAAAATATTTTTATGGTCAATTTTAGATATTTACTTTAACAAATATTGACTGTAATAAAAAATATTTTTATGGTCAATTTTAGATATTTATTCTAACAAATATTGACTCGAGTAAAAAATATTTTTATGGTCAATTATAGACATTTTTTCTAAAAAATATTTTGATTAATAAAAAATATTTTTATGGTCAATTTTAGACATTTATTCTAACAAATATTGACTGTAATACAAAATATTTTTATGGTCAATTTTAGATATTTACTTTAACAAATATTGACTGTAATAAAAATATTTTTATGGTCAATTTTAGATATTTATTCTAACAAATATTGACTCGAGTAAAAAATATTTTTATGGTCAATTATAGACATTTTTTCTAAAAAATATTTTGATTAATAAAAAATATTTTTATGGTCAATTTTAGACATTTATTCTAACAAATATTGACTGTAATACAAAATATTTTTATGGTCAATTTTAGATATTTACTTTAACAAATATTGACTGTAATAAAAATATTTTTATGGTCAATTTTAGATATTTATTCTAACAAATATTGACTGTAATAAAAAATATTTTTATGGTCAATTTTAGATATTTATTCTAACAAATATTGACTCGAGTAAAAAATATTTTTATGGTCAATTATAGACATTTTTTCTAAAAAATATTTTGATTAATAAAAAATATTTTTATGGTCAATTTTAGACATTTATTCTAACAAATATTGACTGTAATACAAAATATTTTTATGGTCAATTTTAGATATTTACTTTAACAAATATTGACTGTAATAAAAATATTTTTATGGTCAATTTTAGATATTTATTCTAACAAATATTGACTGTAATAAAAAATATTTTTATGGTCAATTTTAGATATTTATTCTAACAAATATTGACTAAAATAAAAAATATTTTTATGGTCAATTATAGACATTTTTTCTAAAAAATATTTTGACTAATAAAAAATTTTTTTATGGTCAATTTTAGATATTTATTCTAACAAATATTGACTATAATAAAAAATATTTTTATGGTCAATTTTAGATATTTACTTTAACAAATATTGACTGTAATAAAAATATTTTTATGGTCAATTTTAGATATTTATTCTAACAAATATTGACTATAATAAAAAATATTTTTATGGTCAATTTTAGATATTTATTCTAACAAATATTGACTCGAGTAAAAAATATTTTTATGATCAATTATAGACATTTTTTCTAAAAAATATTTTGACTAATAAAAAATTTTTTTATGGTCAATTTTAGACATTTATTCTAACAAATATTGACTGTAATACAAAATATTTTTATGGTCAATTTTAGATATTTATTCTAATAAATATTGACTCGAGTAAAAAATATTTTTATGGTCAATTTTAAATATTAATTTTTACAAATATTTTGACTAATAAAAAATATTTTATAATCAATTTTGTAAATTTATTTCAACAAATTTTGACGCTGAAAAATTTTTTTTTATGGTCAATAATTTTTTTTATCAAAACGTACCTTATCTTGTGACGAAATTAGTCACAGTGGGGGGGTATAAAATTGGGCTTGGTTAAATGTCATTAATCATTCGATTGTGACTTCTGGACGTTAAGCAAGACTTAATGATTAAGTTGTTTTTGGGGATTATGTTAAATAGAATTTGAATATATATATATATTTTTTTTAATTGAAAAATGATATACGACTCCATAAAACACATGTCAAGTTAAAAAACTTATTGTTAGAAATAAATATATTCAAATATATTAAGATATTATTCCTTGTGAAAATTTATAGTACGTTCAGAATTACAAGAAATATAAGACAAACGGTGTATTTAATTATTTTTAATAAAAATAATTTTTTCATTAAATAACAAGTGAAAAGTTGTTTGAATGAAATCAGTATACAATCATAAATTTCGCCTGCCATTTTGGAGTCGCCATCTTAAATTTATTAATTTTGAAAAAAATTCAAAAATCTCCAATCCTAGAAGCCCCCAAATATCAATTTTGAATGGAATCGTTTTATAATCATAAATCTCGCGCCATCTTGGAATCGCCATCTTGATTTTATTAATTTTGACAATAAATTCATAATCTCCGACCCTAAAAACCTCCACATATCAATTTTGAAGAGAATTGGTCAAAAATCTCGTCTGCCAAAAATTTTTAAAGGCTTCAGACAATTTTTAGACAAATTTCTAAAATTTTAAATTTTTAAAGGCTTCAGACAATTTTTAGATAAAATTCTAAAATCTAAAATTTTTTAGACGATATTTAAAGGCTTCGAACAATTTTTGGACGAATTTTTTTTAATTTTAGATTTTCTTGACAATTCTTAACGGCTTCAGACAATTTTTGGACAAATTTTTATAATTTTAGATTTTTTTAGACAATTTTTAAAGGCTTCACAAAATTTTTAGACAAATTTCCAAAAGCTTTAATTCTTTTAGACAATGTTTAAAGGATTCAGACAATTTTTAGATAAAATTTTTAGACAAATTTCTAAAATTTTAAATTTTTAAAGGCTTCAGACAATTTTTAGATACATTTCTAAAATCTAAAATTTTTTAGACGATATTTAAAGGCTTCGAACAATTTTTGGACGAATTTTTTTTAATTTTAGATTTTCTTGACAATTCTTAACGGCTTCAGACAATTTTTGGACAAATTTTTATAATTTTAGATTTTTTTAGACAATTTTTAAAGGCTTCACAAAATTTTTAGACAAATTTCCAAAAGCTTTAATTCTTTTAGACAATGTTTAAAGGATTCAGACAATTTTTAGATAAAATTTTTAGACAAATTTCTAAAATTTTAAATTTTTAAAGGCTTCAGACAATTTTTAGATACATTTCTAAAATCTAAAATTTTTTAGACGATATTTAAAGGCTTCGAACAATTTTTGGACGAATTTTTTTTAATTTTAGATTTTCTTGACAATTCTTAACGGCTTCAGACAATTTTTGGACAAATTTTTATAATTTTAGATTTTTTTAGACAATTTTTAAAGGCTTCACAAAATTTTTAGACAAATTTCCAAAAGCTTTAATTCTTTTAGACAATGTTTAAAGGATTCAGACAATTTTTAGATAAAATTTTTAGACAAATTTCTAAAATTTTAAATTTTTAAAAGCTTCAGACAATTTTTGGACGTAATTTTTTTTATTTTATATTTTTTAGACAATTCTTAACGGCTTCAGACAATTTTTAGATTTTGTTAAAGGTTTCAAGACAATTTTTAGTCAAAATTAATAAAATCAAAATGGCCACTACAAGATGGCGGACTAGATTTATACTTATAGATCGATTCTCTTCAAAATTGATATTTGATGGCTTCTAGGATTGGAGATTATGAATTTTTTTCAAAATTAATAAATTCAAAATGGCGACTCTAAGATGGCGGACGAGATTTATGATTATGGATCTATTCAACCAATTTTAGTTTTAGACAATTTTTTAAAAAGTATGATTTTATATTAAATTTCATTATGTTTTTTTTTTTTTGAAAACAAATAATTTTCATTGCATTTTATATCGTTGACATTTAACGGTTTTCTAGTACAAAGGGTTACGACCTTAATTTTTTTTTTTATTCCAGTATTTATTGGATTCTAAAAGAAAGGCATTTGTTTATCTATTAACTATATCATACTTGAACCCTGACCCATTCACAAAGTTATATCGTGACTAGAAAAATACCAACTGAAGAGATAAAAGACAAAAGACCGTTAAAAATTTTTAAATTTCAAACTTATATAATATATACAGTATGTCAAAAAAAAACTATTTTTTTATATTAGTTCGAATGATATAAATGTGATATCAAAAGAGCATTAATTTGGTACGATTTTGGTGGGACAAACTGTATTTGTAGAATAAATATGTAATGAAAAAAATAATTTATTGTATTTTTATAAAAAAAATCTATTTACCTAAAGGTTTTTCTATAGCTCTTTTCCTAGATCTTTGTCTTCTTCCCATATTTCAAATTTATCGTAAAACACAACACACAATATTTTTTACTTCACACTTTTTTTACTTTCAAGACACATATTTTTGAATTTCACTTTTTTTTTATCTTTTTGCACACATAATTTTTTTTTTCGCGCCTTTTTTTTCTCACTGTTCGTTGGGAGCGATTCGAAAACGGCGCGTTTTGAAATCGAACTGCGAGTGCGAGTGCGATAAAATAAAACATTTGCCTCTGATTTCTCCCACTCCAGATAATATTAGGCACGCTTACTGAAGAAGGATGGTATGTTTTTGATTCATACAAGGTGTTTATATTTTATAATACAAGAATATTTCATAAAATGTGTTAAAAAAAATTAGATTATATTATTAGTAATTTTTTTTTTTATAAAAATAATTTTCTATTTTAATTAATTTCAATTATTTTCCCGATCCAACAATAAGAAAATTTATTGTGAAAGCGCTAAAAAAAATTAATCCGATTGAGCTGAAATTTGGTTAGGATTTTCCATCGGAAAAACATATAAGTGTTTGTTTGACATCTGTCAAACAGAAGTGTCACTTGTCAAAAAAATAACAGAATTTGAAACGAAACTTTAACGTTAAATATTTGTTAAAATACTTTATAAATAACGAAAAATACCGTCCAAAATGTACTATTTTCTTGACACACCCTGTATTATTAAGTAAATTTTATTATTATTTAACGTTTTCAAATTTAATAAATTTTAATAATATGAAAAAATATATAACAATATATACATGGTGAAATAATATTCTTTTCTTGCCACACCCTGTATTTATAATTTTTCAGAAAATTCTATTCTTGATAAAAGTTTCTAAATTCAATATATTTTATTAATATGGAGAAATAATACCAATAATATACAGGGTAATTCCAAAAATGCGATAGTTGTTACGAATTAACTTTTTTCTTTACACACCCTGTATTATTGATTTCTCAGAAAATTCTATTTTCGATAAAAGTTTATAAATTTAATATATTTTATGAATATGGAAAAATAATATCAATAATATACAGGGTAATTCCAAAAATGCGATAGTTGTTAAGAATTAACTTTTTTTTTACACACCCTGTATTATTAATTTCTCAGAAAATTCTATTTTTGATAAAAGTTTCTAAATTCAATATATTTTATTAACATAGAGAAATAATACCAATAATATACAGGGTAATTCCAAAAATGCGATAGTTGTTACGAATTAACTTTTTTCTTTACACACCCTGTATTATTAATTTTTCAGAAAATTCTATTCTTGATAAAAGTTTCTAAATTTAATATATTTTATGAATATGGAAAAATAATATCAATAATATACAGGGTAATTCCAAAAATGCGATAGTTGTTAAGAATTAACTTTTTTCTTTACACACCCTGTATTATTAATTTCTCAGAAAATTCTATTTTCGATAAAAGTTTATAAATTTAATATATTTCATTAACATGGAAAAATAATATCAATAATATACAGGGTAATTCCAAAAATACGATAGTTGTTACGAATTAACTTTTTTCTTTACACACCCTGTATTATTAATTTCTCAGAAAATTCTATTTTCGATAAAAGTTTATAAATTTAATATATTTTATTAATATGGAAAAATAATATCAATAATATACAGGGTAGTTTCAAAAATGCGATAATTATTACGAATTAATTTTTTTCTTTACACACCCTGTATTATTAATTTCTCAGAAAATTCTATTTTTGATAAAAGTTTCTAAATTCAATATATTTTATTAATATGGAAAATAATATCAATAATATACAGGGTACTTCCAAAAATGCGATAGTTGTTACGAATTAACTTTTTTCTTTACACACCCTGTATTATTAATTTCTCAGAAAATTCTATTTTTGATAAAAGTTTCTAAATTTAATATATTTCATTAACATGGAGAAATAATATCAATAATATACAGGGTAGTTTCAAAAATGCGATAATTATTACGAATTAATTTTTTTCTTTACACACCCTGTATTATTAATTTCTCAGAAAATTCTATTTTTGATAAAAGTTTCTAAATTCAATATATTTCATTAACATGGAGAAATAATATCAATAATATACAGGGTAGTTTCAAAAATGCGATAATTATTACGAATTAATTTTTTTCTTTACACACCCTGTATTATTAATTTCTTAGAAAAATCTATTTGTGATAAAAGTTTCTAAATACAATATATTTTATTAATATGGAAAAATAATATCAATAATATACAGGGTAATTCCAAAAATGTGATAATTATTACGAATTAACTTTTTTCTTTACACACCCTGTATTATTAATTTCTTAGAAAATTCTATTTTCGATAAAAGTTTCTAAATACAATATATTTTATTAATATGGAAAAATAATATCAATAATATACAGGGTAATTCCAAAAATGCGATAATTATTACGAATTAACTTTTTTCTTTACACACCCTGTATTATTAATTTCTTAGAAAATTCTATTTTCGATAAAAGTTTCTAAATACAATATATTTTATTAATATGGAAAAATAATATCAATAATATACAGGGTAATTCCAAAAATGCGATAGTTGTTACGAATTAACTTTTTTCTTTACACACCCTGTATTATTAATTTCTCAGAAAATTCTATTTTCGACAAAAGTTTATAAATTTAATATATTTTATAAATATGGAAAAATAATATCAATAATATACAGGGTAATTCCAAAAATGCGATAGTTGTTAAGAATTAACTTTTTTCTTTACACACCCTGTATTATTAATTTCTCAGAAAATTCTATTTTCGATAAAAGTTTCTAAATTCAATATATTTTATTAACATAGAGAAATAATACCAATAATATACAGGGTAATTCCAAAAATGCGATAGTTGTTACGAATTAACTTTTTTCTTTACACACCCTGTATTATTAATTTCTCAGAAAATTCTATTTTCGATAAAAGTTTATAAATTTAATATATTTTATGAATATGGAAAAATAATATCAATAATATACAGGGTAATACCAAAAATGCGATAGTTGTTAAGAATTAACTTTTTTCTTTACACACCCTGTATTATTAATTTCTCAGAAAATTCTATTTTCGATAAAAGTTTCTAAATTCAATATATTTTATTAACATAGAGAAATAATACCAATAATATACAGGGTAATTCCAAAAATGCGATAGTTGTTAAGAATTAACTTTTTTCTTTACACACCCTGTATTATTAATTTCTCAGAAAATTCTATTTTCGATAAAAGTTTATAAATTTAATATATTTTATGAATATGGAAAAATAATATCAATAATATACAGGGTAATTCCAAAAATGCGATAGTTGTTAAGAATTAACTTTTTTCTTTACACACCCTGTATTATTAATTTCTCAGAAAATTCTATTTTCGATAAAAGTTTATAAATTTAATATATTTTATGAATATGGAAAAATAATATCAATAATATACAGGGTAATTCCAAAAATGCGATAGTTGTTAAGAATTAACTTTTTTCTTTACACACCCTGTATTATTAATTTCTCAGAAAATTCTATTTTCGATAAAAGTTTATAAATTTAATATATTTTATGAATATGGAAAAATAATATCAATAATATACAGGGTAATTCCAAAAATGCGATAGTTGTGAAGAATTAACTTTTTTCTTTACACACCCTGTATTATTAATTTCTCAGAAAATTCTATTTTCGATAAAAGTTTATAAATTTAATATATTTCATTAACATGGAGAAATAATATCAATAATATACAGGGTAATTTCAAAAATGCGATAATTATTACGAATTAATTTTTTTCTTTACACACCCTGTATTATTAATTTCTCAGAAAATTCTATTTTTGATAAAAGTTTCTAAATTCAATATATTTTATTAATATGGAAAAATAATATCAATAATATACAGGGTACTTCCAAAAATGCGATAGTTGTTACGAATTAACTTTTTTCTTTACACACCCTGTATTATTAATTTCTCAGAAAATTCTATTTTTGATAAAAGTTTATAAATTTAATATATTTTATGAATATGGAAAAATAATATCAATAATATACAGGGTAATTCCAAAAATGCGATAGTTAGTACGAATTAACTTTTTTTCTTTACACACCCTGTATTATTAATTTCAGAAAATTCTATTTTTGATAAAAGTTTCTAAATTCAATATATTTTATTAATATGGAAAAATAATATCAATAATATACAGGGTACTTCCAAAAATGCGATAGTTGTTACGAATTAACTTTTTTCTTTACACACCCTGTATTATTAATTTCTCAGAAAATTCTATTTTTGATAAAAGTTTATAAATTTAATATATTTTATGAATATGGAAAAATAATATCAATAATATACAGGGTAATACCAAAAATGCGATAGTTGTTAAGAATTAACTTTTTTCTTTACACACCCTGTATTATTAATTTCTCAGAAAATTCTATTTTCGATAAAAGTTTCTAAATTCAATATATTTTATTAACATAGAGAAATAATACCAATAATATACAGGGTAATTCCAAAAATGCGATAGTTGTTAAGAATTAACTTTTTTCTTTACACACCCTGTATTATTAATTTCTCAGAAAATTCTATTTTCGATAAAAGTTTATAAATTTAATATATTTTATGAATATGGAAAAATAATATCAATAATATACAGGGTAATTCCAAAAATGCGATAGTTGTTAAGAATTAACTTTTTTCTTTACACACCCTGTATTATTAATTTCTCAGAAAATTCTATTTTCGATAAAAGTTTATAAATTTAATATATTTTATGAATATGGAAAAATAATATCAATAATATACAGGGTAATTCCAAAAATGCGATAGTTGTTAAGAATTAACTTTTTTCTTTACACACCCTGTATTATTAATTTCTCAGAAAATTCTATTTTCGATAAAAGTTTATAAATTTAATATATTTTATGAATATGGAAAAATAATATCAATAATATACAGGGTAATTCCAAAAATGCGATAGTTGTGAAGAATTAACTTTTTTCTTTACACACCCTGTATTATTAATTTCTCAGAAAATTCTATTTTCGATAAAAGTTTATAAATTTAATATATTTCATTAACATGGAGAAATAATATCAATAATATACAGGGTAATTTCAAAAATGCGATAATTATTACGAATTAATTTTTTTCTTTACACACCCTGTATTATTAATTTCTCAGAAAATTCTATTTTTGATAAAAGTTTCTAAATTCAATATATTTTATTAATATGGAAAAATAATATCAATAATATACAGGGTACTTCCAAAAATGCGATAGTTGTTACGAATTAACTTTTTTCTTTACACACCCTGTATTATTAATTTCTCAGAAAATTCTATTTTTGATAAAAGTTTATAAATTTAATATATTTTATGAATATGGAAAAATAATATCAATAATATACAGGGTAATTCCAAAAATGCGATAGTTAGTACGAATTAACTTTTTTTCTTTACACACCCTGTATTATTAATTTCAGAAAATTCTATTTTTGATAAAAGTTTCTAAATACAATATATTTTATTAATATGGAAAAATAATATCAATATTATACAGGGTAATTCCAAAAATGCGATAATTATTACGAATTAATTTTTTCTTTACACACCCTGTATTATTAATTTCTCAGGAAATTCTATTTTTGATAAAAGTTTCTAAATACAATATAGTTTATTAACATGGAAAAATAATATCAATAATATACAGGGTAATTCCAAAAATGCGATAATTATTACGAATTAACTTTTTTCTTTACACACCCTGTATTATTAATTTTTCAAAAAATTCTATTTCTGATAAAAGTTTCTAAATACAATATATTTTATTAATATGGAAAAATAATATGAATATTATACAGGGTAATTCCAAAAATGCGATAATTATTACGAATTAACTTTTTTCTTTACACACCCTGTATTATTAATTTCACAGAAAATTCTATTTTTGATAAAAGTTTCTAAATACAATATATTTTATTAACATGGAAAAATAATATGAATATTATACAGGGTAATTCCAAAAATGCGATAGTTAGTACGAATTAACTTTTTCCTTTACACACCCTGTATTATAAATTTTTCAGAAAATTCTATTTTTGATAAAAGTTTCTAAATACAATATATTTTACTAATATGGAAAAATAATATCAATAATATACAGGGTAATTCCAAAAATTCGATAATTATTAAAAATTAACTTTTTTTCATTGCACGCCCAGTATTATTAATTTCTCATTAAATTCTATTTTCGATAAAAGTTTCAAAATCCAATATATTTTATTAAAATAGAGAAATAATATCAATAATGTATAGGGTAATTCTAAAAATGTAGTAATTATTAAAAATGAATCTTATGATCAACTAAAGGAAGAAAGCTGATAGAATGTTCATAAAGTATTCACACCATACAGTAGGTACTAAAAATATTAAACAAGACTTATTGAACCACCCTCGTATAGTATAAAATAATAAAAAAATGACAAAAGTTTGAAACTTTAACATTTATTATTCAATTAGTCTTTAGATACTTTTTTATATGTATTTGAAATAAAAAATATTTACATTTTCGATCACAAGAGTTGTCACACTTTATTTATTAATACACGTGTTCAATTTAGTGGAAAAATTGGCAGTTTGCTTTTTAAAAATTTTTCTTGAAAGTTTTAAAATTGATTAAAATTGAGTAAAATTCTTGAAATTTGTTCTCAATGATTTTTATTTAATTTTAAAATTTTCTTATCATCCTGTATATCATCTATTCTAATAGAGGCTATCAAAGAAATATGAACAGGGCAAGTTTTATCTCTAAATGAACCGTATCGGTCCGTCTCTGTCCACAATGTCGAATCTCTTTATAAATAACTGTAAAATGTCTGTTTTTAATTATAATCTAATTATTTTAAGCCGTATTTCTAATTGATGTTTTGATTTTAACGAATTTATATTTTATTGCTCTCAAATCGATTTTTGTTTTGAAATAGTTTTAAAGATAATTTAATATTTTGGTCAACAATTAAAGGTCAAATATAATTAAATTAACTTTAATTGTATAATAATAGACAAAATATTAGTTCTAGATAATAAAATACTATTTATAGAATTTTTGTAGAATTTAAATACCATAAAACAATAAATTTTTAGTATAATAAATAAATTAAATTCACAAAAACTCTCGGACTAAATTTATTCCCCTTCGCAACACTTTTCCCTGGTCTAATATTGTTTACCCCTACTCTAACTAAGATACGAGAAATTTTTATCCTTATTATATATTTTTGTTTAATTTGGTACAACCATTAGATATAATTTTTTTTTTTTGTTTTATACGAGGGTTGTTAAAAGAGTCTTGTTGTTATTTTTAGTACCTACTGTATGATGTGAATACTTTATGAGCATTCTGTCAGCTTTTTTCCTTTAGTTGATTAATATATTAAATTTATAAACTTTGAATTATAAATTAAATTTTCTGAAAAATTATAAATATAGGGTGTGCAATAAAAAAGTTAATTTTTAATAATTTTTGGAATTACCCTGTATAATATTGGTATTATTTCTCCATGTTAAAAAAATATATTAAATTTATAAACTTTTATGAAAAATAGAATTTTCTGACAAATTAATAATACAGGGTGTGGCAAGAAAAGAATTAATTTGTAATAATTATCGCATTTTTGGAATTACCCTGTATATTGTTGATATTGTTTCTCCATGTTAATAAAATATATTGAATCTAGAAACTTTTGTCAAAAATAGATTTTTTTGAGAAATTAATAATACAGGGTGTGGCAAGAAAAAAATTAATTTGTTATAATTAACGCATTTTTGAAATTACTCTGTATATTAGTGATATTATTTCTTTATGTCAATAAAGTATATTGAATTTAGAAACTTTTATCAAAAATTGAATTTTTTGAGAAATTATAAATACAGGGTGTGCAATAAAAAAGTTAATTTTTAATAATCATCGCATTTTTGGAATTGCCCTGTATATTATTGATATTATTTCTTTATGTTATTAAAATATACTGAATTTAGAAACTTTTATCAAAAATAGAATTTTCTGACAAATTAATAATACAGGGTGGGATATAAAAAAGTTACTTCGTAATAATTAACGCAATTTTGAAATTACCCTGTATATTATTGATATTATTTCTTTATGTCAATAAAATATACTGAATTTAGAAACTTTTATCAAAAATAGAATTTTCTGAGAAATTATAAATACAGGGTGTGCAATAAAAATGTTAATTTTTAATAATTATCGCATTTTTGGAATTACCCTGTATATTATTGATATTATTTCTCCATGTTAATAAAATATATTGAATCTAGAAACTTTTGTCAACAATAGAATTTTCTGACAAATTAATAATACAGGGTGTGGCAAGAAAAAAATTAATTTGTTATAATTAACGCATTTTTGAAATTACCCTGTATATTAGTGATATTATTTCTTTATGTCAATAAAGTATATTGAATTTAGAAACTTTTATCAAGAATAGAATTTTTTGAGAAATTATAAATACAGGGTGTGCAATAAAAATGTTAATTTTTAATAATTATCGCATTTTTGGAATTACCCTGTATATTATTGATATTATTTCTCCATGTTAATAAAATATATTGAATCTAGAAACTTTTGTCAACAATAGAATTTTCTGACAAATTAATAATACAGGGTGTGGCAAGAAAAAAATTAATTTGTTATAATTAACGCATTTTTGAAATTACCCTGTATATTAGTGATATTATTTCTTTATGTCAATAAAGTATATTGAATTTAGAAACTTTTATCAAGAATAGAATTTTTTGAGAAATTATAAATACAGGGTGTGCAATAAAAAAGTTAATTTTTAATAATTATCGCATTTTTGGAATTACCCTGTATATTATTGATATTATTTCTCCATGTTAATAAAATATATTGAATCTAGAAACTTTTGTCAACAATAGAATTTTCTGACAAATTAATAATACAGGGTGTGGCAAGAAAAAAATTAATTTGTTATAATTAACGCATTTTTGAAATTACTCTGTATATTAGTGATATTATTTCTTTATGTCAATAAAGTATATTGAATTTAGAAACTTTTATCAAAAATTGAATTTTTTGAGAAATTATAAATACAGGGTGTGCAATAAAAAAGTTAATTTTTAATAATCATCGCATTTTTGGAATTGCCCTGTATATTATTGATATTATTTCTTTATGTTATTAAAATATACTGAATTTAGAAACTTTTATCAAAAATAGAATTTTCTGACAAATTAATAATACAGGGTGGGATATAAAAAAGTTACTTCGTAATAATTAACGCAATTTTGAAATTACCCTGTATATTATTGATATTATTTCTTTATGTCAATAAAATATACTGAATTTAGAAACTTTTATCAAAAATAGAATTTTCTGAGAAATTATAAATACAGGGTGTGCAATAAAAATGTTAATTTTTAATAATTATCGCATTTTTGGAATTACCCTGTATATTATTGATATTATTTCTCCATGTTAATAAAATATATTGAATCTAGAAACTTTTGTCAACAATAGAATTTTCTGACAAATTAATAATACAGGGTGTGGCAAGAAAAAAATTAATTTGTTATAATTAACGCATTTTTGAAATTACCCTGTATATTAGTGATATTATTTCTTTATGTCAATAAAGTATATTGAATTTAGAAACTTTTATCAAGAATAGAATTTTTTGAGAAATTATAAATACAGGGTGTGCAATAAAAATGTTAATTTTTAATAATTATCGCATTTTTGGAATTACCCTGTATATTATTGATATTATTTCTCCATGTTAATAAAATATATTGAATCTAGAAACTTTTGTCAACAATAGAATTTTCTGACAAATTAATAATACAGGGTGTGGCAAGAAAAAAATTAATTTGTTATAATTAACGCATTTTTGAAATTACCCTGTATATTAGTGATATTATTTCTTTATGTCAATAAAGTATATTGAATTTAGAAACTTTTATCAAGAATAGAATTTTTTGAGAAATTATAAATACAGGGTGTGCAATAAAAAAGTTAATTTTTAATAATTATCGCATTTTTGGAATTACCCTGTATATTATTGATATTATTTCTCCATGTTAATAAAATATATTGAATCTAGAAACTTTTGTCAACAATAGAATTTTCTGACAAATTAATAATACAGGGTGTGGCAAGAAAAAAATTAATTTGTTATAATTAACGCATTTTTGAAATTACTCTGTATATTAGTGATATTATTTCTTTATGTCAATAAAGTATATTGAATTTAGAAACTTTTATCAAAAATTGAATTTTTTGAGAAATTATAAATACAGGGTGTGCAATAAAAAAGTTAATTTTTAATAATCATCGCATTTTTGGAATTGCCCTGTATATTATTGATATTATTTCTTTATGTTATTAAAATATACTGAATTTAGAAACTTTTATCAAAAATAGAATTTTCTGACAAATTAATAATACAGGGTGGGATATAAAAAAGTTACTTCGTAATAATTAACGCAATTTTGAAATTACCCTGTATATTATTGATATTATTTCTTTATGTCAATAAAATATACTGAATTTAGAAACTTTTATCAAAAATAGAATTTTCTGAGAAATTATAAATACAGGGTGTGCAATAAAAATGTTAATTTTTAATAATTATCGCATTTTTGGAATTACCCTGTATATTATTGATATTATTTCTCCATGTTAATAAAATAAATTGAATCTAGAAACTTTTGTCAACAATAGAATTTTCTGACAAATTAATAATACAGGGTGTGGCAAGAAAAAAATTAATTTGTTATAATTAACGCATTTTTGAAATTACCCTGTATATTAGTGATATTATTTCTTTATGTCAATAAAGTATATTGAATTTAGAAACTTTTATCAAGAATAGAATTTTTTGAGAAATTATAAATACAGGGTGTGCAATAAAAAAGTTAATTTTTAATAATTATCGCATTTTTGGAATTGCCCTATATAATATTGGTATTATTTCTCCATGTTAATAAAATATATTAAAGTTATAAACTTTTATCAAAAATAGAATTTTCTGACAAATTAATAATACAGGGTGTGGCAAGAAAAGAAATAATTTGTAATAATTAACGCATTTTTGTAATTACCCTGTATATTAGTGATGTTATTTCTCTATGTTCATAAAATATATTGGCTGGTTGTCTATCTGGTTGTCAGCCTGTCTGTCTATCTGTCTGTTTGTCTTGGCCTGTCGGTTTGTCTTTGTCTGTTTGTCTGTCATTGTCTAGTTGTCTGGCTGGCCGTCTGTCTGACTGTCTGTATGTTTGGCTGTCTGTCTGGCTTGTGTAACTATCTGGTTGTCTGTCGTTTTGTATCTGTCTGTCTGGCTGTTTATCTGGTTGTCTGCCTACCTGTCTGGTTGTCTGTCTGTTTATATGTGTAGGCCGTTCGATTTAGTTATTATTATTATTAGTTTTACCTCCTGATGTTATATACCGGGTGTAAATAAGTCAGGAAATGACATGAAAATTGGAAATTCAAATGGAACACCCGGTATGTACGGTCAAATTTCACTTAAGACGCCATTTTTTTTTTTTATCCATCCTAGGTGCTAATAATTGAGTCTGAATTCATTATAATCAAACTAAAATTATAAATTTTATCAATTATTTATATTTGTTATTTAATAATTATTTATATTTAAAATATGATGTTTTTTAACAGGGTTGTCTTCAGGAGAAATTTGTATCGAAATTGAAGAAAAAAAAAGATATTACTGCTTTATTTAAGAAAAACAAAAATTTTTAGTACCCGTCAATGATTCATTTAAAAAAATTGAGTTTTAGTTAAAAAACTGGATTTGCTGAATTAAATGTTTAATAAAATAGACAAAAATAAATAATTGACAAAATTGAAACTTTTTAAAAAAATCAAAAATAAAATAGTGATATTTGACGTGTTTGATGTCGTATAATTCAAATATGTAGAAATATACCGGGTGTTTCATTTAAATTTCCAATTTTCATGTAATTTCAGGTCAAACCGGAAGTCGCCCATATAGGATTTTTTTGTAAAAAAAATTCAAAAATATCTCTACTATAATCAACCAAAATTTGATATAAATCTAATAACCGATTTAAAAGTTATATGGAGTGTTTCGGTTTTTTTGTGTTTTGCTTCTCTCCGAGGCGTACTATATAAAATTCGTATTGTTTCACCGTTCGGCGCGTTTGTTTATGTTTTCAGGAGGGCTTTCAGCCGAAATGAGTCGCGACATTTGGTCCATCTAAACTAGTGTAAACGAACCGCACCTCTTCTTCTTCTTCGCCTTTTAGATTTTTATTTTTTCTTAGCGAGTTCGTGGATGAGATGAGACAAACATGGTGTCTCGTGTTACTGAATTGCCTTTGTACGAAAAAAATAAATAAAAAACTTAACCAAAGTTTCATCTAAATAAAAAATGTTTGTTTTTTTTAATGTCATAATTCTTTTTTCAATTTTAACAAAATTTCCTATCAAATCGCTACTTATCGCTGTACCCTCGTATAAATTCTTTCTCTAAAAAAAGCATTTTCGGAATGAATTTTTTAATATTGGTTATAGCTTTTATTTTAATTTAATTTATATCTTATTTTTGTACAATAACATTTTATATCGTAGGTAGTTTTTTATTTGTCCCGGAAAATATATATATATATTTTTTTTTTTTCACCTAATGGCACCTACTTAATTTTTGACGGGCTTTTCTAAATTACAGCCGCATTCCGTCACTTAAAACGAACTCAAATCTCAAATCTTTTGGTACGAAACAGTTGGTCGCATTTGGCCTTTAAATCTTATAGTAACACCCATAGATAAGTTAAATTTTACGTATCTTATTTTATAATAATAACTAGCTTTGCTACGGTGTCTTTTTAGTATCTAGATGACCGAGCTTTGATTTACTATTTTTCCTATTTTCATTATTTTGTATATTGATTTCCTATTTTTCCTATTTTTTTTCATTTTTTCCTATTTTCATTATTTTTTTATATTATTTTTCTATTTTTCCCTATTGTTTCTATTTTTCTCTATTTTTTCCCATTTGTCCCTAGGTTTTCCCTATTTTTCCATATTGTCATCATTTTCCTTATTTTTTCTATAATTTTTATTTTTACAATTTTTTATTTCTTCCTATTTTTCCTATTTTCATTATTTTGTATATTGATTTCCTATTTTTCCTATTTTTTTTTCATTTTTTCCTATTTTCATAATTTTTTATATTATTTTTCTATTTTTCCCTATTGTTTCTATTTTTCTCTATTTTTTCCCATTTGTCCCTAGGTTTTCCCTATTTTTCCATATTTTCATCATTTTCCTTATTTTTTCTATAATTTTTATTTTTACAATTTTTTATTTCTTCCTATTTTTCCTATTTTCATTATTTTGTATATTGATTTCCTATTTTTCCTATTTTTTTTCATTTTTTCCTATTTTCATTATTTTTTTATATTATTTTTCTATTTTTCCCTATTGTTTCAATTTTTCTCTATTTTTTCCCATTTGTCCGTAGGTTTTCCCTATTTTTCCATATTTTCATCATTTTTCTTATTTTTTCTATAATTTTTATTTTTACAATTTTTTATTTCTTCCTATTTTTCCTATTTTCATTATTTTGTATATTGATTTCCTATTTTTCCTATTTTTTTTCATTTTTTCCTATTTTCATTATTTTTTATATTATTTTTCTATTTTTCCAAACTTGTTTCTATTTCTTCCCATTTGTCCCTAGGTTTTCCCTATTTTTCCATATTTTCATCATTTTCCTTATTTTTTCTATAATTTTTACAATTTTTTATTTCTTCCTATTTTTCCTATTTTCCTTATTTTGTATATTGTTTTCCTATTTTTCCCTATTTGTCTCTATTTTTTCCTAGGTTTTCCCTATTTTTTCATATTTTCATTATTTTACTAATTTTTTCTATTAATTTCTATTTATACATTTTTTTCTGATTTTTTTTTATTTCTTCCTGTTTTTCATTATTTATTACTGTTTTTCATAATTTTTTCCTATTAATTCCTATTGTTCCCTATTTTTTCTTGTTTTTTTTTCAATTTTTTACTATTTTTCTTTATTTTCCATATTTCTTCAGTGTTTTCTTTATTTTTCCCTATATTTCCCCATTTTTACCTCTAAATATACCTATTTTTCCCGCTTTTAGCGCTATTTTTTCTTATTTTATTCAATTTCTCAAAAATTTTCCTTATTTTTCTGTATTTTTCCCTATTCTCCATTTTTTGCTATTGTTCAGTATTTTTTCCAATTTTTTCTATTATTTCTATTTTTTTCCTATTTTTCCCTATTTCTTTTTATTCTTTCTTATTATTGATTATTATCTCCTATTTTCTTTGTTTTTCCCTATTTGTCCCTTATTATTCCTATTTTTGCCTATTTTGCTCTATTTTCCCTATTTATTCATATTTTCCACTATTTTCTCCTACTTTTTCGCAATTTTCAAATTACTCTCTTTTTTCCCTGTTTTCTTCCATATTCTTCATTTTACCGTGTTTTTCCCTATTTTCCGAATTTTTCCAATTTTTCAAAATTTTTTACTATTTTTTCTTATTTTCCTTTGTATTTTATATTCATATTATGATTTGTAACGGCAAGATTGGATTGTTCTGCACCATTTATTTTTACTTGTAATTTTTACTTATAAATCTCATGAACTGTTTCAATATTTTTGAAAATGGCGGAGATTTAATTTTTTTGAAATTTCAACCCCCTCCAGTTCCACCCCGTGGGTCGGATAAAAAAAAGTTTTAAACAAATTAGTTTTATAGTAATTAGAACATAAAAAAAGTTTTATGACCTGTTTCAATATTTTTGTGTCTTCTGTTCTACTTTTATTGAACCGCGCGCAGACAGTGGCTGACTGCTTATATTAGAGAAGGCCACACTCCATGTTAAAACAGATCCGGAGTCGGGGATTCACCGAACCGATATTGTTCGTACTGTTAAAATGCACTTTGGAACTTTTGGCAGTCTGTTTGACAGAACAGATGTGGCTGCAAAGCTAAATCTTTTGTATTCAGCCATCGTATAATTTCAAGTTTGGGTATTGGCAACACTGCTCGTTTTATATTTGTTCAAAAATAAATGTTTACCAAAGATTCACAATATTTAATTGAGGTGAATCAGTTTTAAAACAGTTCACTAGTCTACTTCATAGAAAACTGATAAATTCATCCTTATTTTTCCCAATTATTCTCTATTTTCTCCATTTTTTCCTAATTTTTCCAGTTTTTAATTTTTTTTTACTATTTCTTCTTATTTTCTCAATTATTTCCCATTTTTATCCACATTTTTCATTATTTTTTACTTATTTTTCCTATTATTCCCATTCTCTATTTTAGTTTTCAAATCAAAGCTGTATTTTCCGGTATTTTTATTTATTATTACCCACATCTACTTTTACCCATTCCAAGTATCGATGATATGAACGCGTCACACAATGAGCTTTCGTGCTCTTAAATTAAAAATAAATAACTACGGTAAAAATAAATTTTTTTAAATACTCTTTAAACCAGATTTAATTAAAAAATAATTTTAAAAGTTGTAGTGTATGGACTGCTTTAGATTGTAATTAAAGCAGACCATATACTATTTTTCTTTGCGTTTAAGAATTTCAGGATTTTTAACGTAATTTAAATAATAATAAATAAACAATTACAAAAAATAAAAGATTATACTTATAATTTATTTTATAAAATTAAAACTAATTTTAAGTTATAAAATATCCAAGACTATACGTCATTAGTTTTATAAAAATATTTAGAACCAATAAATTAATTTTTGTATGCATAAGTTTCAAACATTTCTATCAATTCTTGAACTCTCGTTTTACAAGGGGCGGAGCGGTTGAGTTTTTCCAATTTTTCTACACTTTTACGTACTATTCTCAATTCGGCCACCTCCGTTAAATCCAATTCTTTAGATTTTTTTTTAGTTAATTCGCTTTCTCCCATTTCCTCGTATTCTTCATCGTCCAGATGTAACTGAGAACTAAAAAAATAATAATAATATTACTACAAAATTTAACTCTAATAATAATTATAAATCTCATCCTCCATCTTGGAATCGTCATCTTGATTTTATTCATTTTGACAAAAAATTCATAATCTCCAACCCCAAAAATTACCACATCCCAATTTTGAATCGATTCGGTACATAATCATAAATCTCGCACGCCATCTTGGAATCGCCATCTTGAATTTATTCATTTTGACAAAAAAATTCATAATCTCCGACTCCAAAAACATACAAATTAATAAAAAAAATCTGTCAATAATCATAAATCCCGTCCGCCATTTTGGATTCGCCATTTTGTATTTAAAATTCAAAATTAATTTCCATAACGAACAAACTTTTTCGATTTTTTTTTTATACAGACAAAAAAACAAATTTAATAAAACCATATAATAACGATTTTCCTAATAAACAAGGATATTCCACAAGGATCAGTATTGGGACCTAATAATTTCTTTATATATTTTTCTACTTACTCGTAAAAAGTTTTTGGCATAAGAGAAGCAACTTTTGGAATAATTTGGCATATTTTTGGCGTTTTTTCGACAATATCTTCATCAGTGGATTGTTCACAACCGTTTTGTATAAATCCTTCATCTTCATCACTGCTGAATTCGTCAATGGTAATTTCTTGAGGAACTAAATCTGTTTCCTTTAAAATAATTCTATTAGGGGATTCACTTGGAAATATTTTAAGACTTACCTTAATCGTTTGAAGTGACATTATAACTTAAGTAAAACTTATTTACTGATTCGTTTCTTAATTTCTAATCAATTAAATTGATGAATGTACAGATAGAAAAATTATAAAAGTGGGGATTTTGAATATTTCATTTCGGACTCATGCTGAGAAAAAATTTCAAAAAAATTATACATGACGAACGGATTCTAATCTGATAGTTATTTGAGAAATGACAGAAAACAAAACCAAAAAAAAAAGAAAAGAAAATACCGTAATTTTTCAAATCATCTTTAAAATATGAAAATAGCGAACATCATTTCCTTTGAATTTTTTCTAAGTGAACAATTTATTTAGTTTTTTTTTTTAATTGTTATATATTTAGCAAGTTTTATAAGGAATAAAAATTTTTGTCAAATGAAAAATACATGGTGTGCAAACGAAAATTTTGATTATAGACAATTTACATATTTTTCGAATCACAATGTATATTTTTGATTTTTTTTTTGGTTATTAATATATTTTACTTTATTTAGAAACTTTTAACTCAAATGAAATTTTTAACAAATAAAAAATACAGGGTGTGTAAAGCAAAATGTTTTTTACTAATAATTACATATTTTTCTAATCACATTGTACATTTTTGATTTTTTTTTCATTTTAATAAATTTTACTGGCTTTAGAAACTTTTAACTCAAATGAAATTTTTTAACAAATAAAAAATACAGAGTGTGTAAAGCAAAATGTTTTTTACTAATAATTACATATTTTTCTAATCACACTGTACATTTCTTTTTTTTTTTTCATTTTAATAAATTTTACTGGATTTAGAAACTTTTAACTCAAATGAAATTTTCTAACAAATGAAAAATACAGGGTGTGCAAAGGAAAATGTTTTTTTATTAATAATTACATATTTTTCGAATCACACTGTACATTTTTCATTTTAATAAATTTTATTAGATTCAGAAACTTTTAACTCGAATGAATTTTTCTGACAAATGAAAAATACTGGGCGTGTAAGCAAAATATACATATTTTTCGAATCACACTGTACATTTTTGTTTTTTTTTTTCATTTTAATACAGGATGTGTAAAGCAAAATGTTTTTTATTATTAATAATAACATATTTTTCGAATCACACTATATATTTTTTTTTCAGTTTAATAAATTTTAGTAGATTCAGAAACTTTTATCTAAAATGAATTTTTCTAACAAATGAAAAATACAGGGTGTGTAAAGCAAAATGTATTTTATTAATAATTACATATTTTTCTAATCACACTGTACATTTTTGTTTTTTTTTTCATTTTAATTAATTTTACTGGATTTAGAAACTTTTAACTCAAATGAAATTTTTTAACAAATAAAAAATACAGGGTGTGTTAAGCAAAATGTTTTTTTACTAATGATTACATATTTTTCTAATCACACTGTACATTTTTTATTTTTTTTTTCATTTTAATAAATTTTATTAGATTCAGAAACTTTTAACTCAAATGAATTTTTCTGACAAATGAAAAATACTGGGCGTGTAAGCAAAATATACATATTTTTCGAATCACACTATATATTTTTTTTTCAGTTTAATAAATTTTAGTAGATTCAGAAACTTTTATCTAAAATGAATTTTTCTAACAAATGAAAAATACAGGGTGTGTAAAGCAAAATGTATTTTATTAATAATTACATATTTTTCTAATCACACTGTACATTTTTGTTTTTTTTTCATTTTAATTAATTTTACTGGATTTAGAAACTTTTAACTCAAATGAAATTTTTTAACAAATAAAAAATACAGGGTGTGTTAAGCAAAATGTTTTTTTACTAATGATTACATATTTTTCTAATCACACTGTACATTTTTTATTTTTTTTTTCATTTTAATAAATTTTGTTAGATTCAGAAACTTTTAACTCCAATGAAATTTTCTGACAAATGAAAAATACAGGGTGTGTAAAGCAAAATGTTTTTTTTTTAAATTACATCTTTATCGAATCACACTGTACATTTTTTATTTATTTTTTTTCATATTAAGAAATTTTATTAGATTCAGAAAATTTTATCTAAAATGAATTTTTCTAACAAATGAAAAATACAGGGTGTGTAAAGCAAAATGTTTTTTACTAATAATTACATATTTTTCTAATCACACTGTACATTTTTTATTTTTTTTTCATTTTAATAAATTTTATTAGATTCAGAAACTTTTAACTCAAATGAATTTTTCTGACAAATGAAAAATACTGGGCGTGTAAGCAAAATATACATATTTATCGAATCACACTAAATTTTTGTTTTTTTTTCATTTTAATTAATTTTACTGGATTTAGAAACTTTTAACTCAAATGAAATTTTTTAACAAATAAAAAATACAGGGTGTGTTAAGCAAAATGTTTTTTTACTAATAATTACATATTTTTTTAATCACACTGTACATTTTTTATTTTTTTTTTTCATTTTAATAAATTTTGTTAGATTCAGAAACTTTTAACTCCAATGAATTTTTCTGACAAATGAAAAATACTGGGCGTGTAAGCAAAATATACATATTTTTCGAATCACACTATATATTTTTTTTTCAGTTTAATAAATTTTAGTAGATTCAGAAACTTTTATCTAAAATGAATTTTTCTAACAAATGAAAAATACAGGGTGTGTAAAGCAAAATGTATTTTATTAATAATTACATATTTTTCTAATCACACTGTACATTTTTGTTTTTTTTTCATTTTAATTAATTTTACTGGATTTAGAAACTTTTAACTCAAATGAAATTTTTTAACAAATAAAAAATACAGGGTGTGTTAAGCAAAATGTTTTTTTACTAATGATTACATATTTTTCTAATCACACTGTACATTTTTTATTTTTTTTTTCATTTTAATAAATTTTGTTAGATTCAGAAACTTTTAACTCCAATGAAATTTTCTGACAAATGAAAAATACAGGGTGTGTAAAGCAAAATGTTTTTTTTTTAAATTACATCTTTATCGAATCACACTGTACATTTTTTATTTATTTTTTTTCATATTAAGAAATTTTATTAGATTCAGAAAATTTTATCTAAAATGAATTTTTCTAACAAATGAAAAATACAGGGTGTGTAAAGCAAAATGTTTTTTACTAATAATTACATATTTTTCTAATCACACTGTACATTTTTTATTTTTTTTTCATTTTAATAAATTTTATTAGATTCAGAAACTTTTAACTCAAATGAATTTTTCTGACAAATGAAAAATACTGGGCGTGTAAGCAAAATATACATATTTATCGAATCACACTAAATTTTTGTTTTTTTTTCATTTTAATTAATTTTACTGGATTTAGAAACTTTTAACTCAAATGAAATTTTTTAACAAATAAAAAATACAGGGTGTGTTAAGCAAAATGTTTTTTTACTAATGATTACATATTTTTCTAATCACACTGTACATTTTTTATTTTTTTTTTCATTTTAATAAATTTTGTTAGATTCAGAAACTTTTAACTCCAATGAAATTTTCTGACAAATGAAAAATACAGGGTGTGTAAAGCAAAATGTATTTTATTAATAATTACATATTTTTCGAATCACACTGTACATTTTTTATTTATTTTTTTTCATATTAAGAAATTTTATTAGATTCAGAAAATTTTATCTAAAATGAATTTTTCTAACAAATGAAAAATACAGGGTGTGTAAAGCAAAATGTTTCTTATTAATAATTACATATTTTTCGAATCACACTGTATATTTTTGATTTTTTTTCAGTTTAATAAATTTTAGTAGATTCAGAAACTCTTTTAAATGAATTTTTCTGACAAATGTAAAATACAGGGTGTGTAAAGAAAAATGTTATTTTTATATTTGTTCACATTTCCAAAAATTAACATAAAAACTTAATAAAAAAAATATTTATTTATTAATTTTGGCAATAATGTCAAAAGATTAAAAAAATATATTATAATAAAATATACTATAATGAATAAAAAACAATTGTGAAAAAGGATCGAAATGTATTCAAATAAAATGTAAAAATTCGTTAAAGTCTCAATACAGAAAAAAATTATAATTACAAGACTTTCATTTACATTCGGAAAGTAAATAGAAAAATTAAAAAAAAAAACTACAAAACATTTTTTTATTTATACGAATTTGGCCTTCTAACTTAGTTACTTTATTACCTGTGAGTGGGACTAGTTAGCCAAAATGGTGGGACAAATAATTAAGTATTTATTTTTTTTTAAATATCAACAGAAAATAGAGATTTTTAATAAATGAGCAAGATTTTTGCCTCAAGTTCAATAGACAGTTCCATTTCAATTATTTAAGTTTTCTGAAAGTACTTGGTGAACTTACTATAAATAGTACTTTTATCTTGAAATTTCCTAGTATTTTTTATTGATTATTTACTCTCAAGCGATTCCGAATGGACTATAATAGAGTACTAATTATGTATTTAATAAAAAGTATTTTTTTTTATATTATATCCAATTTTCTGACTGAATTTAATTATATTTCGATGTATTCCCGTATTGTATACAGACACTATTTTGATGTGAGAACGTAGGCGTTGACATTTGAGTCGCATTTTGATTGACTTACTTCACTTTTCTCATTAAAACTGTACGGAAAAGGGGAGATGGAAAGTGATAACAATAAAAATTCTTATAATAGATCAAAACTAGGCACGGATATAATAAATATATCTACAAAATTTCAAATAGTGTAACTTTAATTATCGAGAAACATCAGACAGCAACGAGAGTCTATTTTTGGATTAAATCGTGTTTTTCGTGAAAATGTTATTTATGGGTTATTATTATCAAAATGAACAAGAAAAAGTAAGTAAATAAGTATGTTTGTATTATAACTTGCTTCCGGGAATATCCTGTATAAACTATATATACAAATAATTTTTTTTTCAAACTTATAATACTCTCAATAACTTGAGATTTATTTAAATGGGAGATATATTTCACATATTATTATCTCCACCACTGATTTTTAGTTTAACAAAACTTGTTTATAAAGTATCTACAAAAGCTGTGGGATACTTTACATTATATCTGTAGAATTTGTTTATTTACTATTAACAATCCTAGTAGTATACTATTATTACTACATCGGTGTATATTATGTTGCCTAACTATAGAGAATCAGGAATTATTAGTAGTGGAAGACTTTATTAGATTTGACGAATTCAAATTTTTTAACCTTATTAAAACGTCTTATAGCAGTAAGTAATTAGATTAAAATGAATTTAACAACGATTGTTCCTTATCAAATGATTATAAAAAGGCTTCTAAATATTATAAAAATACATACCTTACTGGATTTTGCAAAAGTTTAAATATACAAAGACCATCACTACATTTACGAACTAAACAAAATATTGTTCTTTTAGAATACATCACTTAAAAATTGAACACACTATGTAACAATTCACAATGAAAACTAAAGAAAAAACTTTTAATAATGTGTTTAACATAACCTCTAATAACAATAAAATAAACAAAACTGACAGTTGACACATGAGATTATACATGGATCCAACGTTGCCACATTTATTTTGCGAATCTACTAAAAAAATAAAAAAAATACCGGAAATCTAATTTACAATATAAAATTAGAAAATTAGAAACCAATGCATAACTATGAGGCGCGTCATACATAACTCACTCTAACTAGTCTACTATTACTAATAGAAGCGACATCTTCCTATCAGGTTGACAAGGTTACATACTATATTATATTAACTTATGATCCTTCAATATAGATGTCACCAGTGGTACAAGAAAACCAAAATAATTATTAAAGTAATATAACAAACCGATATAAATCTATTTTATTCACAATCGTATATGTAATAGCTCAATTCTTCCTATTTAATACTTTTATTTATTAAAAATCTAAAAATGGGTATATTTTGGTAGAATAAATTAAGTTGGTGATAATGAAAAATTTTGACAAGTTTGTCAGTTTGACGTTTCATTTATCAAAGTTGAATTTTGTAAATTTGTACTTTCTTTATAATAAATCAAAGTGTTTAAATTAATATTGGTGAAATTGTGTAATATTTGTAGAAGTTTAAAACGGCTTGCGAAACGGCAAGAAAGCTGAAGCAAGCATCAAATGATGATATATTAGAATTGTATTCGCTTTATCAACAAGCCACTGTTGGAAATATTAATATTGGTAAGTCACTTTCTTTAAGTTTATTTTAAAATTTATCCCCTAATTTCTGTATGGTAAAATATTCGAGAAAATGCTTAGACAGGTCGACTGATTGTTCATTTTAAAGGATTTTCATTCTCTATTCCGCCATTTAAATAATTGAAGCCCCCATATAAAACAATACAATAGTGTGAGATCCTTGAAATTAGTAATTATTTTTTAGCGAAACCATCGGACATCGATGGTAAAAGAAAATGGGAAGCCTGGTATGCCAAAAAGGGAGTTACAGGGAATAAAGCCAAAGAACAATATGTCGCCAAAGTCAAATATTTATCAATAACTTACGCTTAAATAAAATCTACCAACGCTATAGTTGATGCTTTAATAATAAAAAAAATATATTAAACTAAAATTTTATTAACAAATATATATGACATTTAATTGAATAAATTAGAATACTAAAGCAATTATTGTAATAATTTTAATTTCTTACTTGCCTTAAGTTTAATTTAATAAATATTTTTTTTATATATATAAATTTTTCCGTTATAATTTGCTAGATTGACTTTGAGTTGATCTAACGTCTTTCCACCAAATCCATGCAATACATTGTACATAGTCTTGCAAATGTTTTGTAAACCTTCAAAATCAAAATTACTTCAAATTTTTTGTGAAATTAATATTTCCTCAGCTATCCATCAGAAGCTCCTAAAACCGATTTTAGGATATAATCTGGTGGTGCTATAACATCAACCAGAGCTACAGCGTCATAAGTGCTAAAAACGAAATTTTTGAATTATGGAAATTAAATATTTATATGTTGGTTTACCTGAATAAAACTCTTTCAGTAGTAAACTTATTGACTGTTATTTTTAACAGTAAAAGAATCTTTTCCAGCTTTTAATTCTTCTACTTTTTCATAAGTAGATTTTAATAAATAAACCACACCATTGGTATACTTTAATAATACCTTTAAAAAAAATCTAATATAATTAACCATGTCCAAAAGGTTATCCATTTCTCTAATGTGGTCAACTGATGAGGTAATAAAACTCGACGTCAAAGTATTTATTTATGTAATTAAGAATTGAAGAGGCGACTAGTTTTGGCGAAAAACGCCATCATCAGGCCAATGTATTCGTGGGCAAAGGAGGGAAATTAATGTGTTAAGTTAGATTAAGTTATAATTTAAAAAGTGAACATAACACAAATTGTATTGTTTGTTATCAATAAAAAGTCATCGCACCCAATATATCGCAAATGATTTTTACACAAAAGGTATAATTGATGCAATAAATGGTACTATAGAATTTGCAGTGTTGCCTATTTTTATAAGTTAAGTTAGTTCGTATAAAATCAAAATAGAGAGAAGATGTAGAGTTTTTTTATAACTTATAAAGAAGAGAACAAAACCAAATTAATTTAGGAGTCCTGAAGGATCTTTGCATTGTAAAATCAAACATCTTTCCCTTAGTGGTTTTTGCTACACCTATAGCCGAATGGTGCCATCAATCATCAGTAAGTCGCCCGAAACGTCACGGCAAATAATAATAATAATAATAGCCGTCCCTTCCCCGAACAAGCCTTTGGATTCTGGAATTCACTCGTTAGGAGGTAAAATATAGGCAGGGTATTATTATTATTATTATCATTATTATTTTATAACACGTATTTCTGGCAACACTGTTTAAATGATACTAAAAAAAATTGGACCTATTAAAAAAAACACCTGCTAAATATTTAATCTTCTTATTCATATTTTATAATACGTATTTGCAACACTGCTAAATAAATTGCTACTATAAACAGCGAATAGTGTGAACACCTGCATAAACATATATGATTTTAGTAATACGATATCGCAGAATTCCGTAGAACATATTGCACGTCAATTGCGATAAAAAATATTGCTGCCATAAATTTATCGCATCGCGTTGCATGTGAAAATGACTCATTTAAATGCATGTATTTTAAGTGCAAAGCGATATAGCAACTTTTTATATATTATAACCGGGGAAAGTCGCATAGCGAAACTACTGTATAATAATCATTTTACTGTGATCTACTCGCACCTATTTGTGATTGGTCAGGTCTTTTTGAGACTTCGCTTATTCAGTAACACCAACATAACTGGCAATAATCTTGACTTTTGACATTTTAATTTATGTCATTTTTTGACAATTTAACACGTGTTTATACGGAGGTTTTTAAAAATAAAGAGGATAAAATGGTATATGAACAATTTTTTTTAGAAAAAGAGTGAAAACCAATATCTATTATTATTTTAGGATGTTTTAAATCGTCCAGCGGAAGAATTCGGAAATGATCAAACTGTGGAAACTATGTGGGCTATCAAAGCATTTGACCATGCAGAAGTTTACTTTAATGTAAGAATGAAACCTTCAAATTACTATTATAAAATGACCTAATTTTTAGATTTTGTGTTCAGTAGACCCAAAACTCTTAAAATTGACCCCCGTAGACGACATAATTTACAAAATATTCAGGGAAGAATTTCCCAAACTAGACTTAGAAGTGATAAAGGAAGACGAACTAAAAAGTACAAAAGAAAAAGCAAAGTGGAGGCCATTTTGTGAGCGATTTAAAACATTAGTTGAAGATTATAGTTTCGGTACCCTTTTGAGATCTGATGCTAAAGATGACTACAAAGAAGAAAATACCATGTTGGTCACTAGAATACAGTTTTATGCTATAGAATTGGGTAGGAATAGGGAGGGAGTTAATGATATTTTGAGAGAGAAATTTAGACCTAAAAATAATACGGAAAAAGTAGATTAGTATTAGAAATGTTAAGTGGAAGGTTCGATTTAAACATTTGTATTAGATTTAAGCATTTTTTTAAGTAATTAAAATATTTCTCAATATCAGCTTCTTATAATTAACATATTCATTTTAATCAAAAAAGTTTCCTGTATAACAAAATTTACAATATTTGGTAGTCCAGATAGAAAGTCGAAAGTATGTTTAGACTTTTTAAATAAACCTACAAAAGTATTAAGATTCACTATCTGAAAATTTGTACAATATATTTATAAATAAAACATCTAGGCAGGTAAAGTTTCTCTATTTGAATACTCCCATGAAGTTTCCATTTGTGGTGCACTAGGTTGAATTCTATGATAATCTCCGTTTTTACTTAAAGATACAACCTTTGAGGTCGTAGCGTATTTTTTTCTTCTGTAAGCTAATATGCTGAGTACCAATATGCCTAATAGTACTTCAAAACATATCAGCGATAAAATAATTATACTAGCAAGAAAGGTTTCTAGTAAGAATTTTACGCAGATTCCAGCTATGACTGTTAGAAGAATTGTTATCCCTGTAATTATGACAAGCCAAAGACTACATTTATCTGAAACAAAAATTCATATATTAATAAAAATGAATAAATAACCTGCTCTTTAATTGGATTTTTAACTGCAGTATATGGTTAATTTTTTTCAGATCCAGCCACATAATTAAATAACAAGGGCCCTAGTACATATCCTTGAGGTACTACTGAGTTCTTTATTTGAGAAACTATTCTATTAGCATATAATACAACCTCTTTATTTCTATTTCCATTTTGCTTTTTTGTTGTAAATAATTGATTTATTTATTACAACCAAGAAATATATAAAAAGTAATAATTAAAAAATAATATAAGTAACTTTTTTATTAATTTAATTGAAACTAATAGCTTTGTAACGACCATAAATAAGTATAATTAGTTTTAAAAAATATTAGTACTATTCTACACATCTAATATTATATTTGACTAAATACAGCATAAAAAATGTATTATAATTTTTTAATATTCACTGTATTATACCTACCTACGCTATACATTTTAACTACAATTTAATTCAAAAATGAGTCATACCCGTTAATAAATACCTCTACTGAAATAAAAAACCAATATTTATCGTATATAAATATCAGTAATTGCACTTAATTATAATTCTAAATATATTCACCTGTGTATATAGTAGTAGTAGTAGTTCGACTTGTAACTTTTTGCTTATTATTCACCGTCGTCGTAGCCATTATTTTAACATTAGTAATTATATGATTGTTGTCGTTTAGTTAAATGTACCTTTTTCTAAACGAATATAACCCACTTTGGATTAAGTAAACATCTAAAGATAAGAGAGATTCCATTTTGTGTATTAATAAATTAAATAATCCTAACAGACATACAGAGTGTATCTAATACATTTTTGCAAAAATTTACACAAATGCATGTTAAGTTTATTATCAAATCGAGCATTATTTTTTTGGAAATTATTTTATCAATTTTTCACTATCTTATCACATAAAGGCGATCTATATATTTTCAATTTATAATGTCCAAAAACCTATTTATCCATTGATATATTCAGAATAAATTATAAAGCCAACAGATTTGTCAATAATATTATATTCAGATAAAATTGCCATCGGTACATAAAAAAAAATTAGATAAGTGAAATTTCGACATCTATTATCGTTAAATATATTTTTTTTCTATTTGTCATTCCTATATTATAATGAAACGCATATTGTCTAAAATCATTATTGACCTTTTATGAGACTTATTTTTCCGTATTAGTCAAATTAATTTTAACGACAAATCCAAAGCTGTCTCAAATCATGACTGCATTGAATCCGAATCCTAAACAATGTTGCCAATGACTCAAAATTTTCCCCATACTTAAAATTTTTTCACGTCAGGTGCACCAAATTATGAATCAGAATTATTTGTAAATATGTATGAAAAACTAGAAGACGCTATAATAAAGTTGTATCCAAAATATAAAACCTAATTAAATATGAAATAACTTGGATTTTCCATAGCAGCTACGTCCCACATAATTACTCACGGCCGCTGAAATTCTCAACGTTTTGGGGAATTCCCCACAGGGACCCAATAGACTAAATTAGTCGTGACGTCAGATTTAGGTTGGTACCTTTCCTAACATATCTGTCATTAGTTTCTGTTTCCAAACAAAGCTATTTTACATAGAAATTCCCATAAGTGATTTTAAAAAGTGATATTTTAAAACTATTTGCTACATCTTAATATTTTTAGGTGAGTTTTCTGTTTTGGTATCTAATTCTAAATTAACGTATAAAAAATATTCTTATAAATTTGACATATAACATTATGTAGAGATCTTCAAAAGTTTGTGAGGTTATATCAGTTTCGTTTGATTTTGTATTTTGATAGTGACCATCTTATTATTCGTGGAAAGGTGCATGCCAGCATCGGTTCTTGCTATGTATTTGAGGTATTTTTTAGCGAAGGGTTGGTTTAAAATATTTCCTACTTTTTTAAACCGTTTACATTTTAGCGATGCAACGGTGACGTCAATTACAAAATATTTGAAACCAAAGCTAAATTATTTAAACCAGTCGGAGGCATATGGTTCAATAACGGTTGGCAGTTGACACTATAAGAGATTCGTATGTTCTGTGAATTTTTGTTTTCTATATCTATATGGTTGGATACATTCATAGAAAAAGATACATTTAACCCTTTGTTGATTTGATAGGTGATTCACAAAATACCATTATTTTTCTAATTAATGAAAATAAAGTTCCATATTTACGATGTAATAAAGAAGTATAGTTGGGCGATCTACAGGTAACTGTATATTAAGTAACGATGTTGCAATTGAAAGGTAAGTTTTAAAAAAATTATTAGTTGATATATATTATAGTTAATCAGTATATTATATTTTTACTTTAAAACCAGAATTTGCTCGGCAAATAAAATTGTAGACGTTTCAGATTGTGATGTATGAAAATCACTTCAATTTTTAATCAAAGCCAAGCAATCGTCTTCCTGCATCTAATTAACAATAATTAAAAAATCTAAATCCATTTTTTAAAAATCGACTTCTTTCTCTTATCAATTTAGAAAACGTATTTCGTCACATCACATAATATATGTGGCAGGTGACAGATTGCAATTTTAAAACAGCATTTTAGCCATCTATTAATTAATGACGTCATTTTGAACACTGTTTAAAAAATGTTTTAAACCAATGTGGTGGCTAAAAAACGGCTTTGATTTCCATTATCAAATGAAATAGTTACGGTTCTCTTGGTAACTTTTTTAATTGTATTTCTAAACGAAATCATAAAAAAATGGATCTCACAATAAGAAAATATTAATATAAATCTGCATTTTCATAAGTATCTTAAATTTCGTTAGGCAGTGCCAGTTGCCGATGACAATAGGCCATTTAAAAAAGAAGAAGATTAAACTAGACACAATTTGAGCTTTGGTTTTTGAATATTCTGCCGGTTTTAATTAAGTTTAGATTTGTTTGTAAGTACTTTAGAATTCAAAGTGTTTTAGTGTTAATATTTTAGACTTTTGCTATATATTAAGTCTAATTTGTGGGTGCAGTGTAGTTTCTAAAGATGCGTCATGTTTCCACTAATTCTGCCAAGTGAGTATTTTACTAGATTCATTAATAAAATTAACTATATAAACTGCTTATTAAAAAAAAACATATGAAAGGAAAGTTCTGAGTTAGTAAATAATACATTTTAAGTGCAAATTACGGCTTGAAAGACTTGGGAGAATTTCTTCTCGAAAGTATAAGAAGAACCGTAGAATTTGTAATAGTTTCACAAGGAGAATAAAAGGAATGAAGCGCAGGTGACGATTTGATTGAAATTAATAACTACGAAATAAATAAACAATATATTAAAAAAAAATTATACCTGGAAATACTAAAACATTATAAAAATTTTTATTGATGTTGATAGATATTTACAAATTTCAAGAAAAAATATACAAAAAATTAGTTTAACAATATTTAAGTATGAGTTAGGAAAACAAAATTTGAGAAAAAAAAATTTACATCATAACAATTTATGTACAAAGTTTATATTAAGCATTCACGTTTTTATTGTCATTTAAAGATACATATCTTTTAGGGCGTAACATGAAATAGAAAATAATACCTTTAAAGGTTTGAGAAAAATTATAAATCAAAACAGTAGTATGACTTTAAACTTATGAAGAAAAACATTTTCAAGCTCCGATACATTTTTCACTTCTATTCTGATTAAACCCCACGGCTTGTTTAAGATTACTAGATTCAATTAATAAAGAAGCATCACACATCATCCTAGCGTTACTTCTAACCAAAAACAACAAATGACATTCCTCGTACACAGTCAATTGGATTCTAGTACACACCAATCCATGCAAAACTGTTGCTCGTTGCAAATCCAACCATCTCTGTAGCGCTAATTCTCGTTCTTTAATAGTGCTACCTAAAGACACATCTGAAGGACCCCATAAAGAAAATTCTAAAACGCTCTTTACTTGGGTTAGAGAAACAGCACGCTCGTGGCTCAAAAGTGATTGTAAAAGGGGGCTGATTTTTGGCGAGGGATGTAAAAAGTTTAGCGCTCTTAGAGCGCACATGCAAAGCGTTCCCTGTTTTTCTTGATTGCTTTTTGATGCTATATCAAGTGTGATTCTGAAAAATTAATAATTAGAGTACTTTTAGTTTAAATAAAATATATGAACTTACCCTTGCAAATAGCATAATCTATGGTGGCTTTCTTTATCCATATCTTTAGATAGAACGAAACTGGATAAAGATAAAGGCAATTCTTCGATTCCTTGCGCTTGTATCGTTTTTAAAGCGTTTACTAATTGCAGCAATACGAAATTAGAATCTTTCCAACTCTCTTCTTGAGACTTGGTCTTTGAAAGCTCACCATAAGACTGAATGGTGTTTATTTGAAGATAGGGAAATACCCAAGCTGTAGCTTGTGTTTGTTTACTATCATCATCCCCATCGTCCAAAGTCGTTAAATATTTGTTCGGAATGAGATCGCTAAATTCGATAATTGGTGTGAAATTGAGAGTACCAAAAGACATAGTATTTGAGATTATTGTTCCAGATGAAACGGCTATAGTGACGTTATGAGTTCCCCATGTTGCTTGATGGAACGATCTAGTCCCGACTACGACTGGAATCGTTGGTTTGATAGAAAAATCGGTCCATCTTAAGTTTGAGAGAGATTTTAAACCTCTTAAAGCTACTTGGACATGATTTGTTTGTTGGATCTATAAAAAAGATAATAATAATAAACACATTTTTAGAAGATAAGTAACAGAAATTAATTAGCTATAATTTTTCTGTGTATTTTTTTTGAACCGCAGCAAAAATTAAATGTCAGAGTTATTTAACAAAAAAATAATGTTTTTCTGATGTCCGTTAACTTGGCCCCTACATTTTTAAATTTTAATGAAAATTAAATTGTGCTATGTTTGTGCTCGGTTGTGCAGTAAGTAAATGAAAATTTTGTAGATATGTTTTTCTATTTTTTTTTTTATTTTTTGGCCGTTAAGTGGCTCTGTCATTTTCTCCGATTTATAAAAAAACCTTTTTTTTTCATCCTACATTAGCAGAGAAAATGGAAAATATTTAAAGGATACTTTTGTCATCATTTTTTTGCATTCACAATTATTGAAAAGTCTTTGAAACATTCCTAATCAATATTCTTAAATAATCCTTTAAAATTTTTAAAAATCCCTGAAAAATCCTCAAAAAAACATTCTCAAAAAATACATTAAAAATCATTGGTAACTCATTAAAAAGATTCTTAAAACATTTTTTTAAAATGTCACTAAGAAATCATTGAATACTTCTTACAAAATCATCAAATAATCTTAAAAATTCGTTTAAAAAAATACTGAAAAATCCATGAAATATTTATATCCTTAACAAAGATGCTTAAAAAATCGTTCAAAAATAAATTATTGAAAAATGACTGAAACTGTCTTTAAAAATCAGTGAAGAAAAATTAAAAAAATATTTTCAAACAATTTTAAAAAATCTCTATTTCTTTAAGTCTTTGAACAATAATAAATCATAAAAATTATTTGTAAATTCTTAAAATATCCTCAAAAATTTTTTCAGTTAACTTTAAACAATGTCTTTGAACAATCCTTAAAAAATCCTTTAACAATTCCTGATAAATCCTTGTCAAATGTCACAAAACATCTTTTAAAAATTAAAAAATCTTTGAAAAATCTTTTAGTACTAAATATAAAAAATGCGTGAACAATTTTGGGAAAATTTGTAAAGAATCCTTAAAAAACATTTGAAAAATCATTAAAAAATCGTTTATTGATATTTTTTTCATTCTTAAAAAAGTATTAAGCAATCTTCAATTTTGAACAATTCCTGAAAAATCCTTGTAAAGTTATTGAAACATCCGTGAAAAATCCTTTAAAAAAACATTAGAAAGTCGTTCAAAACTTTTCAAAAAATATAAGAACAATCCTTGATAACTTTTTAAAAAATCCTCTTATAAAAATTCTTGAGAAATATTTGAAATGTCCTTAAAGAATCCTAAAAAAATACTTGAAAAAGCCTTAAAAAATACTTCAAACCCATTAAAGAATCCATAAAAAAATCATTCAAACAACAAGAGTCCCTAAACAGTCTTTTTGAATACTATTTTTTTTTAAATTTTTGAAAAATCTTTGTGAATTAAAAATGTATTGAAAAGTCTTTGAAATATCATAAACAATGGTTTAAATTTTTTATTTCAATAACTGTTATTATCATTTATGACTTCTGACGTAGACTTTCCCTAACAATGCATATCCTGATGATAGCGGAAGCCGAAACTAGTCGCCAACACATTTTGAATTTTTAACAATATACTATTGTGGCAAAGCGACTAACCAAGTACAACTTGGTGCCGGTAGATGAGGTAACAGAGGAGAAAGAAAGTTGCCCTTACAGTTTTATTCACATCCACACGAATCGCTGAATTTGTCTCCACTAACCAACTGAGTTTATCATCAACTCCTGAGTATGTTAACATATTTAGCGAAACGTACGTATAGAGTGATAAAAAAGTGTAGGTTCCAAATTCCCAGTTCAATATTGATTCCAAGTTTCGCAAATAACTTTCCCAATTTAAGTTGATCAACTATTTAGTCAAAAAAAATTCATTACTAACGTTTTCTAGTACTTGCGCTAAAGCTTCATGGTTAGCTACAACTACAGCACCATAATTATCTTCTAAATTCTTGTGAACTATGCTTCGTCCTTTTTTCGATCTTAATTTGTGCGTTCGTCCGTTTTGGATCCAATCGTGGTCGTCTTCAGTCACCTATAATAAATTTTTAGTTATATAAAATTTTTAATTGCATTTTAAACTTACCTCAGTCTCGCTGCCATAAAACCCATAGGGTGAATATATTTCAGACTCTGTCTCGCTTCCGCAGTACGTCAGAGACATGCTCCTAGGAATATTTCCAAATTTATAATATTCCCCAGAAACATCAATACTACTTTCTGATCTCTTTCCTAACCTCAAATTTTTACTTTTCGGACTCCCTTTATCTGGACTAGAATCACTATCGGGTGAAGATGATCTCGTTGAATTTATATAATCGTAAACATTTTCAGTGGTATCTTTTCTACCATTAACAGTTTCGTAATTATGATGGTGTTTGCGTATCATTTGTTTCTGTTGCAAAGCAGCTTCTCTTTCTCTCATACTGGCTGTCCTAACTGGTTTATTTGGTACTATAGAAGATCTAACTTCGCCTATATTAGCATACACAGTTTCCTGTTTAGGTGCAGAATTAATTCTTTGTTTGTTTAAGACTTCTATCGATTTTGGTGGTGTAGGTAAATTAGGTTTATTGTCTGAATAATTCCTTGGTGGAGGTGGGGGTTTAGTAGCTTTAGGTGGGGGGTAACTTTCATAATCACCACTTGGTGTGCTGTATTCATGCTGGTAATCAACTTGATCTAAGTTTGTCTTAGATACAACTTCTACTTTAGATCCGTTTAACTCACTAGGATGTACTATGACCAATTTAGGTTTACTATCATCTTGTTGTTTAATACTAAGCTCACTCGGTGCTTTAGTTAGATCTTTATTTGAACCCATTCTTAAAAATTTCTTTAAAGAAAATCTACCTTTATGTTTTTCTTTTCTTTTGTCATCTACTACAGCTAGGCAATCGGTAGATAAAGATTTTCTAGGGATTAATTCTGCTGATACATAAAGAGATTCGTCTTCAACTGATTCTTTTAATGAATTTGTCGAATAGATTTCTTCTGGAGGTAAAGGTGCTTTCCTTTTATTAGATTTCAATTCTAAATCGTTAGAATCTTGTCTAGTTAAAGGAATCATTTCCGGGGGTTTATTAAATGTAGACATCTTTCTTGGCAATACTGTGCTAGGTTTAGAAGGAATCTTGGGTTTTTCGTACAAAGGAGGAGGAACACTATGTAGAAACGAAGTATGTGGTTCTAATATTGGAGGATGGGTTTTTGGTAATGGTGGAGTCTCAATTAATACTGGATCTTCTCTACCATCTGGTTTACCAGCCAGATCTCGACTTTGAGCGAATGGAATATATTTAGATGGAATAGGTGGAGGAAGACTTGTTATTTTATCTTCTGTTAGTTTCTTTTCTACAGAATATACTTTTGGATTACAGGAATCCGTTTTTGAGTGTAATATTTCTGATTTGATGAAATTTGTAGTGATTTGACGCTCTGAGTCGATATTTTTCGATTCGATTTTAGTTTTATTTAACTTTATGTTTTTAGTATTCATTAGTTCGATTTTAGCTGTAGATGTTTGATATTCGAGAGGTTTTTCCGTGTCGCGTTTTATTGCTGGAGTTCTGGTAATACTTATTATTTTCTTTTCGGATTTTGAACTTTTACTAGATTGATTTTTATCATCGATATTTTCTTTATTAGAATCATTAACGGCTAGTGTAATTTCTTTTTGAGCCTTTTTTTTCACCATGATTTGTATGGGATTTTTACTATTTTCTAATGTTTCTGATATTTCGTCTAATAACGATTTTTCTACTTCTTCATTCTTAGTATATGAAGTGAGTATAACGTTAGATTTATTTTCAGCAACTATTTCTTTATTAGTTTTAGCTATCGGTATATGTGATAAGTTTTTAGTATTTAATTTTTTTACTTGTGTACCAGAATCTTCACCGAAAGGTGTTACCGATACCAATAAAGTTTGTTTTCTTCCAGTAGAATCAACGACTGGTTTTCCTAAAAGAAGTTGAGTATAAGATTTCTTAATTCCGGTATCTTTTAATGATACCGTATTGAAATCGGTATTTTCTTTGGTAATTCTTTGCAATTCTTTAGATGCTTCCTCATCTGAATCTTCAACTACGTCTTCTTCACTACTATCATTATCTACGGTATCTTCGTTATCCGAACACCAATCTTCACCTCCGTAACCAATAACTTCTGTTAATTCTTTATCGAAACAAACGGAGTGTTTACTTTTTGTTTTTTTCTTATTTTTAATGATCCCAGATATTTTTTCGGTAGGTATTAAAGTTATTGGTTTTGGTTTTAATTTTTCTTGATGCTCATCCTTGGATTTAAAACAATTCGAACATAGTTCTTTCTTCCAAGCGTTTTGCACAAAATTCTGACATATGGCTGATGACATTATACGGTTTATGTCGGAATAATCATCGGATTCTGAAACAAAAGAAAAAGTTTTATTTATAAAATTGTGTAATAATTATATTGATTAAATATTAAAATTTCAACATAATATATATATATTGAATAAATGAGCATGTAAAAGCGCTCCGGAATTAAAACAGTTGTATCTTCATTTAAAAACCAGTTTCGCAGTTATATAAAAATTGCGTGGTCCTTTTCATGTCCACTTTGAGATTAACTATAATTTTTAGCTGGAGATGAGCTAAAACTCTTCTGTTCCAATCTCGAGATTTTTTTTTGAATGAACGAGACAGGTAGAATAATTACTTAAAAAATTATGAACCAAAGGAAAATATGGATAAATACTACTAATGGTACACTTATTGTTCATATTTTTTTTAGTAAAATTTTTTCTAGTTAAATTTGCTCAGAATAGACTAAATTTGCTCAATGAAGACTAAATTTGCTCGTGGTAGAGCGAAATAATAAAAAAATAAAAAAAATAGGGAAAAAAGGGGGATAGAAGATGGAAAGATGTGAAAAAAAGTGAGGAAAAAGGGTAGAAAAATAAAAAGGTGCAAAAATGAAAAATAAAGTTAGCTCAAGAGTAGAGTAACTTTACTCGGTATAGACTGAGTAACTTTGCTTGGGGTAGGATGGATTTACTCGGAGTAGAGTAACTAAATGTAGAAAAAAGTGGAGTATAAAAAAGTGAAAAAAATTGGAAAATAAGGAGGAAAAAGTTCTCCCATGGGAAAAAATTGAAAAAAAAATGGGAAAAAATAAGCGCAAAAAGGTGTGAAAAAAAAAACATCAAAAATGAGCGAAAAATAAACTACCACAACATCCAAAATGGCAACCAATCAAGCACAAAAGAGAAGAAAAATGGAATAGACTGGAAAAAAGTGAAACAAAATGGAGAAAATGGGGGCGAAAAGGTGAAAAGAAGTGGGGGAAAACAAGGTGGAAAAAATGAGAAAAATGAAAAATAAAGTAAAGTAGGAGAAAGAAAGAGTATCTTTATTTATAAAAAAGTGAGAAAATTTGGAACAAATAGAGGGGAAAAAATAGGAAAAAAGGGGAAAAATCGAGAAAATGAAAAACAAAGGGCAAAACACTGAACAAATGGAAAAAAGAGTGGAAAAATTAAGACAAACGGGGAGAAAAAGAAGCAAAAAGGGGAAAAAAGGAAGCAAAAAAGGGAAAAAAGGTAGCAAAAACGGGAAAAAGGAAAATGAGAAAAAAGGAAAACAAAGGGCGAAACAGTGAAAAAATGGAGAAAAAGGAAAACAAACGGCGAAACAGTGAAAAAAATTGAGAAAAGGTGGAAACAGTGAGAAAAATGGAAAAAAGGTGGAAACAGTGAAAAGAATTGAAAAAAGGTAGAAACAGTGAAAAAAATGGAAAAAAGGTGGAAACAGTGAAAAGAATTGAAAAAAGGTAGAAACAGTGAAAAAAAATGAAAAAAAGGTGGAAATAGTGAAAAAATGTAAAAAAGGTGGAAACAGTGGGTAAATGGGAAAAAATAAGAAAAATTGGGAAAAAAGGAAAAAGGAAGAAAAAAGGGAAAAAAGGGAAGAAAGGTGGAAACTGTGGGTAAAATGGAAAAACATAAGGGAAACATGAGCGAAACGTGAAAATGGAAACCAATCAAGCACAAAACGTAGAAAAATGAAAAAAAAAGGGGAAAGGGAAAAAAAAGATGCAAGAAAAAAATGGGAGGGGAAATAATTACTAAGAAAAGGGAAGAAAAAAGGCGTAAACATAATTACCAAGGCACAAGAATACGCCTCTGTAACAGATTGGAAAAGTAGAAAGAAAAAAGGGGGGAAAGGAAGGAAAATAGATAAAAAGGAAGGAAAATGGATAAAAATTAAGGAAAAAGGGTAAGAAGGAAGGATGTAAAAAAGGAAGGGAAAGTGGTAAAAAAAGGAAGGAAAAAGGAGAAAATATAGAAAAAGGAGGAAACCGTGAAAAAACTGGAAAAAGTGGGTAAAATGGTTAAAAATAAGGGCAAAACGTAGCGAAAAATGAACTGTACCTCCATTCTAGATTTATGACAAATGACAATTGTGACAAATTTAAATTCAATTTAGAAATATCAATTTGGACAAATGACAGAAAAAATCGAGGGGATCTTGCAATTGTAAGAAATTATTATGACGAGTCAAGGGCTACTTTAATGGTATCATAAATCAATAGATAAGTAGAATGTTTATAAATATGGGGCACCATTGAAGAGGCAGGTAGAGACTAGAGCCATTCAGATAGAATCAGCTTGACTAGGCACACATGTCGAATATTATTGAAAATGAATCGAGTATTTTAGTAAGCAACCCTTACGCAATATTTCCCGATTTTTGTTTTTTCTCTACTAAAATCAACAATTAAATTTTATTTTCTAAAAATAATAAAAAAACTTATTACTCGATAGTATATACAATAACAAAGCAAACTACACTGTACATAAGTATTACAAAGTTTTATCTTAAACTGTTCTGAGAAAAAAAAAATCACTGTCGTACGTGGCTCGCGATTAGTTGTAAAAGCCATTTACAAGTCTGTAACTTCTCTACTGCTACTTATTATTAGCTTGACCTAAGTCTGCAGGCTATGGAATTCGTATTCGTATTGGTAAAAAGGCATTTCAACCGGTCGCTGACTTCAATCTTCTCCATTCATTTTCTCACAGATATACTTTTACACACATATATCGATTTCTAATTTTGTTCAGAATAAACATCAATGGTCAATGTCAGCACAGTTTTTTTTTTATATGATTCGAAAATGGCTCGAGGAATTGAATTATTCAAGATAAGAGACATTCCCACATTAGATAATATTTCTTTTGTTTAAACATATGTTAATCGGGAAATGTGATAGTCTTAATTGTTTAAACAAAATAAATGTATATTTGCGTCTATTGCCTCTATTTAATTTATAAGATTGAGTCAAAATATTAACAATTTTTGACCGTTAATAGCGAGAAAGTAAAAATTATGGATTGATTTTTCTTTACATATTTATTATAAGAGTTGTTCTAAATAAAATGCTGTTTGTCCTGTTTAAATCTGACCAATAGTAACGGTGATAGACGTTAGTGCCTTTTTGACGTTGCTCCCGCGCATGATTTTTCTTTATGTTTTTTATTCTACACATTCATAATATACCGTCGTTTTCCGCGTTCAATTTGGATCAATAGTAACGGAGATAGATACTAATGCCCTTTTGTCATTCCGACTGCGCATGATTTTTGTTTATATATTTATTCGACGTTTCATTTATAATAAAATGCACCCAAATTGTTAAAATTTTCATTCCCCAAAATTGATGTTTGTCAAAATTGAGATTTGAATATTTGACACTTCTAAATTGATTTTGCAGCGTCAAATTTGACATTTCTTAAAAAATAACATATCACAAAATTAAATTAATATTCAAAGCAATATGTATCTTTTTTAGTTGACACATGACTATAATTCATATTTTTAGTTGATATACGACAGTGGTACCACCACAATTTGGGAAATAAGTGACATTTTACAAGCGACAGTTGACACGTGACAGTTGATACGCGACATTTGACATGTGAGAGTTATATATATATATATATATATATATATATATATATATATATATATATATATATATATATATATATATATATATATATATATATATATATATATATATATATATATATATATATATATATATATATATATATATATATATATATATATATATATATATATATATATATATATATATATATATATATATATATATATATATATATATATATATATATATATATATATATATATATATATATATATATATATATATATATATATATATATATATATATATATATATATATATATATATATATATATATATATATATATATATATATATATATATATATATATATATATATATATATATATATATATATATATATATATATATAGATATATTTTCGATACAAGATGAGATCATTTGGTGATATTTAGTATACAAGTGGAGATCCATTTTTACAAGACGAGATCCAAATCGGATCTCGCCTTGTTTCTATGTGTATTTCATGTTTATTTCATAAATGAGGGTGGGGGCAGTCCGTATTTGAATTTTAGGTCGGATCTCAATTTTTCCATTTTTATCAATTTTTATACACTAATAGTTCAGGCATCAGTGATTTCTCCTAATGAGGGCGCTGCAATATGAACGTATATGTGATTCACGTTTTACATACAACCTGAGATCCTCTATATTTAGGAATGGCAATGACATAACTTTGATAAAAGTGATGTTTGTTTAAATGTTTTGTAAAATGATTATAAATAATATATTTCAAGTTCAAATAGCGCCAATACCATATGTTCCATATCTTGTCTGAAATCGTTTTTGGGCGGGCGCTTAGTTAATATTAAAGATAGAAAGCTGCGGTTTTTACCAATAGATTCTGTAGTTAATTATTTAGGGCACGTCTGTGGAAATTCTTTTAAATTATTTTTAGTAAAAGTGATACGACTTTAAACTTTTTTCTATAGCTAAAGGACCCCTCACTTCTCTTATGGAAAATTGCTTTCCGCCAATTTTTTAAAAATTTTAGTATCTTGTAGATCTTGACGTTTTGATTAAATGTCTCTATGGGCCCAACTCAATCCTATAACCAGTTTTCAAATATTGATGGTCAAAGTTCAATAATTGAGTATTTAGGTAATTTTGTTTTAATTTCAATTTCTTCAATTTTTAAGAAAACTAATCAGCTTATCTTAAACTTGTTTATGGGAAAATTTAGTCAAATGATTGGTCTTTTAAAAAATATGACAATTATACATACACAGTTTACCAAAAAGTCAGTGGAGCTACTTTATTTTTAAAATGACTATAATATTGAAAACCATTAAACCTCAGTTTTGTTAAATTTCTAATAACTTTAAAACAAACGGCCAGATTTCTTTGAAAAAATTATATACTTTACAGGTCAGTAGTCAAAGAAAAATTGCACTATGTAGAGTATGAAAAATTACATACAGACCCGAATGTAGGGCTTTCAAATCCGATTTTTTTCAAAATCGCCTCAAATGTTGCTTTAGCAATACAGTTGTAACAGATTTGCAGCTAAAATAGTAACGCATTTACTTGTATAAATTGATGTAAAATATGGTGTCCGAGAAACATTGTTTTTATATGTCTACAGGGTGTTTCAAATTTTAGGTAACTGCGAGCTATTGAAACATGGATATGTGGATCAACCCATTAAACTTTTTATTTATTAACCGATTTTTATGAAAGTTTAACTGAATATAGTAATTGTAATTTCTGATTTTCTGATGTATATATTCAAGAGGGCCGACTTCCGGTTTTGCCGGAAATGGACAACAATTTTGATTTTTAAGTGGAATTTTGTTAAATTTCGATTTTACAGATCAAAATACATGCAATCCATTGGCCAAATGGCAATTTGACAGACATTTCATTTTTTGAGAAAAATATTTTTTCTCAGTGTACTTTGCTAAAATGCATAAGAGTAAGCATATCATTTTATTCGTATTGAAATGGGCTTCAAGCAGTTACATTAAAAAAAATGAGTTTGGTTAAAAACGGTTGCTGTTCTAATAAAATTATAATAAATCGGACAAAAACTGGTTTTTAAAGGAAATAACATTTTTTATGAAGTTATCTTTCAGCTTTAATTGATATTGTAAAATTTTAGCAAACACTGAGAAAAATATTTTATTTTTAAAAAATGAATGTTCTGTCAAATTGATATTTGGCTAGTGGATTGCATGTATTCTGATCCGTAGTATCCAAATGTATCGAATTTTACAGGGTGTTCCATTTAAAAATCAAAATTGAATATATACCTTAACAAATCAGAAATTACTAGTACTATACTCAATTAAACTTTCATAAAAATCGACTAATAAATAAAAATGTTTAATGACAACTGTATTGCAAAAGCAGCATAATTGAGGCGATTTTGGAAACAATCAGATTTGAAAGCCCTACATTCGGGTCCGTATGTAATTTTTCAAACTTTACATAGTGCAGTTTTTCTTTGACTACTGACTTGTAATGTATATAATTTTTTCAAGAAAATTTGGCAGTTTGTTTTAAAATTATTAGGAATTTTTCAAAACTGAGGTTTAATGGTTTTCAATATTATAGTCATTTTAAAAATTAAGTAGCTCCACTGACTTTTTGGTAGACCCTGTATATAATTATCATATTTTACTTTCCCGGACCCATCAAAGGGAAAGTAAGGTGAACGAGCAAAAAAAAATCGAGATATCGATGGAAATATCCATTTTGAGGTCCCCCAAGAAGATTGAAACCATTTCCAGCGCATGGTCTGTCTGTGTGTCTGTGTGTAATCTTCCACGATAACTGCCGAACCGTTTGACCAATCAAGCTGAAAGTTGGTATGGAGGGTCGGTGTGTTCCTAGAATACGACCATTAGATTTTGGTTTAAATTGATACAGTAGAAGGTCCTCAAGACCGACATTGATTAAATATACATGTAACAATTTTTTACCTTTTTTAAATTTTAAGGACAAAGAATACACTTCAGTGCAAAATGTTGTAACTTTTCTTTAAAACTTTTTTCAGAATTTCCAATAGTTGCGCCACTAGAGGTCGCGTAAAAAATGTGCATGTAGGTTTTCTCTAATTTTGTTGATTTTGAGGACAAATAATACACTTTAGTGCAAAATGTTGTAGTACAAAGTTTTAGAGCATAAATTTCCCTACAAGTTTTGTCTTAAGCTTTTTCCAGGATTTCCAATAATTGCGCCACTAGTAGGCGGGTAAAAAATGTACATGTAGTTTTTCTCTAGTTTTTCTTGATTTTGAGGACAAACAATGCATTTTAGTGCAAAATTTTCTTGTTCAAAGTTGTAAAGCATCAAATTTTCTTTAACTTCTTTATTTAACTTTTTATCGAATTCCTCAAAGTTTCGCCGCTAGATGGCGAGAAAAATACACATTTAGGATTTTATATTTTTTTTTTTCGGGGCCCATCAAAGGGAAAGTAAGGTGAACGAGCAAAAAAAAATCGAGTTATCGATGGAAATATCCATTTTGAGGTCCCCCAAGAAGATTGAAGCCATTTCCAGCGCATGGTCTGTCTGTGTGTAATCTTCCACGATAACTGCCGAACCGTTTGACCAATCAAGCTGAAATTTTGTATGGAGGGTCAGTGTGTGCCTAGAATGCGACCATTTGGTTTAAATTGGTACAGTAGAAGGTCCTCAAGACCGACATTGATTAATTGCACATGTAACAATTTTTTACTTTTTTTAAATTTTAAGGACAAACTATACATTTTAGTGCAAAATGTTGTAGTATAAAGTTTTATAGCATAAAATTCCCTACAACTCTTGTCTGAAACTTTTTCTAGAATTTTTAATAGTTGCGCCACTAGAGGGCGCGTAAAAAATGTGCATGTAGGTTATCTCTAGTTTTTCTTGATTTTGAGGACAAACAATGCATTCTAGTGCAAAATTTTCTGGTTCAAAGTTGTAAAGCATCAAATTTTCTTTAAATTTTATGTTTAACTTTTTATCGAATTCCTCATAGTTTCGCCGCAAGATGGCGAGAAAAATACACATTTATAATATTCCATTTTTTTTAAAATTGGAGGTAAATTATGCTCTTTAGTGCAAAATGTTTCAGTGCAAAGTTGTAAAGCATAAAATTCCCTACAACTGTTGTAGGGTAGACGTATTCACCATCGGCTCGCTGTTTTTAATGTGTTCCCTAAATTATTGTTATGCTTAGTATTTTGTAATTAAAATAATAATAATAAATAACATATTCTCTACGGTCGAGCCGGGAAAGTTCTGGGGTGATACAGCCGATTTTTTTTAAATACCATCTAACTTTTGACTGAATTTTCCCATAAATTCAAGATAAGCTGATTAGTTTTCTTAAAAATTGAAGAAATTGAAATTAAAACAAAATTACCTAAATACTCAATTATTGAACTTTGACCATCAGTATCTCGAAAATTAGTCCTAGGATTGAGTAGGGGCGGGCCATGGAGACATTTAATCAGAACCTCAAGATCTTAACATACTAAAATTTTTTAAAAATATTTCAAATATTATAAAGAAACCGCATATTTTTAGTTACTATATTAGGCGAGTTCTCGTCCAAAAACAAATAATTATGTTTTATGGCGCTCTACCCTGTTCTGCGCAGAAAAAAATGGACTAGAGGGTAGGATTACTTAACATTAACCGGAAAATTCTAAAAAAGCAATTTTTACACTTAATCTATTAGAATACAAGCACATTTTCCTTGGGTAATTTTCTAACCGGAATCCACAAAAGTCACTTGGTGTGTGGGCCTCTTAAGGAACATAAAATGAAAGTTAATATTAAATATTTTTTAATAATTATCTTATAACACTTATTTTTGGTAAAATGGCATTTTACCAAGGAACTAGTCTTATATTACATACTTTTGGACCGCAGTGAATAAATCTTAAAAATTCATACGATAATTATGTGAAAAGAAACACTAACTATTACTTAATCGTTATAAAAAATTACTGAAAAAAAAAGAAAAATTAAAAAAAACTGTCGGCAATTTAAACCTGGGTCAGCTTGCTTACAAGGCGAGCGTTCTACCGTTGCGAAACACTGACGTTTAAAGATTATTAAATAATGTAGTAATTTAGGCCTAAGTGCGTTAAAGTGGCACTTTGGTCCCTATGCAGGCCATTTCTTTTATCATGTGCTAACATTGCTATATTCTAAACCATAACAGATACGAAGATCATTAAACGGATAAAATGTTAAATATTTTGGATAACATTAGATGGATCGAAAAAATCTACAGGGACTGTCGCCCTTCTAGAGTTATACAGAGAAAACTAAAAATTCGATATTTGGTTTTTTGCGCTTAGAATTTGTATTTAAAAAAATATGAAAAAATGGTTAAGGAAAGTTTTATTATATCTAAAATTTTCTACAAAAGTGCACTAATAAATCTTTGATACGACGTTTCGTGTCTTAATGGCCATCATCAAGTTCTTTTTTTAAATACCTGTCTTTCATAATTCAGTGATATATCACACTTGTCCTTCTTACGGAGTTTTATCTGAAATAACTAACAGCATCAGTGGTAATAATTTTTAATTACGGTGTTGTTCTTTTGTAAATTTGTTTTAATTTTGTCAAAATGAATATAACATTATTGTGCATTGCAAATCATAGTAGAAATGAAATACCCAAATTTTATTACAGCGGAAACAGTCCTAGTTATCGACAGATGTTCGAATTTGAGTGAACGACTGTAATCCTTATGTAGTACTTAATTTAGTCTTACATTTAAATGGCCTTATTTTTAAAGATGTACTCTTGTAATGCATTGCACAGTTGAAACGGCAAGCGTTAACAGGGTAGAACTGACCATTCTTAACGACCTGGATTTATTTTATTTATTTAAAATGTCGAAACTCGACACATTCATAATGTAATTAAAGGTGGCTTAAACTTTTAGCAGGCTTTATAAAAATCATGATGTTTTTAATTTTAATTTTTTTTTTCAAGATTATTAAAAAAATATTTAGGGTGGGACAAGCATTTCAAGAAAATAATTAGGGTAGTTTGTCATTAATAAAATTATTTAAGGATCTTATCAAATTATGGTAGAAAACAAAACCAAATTTTGTAACAATCGTTTTTATCTTTTTTATTACTTTATTTCTTCATTTGATTTTGCACCAAACAAAGGAAAAATCTATTTTCATGTTTTTTTATTAATTACTTTATTTCATATTGTAATCATGTAAAAATCAATTTTTGTGTTTGTGAAATTGTTAGAATCACGTTCACCTAGTTCCAACCCTGTATCATAACGATGATTTAAAATTTCAAATCTGATATTGCCTGAATGAATGTTTGTTAAAAATTGTTTTCATAATTCTCAAATCCTAAGTAGTAAATATCAATTTTATCCAAAAAACTTTAATTTGCATGGTGGGTACCGGAAGGCCCAGTCCGATCCTGCTCAAATTCAACAGAGTTCGTCCTTGGACAAAACTAACTTGGTAAAGTGAAAAACGAAACTCGATCGGAGCTTTCATTCAAAAAAGTTACATGTTTACATCCAGACAGACGGACAGACATCCAGACGTCCGGAGAGGTTTTTTTTTCGGACCCAGGGAACTCGGAAAAGTCGAGAAAAGTGATAAAAAGTGGGGTAAGGAATTTTTTTCGTCATCACGAAACTAATACTGAGGCTTTTGGGCCTCAGTACCAACCTGACCAAAGTTGCTATTAATGGTTATGAGAGACATTTGGTAGATAAGTTAATTAATCGCCATACACCACTTTTTTCTCCAAAACTAGAGAAAAACCGAAACGTTCGTTTTTCTACACCCACATGGATATTATCGATTCTACGCACACTCTACAGAACGTAGATGTGGAAATCTATCAATCAGAGTTTACATTCAGTAATCCTACATTCAGTAATCCACCACCTATTACGGAAGCTCAAAATCCTTGATATTAGTTTCGTGATGGCGAAAAAAATTTCTTACCCCCACTTTTTATCATTTTTCTCGATGTTTTCGTTTTCCCTGAGTCAAAACAAATGTCGGAATTTTTCAATCTAATACAGAAAAATATTTGTAAAAATAAATAATTCCAGTGATGACTTAATAAATGGTACTTCACCAGATATTCATTTAGCCGTAAAGATGCAATAATAATAATAATAATATTACCTCAAAAATCAAAAGTTAAATATGAATATAACCTGCCCGTGATAGCAAAGTATGCGAACGTTCTCGGTTTGAGATACAAAGGTCCTCGGTTTAAACTCTGTGTCTGTAATCTTTTTTTTATTTTTTTTATATTTTTTAATTTTTCCTTTCGTGGGTTGTAGAAAAAAATATACTGTTCAATTCGTGTGGAATCTCCATATAACCCATATAACCCATCAGGGTTGAGAGTAGATTTTAAATGAAACAATGTTTTGAAAAATATATTAAATGACCCAAAAGATAAAACAAGTCATTTGAAAAAAAAAATGGTATCTATGAAATCAATTGTTCTGATTGTGACAAAAAGTATGTTGGACAGACAAAGTAGAAGATCTATATAAACTAGGTTTAAAGAGCACATGCCTCATTTTAAATATGGTAGAACAGAGAAATCTGTTTCTGAACATGCTTTTCAACATAATCATAAATTTAGTGTAGATAATGTAAAATGACTTAAATATCTACTAAATCAAAGTTTCCAAATTCAGAATTCACAAACCTATTAAATTTTAAGATTTGATTATTTCAAATAAGGTCACTAGCATATTTATTTCGGCCCGACCTAGTCCACCATGCGGTCGGATGTATTAAATTCATATAAAAAAAATTTAAAAATGTTATTTTGCTTAAAATGACTTTACTTGACGTTTTAAGCCACCTACAACACGATTAAGTGAAAAAATTGTTCATGTCTGTCGATCTGGATGAATGCATGTGGAGGTGATAACTCAAGAACCAGTAGTCCGATTTCAAAAATTCTTTCAATTGTGTTCTTGTGTCTAGGATAGCTAGGAAGAATCCTATTGTTTTTGGAATCTGTACATTCATTATTTATGTTACTCCCATTCTTGGAATATTAAAAAAAGCAAAACTATTTTGTGTAGTTTCAACACAACCCCGGTTTAGAAAAAGATTTCAAGTCACCTATGAAAACCATCAAAAATGTCATTCTGATTATGTCTGTTTAAAAGAACAAAATGTCAACATAGCATTATCTCTATATATTTCATGTTGCGTATAGTTCTTGTGTTTAATGTTAAAGTGAAGTTCTCGGGCCGAAACACTAAAAACATCATGTGTTTTAACCTGCGTGTAATATTTTTTAAAAATTTAAAAAATTTATTTATAACAAGATATAAGTTGTAGATTTTTCTGTGTAATTTTTTTGTATTTTAATCATTAAAAATCTACTTATAACAAGTTATAAGTTGTAGATTTTTCTGTATATTTTTTTGTATTTTAATCACTAAAACTCTATTTATAATAAGTTATAAGTTGTAGATTTTTCTCTGTGTATTTTTTTTGTATTTTAATCATTAAAATTATATTTATAACAATAAGTTATAAGATGTAGATTTTTCTTCTATAGCCAAACTTACTAAATTTTTGAACATGATAACATTTCACAAATATTTATCTAATCTAAACAAATAAAGTCACTATCATACACACGTGACGTTATAAAAACAAAGCAAACTATGCGAGGGGATTTACATATATTGCAGGATCTCGTCTTAGCTAAAGATATCATAGATATCATATATACAATTTCGGATCTCAACTTGCTTGAATTTTTAATGAGGATCTCGTTTTATTTAAATTTTATCATTAAAAATTAAATTGATAAAATTTTTCCCCTCTCTTGAATTATGGACTAAGAATAGACTAAAATTAGGTTTTATGCAAAATATACTTCGGAAAGATTTTATCTAATGGTGGATCTCGGGTTGCCCTAATTTTATTCGGATCTCCACTTGTTACAAAAACATATATATATATATATATATATATATATATATATATATATATATATATATATATGTTTTTGTAACAAGTGGAGATCCGAATAAAATTAGGGCAACCCGAGATCCACCATTAGATAAAATCTTTCCGAAGTATATTTTGCATAAAAACTAATTTTAGTCTATTCTTAGTCCATAATTCAAGAGAGGGGAAAAATTTTATCAATTTAATTTTTAATGATAAAATTTAAATAAAACGAGATCCTCATTAAAAATTCAAACAAGTTGAGATCCCAAATTGTATATATGATATCTATGATATCTTTAGCTAAGACGAGATCCTGCAATATATGTAAATCCCCTCGCATAGTTTGCTTTGTTTTTATAATGTCACGTGTGTATGATAGTGACTTTATTTGTTTAGATTAGATAAATATTTGTGAAATGTTATCATGTTCAAAAATTTAGTAAGTTTGGCTATAGAAGAAAAATCTACAACTTATAACTTATTGTTATAAATATTCTTTTAATGATTAAAATACAAAAAAAATACACAGAGAAAAATCTACAACTTATAACTTATTAAAAATAGAGTTTTAGTGATTAAAATACAAAAAAAATATACAGAAAAATCTACAACTTATAACTTGTTATAAGTAGATTTTTAATGATTAAAATACAAAAAAATTACACAGAAAAATCTACAACTTATATCTTGTTATAAATAATTTTTTTAAATTTTTAAAAAATATTACACAGGTTAAAACACATGATGTTTTTAGTGTTTCGGCCCGAGAACTTCACTTTAACATTAAACACAAGAACTATACGCAACATGAAATATATAGAGATAATGCTAAGTTGACATTTTGTTCTTTTAAACAGACGTAATCAGAATGACATTTTTGATGGTTTTCATAGGTGACTTGAAATCTTTTTCTAAACCGGGGTTGTGTTGAAACTACACAAAATTGTTTTGCTTTTTTTAATATTTCAAGAATGGGAGTAACATAAATAATGAATGTACAGATTCCAAAAACAATAGGATTCCTAGCTATCCTAGACACAAGAACAAAATTGAAAGAATTTTTGAAATCGGACTACTGGTTCTTGAGTTATCACCTCCTCATGCATTCATCCAGATCGACAGACATGAACAATTTTTTCACTTAATCGTGTTGTAGGTGGCTTAAAACGTCAAGTAAAGTCATTTTAAGCAAAATAACGTTTCTAAATTTTTTTTATATGAATTTAATACTTTAATACTTCCGACCGCATGGTGGACTAGGTCGGGCCGAAATAAATATGCTAGTGACCTTATTTGAAATAATCAAATCTTAAAATTTAATAGCAATATACAGGTTTGTGAATTCTGAATTTGGAAACTTTGATTTAGTAGATATTTAAGTAATTTTACATTATCTACACTAAATTTATGATTATGTTGAAAAGCATGTTCAGAAACAGATTTCTCTGTTCTACGATATTTAAAATGAGGCATGTGCTCTTTAAACCTAGTTTATATAGATCTTCTACTTTGTCTGTCCAACATACTTTTTGTCACAATCAGAACAATTGATTTCATAGATACCATTTTTTTTTCAAATGACTTGTTTTATCTTTTGGGTCGTTTAATATATTTTTCAAAACATTGTTTCATTTAAAATCTACTCTCAACCCTGATGGGTTATATGGGTTATATGGAGATTCCACACGAATTGAACAGTATATTTTTTTCTACAACCCACGAAAGGAAAAATTAAAAAATATAAAAAAAATAAAAAAAAGATTACAGACACAGAGTTTAATCCGAGGACCTTTGTATCTCAAACCGAGAACGTTCACATACTCTGCTATCACGGGCAGGTTATATTCATATTTAACTTTTGATTTTTGAGGTAATATTATTATTATTATTATTGCATCTTTACGGCTAAATGAATATCTGGTGAAGTACCATTTATTAAGTCATCACTGGAATTATTTATTTTTACAAATATTTTTCTGTATTAGATTGAAAAATTCCGACAGTTGTTTTGACTCAGGGAAAACGAAAACATCGAGAAAAATGATAAAAAGTGGGGGTAAGAAATTTTTTTCGCCATCACGAAACTAATATCAAGGATTCTGAGCTTCCGTAATAGGTGGTGTATTACTGAATGTAGGATTACTGAATGTAAACTCTGATTGATAGATTTCCACATCTACGTTCTGTAGAGTGTGCGTAGAATCGATAATATCCATGTGGGTGTAGAAAAACGAACGTTTCGGTTTTTCTCTAGTTTTGGAGAAAAAAGTGGTGTATGGCGATTAATTAACTTATCTACCAAATGTCTCTCATAACCATTAATAGCAACTTTGGTCAGGTTGGTACTGAGGCCCAAAAGCCTCAGTATTAGTTTCATGATGGCGAAAAAAATTCCTTACCCCACTTTTTATCACTTTTCTCGACTTTTCCGAGTTCCCTGGGTCCGAAAAAAAAACCTCTCCGGACGTCTGGATGTCTGTCCGTCTGTCTGGATGTAAACATGTAACTTTTTTGAATGAAAGCTCCGATCGAGTTTCGTTTTTCACTTTACCAAGTTAGTTTTGTCCAAGGAAGAACTCTGTTGAATTTGAGCAGGATCGGACTGGACCTTCCGGTACCCACCATGCAAATTAAAGTTTTTTGGATAAAATTGATATTTACTACTTAGGATTTGAGAATTATGAAAACAATTTTTAACAAACATTCATTCAGGCAATATCAGATTTGAAATTTTAAATCATCGTTATGATTTATTACCTTTTTGGTAGGTTGCAAATTATAGTAGAATACCTTCCAGGAATTGTCAAGGGTAGGCGGCATACAGGGTTGGAACTAGGTGAACGTGATTCTAACAATTTCACAAACACAAAAATAGATTTTTACATGATTACAATATGAAATAAAGTAATTAATAAAAAAACATGAAAATAGATTTTTCCTTTGTTTGTTGCAAAATCAAATGAAATAATTAATAAAATAAAATACGAAAATATATTTTTAATTTTTGTACTTAACGTTACAACATGAAATAAATAAAAAACATGAAAATAGATTTTTAATTTTGTACTTAGAAAATAAAATAACTAATAATTTGATTTTGGAGTAGTACACGAATATCTTACTTTCCCGGTCCTATCAAAGGGAAAGCCTAGTGAACGAGCAAAAAAAAATTCCAGATGTGATTCTAATAATTTTACAGATTTTTTAGATTTTTAATTTGTTTTTGTTGTAAAATCAAATAAAATAAAACGAAAATAAATTTTTAATTTTTGTACTTACGTTACAACAAGAAATAAAGTAATAAAAAAGATAAAAATGATTGTTACAAAATTTGGGTTTTGCCTTCTACCATAATTTGATAAGATCCTTAAATAATTTTATTAATAACAAACTACCCTAATTATTTTCTTGAAATGCTTGTCCCACCCTAAATATTTTTTAATAATCTTGAAAAAAAAATTAAAATTAAAAACATCATGATTTTCATAAAGCCTGCTAAAAGTTTAAGCCACCTTTAATTACATTATGAATGTGTCGAGTTTCGACATTTTAAATAAATAAATCCAGGTCGTTAAGAATGGTCAGTTCTACCCTGTTAACGCTTGCCGTTTCAACTGTGCAATGCATTACAAAAGTACATCTTTAAAAATAAGGCCATTTAAATGTAAGACTAAATTAAGTACTACATAAGGATTACAGTCGTTCACTCAAATTCGAACATCTGTCGATAACTAGGACTGTTTCCGCTGAAATAAAATTTGGGTATTTCGTTTCTACTATGATTTGCAATGCACAATAATGTTATATTCATTTTGACAAAATTAAAACAAATTTACAAAAGAACTACGACAGCACCGTAATTAAAAATTATTACCACTGATGCTGTTAGTTATTTCAGATAAAACTCCGTAAAAAGGACAAGTGTGATATATCACTGAATTATGAAAGACAGGTATTTAAAAAAAAGAACTTGATGATGGCCATTAAGACACGAAACTTCGTATCAAAGATTTATTAGTGCACTTTTGTAGAAAATTTTAGATATAATAAAACTTTCCTTAACCATTTTTTCATATTTTTTTAAATACAAATTCTAAGCGCAAAAAACCAAATATCGTATTTTTAGTTTTCTCTGTATAACTCTAGAAGGGCGACAGTCCCTGTAGATTTTTTCGATCCATCTAATGTTATCCAAAATATTTAACATTTTATCCGTTTAATGATCTTCGTATCTGTTACGGTTTAGAATATAGCAATGCTAGCACATGATAAAAGAAATGGCCTGCCATAGGTACCAAGGTGCCACTTTAACGCACTTAGGCCTAAATTACTAAATTATTTAATAATCTTTAAACGTCAGTGTTTCGCAACGGTAGAATGCTCGCCTTGTAAGCAAGCTGACCCAGGTTTAAATTGCCGACTGTTTTTTTTAATTTTTCTTTTTTTTTCAGTAATTTTTTATAACGATTAAGTAATAGTTAGTGTTTCTTTTCACATAATTATCGTATGAATTTATTCACTGCGGTCCAAAAGTATGTAATATAAGACTAGTTCCTTGGTAAAATGCCATTTTACCAAAAATAAGTGTTATAAGATAATTATTAAAAAATATTTAATATTAACTTTCATTTTATATTCCTTAAGAGGCCCACACACCAAGTGACTTTTGTGGATTCCGGTTAGAAAATTACCCAAGGAAAATGTGCTTGTATTCTAATAGATTAAGTGTTAAAATTGCTTTTTTAGAATTTTCCGGTTAATGTTAAGTAATCCTACCCTCTAGTCCATTTTTTTCTGCGCAGAACATGGTAGAGCGCCATAAAACATAATTATTTGTTTTTGGACGAGAACTCGCCTTATATAGTAACTAAAAATATGCGGTTTCTTTATAATATTTGAAATATTTTTTAAAAATTTTAGTATGTTAAGATCTTGAGGTTCTGATTAAATGTCTCCATGGGCCCTACTCAATCATAGGACTAATTTTCGAGATACTGATGGTCAAAGTTCAATAATTGAGTATTTAGGTAATTTTGTTTTAATTTCAATTTCTTCAACTTTTAAGAAAACTAATCAGCTTATCTTGAATTTATAGGAAAACTTTAGTCAAAAGATAGATGGTATTTAAAAAAAAAATCGGCTGTATCACCCCAGAACTTTCCCGGCTCGACCGTAGAGAATATGTTATTTATTATTATTATTTTCATTACAAAATACTAAGCATAACAATAATTTATGGAACACATTAAAAACAGCAAGCCGATGGTGAATACGTCTACCCTACAACAGTTGTAGGGAATTTTATGCTTTACAACTTTGCACTGAAACATTTTGCACTAAAGAGCATAATTTACCTCCAATTTTAAAAAAATGGAATATTATAAATGTGTATTTTTCTCGACATCTTGCGGCGAAAATATGAGGAATTCGATAAAAAGTTAAACATAAAATTTAAAGAAAATTTGATGCTTTACAGCTTTGAACCAGAAAATTTTGCACTAGAATGCATTGTTTGTCCTCAAAATCAAGAAAAACTAGAGAAAACCTACATGCACATTTTTTACGCGCCCTCTAGTGGAGCAACTATTGGAAATTCTAGAAAAAGTTTCAGACAAGAGTTGTAGAGAATTTTATGCTATAAAACTTTGTACTACAACATTTTGTACTAAAGTGTATTCTTTGTCCTTAAAATTTAAAAAAGGTAAAAAATTGTTACATGTGCAATTAATCAATGTCGGTCTTGAGGACCTTCTACTGCACCAGTTTAAACCAAAATCTAATGGTCGTATTCTAGGCACACACTGACCCTCCATACAAAATTTCAGCTTGATTGGTCAAACGGTTCGGCAGTTATCGTGGAAGATTACACACAGACACACGGACACACAGACAGACCATGCGCTGGAAATGGTTTCAATCTTCTTGGGGGTCCTCAAAATGGATATTTCCATCGATATCTCGATTTTTTTTTGCTCGTTCACCTTACTTTCCCTTTGATGGGTCCGGGAAAGTAAAATATGATAATTATATACAGGGTTTACCAAAAAGTCAGTGGAGCTACTTAATTTTTAAAATGACTATAATATTATAGTATAGTACTAGTAATTTCTGATTTCCTAACATATATATTCAATTTTGATTTTTAAATGGAACACCCTGTATACATTTGGATACTACGGATCAAAATACATGCAATCCACTAGCCAAATATCAATTTGACAGAACATTCATTTTTTAAAAATAAAATATTTTTCTCAGTGTTTGCTAAAATTTTACAATATCAATTAAAGCTGAAAGATAACTTCATAAAAAATGTTATTTCCTTTAAAAACCAGTTTTTGTCCGATTTATTATAATTTTATTAGAACAGCAACCGTTTTTAACCAAACTCATTTTTTTTAATGTAACCCCTTGAAGCCCATTTCAATACGAATAAAATGATATGCTTACTCTTATGCATTTTAGCAAAGTACACCGAGAAAAAATATTTTTCTCAAAAAATGAAATTTCTGTCAAATTGCCATTTGGCCAGTGGATTGCATGTATTTTCATCTGTAAAATCGAAATTTAACAAAATTCCACTTAAAAATCAAAATTGTTGTTCATTTCCGGCAAAACCGGAAGTCGGCCCTCTTGAATATATACGTCAGAAAATCAGAAATTACAATTACTATATTCAGTTAAACTTTCATAAAAATCGGTTAATAAATAAAAAGTTTAATGGGTTGATCCACATATCCCTGTTTCAATAGCTCGCAGTTACCTAAAATTTGAAACACCCTGTAGACATATAAAAACAATGTTTCTCGAACACCATATTTTACATCAATTTATAAAAGTAAATGCGTTACTATTTTAGCTGCAAATCTGTTACAACTGTATGGCTAAAGCAACATTTGAGGCGATTTTGAAAAAAATCGGATTTGAAAGCCCTACATTCGGGTCTGTATGTAATTTTTCATACTCTACATAGTGCAATTTTTCTTTGACTACTGACCTGTAAAGTATATAATTTTTTCAAGGAAATCTGGCCGTTTGTTTTAAAGTTATTAGAAATTTAACAAAACTGAGGTTTAATGGTTTTCAATATTATAGTCATTTTAAAAATAAAGTAGCTCCACTGACTTTTTGGTAAACTGTGTATGTATAATTGTCATATTTTTTAAAAGACCAATCATTTGACTAAATTTTCCCATAAACAGGTTTAAGATAAGCTGATTAGTTTTCTTAAAAATTGAAGAAATTGAAATTAAAACAAAATTACCTAAATACTCAATTATTGAACTTTGACCATCAATATTTGAAAACTGGTTATAGGATTGAGTTGGGCCCATAGAGACATTTAATCAAAACGTCAAGATCTACAAGATACTAAAATTTTTAAAAAATTGGCCGAAAGCAATTTTCCATAAGAGAAGTGAGGGGTCCTTTAGTTATAGAAAAAAGTTGACAGTCGTATCATTTTTACTAAAAATAATTTAAAAGAATTTCCACAGACGTGCCCTAAAGAATTAACTACAGAATATATTGGTAAAAACCGCAGCTTTCTATCTTTAATATTAACTAAGCGCCCGCAAAAAACGATTTCAGACAAGATAACATATGGTATTGGCGCTATTTGAACTTGAAATATATTATTTATAATCATTTTACAAAACATTTAAACAAACATCACTTTTATCAAAGTTATGTCATTGCCATTCCTAAATATAGAGGATCTCAGGTTGTATGTAAAACGTGAATCACATATACGTTCATATTGCAGCGCCCTCATTAGGAGAAATCACTGATGCCTGAACTATTAGTGTATAAAAATTGATAAAAATGGAAAAATTGAGATCCGACCTAAAATTCAAATACGGACTGCCCCCACCCTCATTTATGAAATAAACATGAAATACACATAGAAACAAGGTGAGATCCGATTTGGATCTCGTCTTGTAAAAATGGATCTCCACTTGTATACTAAATATCACCAAATGATCTCATCTTGTATCGAAAATATATCTATATATATATATATATATATATATATATATATATAATATTTTGTGTAAAAATTCTTGTTTTAACGACAAATTAAAAACAAATGCTTATAAACAGTTATTGTCAAATTTGACATTTCTAAACTTGTCAAAAATGTAAATTTTTTTATTATTATTTGCCATGGCGCTCTCAGGCGAATTACTGATGATTGATGGCAACATATTTCGTTTGAGCATGAATTTCTCTTCTTGGTAGAAATTTAAAAAATGGAGATGTTTGCTACAAGATTTATTATAGTATCAGATAATACGAAAAATTTCCATTTTTTGTTAATTTTTTTATTCAATATTACGATTTTTTTTAATGCTTTATATTTTATCACTACAGAGTGGCTCAAATTGGACGATTAAAAAAATGGGGATATTTGCCACAAAACTTAATGCAGGACATCCCGTATACAACAATACGATTTTTTAAATTTTTAATCGACTTTTTATTTATTATGAAGAATTTTTTAATGTTTTTTATTTCGTCGCCTACAGGTTGGCTCAATTTTGAATTTAAAAAAGATGAAAATATTTGCACAAGATTTAATCTAGAACACCCTGTATACAATACGAAAAAAATTCACTGTTTGATTAATTTTATATTTATAATTAAGAATTTTCTTTAATGTTTTTTTTTATTTCATCGCCTACAGGGTGCCCATTAAAATTTAAAAAAGATGAAGATATTTTCTACAAGATTTAATCTAGGACACCCTGTATACGGTAATACGAAAAAATTCAATGTTTGATTAATTTTATATTTAAAATTAAGAATTTTCTTTAATGTTTTTTTTTATTTCATCGCCTACAGGGTGCCCATTAGAATTTAAAAAAAGATGAAAATATTTTCTACAAGATTTAATCTAGGACACCCTGTATACGATAATACGAAAAAATTTCACTGTTTGATTAAGTTTATATTTATAATTAAGAATTTTCTTTAATGTTTTTTTTTATTTCATCGCCTACAGGGTGCCCATTAAAATTTAAAAAAGATGAAGATAATGTCTACAAGATTTAATCTAGGACACCCTGTATACGATAATACGAAAAAATTCAATGTTTGATTAATTTTATATTTATTATTAAGAATTTTCTTTAATGTTTTTTTTTATTTCATCGCCTACAGGGTGACCATTAAAATTTAAAAAAGATGAAGATATTTTCTACAAGATTTAATCTAGGACACACTGTATACGATAATACGAAAAAATTTCACTGTTTGATTAATTTTATATTTATTAATAATAATTTTCTTTAATGTTTTTTTATTTCATCGTCTACAGGGTGACCCGAATTACAATTTAAAAAAGATGAAAATATTTGCTAAAGATTTAATATAATAGCAAAATTTGTCACTTTTTGATAAAGGCCTTGTATGAACTTTTTGATTAAAATAATTGTTGATTTTATTTTAAACAATTATGACATTACGTTGCAGTCAATGTGTTAAGAAAATCACTATTAATAAAACGCAACATGAACAATATTTTTAATTTATTTATTTTGTTTGTTGCTTCCTTTCTCTTATCGTCTCGATTTTTTCGATCTATATTTGGCGACATTGAAAAAAAACTGGTTGAAAATTTCCTTTCGGAGGTGCATCTTTATGGCCGCGGGGCGAAAGAAAGCCGGCACACATATGCTCATCTTAAATATATAAAATTCACATTCACTCATTAAATCACATCTGATCCAAAAAAAAAAAAACTGGTAACTGATTCGTCGATGGATCACTTTGATAGACATTGGTCGATTTATATTAGTTGTTCCAATAAAATTGAAAGCTTAAAAAATTGATATATGCAATAGTGTGGTAAAATTTCCCCTCTTTTCTCTCTTAAATTTTTTCCCCAGCTTTCTTAATTTCTCACTTTTTTTTACTCTTCAAAATTTCCCCTCTTTCTCTCTTAAATTTTTTCCCCAGCTTTCTTAATTTCTCACTTTTTTTACTCTTCAAAATTTCCCCTCTTTTCTCTCTTAAATTTTTTCCCCAGTTTTCTTAATTTCTCACTTTTTTTTACTCTTCAAAATTTCCCCTCTTTTCTCTCTTAAATTTTTTCCCCAGCTTTCTTAATTTCTCACTTTTTTTACTCTTCAAAATTTCCCCTCTTTTCTCTCTTAAATTTTTTCCCCAGTTTTCTTAATTTCTCACTTTTTTTTACTCTTCAAAATTTCCCCTCTTTTCTCTCTTAAATTTTTTCCCCAGTTTTCTTAATTTCTCACTTTTTTTTACTCTTCAAAATTTCCCCTCTTTTCTCTCTTAAATTTGTCACTTGTTTTGTACTTTTTTACTTAAATTTGTCACTTTTTTGATACGTTGTTTACTCTTTAAAATTTTCCCTCTTTTCTATCTTAATTTTGTTACTTTTTATGTATTTTTCCCCCACTTTTTTTTCTTAATTTTGTCACGTTTTAAGTATTTTTTCTCCTCTTTTCGTTCGAAAATTTCCCCTCTTTTTTCTCTTAAATTTATCACTTTTTTTGTACTTTTTCCTCCACTTTTCTTTCTTAATTTTGTCACTTTTTTACTTAAAATTACCCCGACTTTTTATCTTCATTTTGACTATTTTCAGTCGAAAATTTCCCTGCTTTTCTTTCTTAAATTTCTAAATTTTTTGTTTTACATTTTTTCTCTCCAAAATTTCGCCTCTTTCTTTCTTAATTTTGTCACTTTTCTTACTTAAAATTACCCCCACTTTTTTGTCAAGTTTTAAATACTTTTTCCCCTTATTTCAGTCGAAAATTTCCCTTCGTTTCTTTCTAAAATGTCTCACATTTTTTCTCCAAAAATTCCCCCTTTTCTCTCTTATTAATTCAGTTGACGCCTTATCCAGATAACGGGTTGTCACTGACTCCTCCTTCGATTTAAAGTGTGAGGCCACTTGTTCCGGGCAACGTCAGTGAAGAAAAAGAGCGGGCTTTACTTGACCTACTGGGCTGAGTACCTTATACGTTATAAAAATCAGATTCCAGTTGCTTGGTTTTTTGTTCGACCTACAGATGGCGCGAATTCAATCGTGTTTAATTTTAAACATTTCTGAGAGTTTTTAACGAATAAATTATTATATTCAGGTCAAGTAATGTATTCAATAACAAAACAGAGAGTCATAGAACTAAACATTGCTCATTCTTGTCTATTTTTCAATAGTGCCTTTCTAGAGCTGAAAATTCCACTTTTGGCAACACTGTACTTCCACTCTGGTGCACTAGATTGCGGTCGATTGAGCTTGGCTTGGTTGCTGAGAATCAATCAGCCACTCTAACTTGGTATCCCAGAAGTTAATTATTTATTTTATTCATTAATATTTAGTAATATTAATAATAATACTTAGAAATATTATACAAGTAAAAATTGGTAGTTTACTCGGTTAAAATTGTTGCTTTCAGGATATTGATAATCTTTGATTAAGTATTAATATTGAAAAATAAATTATTGTACCTGATAAAAATAAGTCGAAAAAATTATCCATAAAATCTTCTTTAGTATACAGTACTAGAAAAACATATATGGGAACCTTAGCCAAATTTGTAATTCAAAACACCCGCAAAAACCACTTTTCGATACACTCATATTTGTCCTTTTTAGAAAAGTTATTTTCACAACTTCACTGGTAATAATTAAATATGTATTTATTCATTGAATAGAATAACGCGAATTAGCCATTTCTTTAGCATTAACCGTAACGTAACCGTTCGATATGTGCAATTTCAATGAAGATTGACGACTGACCGGTCACGTAACGTGTGTGCATTTTTTTTACAAAGTTATACTCCATGAATCATAATAAATTATATCGCTATTTGATCCGTACGATCTATAACGCAACAAGTTTTGCTTTAAAACACGTTCAATCAGGTCAAAGCTCGTAACCTATAAAAATTTATTACCTACAATTTTTTAATTATTTTATAATAATTGTTTATTTCCGGAAATATATTTATTTCCGTAATTTTTATACAGTAAAAAGTAAAGTATCAATTATTAAATTAATTAATAAAATGAAAACCCCTTAAAAATACACGCCTTTGAACTTTTAAACGTTATGTGTTTTTGACGAATCTTATACAATTTTATTGTCATATGGAAAATAAATCTATTATTATTATTATTATTATTATTATCTTAAAATCATGACGTAATTTTTATAAAGTAAAAATTACATTATCAATTAATAAATTAATTAATAAAATGAAAATCCCTTAAAAATGTACGCCTTTGAACTTTTAAAAGTTAACTTAAAATCATGACGTAATTTTTATAAAGTAAAAATTACATTATCAATTAATAAATTAATTAATAAAATGAAAACCCCTCAAAAATGTACGCCTTTGAACTTTTAAACGTTATCTTAAAATCATGACGTAATTTTTATAAAGTAAAAATTACATTATCAATTAATAAATTAATTAATAAAATGAAAATCCCTTAAAAATGCACGCCTTTGAACTTTTAAACGTTATCTTAAAATCATGACGTAATTTTTATAAAGTAAAAATAACATTATCAATTAATAAAATGAAAATCCCTTAAAAATGTACGCCTTTGAACTTTTAAAAGTTAACTTAAAATCATGACGCAATTTTTAGTAATTTTTATTACCAATATTACAAAATTTTATTTCCCAAATTTAAATACATCGAATATTAATAAATTACTAAAATTTTATATTAGTAAGTTGTCTACCCTGAGCGACGTAATTTGACAGCTGTAATTTTCATATTTAGATATTTCCTGCATTAGTGTTTCAGTTTCTGTGTTTTTTTTTTAATTTAGAGTGATAATAAAAAAATAATTCATCTCAGGACTAACCAATAGTACAGTCTAAAATGTACATATAGTTTCAACAAGATCTGTTCTATAATTAAACAGTAACATGCCTAGGAAATTGTCAATACAATATCAAGAAATATTATCTTTAATAGAATACTTTGAATGAGAACATGATTTTCTTCAATTCATGGCTGTTAAAAAAGTAAGTAAATACATAATTATATATATATCTATAAAAACTGAAACTATAAAATTACTTTTTTTATATAAATGTTAGGTTAGGGTTGTATCTACCGTTTTTATTGCATTGCAATTAAAGCTAATAAAGTATTTAGCGACTATTGACTAAATTTTAATAAATCATTATTAATAATAGAATATCAGGAATATAATTTTTTTATATAATTTCAATTGTGGTACAATCTGTCATACTTTTCTTAAAGTAATTATCCTTATTGTGTCGAAAACCTTGCAATTATTTTTGTTACAAAACATTTCACATGCTTATATGGATTCAACCCTGTAATTTATATAATGAGTCATGATATCCGGTTTATAATACATAAATATATTTATAGTATAGATTTTTTTTACTCACCTTCCCAAAAGGATTGAATAATTTCATCTAATAAATTCATTTAGCTTTTTTAGTAAATTTTAAATAAAAATAAATTAAAAAGCACTAATTGGAAGTAACCGTTAAGTATTCCGTTTTTAATCTGACTGCTAAATCAATAGGGTATTACAAATAAGAAATGTTCAGATGTACAGCTAATCCGGAATGACTAATAACTTTTGTCAACATTTAAATATTTGTAGAAAACTGTTCACCGATCTTGCACCATCTATTATATATTTAAATATTTTTAATCTTACTCTATTAAAAATTTTTTCAATACCTGTTATTGCACAAACATATTATGGTGTTGAAAAAATGTTAAAAATATATATTCAAGAATCCGATTCATTTTTTTTTTTTTAGATCACTTAATAACAATTTATATAAAATAAAAAAATCTTTATTGTTAGAGATTTATTGCGCGTAACTTTTACTTCGTTTATGTATGACTTTTCGTAATAAAAAAAATACAATTACCTTGAATTAAAGTGACCTACGTAGATGCATGTAATACTTCTTTATTAGTTAACGGCTGGTAAAATTAAAAATTAAATACCAGTCGGAGCGCTAATTTGGATGATCAGGACTGGAATAAGGGGTAAATGGACTACATAGTTTTACATGGACAGGCTTAAGGGGTAAGAAAAGGTGGGTAAAGGAACTACAATTTTTTTTCCTATACAAGCTTAAGAGGAAGTTGTACTATACTATAAAGCAGTGGATGCAAAGGTTTCGTAGTCCCTAACTTTTAATTTTTATAATTAGTGGATTAAAAAATTTGTACGATTAGTAAAGATCTGATCTATGTTCCTTACCCCTCACCTTTTCGAAATTTGATTTAGTTTTTTCAAAAAAAAAAAATGGCAAAATTCCATGTTTTTTACTATTTTCACATTTCACAATCAAAGGAATTAATCATTTATGAATAGAGATGAAATTCGTTTACTTTTTACAATGTTTACGAGGGTAAAGAATTATAATTTTCGTGAAAAAATAAATTATTATTATTTCATATCGTACGTACGTAGAAAAGAAAAAAAAATCAGGAAGACTCAAAATAATAAAAATAACAGTACCTGGACCTGAAATACATGACCAAACATTTATTTTTTAATTTAGCTGGAAACCGATGGAAACAATTTTTATATTTGTTTGGTCAATTTTTTGCTGTACACACAATTCTACTTTTACTTGTCATAAATAAATGAAAAATAAAATTATTGCAATGAAGAATATAATTATGAAAAGAACGTATATTCAGCACAGAGGCGACACTGCAATTTAATAAAACATGCCAATGCCCCTATTAAGAGGTGCCAATACAAAATGTTATCTTGCCTGAAATAGTTTTTGGACGGGCGCTCCGTTAATATTAAAGTTAGGAAGCTGCGGTTTTCACCAATCGATTCTGTATTTAATTGTTGAGAACGCATTTATGGTATATTTTTAGAATTATTTTTAGTAACAGTTTATACGACTATCAACTTTTTACTCTAGATAAATTTTGACTGTTTTTTCCAATTTGTCCCCATTTTTCCCTATTTTTCCTATTTTACCCTGTTTTACTGTATCGTTTCCATATTTTTCACTATTTTGACACATTTGTTACCATTTATTCCTATTTGTTCCCACATTTTTCCATATGCTTCTGAATTTTTCCTATTACTTCTTATTTTATTTGTTTTTCATTATTTTTTCTGATTTTTTCCTATTTTGCGCAATTTTTTTCTTTTTTTTCCAAATTTTTCCCTATTTGTCTCTATTTCGCCCTACTCTTTCCTATTTTTCACCATTTTGCCCTATTTTTCCATATTTTAACCTTGTCCCAAATTTTCCCCATTTTTCTCCATGTTTATCTGTTTTTACATAATTTTCAAGAAAAGACGGGTAAAAGGAGTAAGGGGTAAATGGACTACATATTTTAGTTAAAATTTCTTATTTTTAAAAAAATTACGTGCTTAGAAAATTGCAATTTTTCATCACATACTATTGTGGAAAATTTAATTTTTAACCCTTTTTCCTCTTTCCAATCAAAATCAAGTTTTTCATAGGAAAATTTCCCCTAAAAACAATTTACGAAAATAATTTATGAAAATTTTATCTCCCTATGCAGGGTGGAGCAAATTTAATTAAAAACTATTGGGATTTCGTAAACACACTGTATATATAACTTAGCGGCGATTTTTCGTAAATAAATTAATGGAATTTAAAAAATCCTAATTCAGATGAACTACTATACTGAGTGGCTCAAGAAATAGAAATATCTTCGGAACGAATAAATGGATTATTTTAAAATTTTGGTTATCGTAGTAGACCTAATTTCGAATTAAGTGTTAGAAAAATCCTAAATAGGCGGAATCCCAGTTTTTTTTTAAATTAAATTTTTAAATTGTACACCCAGTATATTTTTACAAATTTTTCTAGGAGTTCAACTACTTATAAAATAAAAAAGAACTTTGTAAAAAAATCTGCATAAAATCCGAAATTTCGTGTTACCGTTTAAGTGTCGGCAGCGCCGCAATAGTTTCTCGGTTCCCTATAAGGTAAAATTTACACTAAAAAATATTTTCGTGTTCCCTTTTTGTTTCAAATTTTTTTTCTCCACAATTTACTCTCATTTTTCTCTTAAATTTTTCACTTTCTTGGATAAAATTTTCCCACTAGTCATGAAAATTTTCTCATTTGTCATAAAAATTTCCCCTCATCTCTATTATTTTTGTCATTTTTTTGGTACTTTTTTATTCCTTTTTTCTCAAATTTGTCACTTTTTGTTTAAAAAAAATTTTCTCCAAAATTTTCTCCCATTTCTCTTAAATTTGTCATTTTCGTTTCAAATTTTTATCTCTCTAAAATTTCCCCTTTTCTCTCTTAAATTTGAACCTTTTTGGGATAAAATTTCCCCTTGTTTTGAAAATTCCCCATCCTTTCTCTCTTAATTTTGTCATTTTTTTGTACTTTTTATCTCCTTTTTTTCTTAAATTTGTTCTTTTGTTTCCAATTTTTTCACGTTTCATTTTTCACCTAAATTTGTCATTTTTTTTCTCAATTTTTTTTCTCTCTAAAATATCTCCTCTCGTCTTGAAAATTTCCCATTAATCTTAAAAATTTCCCTTCATTTGTCTCTTTTTTGTATCTTTTTATCCCCATTTTTTTCAAATTTGTCAATTTTTGTTTCAAATTTTTTCTCTCCAAAATTTCCCCTCATTTCATTCTTAATTTTGCCATTTTTTTGTACTTTTTTATCTCCTTTTTTCTAAAATTTGTCCCTTTTTGTTTCATTTTCTTTTCTCCACAATTTCCCCTCATTTTTCACCTAAATTTGTCATTTTTTGTCTCATTTTTTTCTCCAAAATTTTCCCTTTTCTCTCTTAAATTTGTCACTTTTTTGGATAAAATTTCCCCTCTGGTCTTGAAAATTTTCCAATTTGTCATAAAAATTTCCCCTCATTTCTCTCTTATTTTTATCATTTTTTTTGTACTTTTTTTATGTTGTTTTTTCTCAAATTTGTTACTTTTTGTTTTAAAATTTTTTTCTCCAAAATTTCTCATCGTTTCTCTTAAATTTGTCATTTTTTGTCTCAATTTTTTTCTTTCTAAAATTTCCCCTCTCGTCTTGAAAATTTCCCATTTATCTTAAAATTTTACAATCATTTCTTTCTTAATTTTCTCTCTTTTTTTGTACCTTTTTATCCACTTTTATTTTAAAAATTTGTTAGTTTTTGTTTCAAATATTTTTCTCCAAAATTTCCCCTCATTTTCTCTATTATATTTGTCACTTTTTTGGATAAAATGTCACGACTTATCTTGAAAATTTTCTCTCATTTTTGTCATTTTTTTGTACTTTTTTTATCCCGTTTCTTCCCAAATTTGTCACTTTCATACTTACAGAAATCCATAGAACGGTTATCTCCAATAATTATTCTGAAACAAATTAATTAAATAATTAATAAAAAATATTATTTGTTTTTATTTTATTAAAGAAACGAAAGCTCTCAAAACGAGACCTTGTTTTCTATTCATTCAAACAAATGAAAATATATTCACACAAAAACAAAACGAAATAATGGTGAAAAAAAAGAAAGGATACTTTGCTTAATTAGCATTTATTAATGAACTTAAATTAATAAAAAAAAAATCCGTTGCATTGTTATTTTATAGTAATTAGTCACTTGTTTCTTCTTTCTCTTAATATTATTTACTTTCGTTTTTTTTTGTTAACATAACATTGACTAACATATCGAATTCTTAAATAGTCAAGTCAGTCGATGTGTTAAATTAATATTAGATTTTTTTTGTCAATAAAATACTCAGTGATGAAATGCAGCCAATAAAATAATCCAAAAACTATGACAAAAATAAAAATTTCAAAAAAATATTTAAAAATTAAAAAAGTTTTAGAAAATTTTTAAAAATGTATTTAAAAAAATTTTGAATTTTCTAAAACAAAATTTCATTTGGAATTATTTAAAAATTAAGAAATGATCAGGAATTTTTTTATACAATTTAAAAAAATTACGACAAAAACAAAAATTAAAAAAAAAGGAAGACATTAAAAATTATTTAAAAATTAAGTAAGTTTCAGTATTTTTTTAAAAATCATTAAAAAAAAATACGACAAAAACGAAAATTTCAAAAAAATATTAAAAAATAAAGAAAAGCTAAAAATTAAGATACAAATTTTTAATTTCCTGAAAAAAATAATGAAATATTTAAAAATTAAAGTTTCAGGAAGTTTTTAAAAATCAGTTTAAAAAAATTACGACAAAAACAAAAATCTCAAAAAAAATATTAAAAAATAAAGAAGATATTAAAAATTAAGATACGAATTTTGAATTTAAAAACGAAATCCATTAGAAATTATGTAAAAAAATTAAGATTTAATTTTCCAAAATAAAATTTCATTATTTAAAAATTTAAGAAAGTTTATGGAAATTTTTAAAAATCGATTTTAAAAAATTTGAACAAATTATGAATTTTGTAAAAGAAATTATTATTAAATATTTAAAAATTAAAGTCTCAGGAAATTTTGAAAAATTACTTTTAAAAAATTACATCTAAAAAGAAAATTTCAAAACAATGTTAAAAATCAGGAAGACAAAAAATCGAGAAAGTTTCAGGAAATTTTTAAAAATCGATTTAATAAAATTAACGAAAAAACGAACATTTCAAAAAAATATTAAAAAAATAAGAAAAACGTTAAAAAAATTAGGGCAAATTTTGAATTTTCCAAAAAAAAAAATCATTGTGAAATATTTAAAAATTAAAGTTTCAGGAAAATTTAAAAAAAATAAAAACAAAAACGAAAATTTCAAAAAAATGTTAAAAATCAGGAAAACAAAAATTCGATTTTAAAAAATTAACGAAAAAACGAACATTTCAAAAAAATATTAAAAAAACAAGGAAAACGTTAAAAAATTGGGGCAAATTTTGAATTTTCCAAAAAAAAAATCATTGTGAAATATTTAAAAATTAAAGTTTCAGGAAAATTTAAAAAAAAATAAAAACAAACGAAAATTTCAAAAAAATATTAAAAATCAGGAAAACAAAAATTCGATTTTAAAAAATTAACGAAAAAACGAACATTTCAAAAAAATATTAAAAAAACAAGGAAAACGTTAAAAAATTAGGGCAAATTTTGAATTTTTCAAAAAAAAAATCATTGTGAAATATTTAAAAATTAAAGTTTCAGGAAAATTTAAAAAAAATAAAAACGAAAACGAAAATTTCAAAAAAATGTTAAAAATCAGGAAAACAAAAATTCGAGAAAGTTTCAGGAAATTTTTAAAAATCGATTTTAAAAAATTAACGAAAAAACGAACATTTCAAAAAAATATTAAAAAAACAAGGAAAACGTTAAAAAATTTGGACAAATTATGAATTTGCCAAAAAAAAAAATGATATGTTTAAAATTAAAGTTTCAGGAAATTTTTAAAAATCAATTTTAAAAAATTTACGACAAAAACGAAAATTTCAAAAAAATCAAGAAGACTAAAAATCAAAACACCAATTTATTTCATTAATAAATTATTTAAAAATTTAAGAAAGTTTTAGGAAATTTTTACAAAAACAAAAGTCAATTATATTTGTATTGCGAAAATTAAATTCTGCGTAAAATTTTCAATAATACTTAATAACAATGATTAATAAAAACTGAAGTGAAACGAATGTGTTTGTTAGTTGTTTTATGGCTTGACAAACAATCACACTCGTTACTAGAACTTTTTATGAATTTCTTATTTATGATGAAAATAATTGTATTGAAAAAGTTAGGTTATGTTTAAATTGTTCATTGACTCTTCAGAGTTGCTGATGTCTTTTAACAGTAAATAAAATGATTTTATTGAATTTTTTTTAAAACCTTTTAAATATTTGAATATACGACAACACTGTATACTGTTTTATGACGTATAAAATCTATATTAGTATTCTTAATGTAATTTTTTTTTTAATATAATGTCATTGTCTTATTTGTTTTTATTTATATCTTATAAACACGGATGTTTATGCACGTACAAATATGGAACTTAATAGACATTCAAATCACATTATCACGTATTGTTAACATACATTGCAATTTTATAACAAGATGACCAATTTAGTCTTGTCCGTAAATATAGTTTTCAAGGATGAGTCGATTTATTATTTATTCATTGTTTTTATAATTATTATTTTTTTTATTCGAAAACAAAATCATAGTCAAATTTTAATTCGCACTAATCTAAATTATTGCAATTTTTACTATTATTTGTGTTGTAAAAATAAAATTGCCCGTTATGAAGATCGAATTGATTATTTCAGATTTCGTCCAAACACATTAGTAGATATTAAATGACAGTGCAAATGTGCACTTCCGGCCACCTGGCGACCATCTGGCGAACATCTGGCGTCAACGGGGTAATGACAGTGCAAATGTGCACTTCCGGCCACCTGGTGAACATCTGGCGAACATCTGGCGTCAACGGGGTAATGACAGTACAAATGTGCACTTCCGGCCACGTGTGTATATTAACATCTTGCGAATTAAATAAACATCTGTTTCCGCATCTATTTTTAGAACGTGAGAATATTATTTAACGAACTTTCCCACACTCCGCGACCATCTGGCAACCATCTGGCGTCAACGGGGTAATGGCGGTACAAATGTGCACTTCCGGTCCTTGGGTCAGACATCTGGCGACCATCTGGCAACCATCTGGCGTCAACGGGGTAATAGGAATACAAATGTGCACTTCCGGCCACGTGATCAGGTCATTGAACCAGATGCGCTAGGCAAGCTGAGACAAGTAAAATCTAAAAATAGATTAACCCCTTCTACAAATAAAAATATAATAAATAGCTGTGCATCTCCTCAGTTATTTAGTTCTGTTCGAAGAGACAACATTAAAATGACTACATACAATATTTCAGTTGATAATGAAGTTGATGTATTTTTGGGTGAACGTAGATTTTATTTAAACTCATCAAAATCAAAGTTTGTGGCAGTTTCTTTATCCTATGATTTAAATTTTGCACCATGTGTTGTGATATCCGGAAATAAAAAGGATTGTTTGATGTTTAGTGAATCGGAATGGTATAATTTTTTATCATATAAGGAAACAATAGATAAGTTTATATCTTCAAAGGAGTATCCAGAACCGATTGATGCAGGAAAGTTTTCATTGGAATTTAAGCCGCTGTCATACTGTTCAACTATCAAGATATCTAATGGCCATTCTAATGTGTTTTTGGGCGCCAACACAATTTCAACACTTTGGAAAGTTTTACCCATGATAAAGCACGTAATGGATACGGTAAAAAGTTAAAGTTAAATAATTTTCTCCGCATATATATTATAATAAAATGATCACGTGACCCCTAGATGCGCAGAACAGGTTCCACGTTATACTATCCGTCGACGCCAGATGTTCGCCATATGGTCTCGAATTAGATATGATGCTGGAAGCAGATGGTCACTAATTGCTGCAAAACAGATGGTCTCGAAGTGTGGGAAAGTTCGTTAAATAATATTCTCACGTTCTAAAAATAGATGCGGAAACAGATGTTTATTTAATTCGCCAGATGTGACACGTGGCCGGAAGTGCACATTTGTACCGGCATTACCCCGTTGACGCCAGATGGTTGCCAGATGGTCGCCAGATGTCTGACCCAAGGACCGGAAGTGCACATTTGTACTGTCATTACCCCGTTGACGCCAGATGTTCGCCAGATGGTCGCCAGATGTTCACCAGGTGGCCGGAAGTGCACATTTGCACTGTCATTTAATATCTACTCACATTATTTTCGGTTAATATATATTATTTTTATATTTATTTACAAAATATTCATTGTTATAGAAAATTGTTTTGGGAAATTTATACTAAAAATGCCAAAAAAACATCAAATGACAGTTGCGGACAAGCATAAATTGGACATCATGTTTAAGACGGAATGGGGACGTGTGATGCGGTAGCTACAACAAATTAATTTGTAGTAAATGAAAATATATTTAAAATTATTCACAAAAATAGGCTTGGCTAATTTTGAAACACTACGATTACTAAGAAATAAATTTTCAAAATTTTCAAGTGACGTCAGCTACATTAATTTGTTTAAAGTAATGTAGATGGCATGACAAGGTATAATTTACAGTTATCTGTCGAGTATTACTAAACTAAATAGCCTTAGCGACTTTGACTATTAAAAAAAAAGAAGAAAAAAGCAAAACACATAGGTGACACATAAACATTAAAATAATAGGTTATGTTATACTGAAAAATGTATATATCGGCTGTTTTTACTTTCCGAACAACAGAGTTGTATAGAAGGAAAGTATTGCGATCATGATATTTTGACCATACCCAGATTTTAACAGATCTTTACGTTTTGAGGTCACCTGAATCCATTTATACCATTTTTAACATGATGTCTGTCTGTGTGTGTATGGGTGTGTCTGTGTGTGTGTGTGAACACGATAGCGTCTAAACGGCTGAACCGATTTAGATGAAATTTTATATACATATTTAGGGTAACAAGGAGACGACCTGTATAGATTTTGGAGTTAATCGAACAACCGGAAGTGACAGTTGCTATAAGTGATGACGTCATTACTTAACAAGATGACAATAAAGTTTTACACATATATTTTTTATACGTTATAGTTTAATTTCGAATGTTTAAAATTTTCAAAAACTTTTGCCATTGTTGCCAGATTTATTAAAAAGTATTTTTTTTTCATATTTTTCTTAAATAACCAAAATAATGCATTTTTATGAAAAATTACAGGATATGAAAGTTGTAGAACATAAAATTTTCTACACATTTTGTCATTACCGGTTTTTTGAATTCCTGATAGTTTCGCCGCTAGAGGGCGTGAAAAAAATTTATATTGACATTTTTGTGACTTTTTTAGATTTTGAGACAAAATTATGGAGTTTTATGAAAAATTACATGGTATCAAAATTGTAGAACATAAAATTTTCTATAAATTTTGTCATGACTATTTTTTCAAGTTGCACATAGTTTCGCCGCTAGTTTTTATTTTAATTTTTATCTTTATTAAATTATAATTTTTTAGTTAAATTTTTATATTAAAAATTTAAAAAAAATATCTTTAAATTTGTAATAATTAATTTTATAATTATAATTTTTTTTCAAAATTTTTTTACAAAAATTTTGGAATTTTTAAAAAATTGGCTTAGAAATGTAAGATTATATTACGATTTTAAACTAAATTGAATAACTTTTAAAATATTAAAGTTATTGAAATGTGATTTTCACCAATCGAAAGATAATATAAAACTCTAAATTTTAAATGTATTTTGGTTTCTTAAAATTTAGAATTGTAATTATAATAGAAAAAATTAAGAATTTTTTTTAAATTTTTTGTAATTTTGTTTTATCAATAAATATAAAATAAATGAAAAAAGTAAATAGCATATCCGAAAAGGATCCAAAAGTACTATGTGTGTAAATTATTTCATAATTTTAATATAGTATTTGTAAAAGTTATAGCAAAAAATGAAAAAAATTTAAACAATTCAATGGATTTACCCATGAATTTTTGGAAAAAAATTTGATTTTTTTTTTGTTTTTTAAACTAACTTTATTAATGCATTTTGATCCAGAAAACCTAAAAAAAGGTCTGTTTCCAATTTTGAATAAAATTGAATGAGATATTAATGATTTATTGATTTTAAAATTATTCAAAAATAGGTTTGATTTGTTTTAAGGTTAAAATTAATATTAAAAATTTTAAAAAAGTTACCCTTAAACTCTATAATTGTGATTTTTTTCAAAATTTTATTCAAAAAATTGTAGAATTCCTCATTTTTTTTTTGAAATTTAATATAAGTTTAAAAAAAAATTGAATAACTTTAAAAATATTAAAGATATTAAAATGTGATTTATACCATTCGATAGGTAATATAATTAATTATTTTAATGCAGAAAAACTAAAATAATCGATTAAACAATTACTTTACTAGGAGTGTTCGGAAAGTTGGGTGGGATTACCCCCTCATTTTTTTATATTCTCTCGTTTTTCGTCATTTTTCTAATTTTTTGTTTTTTTGTTTATTTTTGGTTTTTTTTTTCAAATTTTTCTAATTTTTCCTCATATTTTTCTATTGATCTGTTTTTTTCTTGTGTATTCTAATTTTTTCTTATTCCTCTGACTTTGTGTGATTACTTGCGATTTTTCTGCCATTTTCTTCGAATTTTGTTGCGATTTTTTAATTCATTCGATTTTTAATTTTCTTTTTCGTTACAATTTTTTCTGGTTTTTTCGTAGTTCTTTGTGTTTTTTTTTGTCGTTGTTTGCGTTTTTTTACATCGTTTTTTTTGCGTTTTTAGAGCGTTTGGTCTTTCCGTTTTTTTCCGTATTTTACGATAGTATTTTTCATTTTTTATAATATTTTTGTTTAAATTTGGTTTCTGTTTTTCTTATTACTCCGATTTTTTTCTGATTTTTTGGGTTGTTAACATTTTTTCTCGTCTTTTTCACATTTGTCTGTTTTTTCCCGTTTTTTTCGATTTTCTCTCATCTTTCCTCATTTTTTCATCATTGTTGTTTTTTTTTCCATTTTTTCTTATTCCTTTAATTTTTGGGATAATTTGCGATTTTCTTCACTTTTTACTTTTTTTATATTTCTTCGTTTTTTTTCTCATTTTTATGACTTTTTTTTTTCTTCGAATTTTTCTATTTTTTTCTTCATTTTTTGCCATTGTTCTGTTTTTTTTTTCTATTTCTTTCTTTTGTTTTCTCATTTTTTCTTATTCCTCTGTTTATTTGCGATTTTTTTGCCGTTTACTTGAATTTTTTTGCGATTTTTTTCATTTCTTTTTTTCAATTTTTTATCGTTACAATTTTTCTGGTTTTTTGGTTGTTTTTTTTTTTACTTTTTTTGTGTTTTTTTACGTCGTTTTTTTTGCCATTTTTAGCGCTTGATCTTTCCATTTTACAATTTTATTTTTCATTTTTTTAATATTTTTGTTTAAATTTGTTTTCTGTTTTTCTTATTACTCCGATTTTTTCTGATTTTTGGGTTGTTAAAATTTTTTCTCGTCTTTTTCTTCTGTTTTTTCGTTTTTTTTTCTAATCTGTTTTTCTCATTCCTTTTATTTTTTGCGATTATTTGCGATTTTTTTAAGCTTTTTTGCAATTTATTTCAATTCTTTGGATTTTTTTTTTTTTTTTTTTTTTTTTTTTTTTTTTTTTTTTTTTTTTTTTTTTTCGATTTTCTTAAGTTTTTGTTGCGATTTTTAGCGTTTGATTTTTTCGTTTTATTCCAAATTTTCTGATTTTTCTTAAACATTTTTCCTGTTTTCTATTTTTTTTCTCCAAAATTAATGTTTATTAGATTCCGCTTTTTTAACTTCTTTAAAACTACATAAAAATATTGACCGGTAACAAGTCTCATTTATACAGTAAAGTGTTTTTTTACTTAATTTTTTTTTTAAAGTTCGAGATGTAAAAATTAGATGGTTTATTTTATTTTCCCATGTACTGCTAGTCACGGCGAAAATAAAAACAATACAATTTTCTTCTTTTCTCATGTTTACATCTGGCCTCTATTTAATATGGAATTCAGTTCGTATATACTGCCATCTCTGAACAGTATTATCAAATAATGTAGATATTTTTAATTTATTTTTTTTAAATAAAATATAGGTTTAAAAAATTTATAAATATTTTTTCTAAACAAATTTGATAACAGACTTTTAAATGCTAATTTAAAAATTTTACAAAATACGTCCCCATTGGCACCCCATGATTTTCATAACACAAACTATTAATTAACTAAATGTTCGATAGATGGCTATTAGATGTACTTTCTGCGTAAAAAATTAAATGTTTATTATCCTCCAATAATCTTGCTTAGTTGCTAGATATAACGACCTCCGAAGGGTTTTAATTTTGAGTAAATTTGGGATATTTGTGACCATCAGATACCTAAATAGAAGATTTTTATGACACCATTAAACTTGCCAGGCCCAAAACTACTGACCTATAGTCCGATATATAAATTTTATTTTTCATTTTTTTCCCAATATTTTTTAATTTCTCTCACAATTTTTTTTCTTTTTTCCAATTTTTTTATTTTTTTACTTTTTTCTGGTTTTTTTTTTTTTTTTCGATTGTTTTAATTATTTCTCATTTTTATGATTTTTTATTTTTTTATTATTTTTTTCAATTTTTTCTAATCTCTCATTTTTTCTCATTTTTATGTTTTTCTATTTCATTGATTTTTGTCATTTTTTTGTGATTTTGTTGCGGTTTTTTGCTAGTGTTTTACGATTTTTTGTGAAATGTTTCGATTTCTTGCGTTTTTTGTCAGGTTTTTTTCTTCGTTTTTTTTTTGCGATTTTTAGCGTATTTTTAAGTTTTTTTTCGGTTTTGTGATTTCTTCATTTTTTCGGTATTTTATAATTTTATTTTTCATTTTTTCCCAAAGTTTTCTAATTTCTCTTTCAAGTTTTTTTTTTAAATTTTTTTTTCCGATATTTTCTGTTTTTTGCAACTTAAATCAATTTTTTTCATTTTTTATGGTTACAGTTGTTTCCGGTTTCTTGGTTGTCCTTTGTTTTTGCGATGTTTTCGATTTTTCTCGCTTTTTTGTCATTTTTCTGGTTTTTTTTTTAATTTTTTTCGATTTTTTCTCGGTTTTTTTCTCATTGTTCTATTTTTTTCGATTTCTAATTTTTTCTGATTTTTCTTATTTCTTTGATTTTTTATGATAATTTACGTTTTCTTTTTGGTTTTCTTGCGACTGTTTTGCGATATTTTGTGATATTTTTTGATTTCTTGCGTTTATTCTGTATTTTACAATGTTATTTTTCATTTCTTCCCAATATTTTCTAATTTCTCCCTCAATTTTTTTTTTTTTTTTTTTTTTTTTTTTTTTTTTTTTTTTTTTTTTTTTTTTTTTTTTTTATTTCATTGATTTTTTGCGATATTTTTGTCATTATTTTGTGATTTTGTTAACCTAACCAAATAAAAAAAATTGAGAAAAAAATAAATATATTAAAAAACTTTTATTTTTTTTATCTTAAAATTTTTTAGGTTATTTAAGACATAAAAGTGAGTAATTTCACAATGTTTCATTAAAATCAAATGATTTTTGAGTAAATTAAAAATGAAAAAACAAATTATCTATGAATTACAGTAATTTTGCTCTGAAATTTTGAGGTTATGGTCAAAACCGTTTTTTTTGTTGTTGATTTTTTTTTCTGATTTTTTTGCGATTATTTGCATTTGAAATTTTCTGTGATTTTTTTTTTTCGATTTCTTGATTTTTTCCTAGTTTATGCGATTTTTTGCTTTTTGTTTTTGAGATTTTTTGCCATTTTTTTTTAATTTCGTTCCGATTTTTTTTGCGATTTATTTGTAATTTATTTCAATTCTCCGGAATTTTTTCATTAAATTTTTTTTTTGATTTTTGTGTGGTTCAGATTGTTTCCATTTTTTGGTTGTTTTTCGTTTCACTCGGTTTTCTCAACTTTTTGTGTTTTTTTTTCGATTTATTGCGTTTGTTATGCAATTAAAAACAAATTTTTATGGTTACAAATTGTTTCCTTTTTTTCTTGTTTTTTATTCCGGTTTAGTGCCATTTTTTTGTTATTTTATTTGGGACTTGTTTGCAATTTTTTCAGATTTTTTGCAATTATTTCCATTTGCCTGTTTTGTGATTTTTTTCGATTTTTTGAATTTTTTCCCTATTTTTTGAGTTTTTTTTCAGATTTTTTGCCATTTTTGTGAGATTTTGTTTCTATATTTGTTTGTATTTTTTTGCACTTCTTTTACGATTTACTTTTTTTTCCGAATTTTTGAGAAAAAGAACTGGTTTTTGTTTGATTGTTCTTTGTTTTATTTGATTTTTAGCAACTTTTTGCGATTTTTTTGTGATTTTATTTTTCGATTTATTGACTTTATTTTGCATTTTTTTTTCATTTTTTTATAGTTACAATTACTTCCGGTTTTTTTTTTTCGATTTTTTGACATTTCTTGTTATTTTATTTGCTATTTTTTTGGAATTCTTTTCGTTTATTTGCATTTGTAATTTTTTGTCATTTTTGTGATTTTTTTCTCGATTTTTTTTCCTATTTTCGGCGATTTTTTGCATCTTTTTTTAAAGATTTTTTGAATTTCTTTGCGATTTATTTAATTTTTCAGATTTCTTTCATTAAAATTTTTTTTTATGGTTACAATTGTTCGATTTATTGCGTTTGTTTTACAATTATTTTATTTGCAATTTGTTTGCATTTTTTCTGTTTTTTGAATTTGCCATTTTTTATGATTTTTTTGAACTTTTTTAATGCGATTTTTTGCACTTTTCGATTTATTTCAATTCCTGGGAATTTTTGAAAAAAAAAATTTTATGATTTTTTTAATGGACAACTCTTTCGTTTTTTTTTGTTCTTTGTTTTATTCGATTTTTTTTTGTTAAAATTGTTTCAGTTTTTTTTGTTTTTCTGCGATTTTTTCCGATTTTTTTGTCTGTTTTTGTTATTTTATTTTCGGTTTTTTTTTTAAGATTTTTTCCAATTTTCTGCGATGTTTTGCGTTTTTTTTTTGAGATTATTTGTCACTTTTTTGGGATTTTGTTTCTCTCTAAGGTTCCCTATTTACATTTATTGGGCCCAGATTAAAACAGGTAAAAAAAAAGGTAAAAATGGTAAAATTTCACCTTACTTAACATTCTTTTTTATAAACAATAATAATTGAAAGTAGAAATAATTAATTATAAATGAATTAATTATACTCGGTATTTCCAGAAGCAAAATCTAATCACAAGTAAACTAATGAGTACATATTTTAACCTAGAGATACTAAAAAAAAAAAAAAAGAAAAAAAAAAGATTTTAACCAGCCATCAACCTTGTACGTAATTATAATAATAATTGAAATTGTATAAGAAAAAAATATGTAAAATTAATGATTTACTGCAAAATTTTTATAGATATACGCCTACTATTTGGTTAAAGTACCTTGACTTAAAACCACTCGACGTCGACGTTGATGATGTTGCAACAATTTTGTAATAATGTAGTAATTGTCGATATAAAGTAATAAATTTATGTTGGTAAAAAATATCACTAAATTTACACTATAAATATAAATAATAAATTTTTTTATCGACTATTTTAAATGTACCACTATAACTCAACCAATCGGAGTATTATAGTAATCGCGCATTTTTTTCTCGTTTTTCCGTTTTTTTTTTTGCAATTTTTTACCATTTTTGTGTTTTTTTTTTCGATTTTTTTTACGATTTTTTGAAATTTTTTTCAATTTTTTGCGGTTTTTTTTGCGCTTATTTAAATTCATCCGAATTTTTTGATAAAAAAAATTTTTTATAATTTTTTTTTTAAATTTTTGCGTTTGTTTTGCAATTTTTTTCTAATTTCATCCGTTTATTGGCATTTGCAATTTTTTGCTATTTTTGTGATTTTTTTACGATTTTTTTGAAATTTGTTCCTATTTTCTGCGATTTTTTGCTTTTTTATGATTTTTTGCGCTTCTTTGCGATTTATTTAAATTCATCCGAATTTTTTCATAAAAAAAAATTTATAGTTACAGTTGTTTTCATTTTTTTGGGTTGTTTTTTTCCTCGATTTTTTTCAACTTTTTGCGATTTTTTTGATTTACTGCGTTTGTTTTGCATTTGCAATTTTTTGCCATTTTTGTAATTTTTTTTTCGATTTTTTTAAATTTGTTCCTATTTTCTATGATTTTTTGCTTTTTTATGTTTTTTTGCGCTTCTTTGCGATTTATTTAAATTCATCCGAATTTTTTAATAAAAAAATTTTTTATGGTTACAATTATTTCCATTTTTTGGTTATTTTTTGTTTTGCTCGATTTTGTTCTACTTTTTGAATTTTTTTTTGTCGGAGTATGATAGTAATCGCGCGCATGCGCATACAAATGCACAATTTAATAAAAAGATATACTATAAGAAACAGTGTTGCCAATTCACTTATAATTCCTATAAAAATAAAGCGAAATTACAATAAATTTTAAAAATATTCTTTATTTAGGCTATAATAATTACAATTCTAAATTTTAAGAAACTAAAATGCATTTTTAATTTAGTTTAAAATCATAATATAATTTTAAATGTTTCTTGAAAATTTTTAAAAAATTCCACAATTTTTATAATAAAATTTTGTAAAAAAATATAATTATAAAACTAATTATTACAAATTTAAAGATATTTTTTTAAAATTTTTAATATTAAAATTTAACTAAAAAATAATAATTTAATAAAGATAAAAATTAAAATAAAAACTAGCGGCGAAACTATGCGCAACTTGAAAAAATAGTTAAGACAAAATTTATAGAAAATTTTATGTTCTACAATTTTGATACCATGTAATTTTTCATAAAAATCCATAATTTTGTCTCAAAATCTGAAAAAGTCACAAAAATGTCAATATAAATTTTTTTCACGCCCTCTAGCGGCGAAACTATAAGGAATTCAAAAAACCGGTTATGACAAAATGTGTAGAAAATTTTATGTTCTACAACTTTCATATCCTGTAATTTTTCATAAAAATGCATTATTTTGGTTATTTAAGAAAAATATGAAAAAAAAATACTTTTTGATAAATCTGGCAACAATGGCAAAAGTTTTTGAAAATTTTAATCATCCGAAATTAAACTATAACGTATAAAAAATATATGTGTAAAACTTTATTGCCATCTTGTTTAGTAATGACGTCATCACTTATATCAACTGTCACTTCCGGTTGTCCGATTAACTCCAAAATCTATACAGGTCGTCTCCTTGCTACCCTAAATATGTATATAAAATTTCATCTAAATCGGTTCAGCCGTTTAGACGCTATCGTGTTCACACACACAGACCCACACACACACACACACAGACAGACCTCAAAACGTAAAAATTCGTTAAAATTTGGGTATGGTCAAAATATCATGATCGCAATATTTTCCTTCTTGTTGGGTTCGGAAAATAAAAATGATGTAATATAACTGTGTAAACATAGTTTGACGTTCGAATATTTTTCTACCCAGTAACCACGCATACGTATATAAGGATGTACACATCCTACTAACAAAAAAAAAAGAAAAAGAAAATATAATTAAAATTCATAAAGCGAGACGAAACTTACGAACTAAAATTGCAACTAGTGAAAGTCTATTTGAATGATGTAGTAAAACATCGATACCCATCGAAGAAGGCCATATTGATTTTTAGAACTATTCCGAGTAAAAGTGAACATACAAATTTCCAATACGGATTATTTTATATATCGGAATGCACATTGTTATACACTTTCATTTAATTAAAAAAAAAAAAAAATTATTGACCATTAATAATTAGTTTCATTAATGTAAATGTAACAGGATCGTACTTGGAAAAATTCCTAAAGTACACTTCATTGTTAAAACCTAATAAAAAAATTATGCATCTATAAAATAAACGGCAAAGTCCTGACTGATTGACATAGGAAAAAACAGGAACAATAAGGAAATTAGAGAAAAATATGGAAAAATGGGGAAATATATGGGAAAATGGTGAAAATAGGGAAAAACAAGGAAAAATAGGCAAGAAAAAGGAAAGTATGAAAAATAGAGAATGATATGGACAAATACGGATAAATAGGAAAAATATGAAGAGATAAGAAAAAATAAATAAAATGGGGAAATCAGAGAAAAATGGGGAAAAAAATTGGGAAAAAAGAAAATAGGAAAAAATGGGGTAAAATAGGGAAAAATAAATACAAATAAGGACAAACAGGGAAAAACATGAAAAATAGGAAAAAATGAAAAACAGAAAAAATAGAATAAAGTAGAAAAAATGGAATAAATTGAAAGATAGAGAAATATTAAACAAAAATCTGCAAAATTAGAAAAAAAATGGGAAAATAGGGAAACATCAGGGAAATTGGAGAATAATAGAAAAATATCGACAAAAATAGGTAACACAATGGAAAATAACGAAAAATGGTGGAAAAATAGGAGAAAATGATGAAAAATAGGGAAATGGGAAAAAATAGAACATAATAGGGAAAACAGGAAAAAATAATGATCAACAAGAAAAATACGTAGAAATAATAAAATTAGAGAAAAGTAGGGAAAACTAGGAAAATGGGAAAAATATAAAAAATTGGAAAAAACTTGGATAAATTGGAGAAAAAAATGGTTAAAAAATGTTTAAAAAATGAGGAGAATGGTGAAAAATAGGGAAAAATAAACAAAAACAGGGAAAAATAGGAAAAAATACATGAATTTAAAAACAAACCAACAATGTATTTTTCCCCATTCGTATTAATAAAATAAAGCAACAAATCATTTTTTCACACATGAATTTGAAAAACAAAGCAACAACGCATTTTTCCACATTAAAATTTGAAATCCGAAGCAAAAGTGAATTTTTTCATACACGAATTTAAAAACAAATCAACAACGCATTTTTCCATTTTTTAATTTGGAAAATAAGCAACAACTTTAGTTAAATTATTAAAAAAAATCAACGATGCGTTTTTCCACTCTCGAATTTAAAATTAATTCCTATTTTGTTAATCAAATTACAAATTTTGTTATACTCGATTTCGAAAAAAAAAAAAAAAAAAAAAAAAAAAAAAAAAAATATATAAGCAATTGAGTAAAGAATTTGGAAAAATGAAGCATTTAATACGGAAAAATTGGAAAATAGGAAAAAACAGATAACAATAGGGATAAATACGATCAGAGGGGGAAATAAAAAAATAAAAGAAAGAAAAAATGAGACAAAATAGGAAAAACAGGAAAGAACGGGGAAAAGGGAAATATTGGCAAAAATAGGAAAAACAAAAAAAATGAGAAAAACAGGAAAAAATGGAAAAAATAGGCAAAAACAGAGAAAAATCGGAAAAAAATAGATAAAAACGGAGAAAAATAAAAAGATATAGGCAGCAATAGGAAAAATGGGGATAAACAGGAAAAAATAGTATAAAACAGGAAAAAATAGAAAAAACACAAAAGACTAAAAAAATACAAAAAAGTGAGAAAGGACTAGGAAACAATAATACAAAAAACAGAAAAAATACAAAAAATCGAAAAAAATAGGGAAAGCAGGAAAAGACGGGAAATAGAGGCAAAAATGGGAAAAACAGAGAAAATAGGAAAAATGGGAAAAAAATAAAAAAAAGAATAAGAAAAAAATAGATTAAAACAGGGAAAAATAGAAAAATATAGACAAAAATATGAAAAATGGGGATAAACAGGAAAAAAAAACAGTACAAAACTGGAAAAGTAGAAAAAAAAACACAAAACTAACAATATTACAAAAACAAAAAAAAAATAGGGAAAATAGAGAAGAATGAATAAAATTGGAAAAAATAGGGACAAATATGGAAAAGTGGTTAAAAATCAGGAAAAATAGAGAAAAATGCGGAAAAATAAAGGAAAATACGGAAAGATATAAAAAAATATGGAAAATGAGAAAAAATAGGGAAAAATAGAAAAAAATAAACAAATCTCGGTCGTCCGGGTACTAATCTTAAAGAGATTCCGTACCAAAGTACCGGGCATTCAGCTAGTTCTACATAATTGGATAGAGAAAAAAATGGGGATATCAAAAAATGAAATAAAAAGTACAGGTCCGTATTTAAAAACAATAGTTTAAGGGTAGCCCTTCAAAGACGAAACATTGTTTTAAAAAAATGGATATTCTATGATATTTAGCTTTCAATAAAACAAAAATAGTTAATTTCGATTTTTCCTGAATATCTCAGAAACCGGTCCTGACATTTTAATTTTGAAAAAAACCATTCAATACGGTTCACCCTGTATCAGTGGCGCACCCTTCCACACCCACAGATAGAATATTTTTTCCTAATTTTTCTTATTTTCTTATAGTTTTTTTTATTTCTTGTTTATTTTCCAATTTTTTTGTGTTTTTTTCTCATGTTTTTGTATTTTTTCCCGTTTTTTCCCATTTTATACTATTTTTTCCTGCTTTTCTGTTTATCCCCATTTATGGATATTCTATGATATTTAGCTTTCAATAAAACAACAATAGTTAATTTCGATTTTTCCTGAATATCTCAGAAACCGGTCCTGATATTTTAATTTTAAAAAAAAACCATTCAATACGGTCCATTCTGTATCAGTGGCGCAGCCATGAGGGTCAGGGGTCAAACCCTTCCACACCCACATATAGAATATTTTTTCCTAATTTTTCTTATTTTCTTATAGTTTTTTTTCCAATTTTTTTGTATTTTTTTGTGTTTTTTTCCCATGTTTTTGTATTTTTTCCCATTTTATTCTATTTTTCCTGCTTTTCTGTTTATCCCCATTTTTCCTACTTTTGCCCATATTTTTCTATTTTTCCATGTTTTATCTAGTTTTATCTGTCTTTTTTTCTATATTTTCAATTTCCTCTAATTTTACCTGTTTTTCTCAATTTTTTCCTGTTTTTTTCTCCTTTTTTTCCATTTTTTTCATATCTCTCCCATTTATGCAAATATTTTCTTTTTTCCCGTTTTTTCCTGCTTTCCCTATTTTGTCTCATTTTTTTGTGTTTCCTCATTTTTTGTATTTTTTCTGTTTTTTTCAATTTTATACTATTTTTTCATGTTTTTTCTATTTGTTCCTGTTTTTTCGTATTTTACCTTTTTCTCTCATTTTCCCCATTATTGTTATTTTTGCCTATATATTTTTATCTTCCCTAATTTTCCCTATATTTGTCAATTTTTTCCTCTTTTTAATACTTTTTCTGTTTTTTTCTATTTTTTTCTGTTTTTCCCATTTTTGTCTATTTCTTTCAATTTTCTCCCTATTTTTCTATTTTTTTTTTTGATTAATCGTTTATAAAGATTGGTTTAAAAAATTAATTATAATAATTGTTTGGAAAATCAATTAAAAAAATCGATTACAAAAAGCGTTTAAAAAAAATCGATTATAAAAATTCTTTACGATAGTACAATTTTGGTCAGTGTTGACGATATTCTTCAACATGGGAAAAAATATGGAAAAATGAAGGAAAAAAAGAGAAAAATAGAATAACATTGGAGAAAATAGGGATAAATATGGAAAAGACAAAACGTTTAAAAAAATTGGATATTCGATTTCGATTTTTCCTGAATATTTCAGAAACCGGTCCTGACATTTTGAAAAAACCATTCAAGTCGTCTTTTTTCTTTCATTTAACCGATACATATATTGCGTTTTAGGAGATCTCTGTATACGCAAATTAAAGACGGTTCACCCTGTATATCAGTGGCGCAGCCAGGGGGTTCAGGGTTTAAACCCCCCCACCCTACAGATTTCTGTAATATATTCTCGTAATACTTCTCCTATTTTTTTGATAATATGTAATTCTATTTGCGCCACTGGTCTATATACAGGGTGTAATTCGTAAAAAAGATGAATAAACTTAAATGGGGGCACTAAATTTTTGTTTGTTGACATCAATACACTTAAATCACGTATTTGAAGATAATTATTGTCACCTTATACTAATCTTAACCTACTAGAACGTTACCGCATTCTTAATGACATTTACAGTTAACAAATTAGATTAATGTAAATAGAATTTTGTCAGTTGACCTTGTAATATTTAAAATGATAATTTATATGCTATTTAAAAGAATTTTACGACTTAATAGATTTTGCAATATATATATACAGGGTGGGCCAATTACCTTCCCGCAGTTTGTGGCGTCGAAACTAGTAAAGATATCAAAATGAAAAAAAATCATTATCATTTATACAGAGCGGCTAAAAAAATTGTAATTTTTTTTTATGACACACCCTATATATTTTTACATTTTTAGATTACTACTTTAGTGGCCTTTATGACACTATTTTATTTTTTTTTAATCGGATGCTGCGTTGCCAAGATATTCAAATTTTTATTAAATTTTCTGAAAAATTGCTACATTTCCCATTTTTTCTTATTTTTCCCATTTTTTTCCTCTATTTTTTCCTGTTTTTTTTTTTCTCCTAGTTTTCCCCATTTTTGTCTATATTTTTCTATTTTGCTTGTTTTGACCCATTTTTTCTATTTTTTCTTATTTACTCTATTTTTTCTCAATTTTTTTTATATCTTTTTCCTATTTTTTTTTTCTATTTTTCCCCATTTTTCTGGTTCTTTACTATTTTTTGTTTTCCTGATTTTTCTTCTTTTTTTTGTTTTTTCCTGGTTTTTTATTTCTTTTTTTTCTATTTTAATCAATTTTTTTGTTTTTCTCCGTTTTTCCTATTTTTGACTATATTTTTCTAATTACACTGGTTTTATAATTTTTTTTCCATTTTTCTGTTTTTTCCCTTTTTACCTAATTTTCTCTATTTTTTCATGTTTTTAAATTTTTTTCCAGTTTTTCCTATTTTTGCATATATTTCCCTCTTTTTCCCGTTTTTTTCCTGTTTTGTCACATTTTTTTCTATTTTTTTGTATTTTTTCAATTTTTTTTTATAATTTCTGAACTTTTTTCCAATTTTTCTTTCAATTTTTTCCTAGTTTTCCCCATTTTTCCTGTTTTTTAATATTTTTTTCTACATTTCCTAACTTTTCTTATTTCTTTGTATTTTTTTAAAATTTTTTTATGTTTGTATATATTTTTTCTATTTTTGTATTTTTTCCCGTTTTGCCCATTTTATACTATTTTTTTCTATTTATCCTCATTTTTCCTATTTTTATCTATATTTTTCTATATTTCCCTGTTTTAATCCATTATTTCTATTTTTCTTTCTCTGTTTTTTACCATTTTTTCCCATTTTTCCTAATTTTCTCTGTTTTTTTTCCTATTTTTCCATTTTTTCCCGTTTTTCCTATTGTTTCCCTCTTTTTTCTATTTCTTCATGTTTTTCCTCATTTTGTCCATTTTTTGTATTTGTTCCATTTTTCCTATTTTTTTCCTGTTTTTTCTCCTAGTTTTTCCCTTTTTTCCTAGTTTTTCTTCTTAATTTTTCCAATATTTGAATTTTTTTCCCGTTTTTTTCCCATTTTATACTATTTTTTTTCCTGTTTTTCCATTTATTCCAATTATTCCTATTTTTGCCAATATTTTTCTATTTTTTACTGTTTTAATCTGAGTTTTCCTATTTTTTTTTATTTTTTCTATTTTTCTCCATTTCTTCTCGGTTTTTCCCATTTTTTTTGTTTTTCCTATTTTTGCCTATAATTCCCTCTTTTCCCCATTTGTTCCTGTTTTTTTCTCCCTTTTTTCCACATTTTTGCCTTTATTTTGTTATCTTCGTAATTTTCCCTATTCTCTATTTTTTCCTCTTTTTTCCTACTTTTCCCATTTTCTTGTTTTTCTCTAATTTTTTCTGTTTTCGCTTGTTTTTCGTCATTTTTATCTGTTTTTTTTTTTCATTTTTCCTATATTCATATTTTTCTAATTCTTTTTGTATTAATTTTAAAATCATTTAAAAAATTATTTAAAAAAATCGTTTATAATCGTCTAATTGTCTAACCTAAATTTTTTTAAACCTTGCATTTCCACATTTCCTGTCTAGACAATAACCCTATTTTTATTTTGTAGCTAGTAAATTTGAAATTTTGATAACAATTAATTTAAAGTAGCGAAAAAAATCTTTCCTTATCTGTATATTATGAATTAAAAACATAAATAAATTGAAATGAAACTCTAGGAAAAGTATTATGTTAACTACCAACCCATATTTCGTGATTATGCTCTAAACAAAGTCACGAAACATTTTTTGCTTCACCGAGTTCATTACTCTATTAGCATTTTATAATAATTACAATTATAATCATAATTTATTGCATTTTCAACTTATTTAAAAAAAACTTTCTCCAGTGAAACGCATACTGCGCTTTCTTATATTTATTTATACAATAAATATTAGATTTAAATTTAACGTACATGGCCACCTTTAGTGATGTCTTTGGCGAGCTGTAGGGTCACAACACTTAAAAGACTTTTATGAAACTGGTTGGTCGTTTTGATTGATTATTTCCGGTTTTATCGATCTAAAAATAAATGAGATTTTCAACATAAATTAGAATGTAAATATTTCCCAAATAAAGTCAAAATTACTAATTTAGATGGTTTCATTTACGGAATATTCCGCAAGTTACAATAACCCCACTTAATATTTCCCCTGTTAAATCACTCCACTCAGCCAATTATAATTCTTGGCGTCTTTGACGTAATACGCGCAGACGCTATTTAATTAAGGGAAGCTGGCAACAGTGTTGCCAGATCTAGTTAAATTTGATCCGGTTATCCTGCACTTTACGGGTCTGAGATTTGCGCCACCTGGTTGACGCACCTAAATGACTGAATTTGTAAGCCCGTTGCCAGACCGTTTTAATTCATTATACTGAACTTAATTATATTATTACACTAATAATTTTTTTACTATTAGCAAAGTTTGTTAATTAAAATAAAAAATGATATTATTTCAGGTATCTTATGTTTTTATTATATGAAAATTCTAAAGAAAAAATGTTTATTAAAACAAAAAAAATATTAATTTAGAACTTATTTTCGACTATATTAAAAACCGTTTTCGTTCATTATACTGAACTCAATTATATTTTTACACTTATAAATTTATGTATTTGTAGTTTTTGGTAAGAATTTTTATATACCTACCTACTCAAAAATAAGATAAAATTTTATGATACAGAAAACTTTTTCAAAGGTCACAAATAATAAGATAAATTAATATATTTTTTGTTTTAATAAACACTTTTTCTTAAGAATTTTTATATAATCAAATCATAAGAAATAATATCATTTTTTAATTTAATTAACAACTTTGTTAATAGTCAAAAACAACAATCCTACGTTCTGTGGTATAATGAAACGGTCTGGCAACGTCGCTTGCAAATTACAGTCATTCTGGTGCGCCCACTGGAGTGCGCAAATCTCGGACCTGTAAACTGCAAACATAATTTACCTATTAAACGTATTAAAAATTAGATAATTATTCACTATAAATACGAGAAATAATGGGAAATAATATAAATCTGGCAACTCCAGAAATGGTGATTTTTGTTTTTTTTTTTTGGATTGGTAACACTGAATGGCATTGAACGAAAAGAGGGGTAGTAGTCATAATAATTGTTGCTATAACCACACATTTATATACTTATTTTGTTATTATAGGACATAAAAATAATCATATTTTCAAGCCGTGTTGGTTATCTGGTTATTTGTTTAACATGATGGTTTCTTCACCCTGTATGTTGGTATAAAATGGTTAATTGAGCGATTTAACGTAATCGGCAATTAAGAAGCTGAGAACAAAGAGAGCAATTATCATAAGATGCTTTTAATATCGTGCTTGAATGAACTGAGAACATTCTTTTTTCGAGAGACACTCCTATGAAATTAGCCTTTAGAGTCTAGTCAATTGGCTAGAAGTGGCCATACACTATAAAAAATAGGGTAAGTTAATTTTTAATGTTTTCTTTATCGATTTCAGTTTAAATGTTTCCATAAATAGTGTAAATCTCATTCAAAGATTCATTTTATCGATAACGATTATTTTTTGTTTAATCTATAGTGGTTTAGGTGAATGAACGAATCTAAAAATAGAACATAACTATTTTAAAATCGTGTATGCGTCTATATGCAACAAGGAAGACGGGTGCATTTTTGTCTAAAAATATATTCTTCGTTTGACAATAAATTTGTTGGAATTCGATACTTAAACTAGCGAATTTATTGTCAGAAATGTGTGATTCACGTGGCATTCAATGTGTTAACTTTCTATAATGTCAATAAAACATTTTTATTACTAGGAGTGTTTCCCCACAGGTATAACTCTCACCTTGATAATCATTTTTATGATAAATATTTATTGGTAAAAGTTTAAAAATTAATTAATTAAAGATTTTTTACGTTTAATTTAATATTTAAAGTTTGTTTTGATTGTGGTCAGTCAGTACGCCGCTGTCTCCCTAACAAAATTCCATTGTATCGTTTACGGTTGGACAAATTTAAAATTGCTCTAGTTGATTCGTTCACCTACCTCACCGGAATGCACTTTATTGGACTCGGAAATTTTATAATTATGGTTATTAATTCTATGTTCAGATTAAACACATAATATAAAGGTAAATAGTCTTGACACAGATCTCTCATCTCGTTCCCAAGACTACAATCATCATCAATCTTTTTAAATTGCTTCTAATAAAAACGCGTTATGCCTCCTAACAGTTTAAATTTACTGTTTTAAAAATATGTGTTCGTTGTGGCCAACATAATACAAGAAAATTATTTCTTACCCTATTAAATCGTAAAAAAAATATTTACTTTAAAACTTAAAAAAAATAAGTAACTGTAAATGAAAAATAAAATGTAACAGAGTGAAAAAACACCCTGAAAAAAATTCAAAGACATTTTGCAAATAATTAACTGGTATTTAAATTTGCAACTGGCTCTAAATAAAATTGTTAAATTCTCGAAAATATAAAAAAAATATTTCTAATTCAAAGAAAATTTCCATTTCGCTTAAAAATTATTTTATTAATGACAATTTGCAAAATTAAAAATATAACTGGGCTTTTAATTTATTGCAACCGACTCTTAAATATTTTTTTAAAGACATAAAAAAATTATCTCTCGTTTAAAATTAATTTCCATTTAACCCAAAACTAATTAGTGGATTTCTAGAAAGCATTTTACAACTATTAAAAATAATAACTGGAAATTTATTACAAATTAACTGGGCTTTAAATTTGCAACTGGCTCTAAATTAAATTATTAATTTTTCGAAAATATTAAAAAAAAAATATTCAAAATTCAAAGAAAATTTCCATTTTGGTCAAAAATAATTTGTTAATGACAATTTGCAAAATTAAAAATATAACTGGGCTTTTAATTTATTGCAACCAACTCTTAAATATTTTTTTAAAGACATAAAAAATTATCTCTTGTTTAAAATTAATTTCCATTTAACCCAAAACTAATTAGTGGATTTCTAGAAAGCATTTTACAACTATTAAAAATAATAACTGGAAATTTATTGCAAATTAACTGGGCTTTAAATTTGCAACTGGCTCTAAATTAAATTATTAATTTTTCGAAAATATTAAAAAAAAATATTCAAAATTCAAAGAAAATTTCCATTTTGGTCAAAAATAATTTGTTAATGACAATTTGCAAAATTAAAAATATAACTGGGCTTTTAATTTATTGCAACCGACTCTTAAATATTTTTTTAAAGACATAAAAAATTATCTCTTGTTTAAAATTAATTTCCATTTAACCCAAAACTAATTAGTGGATTTCTAGAAAGCATTTTACAACTATTAAAAATAATAACTGGAAATTTATTACAAATTAACTGGGCTTTAAATTTGCAACTGGCTCTAAATTAAATTATTAATTTTTCGAAAATATTAAAAAAAAAATATTCAAAATTCAAAGAAAATTTCCATTTTGGTCAAAAATAATTTGTTAATTACAATTTGAAAAATTATAACCATAATTGGGCTTTTAAATTAATTGCAACTGACTCTAAAAATTTTTTTAAGAGCATAAAAATAATCTCCGGTTTAAAATTAATTTCCATTTAAAAAAATTACTGGAAATTTATTGCAACTGACTCTAAATATATATTTTTTAATTTTTTTGAAGGCATAAAAAATGTTATGATCTATTTTTTTTAATGTTTGGTAAACAGTAGCGCAGCCAAAATTACCTATTAGGGGGAGATTTTCAAAAAATAGGAGAAGTATTACAGAATACTTTAGAAAACAAAACATGTGTTTGTGTGGGGGGTTTTAACTCCTAAACCCTTATGGCTGCGCCACTGGACATAGATGTATTTTGTAATCCAACGTTTTATATTATGTATTTTATTTTTCGTAGTTATGTAACCAACAAAATATTATCTTTACCCAATAATTGATAAAGTGTAGGTACTATACCTTATATTATTCAAACAATTTGATTGTTGGGTACTTTCCTCGTGCAGTATTAAAATACATTTGCCCTGAGGCGATTTCTTGTTTTTCTTTCTTGATTTTTTTTTTATGATGATTCCGTAAAGCGGAGAACAGGTTCCAACGAGAAAGTTTCAAACAAGAATATTGAAATACGGCCTCAAGGAAATTTAAGCAACAACTTTAAAAGTCCTTGACCTTCACGATTAAAGTAAGTAAACGACATACTTGTGAATATGGATATATATCGGATCCGGAGTATTTATAAAAATGTCAAAAATAATAATAGAAATCGGAAATGTTATTGCTTTTGACTAAAAAAAAAATATGGCTCAAATATCCAGTGCAGGATTTACGTATACACAAGGCATGGCTTGGGGTCACCATTTTTTTGGGGGTCCTTAAAAAAAATTGTCCGAGTAAGCAAATGTCATATTTATTTATAAAAGGTCCCATATCTCAAATAGCTTAAGACCTTATCAACTCTAAATCCGGCACTGTAAATATCTATTAAAAAAATTGACTCAGAAAAAATTGGTTAACTACAAAACAAGATGCGATTACTATCGACATTAATTATCTATCCCAAAAATCAAACCTAGCGGATCAGAAAAATTTGCCAAAATACAAAACAAGATCTAGTTGCTACCCACTTAAATATCTATTCCAAAATCGAGCATAGTAGCTCAGAAAAATTTAATTAAGAACAAAATAAAATCTAGTTACTATCTACGTTAATTATTTATAGAAAAATCGAGTCTAGTGGATCAGAAAAAAATTCCAAAGTACAAAACAAGATCTAGTTACTATTTACTAAAATATCCATCCCAAAATCGAACCTAGTGGCTCAGAAAAATTTGATTAAGAACAAAATAAAATCTAGTTGATATCTACGTTAATTATTTATAGATAACTCGAGCCTAGTGGATCAGAAAAATTTGCCAAAATCCAAAACAAGATCTAGTTGCTATTCACTAAAATATCTATTCCAAAATCGAACCTAGTGGCTCAGAAAAATTTAATTAAGAACAAAATAAAATCTAGTTACTATCTACGTTAATTATTTATAGAAAAATCGAGTCTAGTGGATCAGAAAAAAATTCCAAAGTACAAAACAAGATCTAGTTACTATTTACTAAAATATCCATCCCAAAATCGAACCTAGTGGCTCAGAAAAATTTGATTAAGAACAAAATAAAATCTAGTTACTATCTACTTTAATTATTTATAGAAAAATCGAGTCTAGTGGATCAGAAAAAAATTCCAAAGTACAAAACAAGATCTAGTTACTATTTACTAAAATATCCATCCCAAAATCGAACCTAGTGGCTCAGAAAAATTTGATTAAGAACAAAATAAAATCTAGTTGATATCTACGTTAATTATTTATAGAAAACTCGAGCCTAGTGGATCAGAAAAATTTGCCAAAATACAAAACAAGATCTAGTTGCTATTCACTAAAATATCTATTCCAAAATCGAACCTAGTGGCTCAGAAAAATTTAATTAAGAACAAAATAAAATCTAGTTACTATCTACGTTAATTATTTATAGAAAAATCGAGTCTAGTGGATCAGAAAAAAATTCCAAAGTACAAAACAAGATCTAGTTACTATTTACTAAAATATCCATCCCAAAATCGAACCTAGTGGCTCAGAAAAATTTGATTAAGAACAAAATAAAATCTAGTTGATATCTACGTTAATTATTTATAGATAACTCGAGCCTAGTGGATCAGAAAAATTTGCCAAAATCCAAAACAAGATCTAGTTGCTATTCACTAAAATATCTATTCCAAAATCGAACCTAGTGGCTCAGAAAAATTTAATTAAGAACAAAATAAAATCTAGTTACTATCTACGTTAATTATTTATAGAAAAATCGAGTCTAGTGGATCAGAAAAAAATTCCAAAGTACAAAACAAGATCTAGTTACTATTTACTAAAATATCCATCCCAAAATCGAACCTAGTGGCTCAGAAAAATTTGATTAAGAACAAAATAAAATCTAGTTACTATCTACTTTAATTATTTATAGAAAAATCGAGTCTAGTGGATCAGAAAAAAATTCCAAAGTACAAAACAAGATCTAGTTACTATTTACTAAAATATCCATCCCAAAATCGAACCTAGTGGCTCAGAAAAATTTGATTAAGAACAAAATAAAATCTAGTTGATATCTACGTTAATTATTTATAGAAAACTCGAGCCTAGTGGATCAGAAAAATTTGCCAAAATACAAAACAAGATCTAGTTGCTATTCACTAAAATATCTATTCCAAAATCGAACCTAGTGGCTCAGAAAAATTTAATTAAGAACAAAATAAAATCTAGTTACTATCTACGTTAATTATTTATAGAAAAATCGAGTCTAGTGGATCAGAAAAAAATTCCAAAGTACAAAACAAGATCTAGTTACTATTTACTAAAATATCCATCCCAAAATCGAACCTAGTGGCTCAGAAAAATTTGATTAAGAACAAAATAAAATCTAGTTGATATCTACGTTAATTATTTATAGATAACTCGAGCCTAGTGGATCAGAAAAATTTGCCAAAATCCAAAACAAGATCTAGTTGCTATTCACTAAAATATCTATTCCAAAATCGAACCTAGTGGCTCAGAAAAATTTAATTAAGAACAAAATAAAATCTAGTTACTATCTACGTTAATTATTTATAGAAAAATCGAGTCTAGTGGATCAGAAAAAAATTCCAAAGTACAAAACAAGATCTAGTTACTATTTACTAAAATATCCATCCCAAAATCGAACCTAGTGGCTCAGAAAAATTTGATTAAGAACAAAATAAAATCTAGTTACTATCTACTTTAATTATTTATAGAAAAATCGAGTCTAGTGGATCAGAAAAAAATTCCAAAGTACAAAACAAGATCTAGTTACTATTTACTAAAATATCCATCCCAAAATCGAACCTAGTGGCTCAGAAAAATTTGATTAAGAACAAAATAAAATCTAGTTGATATCTACGTTAATTATTTATAGAAAACTCGAGCCTAGTGGATCAGAAAAATTTGCCAAAATACAAAACAAGATCTAGTTGCTATTCACTAAAATATCTATTCCAAAATCGAACCTAGTGGCTCAGAAAAATTTAATTAAGAACAAAATAAAATCTAGTTACTATCTACGTTAATTATTTATAGAAAAATCGAGTCTAGTGGATCAGAAAAAAATTCCAAAGTACAAAACAAGATCTAGTTACTATTTACTAAAATATCCATCCCAAAATCGAACCTAGTGGCTCAGAAAAATTTGATTAAGAACAAAATAAAATCTAGTTGATATCTACGTTAATTATTTATAGATAACTCGAGCCTAGTGGATCAGAAAAATTTGCCAAAATCCAAAACAAGATCTAGTTGCTATTCACTAAAATATCTATTCCAAAATCGAACCTAGTGGCTCAGAAAAATTTAATTAAGAACAAAATAAAATCTAGTTACTATCTACGTTAATTATTTATAGAAAAATCGAGTCTAGTGGATCAGAAAAAAATTCCAAAGTACAAAACAAGATCTAGTTACTATTTACTAAAATATCCATCCCAAAATCGAACCTAGTGGCTCAGAAAAATTTGATTAAGAACAAAATAAAATCTAGTTGATATCTACGTTAATTATTTATAGAAAACTCGAGCCTAGTGGATCAGAAAAATTTGCCAAAATACAAAACAAGATCTAGTTGCTATTCACTAAAATATCTATTCCAAAATCGAACCTAGTGGCTCAGAAAAATTTAATTAAGAACAAAATAAAATCTAGTTACTATCTACGTTAATTATTTATAGAAAAATCGAGTCTAGTGGATCAGAAAAAAATTCCAAAGTACAAAACAAGATCTAGTTACTATTTACTAAAATATCCATCCCAAAATCGAACCTAGTGGCTCAGAAAAATTTGATTAAGAATAAAATAAAATCTAGTTACTATCTACGTTAATTATTTATAGAAAAATCGAGTCTAGTGGATCAGAAAAATTTGCCAAAATCCAAAACAAGATCTAGTTGCTATTCACTAAAATATCTATTCCAAAATCGAACCTAGTGGCTCAGAAAAATTTAATTAAGAACAAAATAAAATCTAGTTACTATCTACGTTAATTATTTATAGAAAAATCGAGTCTAGTGGATCAGAAAAAAATTCCAAAGTACAAAACAAGATCTAGTTACTATTTACTAAAATATCCATCCCAAAATCGAACCTAGTGGCTCAGAAAAATTTGATTAAGAACAAAATAAAATCTAGTTACTATCTACTTTAATTATTTATAGAAAAATCGAGTCTAGTGGATCAGAAAAAAATTCCAAAGTACAAAACAAGATCTAGTTACTATTTACTAAAATATCCATCCCAAAATCGAACCTAGTGGCTCAGAAAAATTTGATTAAGAACAAAATAAAATCTAGTTGATATCTACGTTAATTATTTATAGAAAACTCGAGCCTAGTGGATCAGAAAAATTTGCCAAAATACAAAACAAGATCTAGTTGCTATTCACTAAAATATCTATTCCAAAATCGAACCTAGTGGCTCAGAAAAATTTAATTAAGAACAAAATAAAATCTAGTTACTATCTACGTTAATTATTTATAGAAAAATCGAGTCTAGTGGATCAGAAAAAAATTCCAAAGTACAAAACAAGATCTAGTTACTATTTACTAAAATATCCATCCCAAAATCGAACCTAGTGGCTCAGAAAAATTTGATTAAGAACAAAATAAAATCTAGTTGATATCTACGTTAATTATTTATAGATAACTCGAGCATAGTGGATCAGAAAAATTTGCCAAAATCCAAAACAAGATCTAGTTGCTATTCACTAAAATATCTATTCCAAAATCGAACCTAGTGGCTCAGAAAAATTTAATTAAGAACAAAATAAAATCTAGTTACTATCTACGTTAATTATTTATAGAAAAATCGAGTCTAGTGGATCAGAAAAAAATTCCAAAGTACAAAACAAGATCTAGTTACTATTTACTAAAATATCCATCCCAAAATCGAACCTAGTGGCTCAGAAAAATTTGATTAAGAACAAAATAAAATCTAGTTACTATCTACTTTAATTATTTATAGAAAACTCGAGCCTAGTGGATCAGAAAAATTTGCCAAAATACAAAACAAGATCCAGTTGCTATTCACTAAAATATCTATTCCAAAATCAAGCCTAGTGGCTCAGAAAAATTTAATTAAGAACAAAATAAAATCTAGTTACTATCTACGTTAATTATTTATAGAAAAATCGAGTCTAGTGGATCAGAAAAAAATTCCAAAGTACAAAACAAGATCTAGTTACTATTTACTAAAATATCCATCCCAAAATCGAACCTAGTGGCTCAGAAAAATTTGATTAAGAACAAAATAAAATCTAGTTGATATCTACGTTAATTGTTTATCGAAAACTCGAACCTAGTGGATCAGAAAAATTTGCCAACAATGCATTTTTTCGCTTTAATTCAAAACAAAGTAACAATACATATTTTCATAAAAGAACTTTAAAAAAAAAGCTACAACGCGTTTTTTTTCATACATTAATTTAGAAAAAAGCAACAACGCATTTTTTCATAAACGCATTTGAAAAAATACAACGCGTTTTTTCTATATACAGAATGTCCGAAAAAGTTGACAACAAATGGAGTACTTTTTTATTATTATTTAATTAAAAAAAAATAATTAAGAATCAAATTAGTAAAGTACTGGGTGTCGCACTATATTTTTCCACATTTTGAGTGCCAAAAATAAATGAACTTTACAAAAATTCATAATATACAGGGTTTTACAATTAATAATATAGATTATTTTTTATAACTTCCGTACACCACTGTATTTTTAATGACAATCATACAACTTTTATATGAACAATTTTTTTTAATCTTAATTTATAGTGAATAACCCTGTATAAGCAAAATAAATAATAATTTGTCACATTATATTGATAACTATTTTTATGAGTCACTGGTGCAATTTTAAATGTTGTAAACTGATATTAATAACATAAACAGTGTAAAACATATTTGATTTAGATACCAAAGTTTTCAATAATATATTGATATATATTTTTTTAACATATATATCATAGGAAACTTGAGATGAATCACTGTCTGGATTCGAGTGAGTAACATTTATTAGAAACACACAGCTATAATGAAAATAGCATCTAAAACTAGTTAAGTATCATTACTCGTCTCTTTCTTATGAAACAGTCCATTAACCTTCAAAAATGTCACCGATTATCTTCTTTTACTATTTCTATTTCCTGTGCAGAGTTATTTTAGAATTGGGGGAACTTAAAAATAAAACAACCCCAACAAAAAAATCTTCCCCTTCGAAAATTACTGACGCGTATAGTATTTTTTTTAAATAAATTGACCCTGTATTAAACAGGTGTTTGTATTAGTCGAATCATGTTATTTTTTATGCTGGCTAACGACTAACCTGTAGAATGTGTAAAAGAGAATGTTCATAGAGGAGTGGCGATTATTTCTTATTTATTAAATGTTAATTTCAAATAAAAAATTTGAATTGATTGTGCAAAAATACGAAATTAATAATTTATTGTAATAATATACTGGTTATAAAAATTAGCTGTAGTATTCCACAAGGAAAGGCATTAATTAGATTGTCACATTACAATAATAAAAATGAGGGGGTAATCCCACCCAACTTTCCGAACACTCATAATAAAGTAATTGTTTAATCTATTATTTTAGTTTAAAAAACGAAAAAAAAAAAATCAATTTTTTTATCAATACAAATCAGAAAAAATAAACTAAAAACAAAAAAATTAACAGAAAAATGAGAAAAAACGAGAAAAATTAGAAGAATCGAAAAAATCTGAGAAAACAAGAAGAAAAAAAAATACGAAATATTGGAAAAATCAGAGAATATTGACAAAAAAATGAAAAATTATTGTAAAGTACGGAAAAATCACAAATTTTTAAAAAACCAACAAAAAAACAAGGAAAAACGGCAAAAGAACACTAAAAATCACAAAAAAAGAAAAAACCACAAAAAATTAAAAAATCTGCAAAAATTTGGAAAAAAGAACAAAAAACCAAAAAAATCTTACAAAATATTAAAAAATCCGAAAGAATTGAAATAAATCGAAAAAAATCGGAGGAATAAAAAAAATTAGAAAAATCTGAAATCAAAAGAAAGAAATAAAAAAAAAACCAAGAAAAAAAAAGGGAAAAAACGAGAACAAATTAGAAAAAAACAAAAAACAGAAAAATAAGAAAAAAAACCGAGAACAAATTAGAATAATCGAAAAATTGGAAATATCAGAAAATATTGGGAAAAAAAGAAAAATAAACTACTAAAATACGGAAAAAACGGAAAAATCAAAAAATTTAATAAAAAAACAACAAAAAATACAGAAAAAATTGCAAAAAACGCTAATAATTGCACAAAAAACGAAAAAAAAACTTGAAAAAATAACAATAAATTGAAAAAACGGCAAAAATTCGGAAAAAAAACCAAAAAACAACTGAAAAAATCGTAAAAACATTACAAAATTCGAAAGAATTGAAATAAATCGAAAAAAATCAGAGGTATAAAAAAACAATGAGAAAAAATCTGAAAACAAAAGAAAAAAATAGAAAAAAAACACAACAAGGAGAAAGAATCGGAAAAAACAAGAAAAAAACAAAAAAATTTGAAAAAATAAGAAAAAACTACAGAAATTACAAAAAATTTGGAAAAATCTGAGAAATAAGAAAACAATGAGAAAAATCAGAAAAGGAATAGAAAAAAAAACAGAAAAATGAGAAAATACGAGAAAATAAGGAAAAACAAAAAAAATCGCTATAACTTTTATAAATACTATGTTAAAATTATGAAATAATTTACACACATAGTACTTTTCCATCCTTTTCGAATATGCTATTTATTTTTTTCATTTATTTTATACTTATTGATAAAACGAAATTACAAAAAAATTTCAAAAATTTTTTTCTTTTTCCTATAATAATTACAATTGTAAATTCTAAGAAACTAAAATACATTTTAAATTTAGAGTTTAATATTATTTTTAGAATGGTGAAAATACCAGTTCAATATTTTAGAAGTTATTCAATTTAGTTTAAAATCGTAATATAATTTTGAATGTTTCTTAGCCAATTTTGAAAAAATTCCACAATTTTTGTAATAAAATTTTGAAAAAATTCTAATTATAAAATTAATTATTATAAATTTAGAGATATTTTTTAAAAAACTTTAATATTAAAATTTAACTAAAAAATAATAATTTATTAAAGATTAAAATTGCTTAAAAATTATAATAAAAACTATCGACAAAACTATGCGGAATTCGAAAAAAAAATAAAGATAAAATTTGTAGATAATTTTATGTCCTACAATTTTGATTTTTTTTAATTTTTCATAAAAATCCATATTTTTGTCTCAAAATCTAAAAAAAGTCGCAAATGTCTATATAAATTTTTTTCACGCCCTCTAGCGGCGAAACTATGAGGAATTCAAAAAAACGGTAATGACAAAATGTGTAGAGAATTTTATGTTCTACAACTTTCATATCCTATAATTTTTCATAAAAATGCATTATTTTGGTTATTTAAGAAAAATATGAAAATAAATTACTTTTTCATAAATCTGGCAACAATGGCAAAAGTTTATGAAAATATTAATCATTCAAAATTGAACTATAACGTAAAAAAAATATGTGTGTAAAACTTTATTGCCATCTTGTTTAGTAATGACGTCATCACTTATAGCAACTGTCACTTCCGGTTGTCCGATTAACACCAAAATCTATACAGGTCGTCTCCTTGGTACCCTAAATATGTATATAAAATTTCATCTAAATCGGTTCAGCCGTTTAGACGCTACCGTGTTCACACACACACAGACACACTCATACACACACAGACAGACATCATGCTAAAAATGGTATAAATGGATTCAGGTGACCTCAAAACGTAAAGATCCGTTAAAATCTGGGTATGGTCAAAATATCATGATCGCAATAATTTCCTTCTATACAACTCTGTTGTTCGGAAAGTAAAAAGTGACTCAAACTTACATTCTGGTACCACGAATAATCGATTCCTGTACAATATTTGGGTACTACTTTATAGATAAGCGTTTATAAGGTTATAAGGTAAATTTTTAATATTCCTTTTCTACTCCCTTCAATTCTTTCCTTTCATTAATGTGTCTTCTATTAATCTGGTTTTTTCTTCTTTCTGTATCACCTGCTAGTTTTGTCTTCTTAAAATATTATATGTGTTTCCCAATTTTCCCTCTGTTTCTCTGTCTATGTGTCAATTGAAATTGTATCGTATTCTTATAAACTGTCTTTTGTTGCTTACTTTTTTACAAAATAAGATGGTTTTACTTTTATATAAATATTCCCCCCAGGAAAAAAAGTTATCTACGTCCTTGCATTTACTTTATATTAAATTTTCTTATCAATATATTGCACAATTAGTACACTTGAGATTTTTGCAAAAACAATTTTACAGCGTTAAAAATAAGCTAGAAGTAATCTTCTTAAAAAAATAAAATACTACACATAAATAGCGGGAAGGTGTTATGTTGGCTACAACCGATTTTTTTAAATAAACTAGTAAACATAATTATGCTGTATTCTTCATAAATTACCCTTATTTATTTTCAATTTTGTCACTTTTTTATCTTACCACGTGACTTTTGTGTTTGCCGGTTAGAGAATTACCCGAAGGAAAATGTGCTTCTATTCTAATAAATTGGATGTAAAAACTTTATATTTAGTATTTTCCGGTTAATGTTAAATAATCCTACACTCTAGTAAAATTTTTTCTGCGCAGAACAGTGTACAGCGTCATAAAATATAATTATTCGTATTTGGACGAGAACTCGCCTAATATAGCAAATAAAAATATGCGGTTTTTTTCATGACATGTAAAATATTAATGAGAAGTGCGCGTCTGTGCTACATTTTTCAAATTTGTCTATAGAAAAAAGTTGATAGTCGTATCACTTTTACTAAAATTATTTTAAAAAAAGTGTCACTAAAGAATTAACTACATAATCGATTGGTGAAAAGCGCAGCTTCCTATCTTTAATATTAACGGAGCGCTCGTCCAAAAACGATTCCAAGCAAGATAACAAATTGTATTGGCGCCTCTTAAATTTTTTCTTTCCAAAATTTTTCCTCTTTAGGTACTCTTTTAATTTTATCACTTTTTTTAGTATTTTTCCACCTTTTTTTTAATTTTTGTCAATTTGTAGGTAATTTTTTCACTCAAAAATGTCCCTTCTTTATTATTCTTGGCACTTTTTTTGTACTTTCCCCTCGCTTTTCTATTTTAGGGGATCTTTTCACATGAAATTTCCCCTCTGTTTTCACTTAATTTTGTCACTTTTTGGCTACTGTTTTCCCAGGTTTTCTCTCTGAATTTTGTCACTTTTTTAGTATTTTTTCTCTCTTTTCTTTCTTATTTTTGTCACTTATTTAATAATTTTTCCCCTACTTTTCTTGCTTTAGTAACTTTTTTGGTACTTTTTCACTCGAAATTTTCCCCTTTTTTAATCAAACTTTTCCTCTCTTTTCTCACTTTTTAGGTACTTTTTTCCCCACTTTTTTTTTTAAATATTATTACCATTTTGGTACCTTTTTGCCTCTTCTTTTTACTCGAAAATTTCCCCTCTTTTCTTTCTTATTTTTGTCACTTATTTAATAATTTTTCCCCTACTTTTCTTGCTTTAGTAACTTTTTTGGTACTTTTTCACTCGAAATTTTCCCCTTTTTTAATCAAACTTTTCCTCTCTTTTCTCACTTTTTAGGTACTTTTTTCCCCACTTTTTTTTTAAATATTATTACCATTTTGGTACTTTTTTGCCTCTTCTTTTTACTCGAAAATTTCCCCTTTTTTTCTTTCTTTCTTTCTTAATTTTCTCACTTTTTTTCTCAAATTTTGTCTTTCCAAAATGTTCTCTCTTTGCCTACTCTCTTAATTCTATCAGTTTTTTAGTATTTTCCCCCTTTTTTTTCTTAATTTTTGTCAATTTGTAGGTACTTTTTTGACTCAAAAATGTCACTATTCCCCTCGCTTTTCTTTCTAAATTTAGTAACTTTTTCGGTGTTTTATTTTCCCCTCTTTTCACTTGAAATTTTCCCCTCTTTTTTCTCACTTAATTTTGTTACTTTTTAGGTATTTTTTCCCAAATTTTTTTTCTCTTAATTTTGTCACTGTTTCAGTATTTTTTCCCAACTTTTTTCTTAATTCTTTTTCCCACCTTCCACTTAAAAAATTACCATGTTTTCTTTTTTTAGTAGGTACTTTTTTCCCCTCTATTCATTCGAAATTTTCCCCTCTTTTTACTCGAAATATTCACCTCTTTTCTCTCTTAATTTTTTCAATATTGAAGTAGTTTTTTTCTTATTTTCACTCAAAAATTTCGCCTCTTTTCTTTTTGTCACTTTTTTGGTATTTTTTCCTCCACTTTTCTTTGGTAACTTTTTTGGTACTTTTCCCCCCTCTTTTTTCACTCGAAATTTTCCCCTTTTTTTATTCAAAATTTTCCCCTCTTTTCTTGCTTAATTTTATCACTTTTTAAGTACTTTTTTCTCTCACTTTTCTTTCTTAATATTGTTACTTTTTTGGTACTCAAACTTTCCCCTTCTCTCTTAATTTTGTCACTTTTTTAGTATTTTTCCTACACTTTATTACGTACTAAATACGTAAAGTGTTTTACCAATAAAAATATTTTTAAATTACCGCAAAGTATTCATTAAATTTAATTAATACTTGATAGTTTACAAAACTTGAATTTCTGATAAACAAAACTTTTATTAAAAAAAATTATTATATTTATTTATACAAAACGGATTTGCGCATTTTAACCAAGTTTTTTATATAGAGAATAATTTAAAAAAAATAATATATTTACTAAAAAAAAATTAAATGTCTTAATTTATTTAACAATTTCATTTTTTCATTAGTTAAAAGTTACTTAAATACTTTCTAATTCATACTAAACGTTTTCTCTTTATTTTTGTATAATAATTATAATAATAATAATAATAATAATAATAACAAACAGTATATATATTTGACAGTTCAAAATGTCAGTTTTTTAAATATCACTAATCGACTTAAAAAAATATGAACAAACTTACCAGTAAATGAAATAATCCAGTATTTAATAAAAACCAGTTACCGATAAATAAACAATAACGATCAGTTTATCACTTCACATAACATAAAGAAGACGAGCCGGGACGCAAAAACAAAAAATATATATAACCGACTTTAGTACTAGTTATGTACCTACAATACACGATTTGTAAATGAGCACAAAAGACGTGGAGAACTTAGAGAAGAGATGCTTCAAAACATTCCACTTAACTCCCACCACTGTAAAATATACTTTACGGAACATGAGTACGTTTATGTGATACCTACTAATAGTCCGTTCAGAATTTCAAGAATCCTAATATATTTATTTACAACCAATGTTCCTTTGTTTTCACTTAGAAACGTCAAACTTTTTAAACTTTCAATGTTACCAAACTAATTTTATTGTATCAAAATTTCCCTAATTTTAGATTATTTTAATAATGATAGAAAATGGTATAATTTATTATATTAATAAGTTTTCTATATATTATATAATTTAAATGTATAAACAAAACATTTTTTTTTATTACAAAATTAATCATACAATATTTTTTCTTATCAATAATTCGATATTAATAGTTTTAAATTTTGACACTTCGAAAGAAACTAAGAAACATGAAGCTAGACAGAATGAAGTAAAAAATTGTGTGATTAGAATACTCCACATTTTTAGATACGTCATTATCGGCCATTTTGTTAGATGTTTTATCCAATCAAACTTTTTGCTTGTGGAAGTTTGCGTTGGGAGTGTACAATTTAACAATTGGACAAAAATAAAAATAACACGAATAAAAAAACTTCCAATGCTAAAAGTTTGTTTGTATAAAGACCAATGATCTTCAACAACACAATGACGTCAGAAAAATATGGTGTATTACTACGATAACGCGAACTGTCAGACTTCTGTCAACCGGTTTTTTTTTTTAATTTAAAAGTTTATCCATTATCTCAAATGTGGTTTACTGAATAGTAATGGAACTCAAAGTCGAGTACCACAAACATTTTTATTGTAAAACAGAAGATAGGCGACTAGTTTCGCCTACAAGCCATCATCAAGTCTAGAATATCCTTTTCCTACCTCTGTACTTATATTCTATTCTTGATGATGGCTTGTTTCCGAAACTAGTCGCATATCTTCTGTTTTACAATAAAAATGTTTGTGGTACTCGACTTTGAGTTTCATTACTAGTTTTTATTTAATTATACAAACATCAAGCTACACAGAACGAAGTAGAAAAATTAGAGGCTATTGGGAGGCAAATATTCCATAAAAATTATTTTGTTTTATGAAATAAATGCTATTTTTTATTAATAATTAACCCCGGTTTGATTTGAATGGTAGTTTTATTTATTTTTCATTTTTATTCTAAATAGTCGGAAAAAACCTATCAGGACATTAACGCATGCGCGTAATCTGGAATATTTATCTCCTGATAACTACTACGATAACGCGAACTGTCAGATTGTCAGACATCTGTCAAAGTTATTTGACATTAAGTAGACACATATAGAGAAAGAGACTGACTTTTGGGTATTTAATGTAAAACCGATATTCTCAACATCTCGACTCGAAAAGCATTTTTTGTTTTGATTAGGTACTCATTAAAATGCATTAGAATCGAGCGAAGGTAATATCATCCTTCCTACTAACGCTACTCTATACTTCTATCTATTTTTTGCTCCCACTAATTTCTCCTATCTCTATGAGTAGACGGATTACTACGATTACGCCAACGAACTGTAAAGACAGTACAATGATACAGTAGTTTTACTATGCGACTTTCCCTGGTTTTAATTTATAATGAATTCGTCAACGCTGGGTGGATATATGCGCAGAAACCGAAAAGCTGAAAATTTTGGTTTTCCTATTTGTGTTAGTACTAATAAGTACGAGGAAAGTATAAATATATATTATTACAACAATCCGCCTGCTAACAAGATTAAAAAAGAAGCACAACTGTCCTGAAATTATACGTAACTCGGATAATTGTCGAACGTTTGGCAACAATGCTTTTTTGGTGGATACAAAATACACTGTGACTAGCCACGCTAGTGGTGCAGTGGCTCCGGGGATCGAATCCTACATGGCCCTTTTTTTTAACACAGGTTAGATTTAGATATTAAGAATTCTTTTAATATACAGGCTAGATTTAGATAGTAAAGACTTCTTTGAATAAAATAAATATTTTTTTAGTTCAGATAAATAAGATTAATATTTTAACTTGTGGGGAATTTCGGAAATTATCCACAGGTTAACGTGTGTGTAACTACGAAATACACACCACGGAGATCAAAGTGCTGACACCGGAGTGAAACTACTGTATATAATCATTATACTGTGGTCAAGCATCTGTCAAAGTTTTTTGAAATTGTGTAGATATCAAGCTACACAGAACGAAGTAGAAAACTGTGTTAGAATGAAGTTAGACCCGATAATCGGAACTGTCAGACATCTGTCAAAGTTTGTTTCAAATTGTGCGGAAACGTAAAAATTATAAATTATGTATTGAAACTCAGAAGAAATTGATCTTGAGCAGGAATTACCGATTAATTAACTCTTTGGTACCGACCACATAGCTTTACAACGTATACTCGTTTAGAAAATTGGTATCAAATAACGATATGCAGGTATGTATAAAGTGATTCATCTTTCGTACTAGTGAAATTATTGAATATTTTATTAGGTAATAATAATAAATAGCAATTATTTTCTTATATCTATAGATTAATTACTAACATTTAGAGATGGAACGTGCTAATTTGTATCCGTTAAACACAAACTAAAAATTTAAACTAAACTGCACCCCCAATTCATTTTAAAATTGGGTAACTTGTTATCTTATAAATCTGAACGGACTATATGCACTTAACCCTAGGGTCATTTAAATAAAAAACTTGTACCAGCATAATATACATATATTTATAATATGAAATTAAATCCTATAATTTGTAATTATACTTGTACTTCGAATTATTATTTTCCTATTTTAAATTCAAATTTTCAGTTTCATTTACGTTTGTTTTATATAAAATGTAGCCTAGTATATAGGCAACGCTTAATGTAATACTGGTTGCATACATCAAATCTCCATTTTTCTATCTGATTAATACTTATCAGGGCCGGATCCTCGTCTTTAAGGCCTCGGGTGAAACAAAATGTGGGGTCCCATTTATGAAATACTTACGATATTCATATATATTAAATTAAATATAAAAGACCCATTGTAGTAGTTCCAGCCCTGGTATTTTTAATCATTTATTATAGTCATAGAAAAAACAATATTTTTATTATACTCCGTAATAATTTCCTTAAGCATCAGAAACATTATACTCTAAATTATTTCAAGTTTTGACGTTTATAATTTTAAATACAGATCCGTAATCAGTCCAATGTGTCTTAGTGCAAAAATACACCGTCACAAGTTTTATTTTTTTTATGGATACAACAAACGTACAATAGGAAATCCTTTAAGCCGCTTCATTATTTTTTCCAATTTTGTGTGATAATTGTGTCTTAAAATCTAATTTTTAATAAAATTCTCAATTAATTACATATATTTTATTTATAAACTGTTTATAATTTTTTTTGTTTTTGTAATTAACTTTTTATAAAAATACTTATCGTTTTTCAATAGTTTTAACTAAATCTTTTCCCAAAATAAAAAAATCTTCAATAACAGCATCGAAATTAAAAACAGCTTTCCCATTAACCATTTTACATGCATTTATTTTTATAGTTTTGAAATCATGGATTTCAAAAACCTCAGGGCGCCATAAAACACCTATAACGATTCCACCGTAACTATCATGAAAGAAAATCGCGTATTTTCCGTAATTCTTCCTTAAAGCTACTAAATAATCTTTTACTGGATCGAAATCCACTATAGGAATTTTATCTTCGTTGGAATTTTGGAATTTCTCCACGACGATTCGATTTTCTATTCTAGAAAAATTAATTTGTTCGTGTCGTTTTGGATTTAATAAAGGTTTTATGTGTATCAGAACGTTGCAACCTTCATAATTAGGAATAAAAAGCTCTTTGATACCAAAGTGTTGCTGGTCGTAAAAAATCCTATTAAGAAAACCCAAACTTTCCGAAGATAATTGTTTAATCCGGTTTAAAATCTCTTTAGAAGGCGATTTTTTAGTAAAAACCGATAAGTTTTTATCATAAGGTGTCAAAATAAATAAATTAGGGTAAACATTTCTATTATTTTGTACCTCAGACTCGACTTGAAATATTTCTTCGTTAGTTAAATCATCATTAAAATTAACTATAACCAATTGTAAATTATAATCTAGCTCTGACATAAATTTTAAGAATCTAAAGTATAAAATCTGCGGGGTATTTGGTATTAAATTAGTAGTTAAGTACAAATGAGCGCTTAATAAATTAATAACTATATCAGAAATATGAAATTCATCTACTAAATTCGCTCTTAACCATCGTTTTATCAAACAAGTACCAGGACCATAACTAGGATGTAAAGATTGAATTCCGCTTAGAGCTCCCATTATTTTTGGTAAAATATTTAATTCCGTTTCTAATTTTATACTTTCCTCCGATTCTTTAAACGATGTTAAACCTTCTTCAGTTTCGGTCTTTTTAACTAATCCTATTTCTTTAGGAACATAAAGTTTATATCTAAAAACTATCCCTTCGAAATAAACATCTATGAAATTTTGACAAGCATGTGTTAATAAATTGTGATTATGTTTTAGTAATTTTGATATTTCTAGGTAAAACGATGTTTTTAAGTGACGTAATAATTCCAAATTGTTTGGCCATTTTGAACTATATTCAATATGAAGGATGGATTCTATTGGTTGAACGTAACGTGGTATTAGACCCAGTTTTTTCTCGGTTTTGAATATTATGTTGTTTCCTTGAATTTCTGTAAAATTTGGAGCGACCTGGAAAATATTACATATAACAAAAGATTAGTTTTTAGCTTATCATGATGTTATTTTTATCGTTATACCAATTATCCTTAAAAAGTGATAATAATGGAATATCTTAAGGAATGTTGACATCTGTCAATGCTCCAAAGTGGTAGAGAGTATACGGAAAAACATAAAAATGGGAAAAATTGGGGAAAAAATGGCGATTGTGAAAAATAAGGAAAAACAGGAAAAAATGGAGCAAAATAGGGAAAAATATGAAAAAAACATGAATGGGGAAAATAGGACAAAAAAGGGAAATTTAGAAAAAAGAGTAAAAAATTGGGAAAACGAGGAAGATAGTCAAAAATAGGGAAACAGAAAAAAATGAGATAAAATTAGGAAAATATGGGTAAATATAGAAAAATAGGGGAAAATAGTAAAAAAATTAGGGAAAAGAGGTAAAAACATGAACAAACAGGGCAAAATTGAGAAAAATAGGGAACAATTGAGAAAAATTGGAAATAATTAGAAAAAAATTGAGCAAAATAAGGAAATTTTGGGAAAAATATGGAAAAACTAGCAAAAATAATGTGCAGAAATGGACAAAATTTGGGAAAAAAGGCCAAAAATAGAGTAGGGAAAAATATAGGAAAATTGGAAGAATTCTGAAAAAAATAGCGATTTTGAAAAATAGAGCAAAACAGGGAAAAATATGAATAGGAAAATTTGGAAAAAATATGAAAAAATTGAGGAAAATAGGCAATTGGGAAAAATTAAGAGAAATTGAGCAAAATAGGGAAATTTGGAAAAAATATGGAAAAATAAAATTAGAGAATAATTATAGATACACATGTGAAAATAATGAAAAATAGGGAAATATTGGGGAAAAAAAATTGAGCAAAATAGGGAAATTTTGGAAAAACTAGAAAAATTAGTGTAAAATGGACAAAATTTGGGAAAAAAGGCCAAAAATAGTGGAGTAGGGAAAAATAGAGGAAAATAGGAAGAATTGGGAAAAAAATAGAGCAAAACAGGGAAAAATATGAATAGGTGATAAGGAAAAATAGATAATAATAGGGTGATTGGGAAAAACAGGAAAAATTGGAATAAATAGGAAAAATTGGAATAAATAGGAAAAATATACATAAATAGGAAAGATAGGAAAAATTGGGGAAAAATAGTATAAAATAATGGAAAACAGGTAAAAATAAAAAGAAATGGAGAAAATAGGGGAAAAACAGTGAAAAATTGGGAAAAAATAGGTCAAAAATCGGAAAATTTGGGAAAAATAAGGAAATTAGAGAATAAAAAGGGGAAAATTTGGGAAAAAATAAGGAAATTAGAGAATAAAAATCGGAAAATTTGGGAAAAATAAGGAAATTAGAGAATAAAAAGGGGAAAATTTGGGAAAAATAAGGAAATTAGAGAATAAATAGGCGAAATATAGGGAAAGCAAGGAAAAAAAAATGAAAAACAAGAAAAATTGTAAGAAATACGAAAAAACAAGCAAATCTCTTATTTTATGTTAAATAAATGTGGTAATCACAGTAAACAAATATATATTCTTACCTTAAAATTAGATGGTATTGGTGGAAAAACTTGTGAATAAGCGATTACATCAGACACTCCTTGTACTCCAGTAATCTTCAAAGGAATAGGCAATTCCCTTAACTTTTTACCAAGCTCATTTGCGGCTAAAATAATTTTCAAACAAGTTTCTTCGTTTGTCCCGCTCGGATAAGATGGAACGATTTTTTTAGATAGTAACAAATCTTCGAATTCATTATAGTGTATTTGACATTGTAAACCTAATTTCTTGTTAACGACGAATTCTATAATTTTCTTAATAATATTTCGCTTGGCTTTGATTGTATTTGTTTTGAAATGGACTGCGACGCTTGTTGAGCCGTCTCTGAATCTTCTATCGCTGGATAGATTTCCCCAAAAATCTCTAAAATTAGCTGCGTTGGCGAAATCGTCTAGAGAGGGACCTTTTTCCAAAAAATTGAAAGCTTCATCTGGGTTTAAGTTGATTCCAAAAACGAAACTTTTTAAAACGTCACCTTTTAGTTCTATTCGTGGTACAATATTTTGTACTCTTTTATTTAAACCTTTTTTAAGGATTTTTGCTATATAATTATATTTTAATAAGTTATTGTAACCCAAATATGTACATTTTTCTTCTTTAGACATTTTCCATGAAGTTTCTAATGTTTCTTTTGAAAAATCTATTATGGCATCGTATTGAAGATAAAATGGGTATTTTGTTAAAAATAACTCATGAAAACTGTTATTTCTACCTTTATCTAAATTACTTAAAGCAATCTGACTCTCCAATTTAACTTTCTTGTAAATTTCTATATTAAGATGTGTTGCTATGTTGTAAAACCCTGTTTTATCTAAAATAACAACATTTTCATGCTCCTTAAATCCATTCAAAATATCTTTTGTAACTTCTCCTATACTTATAGGTTCATTTAGTAAATCTGTTGTAATTAGAAAATTCCAAAAATTGCGGATAATTTGATAAGATGACATAAATTTATTTATTTTCTTTTTATGTAATAAATTTGCTATTAAATAAAGTAAAATATTTTCTGTAAATGATCCTATACCAATATTTAGTTCTCTTTGTTTTAACCATATATATAATAATTTTATACCATTTTGTATGTTAGTCTCGTCTTTTAGGATTTCTTTTAAAAATTCATTATTGCTATATAATGTTACATCATGTGCTAATAAATTATTATAAAATATTGTAGGTGTATTTTTCAAAAAATCATTATTTAAACCAGTATTAAAAAGGTCAATTTTACAATTATTTTGATGCGGTAAAAACCTTGGATTCTTAAAAGAACCTTCAGATGGTGTAACAAATATTAAAATAGTAATTTTATCACTATCTTTAGGTTCTAATTCAATGATCGGTAATAAATGATTGTGTTCGTAAAAACTTATTTTTAAATTTGATACCAAATCAGACTTTTTTAAATATTCAGCTATATACAATAAATAATAGTATCGTTTAACAATATACCTATTATTTAGGTAGTCTTTTGCTAAAAAGCAGCTTTTTGGAATTGTCAGATTAATATTAAATGATAAATTTGGTCCTGGTAAACAATTATTTTCGAATAAACCAAAATATTGCACTTGTTCAGGTTTTATAAATGTTAATGTTACATCTTGATCTGTTTCAAATAAATTTTCATATATTATAAGATTATTTAATAGCTTATCTTTCTTATCAATAGTAAAATTTAATAATGTCGATAAATTTACCTCATTTGAAGGTAATTTTTCTATACTAGATTTGAAGTTTTCCAACCATTTAGTTATTTTATCCTTTCTTTTCACTTTTATTCTTACTTCATTTAATAACTCCTCAATTTGTAATCTAAATAGATTATTATTGAACAAATTTTCTGTTTCACGTAAGTTATTCAGTTCTTCTACTGTTGGAGCCTTATAAAGGCCATTTTTTTGTTTTTTCTTCGATTTCGGAGCATCTGTCGGAATATCTTCATATTTTCTTTTGTGTTTGATGGCTTTTTTAGTTGAAACTAAATCTTTTGCAGACTTCTCTTCGCTATAAGACTCGCCGCTCTCCGATTCAATATCAGAAACTTTAAAATCATTGAACATCATCTGAAACATATTACAATAAATATTTTTTTTTTATATTCTGATTAAATGAAAAATAACAATATAGAACTGTTAAGATTTGATTTTTTGTCTACCTTTTTATTATATTAAATGTAAACAATTTTGCTCGTTATTTTTTGAGGTTAGAATCAAAATGCACGTGTAGAAATACATGTGTGCCAACTCAACTGCAAAACAATCAAAACATACTAGGGGTGTTGTAAACTGTCAAATGTCACTCTTGGTTAAATTCGACCACAGCACAGTAAAATGATTATATACAGTAGTTTCACTTCGGTTCCATGGTGTTCAATTAGTTTTTCTACCTACCATAAAAGCATAGTTGCCAAACGTGGGATAGTTAGTTATCAGATATACAGATAATTTCCACAGAGTAAATAACTACAGAGGCGACACTGAGACAAGGAAAATTTCAAAAGAGCGAAATAGAAAATGAATACCAATAAAGTCCAAAACGTGTGCTATTATCTTTCTTGTGAATGTCTAAACATTAAAACTAGTCATTAATGCCAATATGATTTGAATTGTAAACCGATTTTTAAAAAATCTCCTTAAAATGATCACAGTGGTTATTAAAGTGTTTTGGATATTTATGAGTTTGATTTGTGTTAGTTCCTAATGAAATTCAATTACATTATAATTTTAGTCAATTATACATATATTCTTCAGTTAATCCTGTTATGGCAACATAGCATTTTTGACAGGAGAATAAAGAAAGTGGGCGTAGTGTGGCATCGCATATGATCTCTGGTGATTCTTTTGTAATGTTGCTAGCAGGCGGATATTTAGGATAATTTCGGAATAATGACAAAATTTAATAATATATATTTATGCTTTGCTTATACCTGGAACTGTTTTAAAATACATTTGACATTGGCAACACTGCAAATATCACATCAAACAAGTAAGTTAGTTTTTCGGCTTCTGCGCATATCCACCCAGCGTCAATGAGTTCATTGTAAATTAAAACCACAGTAAAATGATTATATATACAGTATTTGCACTAAGCGACTTCCCCCGGTTCTAATTTTTAATTGACTCGTCGACGTTTGGTATGTTGAGCAGAAACCGAAAAGCATTTAAAGCTTTGTTGTCGTGATATTTGCAGTGTTGCCATTGTCAACTAAATTTTTAAGCAGGTTCTTTGATTTGAGGAAAAAAAATACAATTTAATACTAATAGGTATGAGGAAAGCGTAAATATATATTATTAAATTTTATGCAATTATTCCGAAATTATCCTAAATATACGCCTGCTAACAACATTACAAAAGAATCACAGCTCTCCTGAAATTATCCGTAACTCAGATAATTATCCTACATTTGGCCACTATGCTTTTCTAGTAGGTTGTAAAAACGAACGAATTGAGCACCACGGAAATCAAAGTGCCGACACCCACCGGAGTGCAAATACTGTATATAATCATTTTACTGTGTTAAAACTGGGGAAAGTGGCATAAACTACTGTACATAAATCATTATACTGTGGTTCGACATAAAACGTATTTTAATATTCACCAAAAAACAATTACTATATATACTTGTATCTATTTTTTGTATTAAATTAGAAAAGGAGGCAAAAATTAATGTTCCTATAATTTAATTATTAGATTTCGCATAGCGATTGTAACACAAATTGACTAGCGTCTAGATCCCAATTGCAACTCGAGTGCTCACCGCTGTTGCCAGGTTTAAGTGTTTCATTGACGAAAAAAAAATATTTATTCTATTAAAAGAAGTCTTGACTATCTAAATCTACTTGTGTATTAAAAAAAAAATAAATAAAAAAAAAATTCCTGGGGATTCGAACCAGGAAGTTTTATGTGTAAAGCATACACTCTAGCACTGAACCACTTCGTATCACAATAATATATAATCAAACTTTCAAGTTAACGTACAAAACGATGGCAACAGCGGTGGGCACTCGAGTTGCAATTGGGATCTAGACGCTTCTCACAAATTGATCCTGGATAAACACAAAAGAAAGAAAGGTTATGTTTCAATTTTATGTCATTTCGACCAATCTCCCAGGGACAAAATTCTTGAAATCGTAGGAATCGATTCTCATGAGAAATTTATGTCATTTTCTCTAGATTTTGTAATATGTCTATTCTTGAAATATTTCGTAGGAAAAAATTCTCCAAAAATTATGAGAATTAATTCCTAATGTCATTTTCTGGAGAAACTTCAAATTCTCATGAGAATTTAAGAAATTAAGAGTGTGAATTGTACGTATTTGACGTTTTTTGTGGGAATTGAAATTGAACATTATTGTTTTTTTGTTGTTACCGCCATAAATATTGTTAAAATGAATAATTTTTTACTCCAAGCTATCGTTTTAGATAATTTAGAACGTTAAGTGACGAGTTGTTTAGACAGCATTTTCGCCTATCCAAACAAGCCTTTGACGATCTAATGGAGCATATTGAGCTTTTTCTGCTACCACCAAGCAGAGTTGGAGATTAACCAAAAGAGAAAAAGTTTTAGTATAGATCTTTCCTCTAAGAAATTCCTTATCATTTTCTAAGAATTCTACAAGGATTTTTTTTGCGCTTCACTCATGAAATTTCCTTTGGCCATCGCAAATAAAAAAAGAACAAATAACCCATAGTCAATAATAAACGATAATGCACAATAATTATGTAATTTGTTTCCTCAAAAATGTAAAATGTCAAACATATGATATCAATGGCAACTGATATTCGTTTCTGCGAACTTATTAAAATAATATTTGAGCACAGAACTAATAGTTCTGAGTATTTGATTGGTTCAGTTCATGAAATACTTGGATTTAGTAAAGACATACGTCACTTTTTTTAATTCACTAGAATTTCAGTTCCGACTCATTCAAGAATCGGACTGGCGATTCTCAAGAGAATTTTTTTTGGGGAATCAATTCTCTGGAGAAATAATTCCTACGATTTCAAGAATTGGGTCCCAGGAGTCAAACGAACAATCACGTAGTCACGTTTGCCAACATTCTATAAATAAAAAATAATAGACATAATTGTCAGTTGATTAACCCAACTTAAGTGATCTGTCAAAAATTCAAATTAGAGTGAATTTTTTGAAAAATAGTAGTTTTTTCCGCTACAAAGTGGCGAAAACAAGTAAAAACAAGCATTTGTAGTGTTTTGATAATAATTAGGAAGAGATTTGTGTTTTTAATAACAGAAATTTGAGCTGCCAAATAGTGAACAAAATAGGGCTGTATCTCCGAAACTACTTGAGAGCGCCTAGTTTTGATTTCGGATTCGTGTTCAGGAAACCAAAATACGTAAGATCCACTTTTTTTTTTTTTAATCGCATGATCCCTAAGAACAAAGTGTCTCTTTTTGACAAAAAACATTACAAAGTTAGTCCATTTTGTTTCAGCTTTCCAGGTAGGAATAAATATTTTTAAAATTAATTTTAATTTCTAAACTGTGTTTAAAAAAAAAGAGGGTCATATGGAATTCGATCCCCGGACCCACTAGCGTGCACCATGTCCACGCGGCTACCACAGCTCATGCATACATGTATTCAAACTTATTATTTAAGCGAATCACGTTTCACGTGTGGGTAATTTTTAAAATTATCCACAGGTTAACGTGTGGCTAGTCACAGTGTATTTCGAAACGCACCCGGAAGCGCTATCTATGGGCATAGTAGCACTACTAGATGCCGTACATTCTTGACATTACACATGTTATGGCCATTTTCTATCAAATTATAATTACTTTATTCTAGTTCTGGATTTGTAGAGATCAATATAAATTTTAGGACTAAAAAAACTTTTAATCTATAAATTTTTTATTATTCAGATAATTATCGTAATTAAAATATACAAGTTTTATACAACAAAACATTGTGCCAGTCGCTATATAAAAAAAGACAATTAAATTACCGTCGCATCACTCAACAAAATCACTTATAAGCACTAAAACATGGAGCTTAAAAAAAAAACGAACAAAAAATTTGTATTAAAGGCAAATGAAACGATTATTTTGCGGCACTTAATGGAGTTTTAACCGCACCAAAACTCTTAAATCCGTTATTTGTGAAACAATTAGTGAATATGTAAAATGGTAAAAAATTTTACCTTGCAGCAGTTAAAACAAGCATAAAATAATTAAGATTCTACCTTCGCTAAGATTTTTTTAACTCTTTACATTGAAAAATTGCACCTTAAGATTTTATAGCAATCATTATTAATTGTAAAAAAACTCATTTGCCTTAACTACGAGTAAACCAACTCAAAAAATAAATACTACGATGAGGAAAAAAATTACATTAGATAAAAATGATAAAACATGTTTCCTACAACACTGGAATGTTCAAGATTGTTGATTCCTGGTTGCTTTTAACCAAATTGAAAACTGAATGAACTCGGGAAGCCTCCAAAGTATTCTTGACCGTGATGACCACCTGGATTTCCCCCACCAAAGAAAGACTGGAATACTTGAGTGGGATCTATATCTAAGAAATTAGTACATAATAATTTTGAATAATTTAATTTAAATAATAAAATTTTACCTGACATACCACCATCAAATTCATCCATATCCTGTCCATTATCATATCTGGCTTTCTTCTTTGTATCAGAAAGAATCCCATAAGCTTCGCCGACTTCCTTAAATTTCTTTTCTTGTTCTTTTTTCTCGTTTTCCGTGGCGTTCGCGTGTCTATCGGGATGATGGATGAGCGCTCTCTTCTTGTACGCTCTTTTGATCTCATCTTCGCCAGCGCTCCGCTCGACTCCCAATATTTTGTAATAGTCTTTTCTTTTCGATCGCTTTAGAGCTAACTTTGCGTCTTGTAACAATTTTTTATTGTCCCTGGAATGAATTAAATATAAACGTTAGATAATGCTTTTAGAGCTTAGTTTTTATCAGCTGTGAATAGTCTTGTTTTCGCATGGAGGGGACATTATATTTTTCCGTTATGTGACGATTTCTACCAATTAACTCTTACCGAAAGCCGCGTAAAGAAACTTCGTTCCAAAAATATTATGGATAAGGTCACTCTGGAGAAAAAGTGACTATAATGATATTAAAGAACAAGTGAATTCATATACAGGGTGTTTCATTGGGAAAGTGACATACGTTAACTGCAGATAGAGGATACCCTAGGCGATCTCAAAAACCCCATATTTACATGGTCTAACTACTTTAATAACCAAGATACAGGGTGTTTTATCTATTTTGCCCATTTCTTGCATGGTTCATAACTTTCTAACCACACTGTATATTTTCATGATATTTGGCAGCCTGTATCAGATTTTTCTAAAATAGATTCTGTATTTGCAAAGAGCACGAAAAAATGAATTTAGTGATATACTTTTTGCATTTTCGGCAAAATGTTTTTTCTTGTAAAATTTTGAGTTTGAATTCTGAAATGATGTGAAATTGTGAGAGCCCAAAATTGAAACAATTTTTTTTTAATGTGATTTAGTTTTAATGAAGACTAAATAACCTAAATTTATAAAATTTTAATATTTTAAGTACTTTTTTATTATTTGCGATAAATAATCCATAAAAAAAATTCATCTTTAATTAACGAAAAACAACAAAAATTATAAAAAACGAATAAAAAATAATGCCATTATGAGTTAATATTTTTCAAATACAACTTTTTTATATCCGACTTATGGGGGTGAAACTGGAGGGGATTGAAATAACAAAAACAACTATTATCTCCGCCATTTCTAAAAATATCGAAACAGGTCATATCATAAAAATAAACCGTAAAAAATCATAAACATCCGTAAAAAATGGTAACAAATCGTAAAAAAACGTAAAGGTCTTAAAAAATCGTAAAATGTCGAAAAAACCGTAAAAAATCGCAAAACATAAAAAAGTGGGAAAAAATCGTAAAAAATGGGAAAAAATCAGTAAAAAATCGTCAAATATCGAAAAAATCATAATGGGAAAAAATCCGTAAAAAATCGTCAAATATCGAAAAAATCATAATGGGAAAAAATCCGTAAAAAATCGTAAACATCCGTAAAGAATGGCAAAAAATCGGAAGACTTCTTAAAAAATCGTAAAATGTCGAAAAAAAACCGTAAAAAATCGCAAAAAATAAAAAAAAGTGCAAAAAAGTTGGAAAAAATCGTAAAAAAATTGTCAAATATCGTAAAATATCGAAAAAACATAAAGAATGTTAAAAAATCGTAAACATCCGTAAAAAATGGTAACAAATCGTAAAAATCTTAAAAAACCGTAAAATGTCGAAAAAGCCGTAAAAAATCGCAAAAAATCGTAAAAAATCATAAAAAACGGGAAAAACCGTAAAAAATCATAAAAAATCGTCAAATATCAAAAAAAAATCGTAAAATATTGAATAAACCATAAAGAATGTTGAAAAATCGTAAACATCCGTAAAGAATGGTAAAAAATCGTAAACATTCTTAAAAAATCGTAAAATGTCGAAAAAACCGTAAAAAATCGTAAAAAGTTGGAAAAAATCGTAAAAAACTAAAAAAAAAATCGTAAAAAATGGAAAAACAATCATAAAAAATCGTAAAATATCGAAACAAATTTTAATATATCGAAAAAATCATAAGAAATGTTAAAAAATGGAAACAAATCGTAAAAATCGTAAAAAAACGTAATAATCTTAAAAAATCGTAAAATGTCGAAAAAACTGTAAAAAATCGCAAAATATCGAAAAAAACGTAAAAAATCATAAAAAATTGGGAGAAAATCGTAAAAAATGTAAAAAAATCCGTAAAAATCGTCAAATATCGAAAAAAATCGTAGAATATTGAAAAAACCATAAAGAATGTTGAAAAATCGTAAACATCCGTAAAGAATGGTAAAAAATCGTAAACATTCTTAAAAAATCGTAAAATGTCGAAAAAACCGTAAAAAATCGTAAAAAAGTTGTAAAAAAATCGTAAAAAATGGAAAAACAATCCTAAAAAATCGTCAAATATCGAAAAAAATCGTTACATATCGAAAAAATCATGAAAAATGTTAAAAAAACCGTAAACATCCGTAAATAATGGTAAAAAATCGTAAAAAAGTTGGAAAAAATCGTAAAAAAATCCTAAAAAATTGTAAAAAAATCGTCAAACGTAAAAAATCGTGAAAAAACGAAAAAAATCATAAAAAATTGAGAGAAAATCGTACAAAATGGGAAAAAATCCGTAAAAAATTGGGAGAAAATCGTAAAAAATGGAAAAAAAACATAAAAAAATGTTTAAAAAAACCGTAAACATCCGTAAATAATGGTAAAAAATCGTAAAAATTCTTAAAAAATCGTAAAAGTTGGAAAAAACGTAAAAAATAGGAAAATAATCCTAAAAAATCGTAAAAAAAAATCGTCAAACGTAAAAAATCGTGAAAAAACGAAAAAAATCATAAAAAAATTGAGAGAAAATCGTACAAAATGGGAAAAAATCCGTAAAAAATGGAAAAAAACATAAAAAATGTTAAAAAAACCGTAAACATCCGTAAATAATGGTAAAAAATCGTAAAAAAGTTGGAAAAAATCGTAAAAAATTGGAAAAAAATCCTAAAAAATCGTAAAAAAATCGTCAAACGTAAAAAAATCGTCAAACGTAAAAAATCGTGAAAAAACGAAAAAATCATAAAAAATTGAGAGAAAATTGGAAAAAACTCCAAACAAATCGTGAAAAACCGTTGTCCATAAATTTCGTGTTGCTCCGGTATAGCTTTTGTGTTTATTGTAAAAGTGAATTTTTCGGGTCAAAGTACTAAAAACATCATGTGTAAATTTTTTTAGGCGTTTTTTAAAAATATTTGTAATTCTTCATTAATTAACGTTATTTATTTATCGCAACTATTGAAAAAATACTTAAAATATTAAAATTTTACTAATTTAAGTTAACTAGTCTTTATTAAAACTAAATCACATTAAAAAGAAATTAGTTTTCAATTTTGGGCTCTCACAATTCACATCATTTCAGAATTCCAACAAAAAAAAACATTTTGAAAAAAATGCAAAAAGTATATCACTAAATTCATTTTTTCGTGCTCTTTGCAAATACATAATCAATTTTAGAAAAATCTGATATACAGGGTGTTGTTTTTAGAGTCCGAATATTTTTTTTAATCCGGATCTGGATTTCTTTTATTGTAAATTTATTGATCGATTGGGTACTTGAAACAAAATATGTCTACCAAATATCACGAAAATATACAGTGTGGTTATAAAGTTATGAACCATGCAAGAAATTGGTAAAACAGATAAAACACCCTGTATCTTGGTTATTAAAGTAGTTAGACCCATTAAGTATGGAGTCTTTGAGATCGCCTAGGTGTTCCCTATCTGAAGTTAACGTATGTCACTTTCACAATGAAACACCCTGTATTATAACAAAAGGATCCACCACAAATGATGAAGCTAAAGTTTAGGACAGTTCCAATTTCAAATGCTCATTGACTTTACGAAATTATAAAATTTTTCTTACCTACTCTTGTCCATCTTGCATATCTTTTCGTAATCTTTGACAGCTTCATCGTATTCTCCGATATCCATGTAGCATTTGGCTCTGCGAAGTAAAGCTTTAAGATAAGTTTCATCTAGATTAAGGGCCGCTGTGCAATCATCTATGGCTTCGCGGATTTTCGTCAGCCTAGATAATACCGTCGCGCGATTGAAATATAATTTCGCGTTAGTTTTCTTATTTAACGGATCGACTTTTAGAGCTTCTGTGTATAAATTATAAGCTTCCTGAAAAAAAAAAATGGTTTAAAATTTTTTTTACAATAACCAATCAACTTACTTGGAATTTGCAGGATTTGTAAGCTTCATTTCCATCCTCTTTCATCTTTTTTAATGTCTTCGCTCTCTTATAGATATTCAATGCTTTTTTATGATCCGGAGCTAATCTCAATACTTGCTGGAAATGCTGGAAAGCACTATCCAAGTTATCCTCATAAAACAAACACATACCTCTGACATAAATAGCATCTGCGTTGCCTTTATCGATATGAAGAATACTATTGGCTATTTCTTGAGCCTCTTGGAATCTCCCTAAGAAAGTAAGACACTCTCCTTTAGCTAGTTTATAACGAGTACAAGTCGGCGCTTCGTCCAAGCATCTATCCATACAGTAAACCACTTTACGATAATCTTCTTTTTCATATGCTTTGATACTTTCCATTTCATATTGCTTGATCTTTTCGAATGATTTAAGTTCAGTTGATATTACTAAAAGTTAGATTAATCAAAATGTTATTAATACAGTTCTAATTATACATACATTGTCCATTGGGTTGCATATCTTGGACTTTTTTAATGGCATAGTCAGCAGTGGTAAGATCGCCTAAAGCTATAGCGCATTTTGCCATTCTGATATATCCTTTGATAAAAGTTGGATCTAGCGAGACACTTATTCTGACATCTTCGAGAGCTTCTACGAATCTATCCGGAAAAAAAAAATTTAAACCAACATCAATTAATATATTAAAATATTTAAAAATATTGTAGGTGCTCTATAAAAGTTCAATAAGTTTATTATTCATAACTCACGCAGATGAAGTTTGCAACACGAGCCGCAGGCGAGTGCTGTAAAAGTTGAATACTATAGTTTATCTACGACTATAAGAATAAATACTAAGCTGCATGTACGGAGAAATAACTTTATTTTATTCACAGTTTATGTTGAGCGTGTTATTTAGGATGGAGTAGAAAGTTTACAGAGACGATGCTTTATATTTATTGCTAAGTTCCTTAAAATATGCCAAAAGTACATTTTTTGTAAACGAGTTAACATTCTTACTGCTACACCAATCTTTAAAATTTTTGTATACACCTTTATATTTGTTTTGTGATTTTTCGGATAAAAAAATTCTGTATTGTAGCATCTATTTGTATTATTTCTGGATGCAGATAATATCAAAAAACAACAACAAAAATTAGAAAAGTGAGAAAAAATGGTGAAACATCGAGAAAATAGGGAGAAATAGGAAAACAACAGGAGAAATAGTGAAAAATGGGAAAAAATAGGGAGAAATGGGAAAAATAAGAAAAACAGGAAAAAGCGGGAAAAACAGAAAAAATAGGGAGAAATGGGGAAAATAGGAGGAAATAGAAAAATAAGGAAATATAAAAAAATGGAGAAAAGAGGAAAAACCGAAAAATTGAAGAAAAAAAATCAAGATGAATAAGAAAAAAAATCAGAAAACAAAAGAAAGAAATTGAAATAACAGAATAATGAGCAAAATTGGAAAAAACCAAAAAATCAGAAAAATGGGAAAAAACGAAAAAAAAATGGGAGAAAATTTAAAAAAAAATTGGAAAAAATCAGAAAAATGAGAAATAAATCGAAAAAACCGGAAAAGAAAATAAAAAATTAAAAGAAAAATCAGAATATTGGAAAAAATGAAATTCGAAATCTTGGAACATCCTTAAAAAAATCCCAAAGTCTTTCTTTGTGAAATCCTTGAAAAACCCACAAAACTTCCTTGAAATACTTGTGAATGAAAAGTCCTTAAAAATTTCTTTATAAATTCTTGGAACAATCGATCTATAAAAATGTTTTTACAAAATTCTTAAAAAAACCAAAAAAAAAATGCTTAAAAAATCTTTAAAAATTAATTTTACCTTTCTAATATTTTTTATCTTTTTAACTTCTACACCTGCAAAATTAACTCTTGTTGAATTTCTTAGATGTTGATTTGTTTTTTTAGCAAAATTTTACACCAATCAGAATGTTTCGAAAAATGAAATTTGATTGGTTAGATACAATTATTTTAAATGTGGATTATATAGAAAAAACAACATCAATAATTTTACAAAAAATTAATTTAATTTTGCCTTTTAAAAAAATCAGTTTCTTGAAACTATTCATATTTAGCAAAAGTATGTATAAATTTGATTTATCAATTTATCTATTACTAGTTTTTGACAGCAACTTCGTCCGCGTTGATGTTGGAATAAATAAAAGTTTCCTTCTTATATCTGTTTCGGTGTGGAAAAAATGCAAAAAAAATACAAACATACAAAGAAATTCACAATAATACTTGAAAAGCAAAAAATGAGCTAAAAATGATAATTCTAAAAAAAAAACAAAAAAAGTTTAAAAAGAAATTGTAAAAAATGTTTAAAAAAATGCCAAAAAATTTAAAAAATGCTGAAAAAAGTAAAACATTGCTAAAAACGCTAAAATTGCAAAAAAAAACACCCAAAAAATGGAAAAAATACAAAAAAACGAAGAAAAATGGAAAAAATGCAAAAAAATACAAACAGAAAGAAATTCACAATAATACATGAAAAGCAAAAAATGAGCTAAAAAATGTTAAAAGTTCTAAAAAAACTGAAAAGTTAAAAAAAGTGATTAAGGAAATTGTACAGAATGTTAAAAAAATGCCAAAAAAAAATTTAAAAAAGGCCAAAAAATCTAAGTCAAAAAAAGTAAAATAATGGTAAAAAATGCTAAAAGTCAAAAAAATGCCAGAAAATTAAAAAAAAATACAATACAAACATATGCAAAGAAATATACAAAATGAGCTAAAAAATGGATAAAAGTACTAAAAAAAAGTTCAAAAAGCGGTAAAAAAATTGTAAAAAATGTTAAAAATATCTGAAAAAAGTATTCGTGGACAGACAGACAGACTTCCACCTGGAAATGGTCTTAATCATCTCAAGTGACTTCAAAATGGATATTATCTCGAAAATTATTTTTAGCTCGTTCACAATACTTTCCCTTCTCGGAAGTGGGTCGGGAAAGTAAAATATTTGCACTTCCTCAGGAAGGAGAGCCAGTCCCCTTTAAAAGAATCACCTTTTATGTTTTTGGTTGACGCACTTACTCGAGCGGGTCAATATTTGTTTCAACCCCAATTTTGAACCCCTTAAAGTGCGAATTTTCAAAATTCCTTTCTTTGTGCTCCCCTACACTACCAAAAGAAACTACCCTGAAAATTTCACGTCTCTATCAAAATTGGTTTAGGCTGTGCGTTGATTGTCAGTCAGTCAGCGACACGACAATTTTATATATATAAATTACCTGTCAGTGTCATATGCTGTCAATTTAAATTTATTTAAAATTTATATACAGGCTGACATTTTTTTTATTAATATTTTCTACAATTTTGCTGTAAAAATTTATTGTTTATATTTTTCTTAAAATCAGTATATAATTATTATAAGTATGTGGTTACAATCTTCTCTTTTAACTAAAATATATTTGAAAAAATACAAAAAATATTTCGTTCTAGAAAGAAGCGCTTCACAAAAAGTATTTATGGAAAACATTGAACTTTTTAAAACGTTCACAACGCAATAGGAAATTATTTTCTGAAATATTTTCCATTAGTAAACATAAAATTAATTGAACTATAATTAAATAATGATTATTTAAAAAAGTATTAGAAATCAAAAGCAATTGTAAATATAATAAAATTTTTATAATAGAAATAGTAATAGTAGAAATAAATACTTCAAATTGGTTTAAAACTATAATAAGAATGTCTTTAAAGTGACAAACTTTCTTATATCAGATCTTACAAATTCATGAGAGAATTTTTTTTATCAATCCAATATTCATACATTAAGAATTACTAGCAACGCTTATTGTAAAATATTCCAATAATTAGCACAAAATTCCAGAACATCAAAATACAAAAATTAATGTATTAGAGATTTAAGAAAATGTCTTTAAACTATAGTGTGATGAGGCCAGCCCTGTCTGATGGAATGTACCAGAATCTTGGTGACTTATCAGAACAGCATGATCTTTTACTTCAAAAAATGTATAACCTAAGTGTTAGAGGAATCGCAAATGATTGGTTTAACTCTTACCTTAAATATAGGACGCAAAACGTAAAAATTAATCACTTTACTAATGGATATCAATCCATTCATTTATCAAGAGATAGGCAAACTAACATGGGCGTACCACAAGGCTCAGTATTAGGGCCGATTCTTTTTATTCTCTACAGTGAGGACGAAAAGTGTTACCCCCCCACTGTAACTCGTCTACGAATGAATTTTCGAAAAATCGCCCGAACACGTCAATTTTAATTCATATCGAAGTAAGATTATGAAGAAAAATTTCACTCTTAACTTAATCCCCTAGAGTAGGGAAGCTACCCCCATGAAAATTTTAAATAGCAAGGGGGGTCAAGTGGCAGCTCTTCAGAAAGAGGATTCAAATCTCTATTTGGCAGTGTAAAAAAAAAAATTTGCTTCATTAGTACAAAAGAAAAGTATCTTTAAAGATAAAAAATAAATCAAAAAACCACGGCACTGCTTTACTGTTCTTTTTGTCTACTAAAAGGAATAAAAACTGTATCTTATCATTAAGAAAAAGTAGATTTTTTTCTTTTCAATGTAAAATCAATTGTGAACCTTCATCCATTTAAAGTAAAATAATTTAAAATTTTAACTCGCATCTGTTGCCTACTAGGAATTTAAACCGAAATTCATCGATTATTTTAATTTTCAAAATGGTTTTACAGCCGAACGTAAATGAAAAGTGTGAGGCAATTATTATTTAAGGTGAGGCTAATCGCAACTATCATGAGTCGGTAAGAATTTTTAACGAACGTTTTCCGGATCATCCCATTGATAGACATTATTTTAAATTACTGGTAGCAAAATTTTTTGACACTGGCAGCATTTTAAACAAAAAACGTACTGGTCGTTCCCAATTAACCGAAGAAAAGCAAATTCACATTTTAGGTGAAGTTGTAAATAACCCGTCCTCATCTAGCAGAGCCGTTGCTGTGAATTGCTAAGTAGGAAAGAGCACCGTAATAAGAGTCCTAAAAAAGTATAAATTTCACCCGTATAAATTAAGGATGGTACACCAATTGACTGAAGACGACCCGGACCGACGCCTACAATATTGTGAAATAATAGCCAACAATACCTTAAGGAATCCCAACTACTTACACCACATCTGCTTTAGTGATGAATCTACTTTTTTTTTGAATGGTAACGTATACAGAAACAATGTTAGATATTGGTATGATGAGAATCCTAGGATTATTCGTGAAACTCACACACAATTCCCGCAAAAAATTAATGTATGGGCAGGAATATTGGGTAACCATATCGACGGTCCATTATTTATTGAACAATAAATCCATTGATATTAGAAATAGTTGAAAATAACCCGGAAGAATTTAATATGGATATAATTTTCCAGCAAGATGGTGCTTCCCCTCATTACACAGTAGTTGTCAGAAATTATTTAAATGCAGTTTATCAGGGAAAATGGATAGGGCGAAGGGGACCTGTGGAATGGCCCCCAAGGTCACCAGATTTAACTCCATTGGATTTTTTTCTTTGGGGTTATCTAAAAACTAAAGTTTACAAAACTGAGTGGGAATCCATTCAAGAGATACGTCAACGGATAACAGAAATTTGTTCAACAATCACACCAGAAACTTTACAAAACGTAAGAGAAGCCACTAAACATAGACTTTTTTTCTGCCAAGAAGTAAATGGAGAACATTTCGAACATTTGCTCTAATACCTAATAATAATTAGTTTAGTTAATTGTGAGAAAAGAACAGTAAAGTAGTTTCGTGGCCGTTTGATTTATTTAATTTATTTTATTTTTAAAGATACTTTTCTCTTGTACTAATAAAGCAAATTTTATTTTTTTTACACTGCCAAATAGAGATTTGAATCCTCTTTCTGAAGAGCTGCCACTTGACCCCCCTTGCTATTTAAAATTTTCATGGGAGTAGCTTCCCTACTCTAGGGGATTAAGTTAAGGGTGAAATTTTTCTTCATAAACTTACTTCGATATGAATTAAAATTGACGTGTTCGAGTGATTTTTCGAAAATTCATTCGTAGACGAGTTAAAGTGGAGGGGTAACACTTTTGGTCCTCACTGTATATAAACCAGCTACCTAGTGTTTTGTCTTCTGCAGCAACTTCTATATATGCAGATGATGCAACAGCTTTATTTGTAAATAAAGATAAAGATCTTCTCCAGAACATCATGTTAAATTCTGTACAAAAAATGCATAATTGGTTATGTTCTAATTCACTGTATATAAATACATCCAAAACCAAACAAGTTTATTATAGTACCAGACAAAATCGAAATATACCTAATATAGAAATAAGAATTAGTAACAATGATATTGAAAACGTAGACTATAAAATTTCTAGGAGTGTATTTTGAACGCCATCTCTCATTTAGCACGCATTGCAATAAGCTAATAAAAATACTAAATTCAACCTGTTTTCAAATTAGAGCTCTGAAACAAGTATTGGATATTCCTCCTATTTTATAATGGTCAGGTGCAGTCTAGATTAAGATATGCGAATTTGATATGGGGTCTATCATCTACAATTAAAGATGTTTTTATTTCACAAAAAAAGATTATTAGAACAATTGCCAATGTATCTACGCTAACTTCTTGCCGTGGTCTTTTCAAAGAATACAAAATACTCATGGTTTACGGTTTTTATATCTTGGAAGCATTATTATATACATTTAGGAATCGACACCATCGTGAATTGAATGAAATGGTTCATAATTATAACACAAGAGCTAAAGAACATTTTAGAATACCAAAGAGTAGTGTTAAAATCACTTGTAACTTTTGAAACTCTGCTACGCCACTGTTTAGTTCCCTTTTTTCTCAACAACAGCTCCCGCCAAGGTGAGCACCGTGACAACCCTCTGTTCCACTTCAACCGTCGAGCAGTTAACATATAAATTAATATAGTGCTTCGTTTTCTACCTGTGTAAGGTTTTAAACCTAAACTATAATGTCTAATGTGTGGAATTTAAGGTAACAGATCTTTTCCATTTTATTACAAATATGCAAAGACCACGGGTCTATCTCATAATTAATCAATCATATGGATCATCGTGCATGAGAGCGGTGTTGCCAAAACTAACAGACCAATTTAGAATTCCTTAGGACACGGTCCAGGGTATACCAAGGGAGAGCTCCTCTTATGGACACCCTTTTTCTATAATTATATCTTTTTTATAAGCGCTGTTGTTAAATGTACTGTATCAAACATTACCTATTTAATTGTTGTCGTTTACTAGTAGAATTTAATTGTTCTTTACTATTAGCTGAACTTCTATTGTTGTTGTTTACTATTAGATAAACATTGTTTAATTATTGTAAATTTATGTGTTAACCTTTTACGTTTAAAGCTTGCTGATTAAATCTTATCAGAAAGCAGGACGATATGTTTTATTGTCTCACGTCCCCTAAACGTGTAATAATTATAGGGTGGTCCTTCGAAATCTTTATTCGACCACGCGATAGCTTATGTGTGATTTTTGGAACCAAACTTCTATTACAACAAGTACACAAATCTACCAAATACATTCACTCTGATTCACACAAGTAGGTTAGCATTACGTGCACATTCATATGACATTCTTGGGCTGAGATTCTTCAATATCTTACCTAGTAAATATAAATCTATTAAAAAATTCACAATATTTAAATCAAAAATAAAAATCCTTCTTTTAGATATAACGCCCTATACAATAGGTTTTACTTATATTTTAATTAAATGTTAAATTTTATTTTTATTCCTATTTTGTTTGTTATTGTTATATCTGTGTGTTGTTATTAATATAAGGTACAAAAAATGTAAATTGACATGTCCTATAACTTACAAGCTCTTTTATAAAAAGGATCAATAAATGATTTGACTTTGATTTGATATCTCCCGATTGTTCTGGAAACGACCCAAAAATACTAGAACAAGCAAAATGGATATAAATAAGGCGAAAAGGGTCAGTTGAATTTTGTATGTCGTGTTAGATAAATTTAAATTAATACATTTTCTTAGTTGTATTTCATCAGAGTGTTTAAAATTGAATAAACCCAAGTACGAAAACATTACAATAGTTATATAATCGAGTTAATTCAATCAATAGACAATATTTTGCTAAAACCATTTCAATGCAATCATCTGGCTATCCAACCGAAAAAAAATTTCCAGAAATCTTTATGGTATAATAATAAATAAAAATATAATTTTAAATATAATTAAATAATCATTAAATTACCTGTTAAGCATGATATAGCAGGCAGCTCTGTTTCCATAGTAGGAGGCTATATCGGGACAAAGGGCGATGGCTTCCGTATAGAGAGGTAAAGCAGATCGATACTGTTTGATTTTGTACAGTTGATTTCCATTTTCTTTTTTTATTTCTGCTATCCTAAATAAAAATTATTGTTAATTATTAAAAAAAAAGACAAACAAGGAAATATTTAAATCCATAAATTTTTCACTTAAAATTAGTTTCCTAGAAAGAGAAAACAAAATTTGCGTTACACAACAGAAAAAAGCATTTTTTCTGAAATCACTCAAGAATAGCTACTTTCTCGGAGCAAATTCGGACCCCAAAATGGGCTATTCTAGTATTTTAGCCCGTTGCTAAGCAATGAACTTTCCCGGACCGATAAGAGTCCGGAAAAGTTTTTGCCGGCGTATAAGCAGTGAATCTCTGACTTTTGTCATAACAATAATCGAACAGTGGTTGCGAATTGCGATTTCAGAAAAAATAGTATGTTTACCTCGTAGTAAAAGCTCATTCCCAGATTCCAATGCTTGTTGGCCTCGGCTTAACGCCTCGGCCTACAATGTCGTCCGGGAATGTATCGCTTTTACTACTAGATAAACAGTACTATTTTTGTGGTAATCCAATCTCAAGATTGTTTTTTCCTTTTTATCAAATATTAGAAGTACAAAATTATAATATAAAATATTACAAATATTAAAACATACATCAGCTGATAATTGTTATGTAAATAAATAAAATAAAGAATATCCACCAAGATCTAAAATTACAAAAATAGAAACAGGAAGTAATTATTTATGTTTTACATTTTGTGGGATTCAAGCATTAATTTCACCTTCATAAATACATTAATAATTCCTTATGATTCATATTATTATAATTTTTTTTTCAATTTAAATGCATTTCTGTCAAGTTTCCAAATAAAAGCAATTGCGTAGGTAGAATTAAAGTGTCATAGACGGCAAGGAAACCACGTTAATGTGTGTACATGACCTTTGTTCAAAAATAACAGCGTCGCTATAATTATAAATTAAGATTATACCGAAAAGCAAAATAATTATTAAATTTTGATTTTGACCAAGCCTAATAGAATGTAGGTCATTTGAGAAATTTAATTTTCAAAACAAAATACCTATCGTAATAATCAGGAAGTGAAGTTATATATTGTTAAATAGACTAAATTATTTGTTGATTTAATAAATTCAATAAATTAATTAGTTATAAGAGTACTCACTCTTCGGGACTTTTTGGAATAATGTCTTCATTTTCATCAGAGTCCATTATCACCTCGTCCACTACATCCGCCATCTCGAATATTAATTATAATTGTGGTCGATTGTCGATTTTGACGTTTCGTTTATACGCATGTCGCATAATTTACAAAAATGTCATTTTCTTCTTCTTTTATGGCGGCCTTGCATACCAGCTTCTACAAGTTGACTTCTTATTAATTAGTAGCTAATTTTTGTTTCCATGCCTTGCACACAAACTTCTTTCAGCCCAAACTGTACAATAACAATGCTATATCGTTGTCCACTATAAAATTGTAAATACATCCGTTTACTTCGAATTTTACGCTTATCGTTTTTGTACTCATTTTGCTTTTTATTTTTAAAATACTACAGTAAACACAGTCTAGGAGCCTAGCCACAAACAAAGAAGTTTGGTTATGAAATGAGCATAGATAAAGAGAGGTATGACAATAAAAGGAGATAAAATGTAAAAAGCCGCTAAAAAGATAAACTTCACCCAACATTTAGCGGTATGACCTTGAAAAATAGCGAAAAGAAATTGAGCAATGTGATTGGTTATAATTTAGAAGGTGGCTTCTAGAAGCTAGTATGCAAGGCCGCCTTTAGTTTAGTCTTCGGATTCCAACATGACCATTCTATGGGGAATTTAGAGGTAGAATTATCAGGAGACAAATATTCTATAATAAGTGCATGGTTTATATTAGGTTTTTCGGATTATTTAAAATAAAAATAAAAAAAAAAGAAAAATTGCTATTCAGTCAAATGTTAATAAAAAGTTGCATTGATTTCGTAAAACATTAAAGCTTTTTTTTTGACGAAACAGTTTCAACGACCGTTTTAAAATGACGTCACTACATTTATGAACCGAAAAAATGTTACATTTAAAACGTCACGTGCACGTCAATTGTCATTCTAAATCCACCAAAAATAGGCCGAATAGCCCAGGCAGCTGAGGCCAAAAAGGAGAAGAGAGAGAGAGAGATCCACCAAAAATTCAAATTAAAATTGGTGTTGTAAATTTTGTGAAAAATCAGCTGCATTCATATTTTGTGCAATTTCTAACCAGACAGAATTTTTGGCTGTACATTTATCAGAAAAATTGTAATTTAGTATTTTTCCTAGAGCTAAAAAATACGCTGTGGCCACTTTATCAGCTTCTCTCTGAGTTCTAGATCTTTATTTGTGGTAAGAAGATCCCCATTTGGCAATTGTTTATTTTTTTGAACCACTCAATTTTGACTATCTTCAATTTGAAAATATTGCTGCATCTAAAATGGTTTAAAGAGACGTTCAGAATATAATAATTAATTATTTATGATTGTTTTTCATTGTCAAAGGAATTAAAAAGGGAACTAAAGCCGTGCAATATAATTGTCCACCGCGAGCAAAAATTGTCCACCGCGAGCAAAAATTTTCCTAAAAATCAGTTCTTCCATTTTTCTGAATTATTTAAAAATAATAAGATAAATATATCACAACACAAAAATAGCACATCGAAAGTGAAGTGAGGTTAAGATGAGATAAGATTTTTTGACAGTTTACCGAAATGAAACGGTCTTTGAGACGCTTTCAAAACGTTTTGACCAGAATCGAGTATGACGTCATTAATGTTTCAAACAGTGTCAAAACAGTTTTTCAAAAAAAAATGCCTCATTATTTGCAAAATCAGAACAGACCATCTAAGGATTAAGGAACATACTATGAAACAGACCTTATAAAAAACGAAGAAGAACAAGAAGCTAATCTGTATCTGTATGTCATAATCCAAAAATTTATTATTTTAAAAAGAAATAAAAATATAGATCTATATGTTCACATTGTAATAAATTCTACTAGTATTGACTATGGCTCTGTTATCTAGAAAAGGTTAGTTTTTTTTATAATTTAATTTAACTTTAATTAATTTGATATTTATAGGATTTCTTGAAAGTGTGACCCCATTTGTTCAGTGTAAACGTTTTAGGGGTAAAGTTAATGTTCAAAGACCTAAACCTGCTCATTTCGAAAGAGCTACATATTTAGCATTGGCAAAACCTTGGTTTATTAATCCAAATAAAAATAAGACATCGATAGAGCTTTGCCAATTTAATGATAAATCAAAAAAAGATGAGGAAGAAGTGAATGTTTTCAATAAAATTGTATCCCGAGAATTGTATTCTCATTTAACAACTTCTAAGCTTGTCATATTTTATCATCATAATTCAATAAAAGCCGATGAAAATTTCAAGTATTACGCTTTGTTTAAAAAGCAAAATATGGAGTTAAAAAAATACGGTAGAAACATTTTACAACTAGCTGTTAAAGACACTCCTTATGAAACTCTTCTAGATTTTTACAAAACTACAAATAATTTCATATTGTTTAGTCCAGAAGCTGAAATTGCTAAAGTTTTAAACCTTAATAAGAAATGTCCTCAGCTTGTTCTATTGGGTAAGTTGAATTGGCTTATTTTTTTTTTTTAATCTAAATTTGCGTATTTTTAGCTGGTATTTTTGAAAATAAATTGGTAAGTAAAATTGATCTTGACAAATACAGTAAAATAGGCAACATTCAAGCGGCTCAAGCAGAATTGGTTCAAACAATAAATAGTTTGGGAAGTAAATTAGTCAGCGATTTAAATTACCACCAAAATAATTTAGCTTCCAATTTGGAAAATAGAATGAAGCAACTACAAGAAAATCAATAAAATAAAATATAATAATTTTAAAAAATGTACACCATAAAAATATTATCCCAATTTTTTATTTTTCTTTTTGTTTCGAGGACTTTTTGACACCTTTTTGTGTAAACAATGTTTATTGACAAAAAAAAGATGACCTGAAGATGACATAATTATATCGAAACATTGTCATTCAATAAAAAAAAAAGTTTATTAAAGACCTTTGGAGCGTTTTCACACGGAGCAATATGTTGCAGCAATAAAAAGATGCAATATCGCTTTGCATCTAAAATACATGCATTTAAATGAGCTGTCTTCACATGCAACGCGATGCGATAAATTTATAGCAGCAATATTTTTCTATCGCAATGACGTGTAATATGTTCTGCGATATCGTATTGTGTCAATAGTAGAAAATTATGTATGTTTATTAGTGTTGCCAATCTGCGGGTTATTACCCGATTTTCGGGTATTTTCCTGCTTTGTGGGTATTTGAATTTTGCGGGTAAAATTCGGGTATTTCCTTCCATTTTTGTCTCATGTGAATTATTCACTGTTTTGATGCTTTGTGGGATTGAAGCCGCTTCTACTAGACATAAATATTACCGCTATGGCTATCTTATTTCTCAAAAAATACATAAAAAGATTAATTGTTTTGCACACTTGGCAACACTCCCACATAATTCACGTCAGATGTCAAAGTCTAATAGAAAATAGCTTTAGCAGCTGAGGCCTCTAAAAGAAAATAGAATGTTGTAATCTGTTGTATACATTAAAAAAAACCGTTATAACTAACTGACAAACACTTCAAATTTTAAGTGGGTAAAATGCGGATATTTTGGAATTCCACGCGTGTAAAATCGGGTATTTTGGGGCAAAGTTGCGGGTATTTTGGTGATTTGTCATTGGCAACACTGTTAGGAAGCTCCGAGCGGCGAGCACAGTACATATATTCTATCAGTATAGCGTCTCTCAGGGGGGCTATTCTCGAGTCATGCGATTACGATTCTCATAGGAAAAGGGGGCGTGGTTCCATTGAAATAATATAAGTCGTATTCTCGATATTCAGGAATGTTCACCTCCTATAAAAATCGAGAGAGTGTTATTCTACTGCTTAATTTTAGGAGAACGTGGTCTTCTCATGAGAATAAATCATCATACGCTTGCGCATTTGTAATTTTTTGTTTTGATGTCCAAAAGTAAGGTTGGGATTTTATGTTGATTTGGTCGGACTTGGATGAGATTTGTGAATATCAATAGTTATTTTCTTCAAAGTACTCTAGGCTTAACTTTTTATTTCTTTATTATTTTCTGTGAAAAATATGGAAGGTGTATTAACAGATGAAAAATTTGTTAAATTATTTAGAACTTGTGCGAAATCTAATAGATTTATTGACGCCATTTCTCCAAGGTCCAATTAGAGTTTCAGCTTTAAATATTGAAGTAAAGGTAGCAACAAATAAAATTATGTAGATATATCAATACCAAAAAGGATAAACTTTTCCAAAAGTCATTTGGTCTTGTGTACTTTTTGTATTTATAATTTTTAGGTTTTTAGGCTGGTTGTAATGTCCTCCCATAAATTCTGGGCTTTTTTAAAAGTAAAATCGCTGGTAAAGTTGCTACTTTGGAGATTTTCGTTTTTTTTTTAAATTCTGTAAACATTTCTTTTTGTACTTTGTTTATAGAAGAACTTCTAAATTTATTTTATGATAGATCGACACTCTTTTTTATTACCAACTTTTTTTTCTTCTAAAAACACCGTAAAAGTTATCTAACTCAACAAATGAGTAGAGACCTTTTGTAAATTAAAAACAGAAGACGAACAAATTAGTATTGGCAACATAGCACGATTGTTTCAACCGTTGGATCATAATCCTCTACATCCGAGAATACGGTTTTGTGGCACCGAGAGAACAAGGAAAGGATGTGACAATTCACTTCTCTTAAGAGAACGTTCACTTCGTCCGAGTTCGAGAATAGCCCCCCAGGCGGTCCGTTTGATCTATTTAGGCACAGAAATTTAACCTTGACGCCATTTTAGCCGTACTAATTTTCAGGGTTGTCAAATGTAGTAAAGTAGTGGCACTAGCGCACTCACTACTGAAAAATAGACAACACTAGCACTATTTAGTTCTATAACGTTTTGTTTTGTTATTGAATATATTTCTTTATCTGATCATGTCCAGAAAATACTGTATTTAAAACAAAAATTGTCAAATTTGTAAAATTAATCGCGCACACCATCTATGGGTCGAATATAAAATGCAACTTACCACAGTCAAATGGAATCTGCTATTTTTTGACCGTCATAAACCACGCCTCTTTTATTCTACGAATAAATAAAAATAAAGTAGTAGTTTCAACAAATTGTAAATAAATAATTATTGGATACAGCAATGGCGAAAAAAAAATAACAATAAACTATAACTTATATATGAAAATAACATAAATACACAACAGCTGACTGTCAAGTGTCAACTAAAATCATGTGACTGTGGTCGGTCACACCATTGGAGAGAATATGAATAGTACAGAGAAGATGGCGACGATGCCTGAGCGAAGAAAAAACGCGAACTTTGGCGCCGACCGAGAGTCGCTTTACTAGGTTGTACCAAAGAATATAGTAAACCGTTGTACTATGCTCCGAGCCTGTATCCATCTAGCGGTAGTGATTTAGATTAGATAATTTAAGTGTTTCATAAAATTTCCGCTAGATGTAGGGAGCGGTAAATTTTTAGAAGAATTTAGTTTTTAAGTGTTGGTAATGTTGGTAGATTGGTAGCATAGTCGATTTAAAAGGTGACGTTCTCTTTCAATTTCGAATAGACGCTACGATTAAATTATGTTTTATTTTTTATAATTATCCGTATACATATTTATAGTTTATAGAAATTAAAATTCTAAACCTACGAATAGTGCTCTAAATTTAGTGAAAGTGTCTACAAAATGAACTCTTCAGTGGTCACAAAATGACGCTTTTTGTGTTTTTCAGAATTAAGAACATTTCAATATTAGCATCATGGAAACCTATTGCAGGGAAGAAGCAGTAAACGCAGGGAAAATTGTAAGTACTTTTTTTAGTTTTCTATCTGCAAACGATTCTTTTTATATATTGTTAAGTCAGCTTACGGGATACATTTGTATATGGTATTTGTAAAGGTACATTATATACAAAATTATGTATTAAGAAGTTCATTGACTTAAGTGCACCATCGCTATAGAAATTTATTTTACTTTGGTGAAAGCCATCTCGACAATATTTGGGATAAATTTACTTTAATACGTTGACTGCCTACTATCAGATAATTAGTGTTAATATTGTGGAAAATCCACTGTACCTTCTGGCTTACTTTATACATAGAAATCAAAAGCCTTTGATTTGTAAATTACGAATTGTGGAAGTTATGAACAGATAATTTTATTTTGTAATACATACAGGACACATTAAATTTTGATTTTAGTAGTACTAAGTTCATCGTAAACACAAGTTTTGGATTGGTTTTGTCACTCTTTCTCTTCCTTGACTTTCATTACTTTTATCCTTCTTGCCATTTTTTTCTGTGTGCAGTTTACAGGTTTCATATTGGTCTTTTTTGGAGGAAAAAAACGTTTTTATCGAACACCATTGAAGATAAACGGTTTTATATTTTAGAATTTAGACACCACTATGTATCTTAGATTATTTTACCAAGGAATTGAAAAAGATAATTTAAAGATTTCTTTTCAACATCAAAAGTAAAATTTGTTAAATCTTGTAAATAATTACTTTTCTATTTTTGGTTTAGTTTAAAAATATCTGTTTACATACTTTTAATCTCATCGTCTTGTAGCAAGATTAATTTTTTAGTAACATTCCAAGTTTTCTCCGAATGATTATTGAAAATATTATTTCTTGTTATATCTGGAAATCAGTGAGTATTTTAATATTCCGGGATCTATTTCTGGGCACAGACAGCAAGATTTGATAGAACACTTTGCTTCGATAACTGCACATACAGTTTTGGCTGTTTTTTCTTGCCAATGTATTTTCGCCATTCTCTGAGTTATTCAGCAATAAGATCATTAATTGTGAGGGACCAAAACATCTTGCACATTATTATCGGTTTGTCTAAACAATATATTTCTACGCTTATTACCTGCAGCCTCACTTCAAAATAACTTTGATTATTTATATTACCGTTTAAAAAGTGATGTAAATACATTTAAAAGATCAATAAATTTTTTTATGTAAATGGATTTATAATTACATATTTGAACTTTTTAGTTCTGATAAACTTTTTTAAATAACATTTTTCGATGTTGTCAAATTTAAAGGTACTTTACTCTTGAGTAAAATTCATATTTTTTGACAAACCTCGCATACTATACTGGAAAATTTTTTCCTAAAGTTAATTATAAAAAAGTTTCCCATATGATTTCAACTTACTGATACATACTGTATATAAAGTATTTAAAAATTGTTAATACATATGTAAATTATATGAAAAGAATATATCCTATATATTATCATAAATATAAAGACAAATTATAAAAAGCACACATCTAATATGTTATTTTAAGGAGTTTAAATAATTTTGAAGTCAGGAATAATGGTATGACACTAATTTTACCTGCTTCAGTGTCTGGGCCCACTTTCCTAACAGGATTATTTTTACGTTGTTACGACCCTTCGGATTAAAAGATGTTGGGCCTAGATTCGTACTGCCCATTTTTTTAGGCCTGAAGATGGCCAAGAGCTTAAACTACTGGTCGTTATTATAAACTTTAAATGGTACATGATTTCGAGTTTTTTATTTCATTATTAATATATAATGGTTTTAAAAGTTTTCTACTATAAAAGTAATTAAAACGAACTAGTATTTTTCAAAATTTTTATTCTATAATTGTAATTTTGAAAGTAAAATGAACGAAAATTGGCTCTTTTCCTAAATTAAATTTTAGAAATTAATAAAATATCCTACAGCTTAATTTAAATCGGAAAAAAAATATAACGGAAATATTAACATTTTCTTCTTTATACTACTTTTATTTTTACCCATATTATCTTTATAATTTTCCCTCAATTATCATTAGTAGGTAACATGAAAAATTTGTGATATTGTCAAAATATAATTTGACAGAATTGAGCGTTCAACAATACAAATATATTACACTTTTGTATGTTTTTTACCACTATGAACTAATAAATGTGTTTTAAGACTATATTTCCGACTAAATGCTTTTTCGCAAATATTACACTTATGTGGTTTTTCACCTGTATGAATTAATAAATGATCTCTAAGTGTAGATTTCATACAAAATCTTTTTCCACAAATATTGCACTTATGGGTTTTTTCACCACTATGAATTAATAAATGTTTTTTTAGTCCACATTTCTGTCCAAATGCTTTTTCGCAAATACAGCATTTATGTGGTTTTTCACCAGTATGAATAAATAATAAATGACTTGTAATATGAGCTTTCTGTGAAAATTTTTTTTCACACAATGTGCACTTATGGGATTTTTTACCGGTATGAGTTAATAAATGTTTTTTAAGATAAGAATTTAGACAAAATGTTTTTTCACAAATATGACACTTATAATGTTTTTCACCAGTATGAATTAATAAATGCCTGTTAAGTGTAAATTTCTCACGAAATGTTTTTTCACAAATATTGCACTTATGTTTTTTATCACTAGTTTGCTTAAAACTCGTTTTTAAACGGTCACAACTTTCGCTTTTTGAATTTTTTTCTACTATAATTACGTCTTTAACAGCAGAATCAGGTAAACTATTATTGTTATCACTGTTATCTTCTTTGGCAAATGGATAATTATAATTAATTTCTATTTCTTCAGAATCTATCATATTCATTTTATAAAAATAAATACCATAAATCTGAAATAGTTTATTATACAAACTTACTTTTGTAAGTTGTTTAAATTTTTATATTTATCTGCCCATTTATAAAAACTTTTTAGGGTTATATTAACCTAACCTAAAAGTAGGGTTAAATAAATCGCTATGACTACAGACACGCTAACGTGCCGCGATATATTAAATTAAAGGCACGTGAATTGCGTCATACGTTATTTCGCTTACATAATTTTAATGGAACGTGAATTCGAAATGCAAAGATAAATATTTACATTAATTTTATAAATTTCTGGAAATATTAGACATATATCTATTCAATAAAAAAAAATTAAATAATAAATGTCACTGTCACTTTTTTTCTTCTTTCTTAGTTCTAGGCTGTGTTGCCAGATATAAAACGGCCAAGACAAAAAAAAAACGAGAAAGAAGTCACAAAAACCAGAAGCAACCGAAAAATATTATCGTAAAAAAACGCTTTTTATTCTGATTTCTTTTTTCTAATTTTTTCTCTGTTCTGTTTTTTTTTTATTTCTTTCTTTCGTTTTCTAATTTTTTCATTTCTTTGATTTTCTGGAATTTGATGTTCTAGCTCTTTTTCTATTTTTTTTTTTATTTTTTTTCTAATTTCTCCAATTTTTCCAATTTTTTCGATTTTTTTGCGATATTTTGGTATTTTTGCGATTTTTTATGATATTTTTCGTTTGCTTGGAATTTTTGCGAATTCTTTTTCGTTTTTTTTGGGTTTTTTATAATTTTTTTTTGTTTTCTGATTTTTCTTTTAATTCTATCAAATGTTTTCTGGTTTTCCCATTTTTTTCTGGTTTTTCCATATTTTTGATTTTTTTTCTAATTTTTCCTCATTTTTTCTCACTGTTTTCGTGTTTTTTTCTAAATCTTTCTTTTGTTTTTTAATTTTTTCCCATTCCATTGATTTTTCCATTTTTGTTTCTTGTTTTTTTCCAATTTTTTCAATTCTTCTAATATTTTTTGGTTTTTTTTTCTAATTTTTATTTTTTTTTCCTGTTTTTTCTTTCTGATTTTTTCGGTATTTTTCGATTTTTTCTTGCTCTTTTCGATTTTTCCCATTTTTTCAATTCTTCTACTTTTTTCTCGTTTTTTTCTTGTTTTTTGATTTTTTTTCTCTAGTTTTTATTTTTTTTTCTGTTTTTTTCTGATTATTCCTCATTTTTTCTCATTGTTCTCGTTGCTTTTCTAATTATCATTCCATTTTTTTTTATTTGTTTCGATTTTTTTTGTGATATTTTGTGATTTTTTTCCGATTTTTTGCAATATTTTTCGATTGCTTACGTTTTTTGTGACTTCTTTCGTTTTTTTTTTTGCCTTGGCCATTTTAGATCTGGCAACACTGCATACAACTGAGAAAGAAGAAAAAGTGTGACACTGACAATTATTATTTAAAATTTTTTTTATCGAATATATTCCTCGAATATTTCCAGAAATTTATAAAATTAATGTTTGTAAGAAGTATTTTCCAACAATCTTTAATCTCTTTATTGTTTCGCTGTGACTGCAGGCACGCTAACGTGCCGCTATATATTAAATTAGAAGCACGTGAATTGCGTTATACGTTATTTCTCTTAAATAATAAGTTTGAACATATTTAAGCATGGGGTCTGGTAGCCGCGTGACATAGTGCCCGCTAATGATGAAGTGGGCCCGGGGATCGAATCCCACATTGTTTTTTATTTATTTTTAAACACAGGGTAGATTTAGATAGTCAAGACTTTTCTTAATAAAATAAATATTTTTCTTTAAATACACAGGCTGGATTTAGATAGTAAGGACTATTTTTAATAAAATAAATATTTTTTTTAGATCAGATAACAAAGTTTAATATTTTAACGTGTGGGGAATTTCTGAAATTATCCACAGGTTAATGTGAATTTTGATTTTCACGTTCCATTAAAATTAGTTAAGCGAAATAACGTATAATGACGCAATTCGCGTGCCTCTAATTTAATAAATTGCGGCACGTTAGCGTGCCTGCACTCACAGCGTATATTGGATAACCTCCCTTCCTTCCTTTATATTCTTTGACAAAGAATCCAAGCTTTGCTATCGCCACCTACATCTATCGTACATTTTAAGAACTACTTAATTTCCTAGTATAAAGGAGTTGCCGCTAGATGACCTCTGACTAATGGGCGGAAATTGCTCGCAATTTGAAAACAAATATTCCATAAAAATAAATTTTTTTGGAGAAATAAATGTAATTTTTTATTACTGATTAACTCTGGCTAGATTCCGATAGTAGTTTTATTATTTTATAGTTATCCTTAATAATCAGAAAAAACATAATCTAACATTAACAACGCATGCGCAAAATGTAAAGCACTTGCTGTCTAATAGCTCCATCTCCTTTTCAGAGGAAGACATATTGCAGTTGCCATTTATCGGTTTTTCGATTTAGGAATATTCCGATTATTAAAATTATCTGAATACTTACATTTCGATTATTAGAATCATTCGATTATTCACATTTAGTAAATGTACCAATAACTGGTTTGAAGTTGGTCATAAAAAAGTTGTCGCTAAAAAAGGGGCGTGGTTTATGATTTCATAAAATAGCAGATTTCATTTGACTGCAGTGACTTGATTTTGTTTTTAACCCATAGATGGCGCGACTTTAGTCGCGCCTAATTTTAAACATTTTATTTGATCAAGAAATATACATGTATATTGTAGTATTTTTTTATTTTAAATTGTGTAGGTGTATACAGTATGTCACAAAAAAATAAAAATAAATTGTACGATGTATACAGTAAAATCCCAAAAATGAAAATTGTTATACAGTATGTCCGTAAAATAAATAAAGTGAATTTACCTGTTATGACGTAAAGCATGACCAGGGGCGGCGTCAGATGTATAAATATCCACCAACATAAAATAAAATAAAATTTTTTTTCAGTAGATATTCTAGAATAAAAGAAGATTGATTAAAAATTGTTTTTTAATATTTATATAGAATAAATTAAATGAAAATTACAATTATATTATTAAGCCAATGTTTCTTTATTATTTTTTTTTTTTGGACTAGATGCAAATACTTTTTTACGATAAAAATTCCATACACGTGTTGATATTGATAAAAGACATTGTGCCTTTCTGGTTAGAGTTTAATAACTTCTCTTTTATATTTTGAGCGATCGTCTACCGCTATTCAGAGCCCGGCCCGTGTCCTGATTGAGTTAATGGTTCTATTGAGTTTACAGACTATAATTTCTGTCAATTTCAACATGAGCACCGCGACGCTGCATGCGGCGAATATTTTTTTCTGCGACAAATTAAAGACGATTGGCCTCAAAAATAATACATGTGTCTTGGCTTTACAGGGCCGCTAGTAGATAGTTGGATATGTTTATTTTTATTGTATGATTTTAAATTTAAAAAAAAATCGGTCATAGATCAGGAAAATTGTTAACAAGCAGGAAAATTGTCAATAATCAGAAAAATATTAAAAAAAAAATCAGGACAATAATGAAAAATCTGGCAAATTGTCAAAGGCCAGGAAAATTGTTAACATGTAGGAAAATTGTTAATAATCAGAAAAATATAAAAAAAAAACAGGAAAATATTCAAGAATCAGGAAAATTGTCAATAATTAAGATTTCAAAAATCTGGAAAAATTGTTAAAAATCAGGAAAATTGTCAATTAGAAAAATAATAAAAAAACTGGAAAATTGTCATAGATTAGGAAAATTGTTAAAAAGCAGGAAAATTGTCAATAATCAGAAAAATATTTAAAAAAAAATCAGGACAATAATGAAAAATCTGGCAAATTGTCAAAGGCCAGGAAAATTGTTAACATGTAGGAAAATTGTTAATAATCAGAAAAATATTAAAAAAAAAACAGGAAAATATTCAAGAATCAGGAAAATTGTCAATAATTAGGATTTCAAAAATCTGGAAAAATTGTTAAAAATCAGGAAAATTGTCAATTAGAAAAATAATAAAAAAAACTGGAAAATTGTCATAGATCAGGAAAATTGTTAAAAAGCAGCAAAATTGTCAATACTCAGAAAAATATTTAAAAAAAAATCAGGACAATAATGAAAAATCTGGCAAATTGTCAAAGGCCAGGAAAATTGTTAACATGTAGGAAAATTGTTAATAATCAGAAAAATATAAAAAAAAACAGGAAAATATTCAAGAATCAGGAAAATTGTCAATAATTAGGATTTCAAAAATCTGGAAAAACTGTTAAAAATCAGGACAATTGTCAATTAGAAAAATAATAAAAAAAACTGGAAAATTTGTCATAGATTAGGAAAATTGTTAAAAAGCAGGAAAATTGTCAATAATCAGAAAAATATTTGAAAAAAAAACAGGAAAATAATCAAAAATTTGGAAAATTGACATAGATCAGGAAAATTATTAACAAGCAAGAAAATTACAGGGCCGTTCCGAGATAGTTGGATGTTTATTTTTATTGTATGAGATTAAATTAAAAAAAAAATCGGTTTTATCCCCCTAAAACTTTTCCGATGAGTATCCAGAGACGTCAGATATTTAATGTTTAAAGTTTCAAAATTTGACGTTTTTTATTTTTGATTTTTGACAGGTGACAGTTGGAAAAATAATCTAAATGGTTTTTCAAACACACACAGACAGACAGACAGACTGGCAACTGGAATACTTTTCCTTCTTGTTGGACGGTGGGTCAGGAAAATAAAATATATTCCTTAATTTATTATTCTAAAATAAATAGTCAGGGCGCTTAATAAAATTTTTAAATAAAATTATGGGTTATATTGTTAAAAATCAGAAAAAATATCAATAATCAGAAAAATTGTCAACATCAGGGAAAATTGTTAAAAAGGAAGAAAATTGTCAATAATCAAGAAAATTGTCAGCAATTATAAAAATTGACAATGACCAGGAAAATTGTCAATAAGCAGGAAAATTGAAAATATTCTGGAAAACACTTAAAAAAAGCAAAAATAATCAGAAAAATATTAAAAATGCTCAAAAATCAAGAAAATTGTCAACAATTATAAATAATTATAGTCAAAAATCAGAAAAAATTATCAATCAGCAGGAAAATGGTCAAACTTTGTAAAATACTTAAAAAGAAGCAGGAAAACTGGATGAGTATTTCCCGCGTGATTAAAAGTTTCAATTTAATCCCTTAAATATATATTTTTTTATCTGCCTTACAGTCCAGAAGATTGTTAGTTATTTTTTCAAATTAATTTGTATCCTGAAAAAAAAAAGACGATCGCACTCAGTGTCACATTACATATCGTCTATAAATGCCAATAGGGAATAAAAGTTCTTTTCCGTCGTTATCTTCGTGTTTTTTTTTTTTTTTGGCCTCGACGAGTTCATTGCTCGAATGATTGGTTGCACCTCGCCACATACATTTTAATGTATGCGTATTAGTTCTTCGATCGAACCGTAATCGAGGCGATAAAGTATTCATTGAACGACAAGTTGTTAGTGCCGACAATTTACGAAGACGCGCAAAAAAAAATATACGATAACAAGAGGATGAACTTCAAGAAGGACTATAAATAGCGTAATATTACGAAAATTTTATTTACTTATACAGTGTGTGTAAAAATAGTAAAAAAAAAACAGAATAAATATCAAAAAACAGCAAAATTGACAACAATTATAAATGTAGTTAAAAATCAGGAAAAATTGTCAAAGATTAAGAAAATTGTTAACAAGTAGAAAAATTGTCAATACTCAGAAAAATATTTGAAAAAGAAAACAGGAAAATAATCAAAAATTTAGAAAATTGTCATAGATCAGGAAAATTGTTAAAAACCAGAAAAATACTAAAAAAAAAACAGGAAAATAAACAAAAATCTGCAAAATTGTCGTAGACCAGTAAAATTGTTAAAAAGCAGGAAAATTGTCAATAATCAGAAAAATATTAAAAAGAAAAAAGAGAAAATCATCAAAAATCAAGAAAATTGTCAACAATTATAATTTCAGTCAAAAATCTGAAAAAATTGTTAAAGATCAGAAAAATTGTCAATTAGAAAAATAATAAAAAACAAGAAAATGATAAAAAAATATGGAAAATTGTCATAGATCAGGAAAATTGTTAAAAACCAGAGAAATACCAAAAAAAAACAGGAAAATAAACAAAAATCTGCAAAATTGTCGTAGACCAGGAAAATTGTTAGAAAGCAGGAAAATTGTCAATAATCAAAAAAATACTAAAAAAAACAAGAAAATAATCAAAAATCTGGAAAATTGTCAATAATCAGAAAAATATTAAAAAGAAAATCAAGAAAATAATCAAAAATCAAGAAAATTGTCAATTAGAAAAATAATAAAAAAACAAGAAAATGATAAAAAAATATGGAAAATTGTCATAGATCAGGAAAATTGCTAACAAGCAGTAAAATTATTAATAATCTAAAAAATTTAAAAAAAATTATCATAAATCAGGGAAATTGTTAACAAGTAGGAAAATTGTCAATAATCAAAAAAGTATTTGAAAAAAAAAACAGGAAAATAATCAAAAATTTGGAAAATTGTCATAGATCAGGAAAATTGTTAAAAACAAGGAAACTTGTTAATAACCAGAAAAATACAAAAAAAAGGAAAATAAACAAAAATCTTCAAAATTATCATAGATCAGGAAAATTGTTAAAAAGCAGGAAAATTGTCAATAATCAGAAAAATATTCAAAAAAAATTGAGGACAAAAAACAAAAAAATGAAAAATTGTCAAAGATCAGGAAAATTGTTAACAAGTAGGAAAATAATCAAAAATCTGGAAAATTGTCAATAATTACGATTTCAGTTAAAAATCTGGAAAAATTGTTAAAAATCAGGAAAATTGTCAATTAGAAAAATAATAAAAAAACAAGAAAATGATAAAAAAATCTAGAAAATTATCATAGATTAGGAAAATTGTCAAAAATCAGGAAAATTGTCAAAGACCAGGAAAATTGTTAAAATGTAGGAAAATTGTTAATAATCAGAAAAATATAAAAAAAAAACAGGAAAATAATCAAGAATCAGGAAAATTGTCAATAATTAGGATTTCAGTCAAAAATCTGAAAAAATTGTTAAAAATCAGGAAAATTGTCAATCATCAGATAAATACTAAAAAAAAACAAGAAAATAATCAAAAATCTGGAAAATTGTAAAAAAACAGGAAATTGTTAAAAGCAGGAAAATTGTCAATAATCAGAAAAATATATAAAAAAAAAAACAGGAAAATAATCAAAAATCAGGAAAATTGTCAACAATTATAATTTCAGTCAAAAATCTGAAAAAATTGTTAAAGATCAGGAAAATTGTCAATTAGAAAAATAATAAAAAAAACAAGAAAATGTCAAAAAAATCTTGAAAATTGTTAACAAGCAGGAAAATTGTCAATAATCAGAAAAATATATAAAAAAAACAGGAAAATAATCAAAAATCAGGAAAATTGTCAACAATTATAATTTCAGTCAAAAATCTGAAAAAATTGTTAAAGATCAGGAAAATTGTCAATTAGAAAAATAATAAAAAAAACAAGAAAATGTCAAAAAAATCTTGAAAATTGTTAACAAGCAGGAAAATTGTCAATAATCAGAAAAATATATAAAAAAAAACAGGAAAATAATCAAAAATCAGGAAAATTGTCAACAATTATAATTTCAGTCAAAAATCTGAAAAAATTGTTAAAGATCAGGAAAATTGTCAATTAGAAAAATAATAAAAAAAACAAGAAAATGTCAAAAAAATCTTGAAAATTGTTAACAAGCAGGAAAATTGTCAATAATCAGAAAAATATTAAAAAAAAAACAAGAAAATAATCAAAATTAAATTGTCAAAGATCAGGAATTTGTTAAAAAGTAGAAAAATTGTCAATAATCAAAAAAATATTCAAAAATAACAGGAAAAAGAACAAAAATCAAGAAAATTGTCAACAATTATGAATTCAGTCAAAAATTAAGAAAAATTGTCATAGATCAAGAAAATTTTCAATTAGAAAAACAATAAAAAAAAAACAAGAAAATGATAAAAAAAATTGAGAAATGAACATAAATCAAATTTTAAAATAGTTCAATTTAATTTAATTTTAACTAGGTAATATTCTCATTTTAAATTGGACATCAACATATTAAAAATCAAATAAAAAAAAAAGAAGACTTGATTAAAAAGGTGTAATGTTGATTAGAAAACGAATATTTTTAGAAATTGTTCTGACGTCAATTTATAGTGACATAATAATTGTCTATGATGGGAAACAATGTTCAATTTTGATAACGGACGTTAAAACTTTATAAGTATTCTGTTATTCGTATTTTGCGTCATCAATATGGAAAATAAAGGTAAAATGAGTGTATATGTGTATGTGTATGTTTTGGACAGGTCAACATTGATCATTTTCCATCTATGGAATTTTATAAATATCAATATTTTTTAATATGAATTGAATATGTTGGTTTTTGTAAAAAAAATTGTGGATATACGAATGAAATTAATAATTAACCTAAATACATAAATTAAGTCGAAGATTAAATTAATTTTTTGTAATTTTTGGAATTTTTGCAATTTTTGGTATTTTTAGAATTTTTGGAATTTTCGTATTTTTCAATTTTTAAAATCTTTCATTTTACGACTATCAATTTTTCAATTTTTCTAAATCTATAAATTAAGTTGAAGATTAAATTCATTTTTTTGTAATTTTTGGAATTTTTGCAATTTTTGGAATTTTTGGTATTTTTGGTATTTTTAGAATTTTTGGAATTTTCGTAAATTTTGGAATTTTTGAAATTTTCGTATTTTACAATTTTTAAAATCTTTCATTTTACGACTTTCAATTTTTCAATTTTTCTAAATCTATAAATTAAGTCGAAAATTAAATTCATTTTTTTTAAATTTTTTGTAATTTTTTGAATTTTTGTAATTTTTGCAATTTTTGCAATTTTTGCAATTTTTGCAATTTTTGGAATTTTTGGTATTTTTAGAATTTTTGAAATTTTTGTAATTTTGGAATTTTCGAATTTTTCAATTTTTAAAATCTTTCATTTTTACGACTTTCATTTTTCTAAATCCATAAATTAAGTAGATGATTTAATTCATTTTCAATTTTTTATTTTTTTTAAAATTTTCGAATTTTTAAATCTTTCATTTTTACAACTTTCATTTTTCTAAATCCATAAATTAAGTGGTAATTAAATTGATTTTCAATTTTTCATTTTTTTTTTGAATTTTTGGAATTTCTGCAATTTTTGGAATTTTTGGATTTTTAAATCTTTCATTTTTACGACTTTTATTTTTTTTTCAATTTTTCTAAATCCATAAATTAAGTGGTAGATTAAATTGATTTTCAATTTTTCATTTTTTTTTTGAATTTTTGGAATTTCTGCAATTTTTGGAATTTTTGGATTTTTAAATCTTTCATTTTTACGACTTTTATTTTTTTTTCAATTTTTCTAAATCCATAAATTAAGTGGTAGATTAAATTGATTTTCAATTTTTCATTTTTTTTTTGAATTTTTGGAATTTCTGCAATTTTTGGAATTTTTGGATTTTTAAATCTTTCATTTTTACGACTTTTATTTTTTTTTCAATTTTTCTAAATCCATAAATTAAGTGGTAGATTAAATTGATTTTCAATTTTTCATTTTTTTTTTGAATTTTTGTAATTTTTGGAATTTTTGGATTTTTAAATCTTTCATTTTTACGACTTTCAATATTTCAAGTTTTCTAAATCCAAAAATTAAGTGGAATTCATGTTCAATTTGTCATTTTTTTTTTGAATTTTTGAAATCTTTGGGAATTTTGGAAATTTCGAACTTTTGAATTTTTGAATTTTCGAATTATCAATTTTCTAATTTTTGGATTTTTAATTCTTTCACTTTTAAGACTTTCAATTTTAAAATCTTTAATTTTTCAATTTTTCTAAATCCATAAATTAAGTGGAAGATTAAATTCATTTTCAATTTATCATTTTTTTAAATTTTTGGAATTTTGGACTTTATGAAATTTTTGGAATTTGCGAAATTTTTGGAATTTTTGAAATTTTCGAATTTTTGGTTTTTTTGGATTTTTAAATCTTTCATTTTTACGACTTTCAATATTTCAAGTTTTCTAAATCCAAAAATTAAGTGGAATTCATTTTCAATTTGTCATTTTTTTTTTGAATTTTTGAATTCTTTGGAATTTTCGAAATTTCGAACTTTTGAATTTTCGAATTTTCGAATTTTCGAATTTTTGAATTTTTAAATTATCAATTTTCTAATTTTTGGATTTTTAATTCTTTCACTTTTAATACTTTCAATTTTACGATCTTTAATTTTTCAATTTTTCTAAATCCATAAATTAAGTGGAAGATTAAATTCATTTTCAATTTTTCAATTTTTTTTTGAATTTTTTGGATTTTTGGAATTTTTGTATATTTGTAAATTTTGGAATTTTCTCTCAATTATTCAATCTTTCATTTTTTCAACTTTTCAATAATTTTTCAAATTTTCAATATCTCAAATTTTCATTCTTTCAATTTTTTTTCATTTTTTCAATCTTTCAGTTTTTTAATCTTTTAGTTTTTCAATTTTTCAGTTCTTGAATTTTTCAATCTTTCAATTATTCAATTTATTAATTTTTGAATATTACAATTTTTCAATTCTTTAGTTATTCTTTCTTCAAATTTTTAATCTTTTAATTATTTTATTTTTTCAATCATTTATTTTTACGACTTCAGTTTTTCAATCTTTCAATTTTTTACTTTTTCAATTTTTCAATATTCTAGTTTTTCAGTCTTTCAACAATTTTTCAATCTTTCAAATATTCAATTTTTGATTTTCAAGTTTTCAGTTTTTCAATCTTCTAATCTTCCATTTTTTTAGACCAATCAATTGACACAAGCATCAAATTTTTATTTAACCTCCAATTATTTTTCTCCGTTCAAAAAAAGTGTGTTTTTTTTTTTTTTTTTTTTTTTTTTTTTTTTTTTTTTTTTTTTTTAATTTTTAAGGGGAAACTAGTGAAGAGAAGATAATTGGAGAAAAGTCCAAAGTTATATCATATAATTTTATACCTACCAATATTTCTTAAAAACCCTGTATGAGTTATAATAAAAAAAAATCAGAGCAAGGTTCGAACAAAAGCTTTTGTTTAATATATTCACCTACACAAGAATTTATGTAAAAAAATCGTCAAAAATAAATATAAAGATTAGCACCTGTTTTTTTTTTTGCGATTCCAATAAACGTGGTCATAAATTTTCGCAAAATGCCGCTTTTCAGTTCCTAATAAAAATTTTATTCGGATCTAAAGAATCCTTGAACTGCAATCAAACGACGCGGCGCCTTCTATTTATTTTTTTCCAATATTTTTTTTTTTCCTCCGTCTATGTAGTAGGTGATCGCCCTTATAGTCAATGGGTTATATAAAACAAATTAAATAGGTCATAAAATGTAATAAATGAAAACAAAATTTAATTCAACGAAAAAGTATATAATACGAAGAGAAGGAGAAAAAAGAAAAAATAAAAAAATGGGAAAATAGGAAAATTGAGGGAAGATTGGAAAAATATGAAAAAGGGGAAAAAAAGGGGATAACAGAGAATTCATAGCAACGAAAAATTTTATGAAACAAAAAGTGAAACAAAGAGGAAAAAAATGAAAAAAACAAGTAAAAAAGTAAGATAAGGAAAAAATTTGGAAAAACGGGAATAAAACTAGAAAAATGGGGAAAAAAGAGGAAATAAATGAAAACATGGAAAACAATGGGAAAAAGAGGAAATAAGGGGAAAAGTGGGAAGGATGGAAAAAAAAAGTGAAAAAAGGAGAAAGAGGATAAAATGGAGAAAATCGGAAATAAAACGAGAAAAATGAGAAAAAAAAAGAGGAAAAGGGAATACAACTGAAAAATGGAAAAATATGAAAAAGGAAGAAAAAAGTAGAAAAAATAGAAAAACAGAGAATTTTTGGATTCATACCAACAAAAAATTTCATGAAACAAAGAGGAAAAATAAATGAAAAAAGGGAAAAACGTGAGAAAAGGAAAAATGGAAAAAAAACGCGAATAAAACGAGAAAAATAGGAAGTAAAAAGAGGAAAAGTGAAAATAAATGAAAAATAAGAAATAATAGGAAAAATAGGAAAAAAGGGGAAACGTGAGAAGAATGAAGAAAATAGTGAAAAAAGTGGGAAAAGGAAAAACTGAAATAAAACGGAAAAAATGAAGAGAAAACAGAGGGAAAGGGAAAAATGGGATGCAGTGGACAGGGAAAACAGGGGAAAAGGAGGAAGAATGGAAAAGAAGTGAAAAAGTAGGAAAAAGAAAAATGGAGAAAAACGGAAATAAAATAAGAAAAAAAGGAGGAAAAAAGTATCGAATATAAGTGAAAAATGGGAATAAGTAGAAAAAAGTGAAAAAAGTGGGAAAAGGAAAAAATGGAGAAAATCGGAAATAAAACGAGAAACATTAGAAAAAAAAGAGGAAAAAGGGAATACAAATGAAAATGGGAAAAAGGGGAAAAAGGAGAAGAATGAAAAAAAGTGAAAAAAGGGGAAAAAGGGGGCATTTATGGATTAATATTAACGAAAAATTGGGTAAAACAAAAAGAAAAAAGAAAACAAAGGTAGGAAAAGGGAAAAAAAGTCGGAAAAAAGGAGAAAAAAAGGAAAATAAATCGAGAAAAATGGGAAAATAATAAAATGAGAAAAATGGGGAAAAAGGAAAAAAAAACGATGAGGAGGAAATAAGGGGAAAGAAAAGAAGAAATGGGTAAAATAGGAAAAAGCGAAAAAAGAGAAAAAGTGGAAAAAGGAGAAATTTCTGGATACATACTAACGAAAAATTGCAAAAAACACAGAAAAAAAAGGAAAAGGGTAAAAAGTGAAAGAACGGGAAAACAAGAAGAAACAACGGGAAAAATGAAAAAAAAATGCACCAAGGCAAAAAAGGGGGATAGAGTAGAAGTGGGGAAAAATGGTAATTTCTTTATTAATACCAATCAAAATGTATTTAACTAACAGCTAATTAGTTAGTTGAACCTAGAACAATAAAAAAATAATGAAAACAATCGATTAGATCAGTTTTAATTTGATTTTTAAAAAAATTGTACCCATTTATTTAAAAATTTTATTAACGAAACCACTTTTTACTTTACCGTTTTATAATTGTTTTTTTCTTTTTTTAATTTTTTGAATATGTCCATGTACTAATTTTCCGTTATTTGCCCTAAACCTTGTTTTTCCATACACGTGTCTTTCCTTCTCTACAGAAAATCAGAATCAGGTTTATCGAACTTTCCATTAATCCGGTTGTTATTTTTTCACGAACTTGACATGCTTCATCATATGCGTATTAGTTTCTTTTATTCGCAACGTTTTTTTTTTTTTTCTTTCAGTTTCGTCATTTAACAAATCATTGACCCGGATTATTTGACACGATATCGAATTTGATTATAAACGATTATTTTTCCGGGAATATTTTTGGTATTTAAGGAAAATATCAGATAATTTTTTTTTTGATAAATCAATGTCAATTTGGATATATTTAATAAATTTATTAAATTAATGGAATTTATTAAAAATTAAAAATTATTATAGTAGTAGAAAAAAATCCCACGTTGGGCGCCAATTCATTTTATTAGAAAATTTTTTTTATTTATTTATTTTTGTGATAAATTACTTCTAATTTAATTGAGAATTAAAACTAATTTAATAAAAAATATTCAGTTAAATTTAAAAAAAATCCAACGTTGGGCGCCAATTTATTTTATTACAATTTTTTTATTTATTTTTGTAATAAATTACTTCTAATAGACTTAATTAAGAATTGAAACTAATTTAATAAAAATATTTAATTAAATAAAAAAAAATCCCACGTTGGGCGCCAATTTATTTTATTACAAAATATTTTTATTTATTTATTTTTGTAATAAATTATTTCTAATGGATTTAATTTAGAATTAAAACTAATTTAATAAAAATATTTAGTTGAATAAAAAAAAAATCACACGTTGGGCGCCAATTTATTTTATTACAAAATATTTTTTTTTATTTATTTTTGTAATAAATTATTTCTAATGGATTTAATTTAGAATTAAAACTAATTTAATAAAAATATTTAGTTAAATAAAAAAGAATCACACGTTGGGCGCCAATTTATTTTATTAAAAAATATTTTTATTTATTTATTTTTGTAATAAATTATTTCTAATGGATTTAATTTAGAATTAAAACTAATTTAATAAAAATATTTAGTTAAATAAAAAAAAATCACACGTTGGGCGCCAATTTATTTTATTACAAAATATTTTTATTTATTTATTTTTGTAATAAATTATTTCTAATGGATTTAATTTAGAATTAAAACTAATTTAATAAAAATATTTAGTTGAATAAAAAAAAAATCACACGTTGGGCGCCAATTTATTTTATTACAAAATATTTTTTTTTATTTATTTTTGTAATAAATTATTTCTAATGGATTTAATTTAGAATTAAAACTAATTTAATAAAAATATTTAGTTAAATAAAAAAGAATCACACGTTGGGCGCCAATTTATTTTATTAAAAAATATTTTTATTTATTTATTTTTGTAATAAATTATTTCTAATGGATTTAATTTAGAATTAAAACTAATTTAATAAAAATATTTAGTTAAATAAAAAAAATATCCCGCGTTGGGCGCCAATTTATTTTATTACAAAATATTTTTATTTATTTATTTTTGTAATAAATTATTTCTAATGGATTTAATTTAGAATTAAAACTAATTTAATAAAAATATTTAGTTAAATAAAAAAAAATCACACGTTGGGCGCCAATCTATTTTATTACAAAATATTTTTATTTATTTATTTTTGTAATAAATTATTTCTAATGGATTTAATTTAGAATTAAATTTAATTTAAATAAATTATTTAGTTAAATAAAAAAAAATAACCCGCGTTGGGCGCCAATTTATTTTATTAAAAAATATTTTTTTTAATTTAATTTTGTTATAAAATACTTCTAATGGATTTAATTTAGAATTAAATTAAATTTAATAAAAATATTTAGTTAAATAAAAAAATATATCCCACGTTGGGCGCCAATTTATTTTATTAAAAAATATTTTTTTTAATTTATTTTTGTAATAAATTACTTCTAATGGATTTAATTTAGAATTAAATTAAATTTAATAAAAATATTTAGTTAAATAAAAAAAAATCACACGTTGGGCGCCAATTTATATGTTTTACTGTAAAAAAATTATTTAATATAATTATGTGTCTCGATAATTTCTGGTATTGAATTAAAAAAAAAAAATGAATTAACGCACGTCAATGGTTTTTCTTTTTCAGCATATTTAAATTTCGAAAGATCCATTCACCTAACAACACATTTAAAATAACTTAAGTCATAAAAACACAGAGTCGCGAACGTTAATTTTCATCGAATATTTTCTAAAATAAAATCGAACCGACTGAAAACCGTAAATAAACGAGAAAAATAAAAAAAATTCAAATCGCTCTCTTTTAGCACCGACATTTCCGTTTTTAGAGAATGTTTTGAATTTTTCCGTATATGACCTCGAACAATGATCCTATATCAAATAATATTAAAGTTAACAACGATTTTGACAGGTTTTGGTTATTTTAAAGAGAGTTAACACGTCGGGTGCTAAAGCAGTAATGACCACGTCAAAATTTGAAACAGAAAAGGGCCAAATATACTGATAATCAGACATAAGAAACTTGAAAGAAAAATAATGATAGTCCAAACTGAGAAATTTGATACAACAAGAGCCAAATATAATTGATAGTCAGTATTAATGTTTTAGACCGTTTTTGGACAATTTGAGACTATTTTGGACAATTTTAGACCATTTTAGACCATTCTGGATAATTTTAGATTATTTTGAACAATTCTTTGATTCATTTAGGTAACTTTGGACCGTTTTACTAATATTTTAGACAGTTTTTGGACAATTTGAGACTATTTTAGACCATTTTAAATTATATAGAACCATTGTCTGATCAATTTAAGTAACTTTGGATTGTTTTTGGGGACTTTCAGACCATTTTGGACAATTTTAGGCTATTTTAGATTATTTTGAACAATTTTTTGATCAATTTAGATAACTTTAAACCGTTTTATTATTAATTTAATCCATTTTTGGACAATTCTAGATCATTTTGAATAATTTTGGATTATTTTGAAAAATTCTCTGATCAATTTAGGTACTTTAGGCCGTTTTACTAATATTTTAAACCGTTTTTGGACAATTTGAGACTATTTTGGACAATTTTAGACCATTTTATATTGTATTGAACAATTTTCTGAATAATTTAGGTAACTTAGACCGTTTAATCCATTTTTGGACAATTCTAGATCATTCTGGATAATTTTAGATTATTTTGAACAATTTTAGTAACTTTGGATCATTTTTGGGTAATTTTAGACCATTTTGGACAATTTTAAACCAGTTTAGATTATTTAGAACAATTCTTTGATTAATTCAGGCAACTTTAGACCGTTTTATTATTATTTTAGACCGGTTTTGGACAATTTGAGACAATTTTGGACAATTTTAGACCATTTTAGATTGTATTGAACCATTGTCTGATCAATTTAAGTAACTTTGGATTGTTTTTGGGTAATTTTAGACCATTTTGGACAATTTTGGACCATTTTAGATTGTATTGAACAATTCTCTGATCAATTTAGGTAACTTTATCCCGTTTTACTAATATTTAAGACTATGTTTGGACAATTTGAGACCATTTTTGACAATTTTAAACCATTTTAGATTATATTGAACAATTTTCTGACCAATTTAGGTAACTTAGACCGTTTAATCCATTTTTGGACAATTCTAGATCATTCTGGATAATTTTAGATTATTTTGAACAATTTTAGTAACTTTAGACCGTTTTATTATTAATTTAGACAATTTTTAGAAGATTTTGGACAATTTTAGAAAATTTTAGATTATTTTGAACAATACCAGTTTGAGTAACTTCAGAAAATTTTATTAGTTATTTAGACATTTTTTAGAAGGTTTTGGACAATTTTAAATTAGTTTAGCTTATTTTGAACAATATACTAAAATCAATTTAGGTAAGTTTAGACCGTTTTATTATTAATTTAGAAAATTTTAGATCATTTTAGATTATTCTGAACAATTCTCTGCTCAATTGAAGTAACTTGAGACCGTTTTAGACAATTTTTAAAAGATTTTGGACAATTTTAGATTATTTTTAACAATTCTCTGGTCCATCTTAGGTAACTTTAGACCATTTTATTATTAATTTAGACAATTTTTAGAAGGTATTATTGAACAATTTTAGACCATTTCAGGTTATTTTGAACAATTCTTTGATCAATTTAGACAGTTTTATTATAATTTTAGACCATTGTTGGACAATTTTAGACCATTTAGGATAATTTTAGACTCTTTTCTACAATTTTAGACTATTTTAGACTATTTTGAATAATTTGATCAATTTAAGTAATTTTTAGACCGTTTTATTATTATGTTAGAAAATTTTTAGACCATTTTGGACAATTTTAGACCATTGTAGATTATTTTGCTGCACAATTTTTAGAAGATTTTGAACAATTTTAGATCAGTTTGAATAATACTCAGATCCATTTTGGGTAACTTTGGACCGTTTTATTATTATTTTAGACCATTTTAGACAATTTTAGATTATTTTGAACAATTTAAGTAACTTTAGGCCATTTTATTATTAATTTAGACAATTTTTAGAAGATTTTGGACAATTTTAGATCAGTTTGAACAATCCTCAGATCCATTTTGGGTAACTTTGGACCGTTTTATTAATATTTTAGACCATTTTGGACAATTTTAGATTATTTTGAACAATTTTATTAACTTTAGATCGTTTTATTATTAATTTAAACAATTTTTAGAAGATTTTGGACAATTTTAGATCAGTTTGAACAATCCTCAGATCCATTTTGGGTAACTTTGGACCGTTTTATTAATATTTCAGACCATTTTGGACAATTTTAGATTATTTTGAACAATTTTATTAACTTTAGGCCATTTTATTATTAATTTAGACAATTTTTAGAAGATTTTGGACAATTTTAGATCAGTTTGAACAATCCTCAGATCCATTTTGGGCAACTTTGGACCGTTTTATTAATATTTTAGACCATTTTGGACAATCTTAGATTATTTTGAACAATTTTATTAACTTTAGACCGTTTTATTATTAATTTAAACAATTTTTAGAAGATTTTGGACAATTTTAGATCAGTTTGAACAATCCTCAGATCCATTTTGGGTAACTTTGGACCGTTTTATTAATATTTTAGACCATTTTGGACAATCTTAGATTATTTTGAACAATTTTATTAACTTTAGATCGTTTTATTATTAATTTAAACAATTTTTAGAAGATTTTGGACAATTTTAGATCAGTTTGAACAATCCTCAGATCCATTTTGGGTAACTTTGGACCGTTTTATTAATATTTTAGACCATTTTGGACAATTTTAGATTATTTTGAACAATTTTATTAACTTTAGACCGTTTTATTATTAATTTATACAATTTTTAGAAGATTTTGGACAATTTTAGATCAGTTTGAATAATTCTCAGATCCATTTTGGGTAACTTTGGACCGTTTTATCATTATTTTAGACCATTTTGGACAATTTTAGATTATTTTGAACAATTTTATTAACTTTAGGCCATTTTATTATTAATTTAGACAATTTTTAGAAGATTTTGGACAATTTTAGATCAGTTTGAACAATCCTCAGATCCATTTTGGGCAACTTTGGACCGTTTTATTAATATTTTAGACCATTTTGGACAATCTTAGATTATTTTGAACAATTTTATTAACTTTAGGCCATTTTATTATTAATTTAGACAATTTTTAGAAGATTTTGGACAATATAAGATTATTTTGAGCGCTGACAATTCACTCGAAAATGCAAACGCAGGTGTTTACAGTGGACCAGACATTTTTTGACCTTTATATTTTACTTGTGTGCTCATGCAGTATTATTTGTTCAACAAGTAAGTAATAAGAAATTTAAAACGAGATCTAATCATCAATTTTATATGGAAAATTTTATCAGAAATTTGATACAAAAAGAGCCAAATATAATTGATAATCAGAACGGAAAAATTTGAAACACAAAAGGGCCAAATATAATGATAGTCAGAACTGACAAATTTGAAAGAAAAAGGGCCAAATATAATGATAGTCAAAAGTAAGAAATTCGAAATAGAAAAGGGCAATAAACAAGTGATGAAGGTGTCACGGCAATTGATATGGAACGTGCGAATGAAAAACACAAATCTGGTTAAAATTGAGGTGATTTGTTATATTTTCTGGAATAATTCATTAATAACATAAATTTTACCAATTGCTGTGCTAATTTGTATTTAGTGCGCACAATATCCCCCCCCTTTTTTTGATGTCAATAAAAACGAAACTATTAAAATAGCAGTAAAAATTTATTTCTTTATTCTATAAAAAAATTTCTCTTTGTAACGCTTCTGTGTCTAATTCTTTTTAATAATTCGTTCCGGATCGTAAAATGATTTGGATAAAAATAAAAAGTTATAAAACGAGAAATTTTTGGAGCCGCGAATCTTTGGGAGTATTTCGGGAATGCCAAGTGAGTTTCACTTTAAATATTTGTGTATTGTTTTCTTCGGAAAAATAATACTAAAATTCGTGTTAATATATTAATCAGATCATTGAGTGTTCGTTTGTTTTTCATCGATTTATTTCGAATCAGTCGATTATGATGTTTAATTGGAATTTTTTTAAATTTATTGGGTACGAGACAGTTGACATTGAAAGAATTTATTTAAAACGGATTGTAATAATTATATTTTTTTATTTTAAAAGTGTATCTCCATTTCTTTCCCTATCGCCCTATCGCCCTCTTTACCTTTCTCTTTGTCTTTCTCTTTTTTCTTTTTTTTTCTAATTTTTTTACCAATTTTTTCCATTTTTCCAGTTTACCATTTTTTTCTACTTTTTCTGATTTTCGTAATTTTTCTCCATTCTTTTTCCACTTTATTATTTTTTTCTACTTTTTATATTTTTTTTTTCTGTTTTTCGTTGTTTTTTTCTTTTTTTCCCATTTCCTTTGTTTTTTCTTTTTTTTTCTATTATTGCTGTATTTTTCGTATTTTTTCTATTTTTTTCCTTATTTTTCTCCATTCTTTTTCCAATTTTTTACAATTTTTAACATTAATATTTTTTTCTACTTTTTCTTATTTTTTTCCTGTTTTTAGTTGTTTTTTCTTTTTTCTTATTTTTTTCGTATTTTTTTATTTTTTTTTTCTATTGCTGTATGTTTCCTATTTTTCTATTTTTCCTTATTTTTTCCATTCTGTTTCCAATTTTTTACAATTTTCCACTTTACTATTTTTTTCTACTTTTTCTATTTTTTTTCTGTTTTTCGTTGTTTTTTTCTTTTTTTCTAATTTTTTTCCCATTTCCTTTGTTTTTTCTTTTTTTTCTATTATTGCTGTATTTTTCGTATTTTTTCTATTTTTTCCTTATTTTTCTCCATTCTTTTTCCAATTTTTTACAATTTTTAACATTAATATTTTTTTCTACTTTTTCTTATTTTTTTTCCCTGTTTTTCATTTTTTCTTTATTTCTTATTTTTCCCTATTTCCTTTATTTTTCTATTATTGCTGTATTTTCCGAATTTTTTCTATTTTTCGTTATTTTTCTCCATTCTTTTTCCATTTTTCCACTTTACTATTTTTTTATACTTTTTCTATTTTTTTTTGTTTTTCGTTGTTTTTTCTTTTTTTCTAATTTTTTTTCCCATTTCCTTTATTTTTTCTTTTTTTTCTATTATTGCTGTATTTTTCGTATTTTTTCTATTTTTTCCTTATTTTTCTCCATTCTTTTTCCAATTTTTTACAATTTTTAACATTAATATTTTTTTCTACTTTTTCTTATTTTTTTTCTGTTTTTCGTTGTTTTTTATTTTTATTTTATTTTTTTCCCATTTCCTTTATTTTTTCTTTTTTTTTATTGCTGTATTTTTCGTATGTTTTCTATTTTTTCTTATTTTTCTCCATTCTTTTTCCAATTTTTTACAATTTTAAACATTAATATTTTTTTCTCCTTTTTCTTATTTTTTTTTTCCTGTTTTTCGTTTTTTCTTTTTGTCTTATTTTTTCCTCATTTCCTTTATTTTTTCTTTTTTTTTCTATTATTGCTGTTATTTTCTTTTTTTTTCTATTTTACCTATTTTTCCTTATTTTTCTCCATTTTTTTTTCTTACCCAATTTTTTCACTTTATAATTTTTTTCTATTTTACCCATTTTTCCTTATTTTTACTCTCTCTCTAACTTTCTCTTTCTCTTTTTTTTCCAATTTTTTTACAATTCTTTTTTCCACTTGACTATTTTTTCTACTTTTTCTTATTTTTTCCTGTTCTTTTCTTTTTTTTCTATTTTACCAATTTTTCCTTATTTTTCTCCCTCTCTAACTTTCTCTTACTCTTTTTTTTTCCAATTTTTTTACAATTCATTTTTTCACTTTACTATTTTTTTTACTTTTTCTTATTTTTTCCTGTTCTTTTCTTTTTTTTTTATTTTACATAAACAGAAAAAACCAGAAAAAAAACAATACATCAGAATACTGAGAAAACAGGATAAAAGTGAAAAAAAAATTGTAAAATATGGAAAATAACCAAAAAACTTCCTGTTTTTATCTATTTTTTTCTATTTTCCAAATTTTCCAGTAGTTTTTCCCATGTTACCCTATTATTTTCCCATTTTTTCTATTTCTTTCTATTAGTTCCTTTTTTTCTATTATTTTATCCCATTTCTTTTATTTTTCCTTATTTTTTTCTATATCTCTATTTGGACCTTTTTCCCCATTTATTCATAGTATTTTTTATTATTAAATATTTTTATCTCTTTCTTCTATTTTTTCTTATTTTCCATATTCTTTAATTTTCCATTTTTTTCATAATTATTTTTTCCTATTTTTTCCATTTTTTTTACCAAATTTTTTCCTGCTTTTTCATATTTTATCCTTTTTTTCTCTATTTTTAATATATTTCCCTATTTTTCTCTAATTTCTCAATTTTTCCCATCTTTATGTTTTTCCTTACTTATCCGTATATATGTCCCTAGTATTATCTACTTTTTCCTATTTTTCCTTATTTTCTACTATGTTTTACTATTTTTTATTATTCTCCAATTTTTTCCCCACTTTTTATTATTTTTCCTAAATTTCCATATTTAGACCATTTTTTCTTTATTTTTTCCCTAATTTTCATTATTTTTTGCAAATTTCTCTATTTTTCACAATTTTACTTTATTTCTTCCTTTTTTTCATTTTTCCCAATTTTTTACTACTTTTCTCCTTTTTTCTATATTTTTCACTATTTTCTCTAAATCTTTCCATTAGTCTATTTTCTTTATTTTTCCATATTTTTCCTTACTTGTCCTTATTTGTATTAATTTTTTCCTATTTTGTTCTATTTTAATCATTTTTCCTTACTGTTTCCCTATTTTCATCTATTTATTCCAAATTTTCCTATTTTGCTCATTTTCTCTTATTTTTTCCCAATTTTTCTCAGTTTTTTCTATTTTTTCCCTATTGTTCAATCAAGTTATAGAAAAAAATATGGTAAAACAATTGAATTTTTGACAAAAAATTTGATTGTTTTTTTCGTTTTCAAATTAACTTTATTAATATAAATAGTAAATCTGGAAGGGATCAAAAAGTACATTATATGTGAATAAAAAGTTAAAAAAAATTTTTACAAAAAAATAAGTTTTTTTTTAAATTTTTGTAAACTAATTTTATTAATGTATTTTGATGCAGAAAAATTAAAATAATCGATTAATCAATTACTTTACTAGGAGTGTTCGGAAAGTTGGGTGGGATTACCCCTCATTTTTTTTTTATCCAATTTAAAAAAAAAATTATTAAATAATAAGAATAAATTTAGATCCGAAATAGTCATCCCCCATATCAACACCTACTAACAAATTTGTTCTTTTCAAGTAGGCCACTTCCTCGAGCTTTATTGCACGTCGTAAATAAAAATTTTCACGCCGACTGAAATAAATTAAATGACCAACTAAATTTTACCAATGAAAACGTTCATTTAAAAAAAAAACAAATGAGCCAAATTTACATAATAGTATGAGAACCTTTAAATATCTCAAATGATATTCATAAAATAGGGAAAAAAAAACACGAGAGAGAAATATAATTTTTAACGCAAAATATTATATCACCCGGTATAATGTTAAATAATTTCGCAATAAAGTAAAAGAGTTTAGATAAAAAAATAAAAAATAAAAAATTATTTCGGGCCATATAATGCATACCCGACAAAAAATTGCTTAACAAGATAACTTGAATTTTTTTTTCTTTTATTTAGAAAAACAAGTACAAAATTTGCTATGAAATTTTCACTCCAGGATAAATATTTATTTTTTTATTTATTTATTTATTTATTTATTTATTTATTTATTTATTTTTTTAATAAAAATTTTTTTTACCATGTAAACGTATATTATTAGTTGGTGTAATAAAACGCGACCTGCTACTTTTATATACTTAGCACCCACGAAAAATGTGTTTACTAGCTAATATTAGAGTAGCGCCAACCTAACCATAACAGTCATTTGTTATTTACAAAGAATTTTTAACAGGACAATCGAAAAAAAATTTAAATTTTAACATAAATTACAACCTTATTCTCCGCCTATGGTTTACTGCGATAAAATAATTAGACCTATATATGTACTAGATTAAAAGAGAGTAAATAAGAATTCTTTTCCACGCGAAAGTGACAAATACTAATACATTTCCACGTGTTGTAAAGTGACAGCTGACAAGTACAACATTTACGCCATTTTTGAATAAATGTCAAAACTATAAATGATGATCGTTAGATATTAACTAACTTGAACGGTGACCCGATAAACCATCAAATTCGATCCATTTTGGAATCGCCATTTTGAATATATTAGTTTCGGCAAACAATTCATAATCTCCCAAATATCAATCCAACCCAAAAAAAAAAAACTTAAATACCAATTTTAAATACAATCAGACCGTAATCACATATCTCGTCCGCCATTTTGAAGCCGTCATCTTTAATTTATTGATTTTGAGAAAAAATTCGTAATCTCCAACACTAAATATCCCCGTATACCAATTTTAAATGGAATCTGTTCATAATCATAAATTTCGTCCGCCATCTTGGAATCGCCATCTTGAATTTATTTATTTTAACAAAAAATTCATAACCTCCAACCCAAAAAAACCCTAAATACCAATTTTAAATAGAATCAGATCATAATCACATATCTCGTCCGCCATCTTGAAACCGCCATCTTTAATTTATTAATTTAAAAAAAAATCGTAATCTCCAACACCAAAAATTCTCATATAAAAATTTTGAATGGATTCTGTTCATAATCATAAATTTCGTCCGCCATCTTGGAGTCGCCATCTTGAACGTATTTATTTTAACAAAAAATTCATAATGTCCAATCCAAAAAAAACCTTAAATACCAATTTTGAATAGAATCAGATCATAATCACATATCTCGTCCGCCATCTTAAAACCGCCATCTTGAATTTATTAAATTTGAGAAAAAAATCGATCTCTAATTCCAAAAATCACCATATACCAATTCTTAATAGAATCGGTTCATAATCATAAATATCATCCGCCATTTTGTAGTAACCATTTTGAATTTATTAATTTTAACAAAAAAATCTTATACCTCAAAAACCCCCACATAAAAATTTTGTATGAAATCGGTCCATAATCCTAATCTTGTTCACCATCTTGTATTTAAAATTGGTTTTCTGCACATTTAGACACAAAAAGAATAAAATTTTACAAAAGCCATACAAATCGCTACGACCGTAACAAATAAAGATCCGTACAAGAAAACAAACTCAACGAACATTAATAAGGATGTGAGGTTATGTGTTAGGTGAGCGCAAACTAAAATTCTTATCGTTGCAGCGGATCTATCGAATTGATGCTAAAACGTCACAGTTACCATCAATTTTCATCTAAATTAACAAATTTAAATCGAGCAATAATAAATTTCTCGTTTTTATTAAATATATTAAAAATTTTTGACATTATTTGTTCTTCTTCTTTAATTTAATGGCCTCCACCGTCTTTGGTATTTGGCCAACATTATTTGTTTGTAATACTGACCCAAAAATTTTCAATTAATTCTACATAATAAATAGATTTAAAAAAAATTGATTTTTATGTTCATTCAAATTAAACGTTTTGAACAACACGTTTGACAAATTGGAATTGTTCTTGTGGAAATATATTTATTATTATTTTTTAAATAACTCTTTGACATTTACAAATTATTGTCCACCTACGAAACGACTTGACAACTTAAATAAATATAACCAAGATCATGATCAAAATAACTCGTGAAATATTTAATAATTGATGAAAAAAAAATTAGTATAGAAAATTAGTTGTGGCCAACATATTACTTTCTCTCTATTGTATAAGTCTTATTTTATTATTTTTATATTAAAAATTGGTTCAAATTATAAATCTGGGTGGACTTAATATTGGTTGTAATAAAAATCATCTCTCTACAGTTCACCCCTAGAAGCCAAAAGTTTGTACGGGGAAGGGACGGCTCAAATTACAAATATAATTAGACAAAACATGGTATCAAATTCTATCTAGTTGGACAAAATATTGGTTCAAATTTTATATTCAGCTGGACAGAACATTGGTTCAAATTCTAAATCTAGTTGGACAAAATATTAGTTTGAATTATAAATTTAGCTGGACAAAACTTTGGTTCAAATTCTAAATCTGGTTGGACGAAGTTTTGGAACAAATTATGAATCTAGTTGGACAAAATATTGGATCAAATTATAAATCTAGTTGGACAAAATATTAGTTCGAATTATAAATTTAGCTGGACAAAACTTTGGTTCAAATTCTAAATCTGGTTGGACGAAGTTTTGGAACAAATTATGAATCTAGTTGGACAAAACATTGAATCAAATTATAAATCTAGTTGGACAAAATATTAGTTCGAATTATAAATTTAGCTGGACAAAACATTGAATCAAATTATAAATCTAGTTGGACAAAATATTAGTTCAAATTATAAATTTAGCTGGACAAAACATTGGTTCAAATTCTAAATCTGGTTGGACGAAGTATTGGAACAAATTATGAATCTAGTTGGACAAAATATTGGATCAAATTATAAATCTAGTTGGACAAAACATTGAATCAAATTATAAATCTAGTTGGACAAAATATTAGTTCAAATTTTATATTTAGCTAGACAAAACATTGGATCAAATGATAAATCTAGTTGGACAAAATATTGGTTCGAATTATAAATTTAGCTGGACAAAACATTGGTTCAAATTCTAAATCTGGTTGGACGAAGTATTGGAACAAATTATGAATCTAGTTGGACAAAATATTGGATCAAATTATAAATCTAGTTGGACAAAATATTAGTTCAAATTATAAATTTAGCTGGACAAAACATTGGTTCAAATTCTAAATCTGGTTGGACGAAGTATTGGAACAAATTATGAATCTAGTTGGACGAAGTATTGGAACAAATTATGAATCTAGTTGGACAAAATATTGGATCAAATTATAAATCTAGTTGGACAAAATATTAGTTCAAATTTTATATTTAGCTGGACAAAACATTGGATCAAATTATAAATCTAGTGGGACAAAATATTAGTTCAAATTATAAATTTAGCTGGACAAAACATTGGTTCAAATTCTAAATCTGGTTGGACGAAGTATTGGAACAAATTATGAATCTAGTTGGACAAAATATTGAATCAAATTATAAATCTAGTTGGACAAAATATTAGTTCAAATTATAAATTTAGCTGGACAAAACATTGGTTCAAATTCTAAATCTGGTTGGACGAAGTATTGGAACAAATTATGAATCTAGTTGGACAAAATATTGGATCAAATTATAAATCTAGTTGGACAAAATATTAGTTCAAATTATAAATTTAGCTGAACAAAACATTGGTTCAAATTCTAAATCTAGTTGGACGAAGTATTGGAACAAATTATGAATCTAGTTGGACAAAATATTGGATCAAATTATAAATCTAGTTGGACAAAATATTAGTTCAAATTTTATATTTAGCTGGACAAAACATTGGATCAAATTATAAATCTAGTGGGACAAAATATTAGTTCAAATTATAAATTTAGCTGGACAAAACATTGGTTCAAATTCTAAATCTGGTTGGACGAAGTATTGGAACAAATTATGAATCTAGTTGGACAAAATATTGAATCAAATTATAAATCTAGTTGGACAAAATATTAGTTCAAATTATAAATTTAGCTGGACAAAACATTGGTTCAAATTCTAAATCTGGTTGGACGAAGTATTGGAACAAATTATGAATCTAGTTGGACAAAATATTGGATCAAATTATAAATCTAGTTGGACAAAATATTAGTTCAAATTATAAATTTAGCTGAACAAAACATTGGTTCAAATTCTAAATCTGGTTGGACGAAGTATTTGAACAAATTATGAATCTAGTTGGACAAAATATTGAATCAAATTATAAATCTAGTTGGACAAAATATTAGTTCGAATTATAAATTTAGCTGGACAAAACATTGAATCAAATTATAAATCTAGTTGCACAAAATATTAGTTCAAATTATAAATTTAGCTGGACAAAACATTGGTTCAAATTCTAAATCTGGTTGGACGAAGTATTGGAACAAATTATGAATCTAGTTGGACAAAATATTGAATCAATTTATAAATCTAGTTGGACAAAACATTGAATCAAATTATAAATCTAGTTGGACAAAATATTAGTTCAAATTTTATATTTAGCTGGACAAAATATTGGTTCAAATTCTAAATCTGGTTGGACGAAGTATTGGAACAAATTATGAATCTAGTTGGACGAAGTATTGGAACAAATTATGAATCTAGTTGGACAAAATATTGGATCAAATTATAAATCTAGTTGGACAAAATATTAGTTCAAATTTTATATTTAGCTGGACAAAACATTGGATCAAATTATAAATCTAGTGGGACAAAATATTAGTTCAAATTATAAATTTAGCTGGACAAAACATTGGTTCAAATTCTAAATCTGGTTGGACGAAGTATTGGAACAAATTATGAATCTAGTTGGACAAAATATTGAATCAAATTATAAATCTAGTTGGACAAAATATTAGTTCAAATTATAAATTTAGCTGGACAAAACATTGGTTCAAATTCTAAATCTGGTTGGACGAAGTATTGGAACAAATTATGAATCTAGTTGGACAAAATAATGAATCAAATTATAAATCTAGTTGGACAAAATATTAGTTCAAATTTTATATTTAGCTGGACAAAACATTGGATCAAATGATAAATCTAGTTGGACAAAATATTAGTTCCAATTATAAATTTAGCTGGACAAAACATTGGTTTAAATTCTAAATCTGGTTGGACGAAGTATTGGAACAAATTATGAATCTAGTTGGACAAAATATTTTATCAAATTATAAATCTAGTTGGACAAAATATTAGTTCAAATTATAAATTTAGCTGGACAAAACATTGGTTCAAATTCTAAATCTGGTTGGACGAAGTATTGGAACAAATTATGAATCTAGTTGGACAAAATATTGGATCAAATTATAAATCTAGTTGGACAAAATATTAGTTCAAATTATAAATTTAGCTGGACAAAACATTGGTTCAAATTCTAAATCTGGTTGGACGAAGTATTGGAACAAATTATGAATCTAGTTAGACAAAACATTGGATCAAATTATAAATCTAGTTAGACAAAATATTGGTTCAAATTATAAATTTAGCTGGACAAAACATTGGGGTAAATTCTAAATGTGGTTGGACGAAATATTGGACCAAATTGTAAATATTGTTGGTCAAAATCTTGGTTCAAATTAAAAATTTTGTTGGACAAAATATTGGATTAAATTGTAAATCTAGTTGGACAAAAACAGTGATCTGCAATGGTAATATAATAGGACAAAAATGATTTAAGTTTTAAATTTAGCTGGGCAGAACATTGGTACAAAATGTAAATCTAGTTGGACGGAAATATTGGATCGAATTATGAATCTAGTTGGACAAAATATTGGTTCAATAATGCAAAACACTCTTAACAATTGATGCGTATTCTCATTTTTGTCTGGAATTTACGTTATGACGCCTTAAGATCCGGGTTTAGGTTATAATGATAAAACCATTTGGTCAGATAATATATTCATATTTTTAGGAAAAAATTTATACTATCAGAAATTCCCATTGTTCTCGTTATTCAATGAAAATACTAAAAACACTTTTATTGAATTTATGAGATTTCTCGTAAAATTAATATTGAAAACATCCGGTCAAAATAGTGATTTTTTTTCCCGTTCAAAATTCCTTTCTATGATTAAACTCAATAAAACGTCGAAATTATATAAAATGATAAACATTCCGTAGGCAGAATTCATAGAATTTTATTATGATAAATTGATTTTCATTTTCATAGTTTTCCCGATTTATATATATTTACATTTTTTTATACGAAATATTGATATTGGCTTAAATCAAATTCCTTTAATAAAAATTATTTTTTGCGCTTTAGCAGCTAAAACCCAAGTTCATATTGTACGAATTTACTTATGGTCAATAAAATCAAAAAAAAAATTAGACGTTTTTAAACAAACATATGATTGGTATGACGTCACTTCTCTTAGGTCTTTTATTGTTTGTTTTTCTCCTAACAACGGCAATAGAGAGAGAGAGCTGGGTAAATTTTTGGTGTTGGAGATTATGAATGTTCTCAAAATTAATAAATTCAAGATATTTTGTCCAACTATATTTATAATTTAATAAATATATATTTCGTCCAACCAGATTTACTTTTTGAACCAATTTTGTATCCAGTTAAATTTAAAATTAGAATAATTTTTATTTTATTATATTACCATTGCAGTTAACTGTTTTTGTCCAACTAGATTTACAATGTGAACCAATATTTCGTTCAACTAGATTTACAATTTAATCCAATATTTTGTCCAACAATTTGAACCAAGATTTTGACCAACAATTTTTACAATTTGGTCCAATATTTCGTCCAACCACACTTAGCATTTGAACCAACGTTTTGTCCAGTTAAATTTAAAATTTGAACCAATATTTTGTCCAACTAGATTTATAATTTGATCCAATGTTTTGTCCAGCTAAATATAAAATTTGAACTAATATTTTGTCCAACTAGATTTATAATTTGATCCAATGTTTTGTCCAGCTAAATATAAAATTTGAACTAATATTTCGTCCAACCAGATTTAGAATTTGAACCAATGTTTTGTCTAACTAGATTCATAATTTGTTCCAATATTCCGTCCAACCAGATTTAGAATTTGAACCAATGTTTTGTCCAGCTAAATATAAAATTTGAACTAATATTGTGTCCAACTAGATTCATAATTTGATCCAATGTTTTGTCCAGCTAAATTTATAATTTGAAATAATATTTTGTCCAACTAGATTCATAATTTGTTCCAATACTTCGTCCAACCACATTTAGAATTTGAACCAATGTTTTGTCCAGCTAAATATAAAATTTGAACCAATATTTTGTCCAACTAGATTTATAATTTAATCCAATGTTTTGTCCAGCTAAATATAAAATTTGAACTAATATTTTGTCCAACCAGATTTAGAATTTGAACCAATGTTCTGTCTAGCTAAATTCATAATTTGTTCCAATATTTCGTCCAACCAGATTTAGAATTTGAACCAATGTTCTGTCTGGCTAAATTTATAATTTGAACCAATAATTTGTCCAACTAGATTTAGAATTTGAACTAAGGTTTTGTCCAACTAAAAATAAAATTTGAACTAATATTTAGTCCAACTAGATTTACAATTTGATACCATGTTTTGTCCAATGAACATAATAATTTTTTAAAAATGTATTTATTATGTAGAATTAATTGAAAATTTTTGGGTCAGTATTACAAACAAATAATGTTGGCCAAATACCAAAGACGGTGGAGGCCATTAAATTAAAGAAGAAGAACAAATAATGTCAAAAATTTTTAATATATTTAATAAAAACGAGAAATTTAATTTTGCTCGATTTAAATTTGTTAATTTAGATGAAAATTGATGGTAACTGTGACGTTTTAGCATCAATTCGATAGATCCGCTGCAACGATAAGGATTTTAGTTTGCGCTCATTTAACACATAACCTCACATCCTTATTAATTTTTGTTAAGTTTGCTTTCTTGTATGGATCTTTGTTTGTTACGATTGTAGCGATTTGTATTGCTTTTGAAAACTTTGTTCGTTTTGTGTCTGGATGTTCAGAAAACCAATTTTTAATACAATATGGCGGACAAGATTTGGATTATGGACCGATTTTATACAAATTTGGTATGTGGGGGTTTTTGAGATCTGAAATTGTGATTTTTTTTGTCAAAATTAATAAATTCAAGATGGCGGACGAGATATGTGATTATGATCTGATTCTATTTAAAATCGGTATTTAGGGATTTTTTGGGCCGGAGATTATGAATTTTTTGGTAAAATATATAGATTCAAGATGGCGACTCCCAAGATGAATTTATGATTATAAATAGATTTCATTCAAAATTGTTATATGATAAATTTTGGTATTTGAGACTACGGTTGTTTTCTTAACATTAAAAAAATCAAGATGGTAATTCCAAGATGGCGGACGACATATGTGATTATGATCTGATTCTATTTACAATTGGTATTTAGGATTTTTTTGAGTCGGAGATTATGATTTTTTGTTACAATTAATAAAAACAAGATGGCGGATAAAGATACGTAGGTGAGAATTGTACGAATCAAAAGATATTCGTTGAAAATTCAGTTTACAAAATTATGTTATAAAGGTGAAGGTAAACACGTGTAGTTAAGTGTAACATTTATTCGTTTCTTCAATTCGTGTATTATGGCTTTTCTTAAAATTATTTTAGTGCAAGCATATCTATTTTCGCGTAATTACAATTAAGATTAAGTAGGAATCTTTTATAATAACACGTTTTTGTCTCGTTTTTGTAATCGTGAGAAATTGACAGTAAAAACGTGATGTATTTATTTACCCACATATTTTTGAAACGTTAAAAGGTTCAAAACATGCCGTTAAACTAAAACAAAAAAATAGATTGGTTTTTTTTTTTAAATACCAACATAATAAATTAATAATAAAAAAATATCACCAGTGGCTTGCAGTAAATCACTAAAAAAAAACCATAATTGGTAAAAGTGGTAAAACTATGCCAGTTCTGCGCTACGTCTTGTGAAAAATATGAAAAAACAGAAAAAATCAACGAAAAAAAGGAAAAAAACAATGAAAACCAGGAAAAAATATTGAAAAATAATAAAAAATTGAAAAAAAACAGGGAAATATAGTGAAAAATAAGTAGGAACATGGAAAATAGAGAAAAATATGGAAAAATGGGGAAAAGAATGGGGAAAAATTGGGAAACAAAGGAAAAAATTAGGAAAAATACTGCAAATCAGGGAAAAGTGGGAAATTTAATAAAAATAGAAAAATAGGAAAAAATGAAGATCAGGAAAAAAATATTGAAAGATAATGAAAAAAAAGAGAAATAATAAAAAAAGGGAAAAATAGGAAAAAATAGAAAAAATACTGCAAATCAGGGAAAAGTGGGGAAATTTAGTAAAAGTAGTAAAAATAGGAAAAATTAGGAAAAATAGGAAATAATAAGAAGAAATAGGAAAAATAAGAAAAATAGCGAAAATAGTAAAAAATAGAAAATAATGGGGAAAAACAGAACAAAACAATAAAAAACAGGAAAAATATCAAGAAATTGGGAAAAACTGGGAAAAATAGGAAATATTGGGCACAATAGGGAAACGAAAAAATGGGGAAAATAGTTAAAAATTGGAAAATAGTAGGGGAAAATGGGAAAAAATAGGAAAAAAATAGGGAAAAATAGCGGAAAATAATGGAAAAAGGCAAAACAGAAAATAATAGGGATAAATAGGGAAAAGCAGGAAAAAATAATGAAAATCAGGAAAATTGCGAGAAATTGAAAAAATTAGGGCAAAATAGGGAAAGAGACAAAAATGGGGAATATAGTTAAAAATTGGAAAATAGTATGGAAAAATAAGAAAAAATAGGGGAAAATAATGGAAAACGGGAAATAATAGGGAAAAACTGGAAAATAATGAAAATCAGGATAATTACAAAAAGAATGGGAAAATAGGAAAAAATATGGAAAAAATGGCAAAAATAGGAAAAAAATCAGAAAAAAAATTGGGAAATTAGAGATAGAGTTAAATCTGAAAAAATAGAGAAACATATAGGAGAAATAGTGAAAAAACGAGAAAATAGGAAACAATATATAGAAAAAAAAAATGAAAAATAATAGTAATAAATGGGGAAAAACAGATCAAAATAATGAAAAATAGGGAGGAAAGTATAAAAAAAGAGGAAAACTACGAAAAAATTGTAAAAGAATGGGAAAAATTTGGCAAAATAGGGAAACAGAAAAATAGGAAAAAAAGTTAAAAATTGGAAAAAAGTAGGGGAAAAAATAGGGGAAAATAGCGGAAAAAATAGAAAAAAGGGAAAACAGAAAATAATAGGGATAAGTAGGTAAAACAGGAAAAAATAATGGAAAATAGGAAAAATAGGGCAATAGAGTAAAATCTGGAAAAAAAGAGAAATATATGGGAAAATAATGTAAAATAGGGGAAAATAAGAAAAAAATAGTAAAAAATAGTAAAAAAATTCAAAAAATTTTAAAACCAAAAGGAAGAAACAAGGAAAGTTCGGTCGTCCAGGTACTACACTTAAATAGACTCTGCAGCATAGCACACGGGTATTCATTCAGCTAGTTTTCTATAAAACAATAAATATTTATTAACTTAAATAATTGATCGCAACGATACATCAGTTTCGGTATTATTTAATATCTGGCTCAAGAGCATCATTATATATTAAATTTATTTATATCTTGCGCATTTAAAACGAGCGAGTACGACCCTGGTTTGATCGTATAAATCATATTTTTTTTTTGCGCGTAGCTTATACTGTCACCAAGAACGGATGCAAGTTACTGGCGTTTTTTTTTTTTTTAGATAATTTTAAAAATTAGGAGTCGCTAAGACGTTTTGGATTTTTTTTTGGGATAATAAATCCGTTGTTATGAAATTATAAAGTGGGTCGTGGAGAAAATATTTTTATTGCTATTATTTGTACATTTTTGAAATTTAATTCTGCAAAAAAAATTAAAATTTATAGATTAAATTTCTTATATTACCATCTAGAATCTAAGATCTAAGTTTTTTAAATTAAAAAATTAAAATAATATTTTAGTTAATCACCCTGTAGTTTTACTTAAAAAATTAATAAATTAGCACCGATTAAATTTCGAAATTCTTTTAACATTTTTCAACCTTTATAATATGGCTAGACTTACGTTTTTTTGTGTCACCCTGTATTTTAATTATTCCTTTACTCGGTCCATTTGATTTCAGCTATCCCTTCTCTAGATTTCCTTCTCTTTTAGGTTTTATTATAAAATGTTTTTCCCATGTTAACAATTTTCTATCTTTGTCTCTTCAGTCAAAATAATTGACTTATTATCGTCTGTGCTGTAAATTGAAAATTTTCTTTCTTCCCCCCCCCCCTCTTTATATAGGAATTTTTCCTTGGACTATATTTTTCCCTTGGATTACATTTTTTCCTTTGGAACAGTTTTTCTTGGACTACGTTTTTTTTTGGACCAAGCTTGTGTTTCTTGGACTACATTATTTTTAAACTACACTTTTCTCTTGGACTACATTTTTTCCCTTGGACTACATTTTTCCTCTGGACTACATTTTTTCCTTTGGAACAGTTTTTCTTGGACTACGTTTTTTTTTTGGACCAAGCTTGTGTTTCTTGGACTTGATTTTTTTTAAACTACACTTTTCTCTTGGACTACATTTTTTCCCTTGGACTATATTTTACCCTTGGACTACATTTTTCCCTTGAACTTAATTTTTTTCTTTGGAGTACGTTTTTCCTTTCTAACAGTTTTCCTTTGAAATATTTTTTTTAGACTACGTTTTTTTTTGGACCAATCTTGTATTTCTTGAACTACATTTTACCCTTGGACTATATTTTTTCCTGTGGACTTCATTTTTCCCTTGGACTACATTTTTCCCTTGAACTTCATTTTTTCTTTTGAACTCGTTTTTTCTTTGTATTAATTTTTCTTGGACTACGTTTTTTTTTTGAACGAATTGAGTATTTCCTGAATTCCTTTTTACTTTCCGAACAACAGAGTTGTATAGAAGGAAAGTATTGCGATCATGATATTTTGACCATATCCAAATTTTAACGAATTTTTACGTTTTGAGGTCTGTCTGTGTGTGTATGTTGGTCTGTGTGTGTGAACACGATAGCGTCTAAACTTCTGAACCAATTTAGATGAAATTTTATATACATATTTAGGGTAGCAAGGAGACGACCTGTATAGATTTTGGTGTTAATCTGACAACCGGAAGTGACAGTTGCTATAAGTGATGACGTCATTACTAAACAAGATGACAATAAAGTTTTACACATATATTTTTTATACGTTATAGTTTAATTTCGAATGTTTAAAATTTTCAAAAACTTTTGCCATTGTTGCCAGATTTATCAAAAAGTAATTTTTTTTCATATTTTTCTTAAATAACCAAAATAATGCATTTTTATGAAAAATTACAGGATATGAAAGTTGTAGAACATAAAATTTTCTACACATTTTGTTATTAACGTTTTTTTAAATTCCTCACAGTTTCGTCGCCAGAGGGCGTGAAAAATAATGTATATAGACATTTGCGACTTTTTTTAGATTTTTTATTTTAATTTTTAAGCAATTTTTATTCTTATTAAATTATTATTTTTTAGTTAAATCTTAATATCAAAAATTAAAAAAAAATATCTTTAAATTTGTAATAATTAATTTTATTATAATAATTTTTTTCAAAATTTTATTACAAAAATTGTGAATTTTTTTAAAAATTAGCTAAGAAACATTTAAAATTATATTATGATTTTAAACTAAATTGAATAACTTCTAAAATATTAAAGTTATTGAACTGGGATTTGCACCATTCTAAAGATAAAATAAAACTCTAAATTCAAAATGTATTTTAGTTTCTTAGAATTTAGAAATGTGATATTTATAACCAAAATAAAGAATTTTTTATAATTTCGTTTTATCAATAAGTATAAAATAAATGAAAAAAGTAAATAGCACATCCGAAAATGATCCAAATTTACTATGTGTGTAAATTATTTCATAATTTTAACATAGTATTTGTAAAAGTTATAGCAAAAAATGAAAAAAGAAAAATGAATTTTTAACAAAAAAATTTTTTTTTTTTTAATTTTTTAAACTAACTTTATTAATACATTTTAATCCAGAAAACATAAACAGGTCTGTTTCCCATTTTGAATAAAATTGAATGAGATATTAATTATTTATTGATTTTAAAATTATTCAAAAATAGGTTTTATTTCTTTTTAAGATTAATATTAATATTACAAATTTAACAAAATACCATTAAATTGATGGTAAAAACTCTATAGTTGTGATTTTTTTCAAAATTTTATTCAAAAAGTTGTAGAATTCATAATTTATTTTTTGAAATTTAATAAAAGTTTAAAAAACAATGAATAACTTTAAAAATATTAAAGATATTAAAATGGTTTTTTTTTTTTTTTTTTTTTTTTTTTTTTTTTTTTTTTTTTTTTTTTTTTTTTTTTTTTTTTTTTTTTTTTTTTTTTTTTTGGCAGAGACCAATTAGCCAGACCATTGTTTGATATATTTATGCTCTACAGTTTATCAAATTGCAAATGCAGTTTAGTTTTTTTTTTTTTTAAATTCTCTACGGTTTATCGAATTGCATGCAGTTAGTATTTTGTGTGTTTGTTTTTCTATTTGTTTTTATGCATACGCTTTTAATTTTTTTTTTTCTTAACTGTCTTCTTTTTTACTCTTAATTTTTTTTTTTTTTTTTTTTTTTTTTTTTTTTTTTTTTTTTTTTTTTTTTTTTTTTTTTTTTTTTTTTTTTAATGGGATTTATACCATTCGATAGGTAATATAAAACTCTAAATTTGTAAAATAATTTAGTCTCTTCAAATTTAACATTGTAATTATTATAACCAAAATAAAACAAAAATTAAATTTTTTTGTCCTTTTGTTTTATCGAAAATGGTAAAACAAATGAAAAAAGTAAATAGTAAATCTGGAAGGGATCAAAACGTACATTATGTGTGAAATATTTCATAATTTTTAAAAATAATACTTGTAGAAATTATACAAAATTATAAAAAGAAAAAAAAAATTTACAAAAAATTATTTTTTTTTTAAAACTTATTTTATTAATTTATTTTAATGCGGAAAAACTAAAATAATTGATTAAACAATTACTTTACTAGGAGTGTTCGGAAGGTTGGGTGGGATTACCCCCTCATTTTTTTATTTTATATTTTGCTAAAATTTCAAATTTTAATCGTTTTAGAGTTTTTTGGAGTTGTCCAGCTTTCGGCGAAACACCCTGTATATAATAATATTGAAATAGTCTTGAACTTGAGTTATAGGAAGGTTGAACTTCCAAAAATATTTTTGGAAGAACCGACATTTTTTTAAATAAATTTTTGGTTGGTCAAAACAGTCTCGTATACACACACACACGTATTAACTGCATTAACTTAAAAGACATTTTTAGTTAAATAAATTTAAATGGAAAAGCTTCACATAACTCTTATTATAAATATTTAGAAAAAAAAACAATTTTTAAAATGCGCCGCTTCTCAGTGACGTACCTAAGTATATTTAAAATTAAAAAAAAATTTAAAATAGACAAATTATGTATCAAAATTCTAATTTTTTTAAAGGAGAGTTGCCAAATTATCGAAAATTTCCTTAAATCTGACGATTTTTAAAAGACCTGCACAAAAAAATATTTTTACAAAAAAATCTTTTCAATACTTGGAAATTTGATTAGGATGATAAAAAATTTTTAATTAGAAAAATCAAAGTTTCTGTTTAACAAAAATTAAACCAAAAAAAAATTAGTAGTTTTTTTTTAGGGAATTTTATTAATAGTTTTAAGACAGAGTTGCCAAATTACCAAAAATTTCCTTTAAAGATTTAAAAAAAATGCACAAAATAATTATTTTTATCAAAAATCTCCCCAATACTCCGAAATTTGATCAGGGTAATAAAAATTTGTTATAAATTTTTTTGATAAATAAATCGAAATTTCTGTTTAAACCAAAAATAAATAGCAATTTTTTTTAAAGGGCATTTTAATAATATCAACAATTTTAAAGCGGAGTTGTCAAATTACTAAAAATTTCCTTAAATCTGAAAATTTTCTAAAACCATTAAATTTGTCCAAAAAATTAACAGGAGATGTTAAAATATTATTTCATTTTTTTTTTTTTAAGAAAATTGTTCATTTATTTAGTTAGACCAATATTTTTTTTATTTAGAAACTTCAGTCAATAAATTTAAAAAATTTAAGCAGACGTTGCCAAATTTTTGAAATTTTTCTTTCCTATCATTTAACGAATGGTTAAAATGGGAGCAATCATTAAATTTATTCATAAAGACGTTATTGGTGCAAATCAATTAATTAGTTAATGACGCATTAACGAATATTTTAACGAAATGGAAATTATGTGACCCAGTAACATTAATATAAACAATTAAGTTACATCGCACAAACCTTTTTTTTTGCTAACTTCAATTCACTTAATATAATTTAATATATACAGGGTAGGAATTAGGACATTTTCAAATATATTCACCAATATTCATTTATTAGACATTTAAGTACCAAATATACAAAAATAATTTTTTTTGTTCTTTATATGTAGCGAGAAAGTAAAAAAAAAAACGGTATAATAAACTTTTCTTCTAATAATTACCCAATGATTCACAAAAATACCCAAAAATTATAAATTCCACACAAATTTTCATCACTGTTGAATACAAAATACCCAAAAATGGGAAATTCCCCACAAATTACCATCACTGTTTCATGACTGACTGATCTACGCATCTAGCATATTATAAAGGTCTATTGGTTATATGAGATACGTAACTCGGTTAGTTATAAAACAGTGATGTCCATTTATGGGGAATTTTCTATTTTTGGGTATTTTTTAATCAAACAGTGATGCTGATTTGTAGGAAATTTCATATGTTTGGATATTTTCCAATTAAATAGTGATGTCGTTTTGTGAAGAATTTAGTATTTTTGGATCTTTTTTAATCAAACCGTGATGAAAATTTGTGAAGAATTTCCTATTTTTATGTATTTTTTAATTAAACAGTGATGCCGATTTGTGGAGAATTTCCTATTTTTGGGTATTTTGTAACCAACAGTGATGCCGATTTGTAGGAAATTTCATATTTTTGGATATTTTCCAATTAAATAGTGATGTCGTTTTGTGAAGAATTTAGTATTTTTGGGTATTTTTTAATTAAACAGTGATGCCAATTTGTGGGGAATTTCCTATTTTTGGGTATTTTGTAATCAACAGTGATTCCGATTTGTGGGGAATTTCCTATTTTTGGTTAATTTTTAATCAACAGTGATTCCGATTTGTGGGGAATTTTCCTATTTTTGGGTATTTTGTAATCAACAGTGATTCCGATTTGTGGGGAATTTCATATTTTAGGGTATTTTGTAGTCAAACAATGATGTCGATTTGTGAGGAATTTTCTATTTTTGGATCTTTTTTAATCAAACCGTGATGAAAATTTGTGAAGAATTTCCCATTTTTATGTATTTTTTAATTAAACAGTGATGCCGATTTGTGGGGAATTTCCCATTTTTGGGTATTTTGTAATCAAACAGTGATGCCAATTTGTGGGGTATTATCTAGTTTTAGGCATTTTGTAATCAACAGTGATTCAGATTTGTGGGGAATTTCCTATTTTTGGTTAATTTTTAATCAACAGTGATGCCGATTTGTGGGGAACTTCCTATTTTTGGGTATTTTTCAATCAAACATTAATGCCATTTTGTGGAGAATTTCCTATTTTTGGGTGTTTTGAAGACAAACAGTGATGTCTATTTGTGAGGAATTTTCTATTTTTGGATATTTTTTAATCAAACCGTGATGAAAATTTGTGAAGAATTTCCCATTTTTGGAATTTTTTTAATTAAACAGTGATGCCAATTTATGGGGAATTTCCCATTTTTGGACATTTTGTAATCCAATGATGCAGTTTTGTGAAGAATTTTCTGTTTTTGGAATTTTTTTAATTAAACAGTGATGCCAATTTATAGGGACTTTCCCATTTTTAGGTATTTTGTAATCAAACAGTGATGCCAATTTGTAAGGAATTTCCGATTTTTGGGTATTTTTGTGCATAATAGTATATTGGGTGTATGTATCGAGAAAGTAAAAATATTATTTCTATACAGTTTTTTAAGATGCAGATTTTTTTTTACTTCCTGGTAATTTTCGTATCAAGTAAAATTTATATATAAATAGGAAGGACACATTTTAAATTTTTTTCTTCGCTAATATCAATAAAGCTTAAAATAATTTTATTGCTTTTAAATTTAGTCGCGAAATCTATAATTAAAATTGCACATATGCGAAGACATTTTATTTTCATTCACTCGTTATTTTCTTTCAAAATATTTGTTACCCTGAAACGAAAACCAACTGAAAATAATCTATAAAATGATTAAAAAAAAAATTAAATAATGCCACAGAATGATTAAATAATAAAATCGAAAATGCTCAAAAGCAACACGTTGTATTAATTTATTTTTATTTATTTTTTTTTTAATTAATTTTGTAGAAAAAAATTTATTTTTAGTTATATTTAATTAAAAAAATATTTAAAATGTATGTCAACAATTTTTCACTCGACCCAAAACTGTCTTAACCCGACACTGCATTTTATATGAAATATTTAGAAATTTTTGATTTTAACAATCCTTTAAGCATTAAATTAATGTTGGGATTAAATATGCGATAGTTACTCCAATGGCGTCCCAGAAGAAATTATTTAATAATAATATTCTTTCCTTTATTACTTTCCCGACCCACCACCTAAGAAGGAGGGAAAACCCCACACATTTAATCCGATTGAGCTGAAATTTTATATATGGGTTTGGGATATCGGTCGGATGAATCCAGTAGTTTTTGTACGACATCTGTCAAAAAATGACAGAAGCTATAAGCCATAAGGGATACGGCTGTCGTATATATTTTGAATATTTTGACATTTTTAATTTTTTGCAATTTTTAAAATTTTCGGAAAAAATTGTAAAATTTCAAAATTTTCGAAATTTTTAATATATTTTAGAAATTATGAACATTTTGACATTTTTACTTTTTGAAAAAATTTGCGAAATATCAATTTTTTTGAAACTAGATATATTTTGAAATTTTAGAATAATTTTTTAATGTTTTTTGCAACTTTGAAATTTTTCGACATTTTTTATATATTTTAGAAACTTTTGAAAATTATGACATTTTTACTTTTGAAATTTTTAAAGTTTTTTTAAAAAATGCGAAATTTCAATTTATTCCAAATTTTTGATGTATTTTTGAAAGTTTATAATAATTAAAATTTTTTGTAACTTTGACGTTTTTAAAATTGTTGAAATATTTTTAATTAAGCGAATAATTTGATGTTTCTTGAAATTTTCAATATATTTTAGAAATTTTTGAATACTTTGACATTTTTTTTTGCAACTTTTGAAATTTTCGGAAAAAATTGCAAAATTTCAAATTTTTCGAAATATTTAATATATTTTTGAAATATTTGTACAATTTGACATTTACTTTTTGAAATTTTTTAAAAAAATTAGTTTTTTCAATTTTGACATTTTTGAAACGATTAACATTCTTGAAAAATTTTTATTTAAGCGCTAATTTGATGTTTCTTGAACATTTCGAAATTTTTGATATATTTTTTGAAATTTTTAAACATTTTTACTTTTTGAAATTTTTGAAAAAAAAGCGAAATTTAAATTCTTTCGAAATTTTTGATGTATTTTAGAAATTTTTGAACATTTTGACATTTTTACTTTTTGAAATTTTCGAAAAAAATGCAAAATTTCAAAATTTTCGAAACTTTTGATATATTTTAGTAATTTTTAAACATTTTTACTTTTTGAAATTTTTTTAAAAAAAAGCGAAATTTAAATTCTTTCGAAATTTTTGATGTATTTTAGAAATTTTTGAACATTTTGACATTTTTACTTTTTGAAATTTTCGAAAAAAATGCAAAATTTCAAAATTTTCGAAACTTTTGATATATTTTAGTAATTTTTAAACATTTTTACTTTTTGAAATTTTTTTAAAAAAAAGCGAAATTTAAATTCTTTCGAAATTTTTGATGTATTTTAGAAATTTTTGAACATTTTGACATTTTTACTTTTTGAAATTTTCGAAAAAAATGCAAAATTTCAAAATTTTCGAAACTTTTGATATATTTTAGAAATTTTTGAACATTTTGACATTTTTACTTTTTGAAATTTTCGAAAAAAATGCAAAATTTCAAAATTTTCGAAACTTTTGATATATTTTAGTAATTTTTAAACATTTTTACTTTTTGAAATTTTTTTAAAAAAAAGCGAAATTTAAATTCTTTCGAAATTTTTGATGTATTTTAGAAATTTTTGAACATTTTGACATTTTTACTTTTTGAAATTTTCGAAAAAAATGCAAAATTTCAAAATTTTCGAAACTTGATATATTTTAGTAATTTTTAAACATTTTTACTTTTTGAAATTTTTTTAAAAAAAAGCGAAATTTAAATTCTTTCGAAATTTTTGATGTATTTTAGAAATTTTTGAACATTTTGACATTTTTACTTTTTGAAATTTTCGAAAAAAATGCAAAATTTCAAAATTTTCGAAACTTTTGATATATTTTAGTAATTTTTAAACATTTTTACTTTTTGAAATTTTTTTAAAAAAAAGCGAAATTTAAATTCTATCGAAATTTTTGATGTAATTTTGAAATTTCAAATTAATTTTTTAAAGTTTTTTGCAACATTGACATTTTTGAAATGGTTAAAATTCTTGAAATATTTTTAATTAACTGAATAATTTGGTGTTATTTCAAATTTTCAATAAATTTTAGAAATTTTTGAATAATTTGATATTTTTATTTTTTGCAATTTTTGAAATTTTTGAAAAAATTTGCGAAATTTCAATTTTTTCGACATTTTTGTTGTATTTTTGTAAGTTTGGAATATTTTTTTAATGTTTTTTGCAACTTTGACAGTCTTGAAATATTTTTTAATTAACCGAATAATTTGATGTTACTTGAAATTTTCGAAATTTTTGAATATTTTGACATTTTTGTTTTATTGAAATTTTTGAAATTGTCGGAAAAAAGTTGAATTTTTTAATATATTTTAGAAATTTTTGAACATTTTTGACATTTCTACTTTTTAATATTTTGAAAAAAATTGCGAAATATCAATTTTTTGGAAATTTTTGATATATTTTTAAAATTTAAGTATAATTTTTTGCAATTTTGATATTTTTGAAATGGTTAAAATTCTTGAAATATTTTTAATTAACCGAATAATTTGATGTTACTTAAAATTTTCGAAATATTTTAGAAATTTTTGAATATTTTTCAAAAAAATTTTGGTTATAATTTAGAACTTATTGAAATTTTTAAATTTCTAGACATTTTTATTTATTTAATGTTTTTAATTTTTTGAAAATCAATTTTGTTTTCAAATTTTTGAAAATTATTACAATCAATTTTATTGTTGTTATATTTAAATTTACTCTAATTTTATTTTTCAATAATTCAATTTTAACCGCAGTTAAAGGGTTAAATGGGCAAAAAGTTAACTATTTTTAAAAATCTACATGAATTATTGCCTTTCGCGACTTATATTTTGATCCACAAAACCTAAAAAAAGGGTCTGTTTTCCATTTTAAATAAAATTGTAAAATTATTAAAAAAAAAAGTTTTTAATTTTTTCTTAAATAATACTAAAAATTAAATAAAAAATACCATTAAATTTGCAGTAAAAAATTCTATAATTCCGGTTTTTTTTTTTAAATTGTATTCAAAAAATTGTAGAATTCATAAAAAAAAATGAATAACTTTAAAAATATTAAATATATCAAATTAAGAATATATTTTAGTTTCTTCGAATTTAAAATTGTAATTGTTATAACCAAAATAAAAAAAAATTAAAATTTTTTTGTCCTTTTATTTTATCGAAAATAAGAAAAAAAATGAAAAAGTAAATAGTACATCCCAAAGGAATCAAAAAGTACATTATCTATGAAATATTTCATAATTTTAAAATAATTCTTGTAGAAGTTATAGCCAAAATTATAAAAAAAAAATATTTTTTAAACAAATTTTATTACTATATTTGAAGCTGAAAAACTAAAATAGTCGATTAAACAATTATTTTATTTGGGTGGAATTACCCTATCATTTATTTTTTTTTAAATAAAATAAGGACCTTCTCTCAGTATATATCAAAACTCACTTATATAGAAGGTAAAAAAAAAAAAATCACGTGAAATAGGTCGGAATTGCCTTGATAATTAGATGAAAAATATCTCCATGGCAATGATTTCTCGACTATCCTTAACGTTATCCTTCGATCTCGATTTCATTCCAATTATTTACTTCATTTAATAGCAGCAAGGATCTTTGCTTGTTTACTGAAATTACGAAAAAAAAAAAATATAAAAGAACGAGGAACTGAAGTGATAAATTCATCATTACGAAATAAATGGAACGACCACTAAAAAAAGGTCTATTACACCTTGGACTATTTTTTTTTTAATTATTAAACATCCTGTATATTATAATCTAATTAATTAATATTATTTATTTTATTATTCTACTTGTGTATGCTGAACGTGTTTTTGATATTGATTTTTTTTTTTTTTTTTTTTAGTGAAACAAATTGGATTCTTACGTGAACAAGATCGATTTGTAGCTCATAATAGGAATCACTTCATTCACGCTTTACGTAAATTATATTTATGTATTTCAAGATCGACGGATGTGCAACAGAAATGTGCTACAGAATAATTGTTAGGTAACTATTTATTAGATCAATTATAAATAAAAACAAAATCCGTTATGTCGACTCGAAACTTTCCCAAAAATAACACTCAAGTATTGAAATTGTCAAAAAATTCGCTCTCGAGCATTAAAATTATCAAAAAACGACAATCAAGTCTTGAAAAATTCCAGAGAAATTCACTCGAGTATTAAAATTATCGAAAAATAATACTCAAGTGTTAAAAAATTATCAGAAAACTTATTCAAGTATTAAAATTATCAGAAATTTCGGTCTCGAGCATTAAAATTATCAAAAAACGACAATCAAGTCTTGAAAAATTCCAGAGAAATTCACTCGAGTATTAAAATTATCGAAAAATAATACTCAAGTGTTAAAAAATTATCAGAAAACTTATTCAAGTATTAAAATTATCAGAAATTTCGCTCTCGAGCATTAAAATTATCAAAAAACGACAATCAAGTCTTGAAAAATTCCAGAGAAATTCACTCGAGTATTAAAATTATCGAAAAATAATACTCAACTGTTAAAAAATTATCAGAAAACTCATTCAAGTATTAAAATTGTCAGAAAATTCGCTGTCGAGTATTAAAATTATCAAAAAACGACACTCAAGTCTTAAAACATTCCAGAGAAATTCACTCGAGTATTAAAATTATCGAAAAACAGACAAATATACCTTAACATGCGTTAAGACAGACAGACAGATAGACAGACAGGCAGACACACAGACAGACAGACAGATAAATGAACAGACAGATAGAGAGAAAAATAAAAATACAGACAGACAGACAAACAGACAGACATGAAATTCTTGAAATATTTAATTTTTTTAACTCTTCATAATATTTGTGTTTGTAGCTTTTTTGAGCTTTTTGAAACTTCTGGAAATTTTTGAGTTTTGATGTTTTGTTATTTTTGAAATTTTTATAACCTATAAAATTCTCGAAATATTTCAGTATTGAACTTTTCGATTTTTTTAAATTTTACCCTTTTTTGAGTTTTGATGCTTTTTTTGAAATTTCGAATTTTTTTTTGAACTGATTTTAATTTCTGGGGGTTGACTTTTTGAAAGTATTGGAAATTTTTGAAACTTTTCAAAATTTGAGTTTTAATATATTTTTTTTAAATTTTTAATATTTTTTTTTGAAATTTTTTTCATTTCTAACTGTCGATATTTTTTCTAAAAATTGGAAATTTTTGAATCTTTTTTGAAACTTTCGTAGTTTTTAAGTATTTTTTTAATTTTTTTTGGATTGTTTTTTAATTTTCTTAATTTTTAAGTTTTGATTTTTTTTTTAAATATAAAATTAAAATTTTTACAATTTTCGAAATATTTGAAATTGAATAATGTTTTTTGAAACTTTTGGCATTTTTGAAATGTTAAAAATTCTTAAAATTTTTGAAAAAATTTTAATTAAATGAATAATTTTGTTTTTTTGAAGTTTTTGATTTATTTAAAAATTTTTTGAATATTTTACCATTTTTATTTTTTTAAATTTTCGAAAAAAATACAAAAGTTTAATTTTTCCAAAATTTTGATCTTTCTGAAATTTTCAAAAAATTTTTAATGTTTTTTGAATCTGATATTTTTGAAAATTTTTAAAATTATTGAAATTTTTTAAATATTGTTAATTAATCGAATATTTTGACATTTTTACATTTTTGAAATGTTAAAACTTAAAATTGTTAGAAAAATTTTAATTGATTGAATAATTTTGTTTTTTGAAATTTGCGATATATTTAACAAATTTTTGAATATTTTAACATTTTTACTTTTTAAAATTTTCGAAAGTAATTGCAAAATTTCTAATTCTTCAAAATTTTTGATATATTTTTGAAATTTTTTTAAAATTACATTTTTGAAATTTTTAAAATTCTGGAATTTTTTTATATATTGTTAGTTAATCGAAAAATTTTGTTTTTTTGACATTTTCCAAAAAAAAATGTAAAATTTCAAATTTTCCATTTTTGAAATATTTAAAATTCAATTTTTTAAATATTGTTAATTAATTGGATAATTTTGTTTTTGACATTTTCGATATATTTTAGAAATTTTTAAATATTTTGATATTTTTACTTTTTGAAATTTTCGAGTAAGTTTTTAATGTTTTTTGAAATTTCTGACATTTTTGAAATGTTAAAAAATTCTTAAAATTTTTGAAAAAAATTTAATTAGATGAACAATTTTGTTTTTTGAAATTTTTGATATTTATATTTTTTTAAAAAATTATTAATTAAATGGAAGTAAAAATGTCAATTTCATTTTTCTTTAAATATCTTCAAAACCGGACCTCTCATTATAATTTTGAAAAAACTATTAAAAAAATAGACAAAAAGAAGTTCAAACTTGAATAAAGATTCTCCAATTTTTTTGTCATATTTAAAAATTTGTTGGATTATTTTCCGTCTCCTTCAAATACTTCCCACAAGTTTTTCCTTCACTTAATAATTGATCATTTTTAAATCTATTATGTTAGGAGGATATTCCAGAGAATTTATACTTTTTCTACTTCGCTTATTATCGTGTCAACTTTTCTTTTTGATATGTCAAAAACAGAGAGAAAAATATCGACTCGCACCATTTACTTCATAATAATATACATAAAAACAATCAGATTCAGATGTTTGTTTTTTTATATTTATATATATAAATACATGTTACCTAAAGAAATAAAAAGGTCACTACAACAAAAAAACCGAAGTACACGTTTAGTACATTTTTATAGAAAAGAGACTGAAAACAATAAATTTTAGTACATTAAAGAAATTGTTCAAAATGGAGATTAGCAGACAAAAAGTAGTAGATAGAAAGAGTATTAAGGGCACAATGACATCATTTGACACCGGAGTCAAATTTTGGCAATAGACGAGATCTCTAATTTCTGAAAAAAATACCACAACTTTCAGAACAAATGAAAACAAACAAAAACATATGAAAATAAACGAAAACAAACGAAAATAAATGAAAACCAACTAAAAAAAACCATATCAAACGAAAACAACTGAAAATAAACGAAAACACAAATGAAAAAAAAAACCCAAAACAAATGAAACAAACGAAAATTAATGAAAACAAACGAAAACAAATGAAAATGAAGAAAAAGAAATGAAAACAAACTAAAATAAACGAAAACAAATGAAAACATATGAAAATAAATGAAAACTAATAAAAACAAACGAAAACAACTGAAAACAAACGAAAACAAAAGAAAATAAATGAAAATAAACGAAAACAAATAAATATAAACGAATACAAATGAAAATAAACAAAAACAAATGAAAATAAATGAAAACCAACTAAAAAAAACCATATCAAACGAAAACAAACGAAAACAAATGAAAACAAATGAAAATAAAAGAAAACAAACGAAACAAACGAAAATTAATGAAAACAAACGAAAACAAATGAAAATAAACGCAAACAAACGAAAACAAATGAAAACAAACGAAAACAAATGAAAATAAACGAAAACAAATAAATATAAACGAATACAAATGAAAATAAACAAAAACAAATGAAAATAAATGAAAACCAACTAAAAAAACCATATCAAACGAAAACAAACGAAAATTAATGAAATCAAACGAAAACAAATGAAAACAAACGAAAACAAATGAAAATAAACGAAAACAAATAAATATAAACGAATACAAATGAAAATAAACAAAAACAAATGAAAATAAATGAAAACCAACTAAAAAAAACCATATCAAACGAAAACAAACGAAAACAAATGAAAACAAATGAAAATAAAAGAAAACAAACGAAACAAACGAAAATTAATGAAAACAAACGAAAACAAATGAAAATAAACGCAAACAAACGAAAACAAATGAAAACAAACGAAAACAAATGAAAATAAACGAAAACAAATAAATATAAACGAATACAAATGAAAATAAACAAAAACAAATGAAAATAAATGAAAACCAACTAAAAAAAACCATATCAAACGAAAACAAACGAAAACAAATGAAAACAAATGAAAATAAAAGAAAACAAACGAAACAAACGAAAATTAATGAAAACAAACGAAAATAAACGCAAACAAACGAAAACAAATGAAAACAAATGAAAACAAACGAAAACAAATGAAAATAAACGAAAACAAATAAATATAAACGAATACAAATGAAAATAAACAAAAACAAATGAAAATAAATGAAAACCAACTAAAAAAACCATATCAAACGCAAACAAACGAAAACAAATGAAAACAAACGAAAACAAATGAAAATAAACGAAAACAAAAGAAACAAACGAAAATTAATGAAAACAAACGAAAATAAACGAAAACAAACGAAAACAAATGAAAAAAAATCGAAAACAAATGAAACAAACGAAAACAAATGAAAATAATGAAAACAAATGAAAATAAACAAAAACAAAAGAAAATAAACGAAAACAACTGAAAGCAAATGAAAACTAATAAAAATAAATGAAAACAAACGAAAATAAATGAAAGTGGTTAGACTTTTATAAAAAAAAATTTCATAGTTTTTCAAATATAAATTTCCAAAGAAACAAACAAGGAAAAATGGGAAAAATAGGGGAAAAACGGTTAATTATAGAAAATAGGAAATAATATAAAAAAATAAAGGAAAACATGGACAAAATAGGAACAAATATAGAAAAAAGGAAAAATATGAAAAAAACATGAATAGTTAAATTTGGGAAAAATAGTGAAAAATATGAATCAATTGGGCAAAATAAAATAGTCAAAATTAGGGAAACAGTAGGGAAAAATGAGGAAAAATAAGGAAAATAGTGAAAAAATGGGGAAAATATAGAAAAAGGGGAAAATAGTGAAAAATTATGAAAAACATGAACAAATGGGATCAAATTATAAATCTAGCTGGACAAAATAATGATTCAAATTGTAAATCTAGTTGGACAAAATATTGGTTTAAATTATAAATCTAGTTGGACAAAATAATGGATCTAATTATGAATCTAGTTGAACGTAATATTGGTCCAAATTAAAAATTTCGTTGGATAAAAAATGATTCAAATTATAAATCTAGTTAGACGAAATATTGGTTAAAATTGAAAATCTAGCTGGACAAAATAATAATTTAAATTGTTAATCTAATTAGACGAAATATTTATAAGGTCTCGTTCCATATTACTGTTGTACGCCTATGGTAAAATTTATTTAATTTTTTTTAAATTACGAATAAATTTTATTATGCGAGAAACTTGAAAAAATGTCAAAATATGCAAAAATATCTTAAATATATGGGAAATTTTAAAAAAAAAATTATTCATTAACAATATTAAAAATTAAATTATATACAAATGATAAATATTAATTAAAATCCCAAGGGCGTAGATATTGGAGGGTAAAAGGGGTAAATATCCCCTTCCAGGATATCAAAAAAATAAAATATATAAAATGTAGAAACAGACAAACATATTTGTCTAAAAATTTGATTACCTTCCCTCCCCAGGAAAAAAAATTATCTACGTCCTTGGAAACACCCTGTATATATGAGACGCTCCTGGTTTTTATAATACATACATAAAATAAAATTTTCTTATATTGTAAAATTTTCGTGTTTATCTCTTTTATTTATTTTTTACTTCCTCTTGTTTAACACTCTTGATCATTTTTTAAAATTTTTTAAAATTTTTCTATTCTATAGAGTTAAAATATTTATCGAGAAAATCCAAACAATTCGCGTTATGTTCCCCTTCTTAAACCTTGACACATGGCTAGACGCCGTTTCCATGGATATACCGAGATAATATATACTTTGGCGTCGCGACGCTCCGTTCATTCAGTTATTTTCGACGCTATCGCTACATTCTCATATATACGAAGTGTTTTATAAAAAGTTATTTTTTTGAATATTTAACCGGTAACAAGTGTTTGTGAACAACAAGAAAAAAAACTGTTTTTTTTTTGAGAGACTGCTCAAAACTGTTGAAAATATTTTTCAGTGCAGTGCCCGCGGGGTTTTTACAACAATTTGTTAATGTAAGTTACTAATTTTTATTAATAAAAAATAAATTAATTAATTTTTATAATTCCATTAAATATTTAAAAAAAATATATTTAAATTAATGTTCATTAAATCTTTTATTATATTGACTCTCCATTTGTCCTATATATATATAGAAATATTTTATACATATTTTTTTACATAATTAATTTAATTTAAAAATTAATCACTAGTTTATAAAGTAAAATTTTAAATAAATCAATATATACATTTTTTATAATAATAATAATAATAATAATAAATAATTTAAATAATTAAATATTGTATTGTTATGAAAAATACAAAAATGCTAAAAGTTTCAAATTTTTAAGTTATCACAAAGAAAACTTTTTTGTTTTAAATCAAAGAAATTCATACAAGAGTTCCTCAAGGATCCATCCTAAGGCCTGTATCAGTTATTATATTCTTTAATACCGTCTAAAAAATATTGTGTAAAACTAGGGGGGAGCTTCTTAAGGGTGGATCGTTTACAATAATAATAATAGCTGTTCCTTTCCCGCACAAGCTTTGATCTTATTAGAATGTAAAAAAAATCATATAGATAATTTATATAAATTATGGCTGGAAGAATTAATAGGGAGAGGCCACATTTATAAAGGATTTAGTATTCGGTCTCTCTCTCTTTTTTCAAGTTCACAATTTTGTTAAAAAAAATTCATTTTTATTCTCTTTTTAATGATATTAAATAAATAAATATCAGTGTAGCACTTTTAATATAAAGGCCAGTGATTAGCTAATCAGCGGAATTTTATTTAAATTTTCCCCCTATATATATTTTTTATAGTTATGGGATCATGTAATTTTTGGAATTAAAAAAAATTATTTCATAGAAATTTATATATAGAGTGTAATATAACTAATTGACATTTTCGTTTACTTTTAATTATCAATTTTTTCAAGCTTCGTTCGATTTTCCGGAAATCGAAAAATTTCCATGAAAAATAATCAATTAAAAACCACTTTTAATTATTAATTTACGTGCAGAAAATTCGATGGTAAAAAAAATGTAATATACAGGATGTTATTAGACTAACTTGATAATTTTATAAAAAAAAAATTATTATTATTATTTTTAATGTTTAAATTTTTATTTCTTCTTTCTCCGTTTAAATTTTTTTAATTATATGTTTTACGATTCTTTCTCCGTTTAATTTTTTTTAATTATATGTTTTACGATTCTTTCTCCGTTTAATTTTTTTTAATTATATGTTTTACGATTCTTTCTCCGTTTAATTTTTTTTAATTATATGTTTTACGATTCTTTCTCCGTTTAATTTTTTTTAATTATATGTTTTACGATTCTTTCTCCGTTTAATTTTTTTTAATTATATGTTTTACGATTTTTTGTTTAAATATTTAATATTAATACTTAAAAAAAAAACAATCACCCTGTAATTATACTTTGAATAAAAAAAAAACAGCAAATTAATATAGTATGATTTTTTTTGATCTCACAATAAAGTTTTTTTTATAATTAAAAATAAAGCAAATTACATATGTAAAAGTAAAATTGTAGCAATTTTCACATTAAGACCAATAACTATCTTGTCAGCAAAATTATATAAAAAAATCGATTATAACAATTGGAAAAATATTTGCGACATTTATTAATAGAATTTTTCAAATGACATATTGCAAGTCAAAATTTCTGTCATTTTTTGACAGTGACACTTCCATTTGACAGATGTCACTAACGGTTTTTTTTTTTCGACGATTAACCGCAATTAATTAGGTCCATACAGGGTAATTCCGCTTAGAAAACAGAGGCGGAACTTAGTGTTCATCCGGTCTCGTAAAAACCATAAGAAAGTTACTACACGAAAAAAAAGTATCTTCGGTTTAAATTCCATAAAAGAAGAATTAGAATTATTTTTATTGTGATACATTTTTTTTAAGCTAAATTTTATAGTTTTTTTTTTCGCTCTGCGTTTCAAATTAAAGTAAATATTATTTTTTTGCGCATCTATATAAATACATTTTAGCTCATCGTATAGATATTTTGTGATTGATTTTATGGAACACAAAAATCAATAAGATAAATAAAGATCGGTAATTAAGTGATGAGAAAAATTGAAAACAGTATCGTAAAAATCGAATTTTAGATACGTACAAAAAAAGAAATGATTTATAAAAAAAAAATTCTAAAGCCAACATTAACCTTAATTTTTTTGATAATAAATATTCTAGACTAGAGTATATTTGCCAAAGTCATAAAATTATATGGGCTCTTAAATTTACCGCTAATTTTATTGGTAAAACAATATTTTGTTTTTTTTTTTTTGAACAAAAATGGTGAATCTTGATTTAAAAAAAAACATATTCTACATAAAAATTTTATTAATAAATTTATTTAAAAAAAAATTATTAATCGCAGAATAAAATTTAATTCGTGTTAAATTAAAATCCGGAATTTTTAGATATTAGTAAAGATTTGGCAACATTGCAATTAAATTTAATTTTATCAATAAAATTACTAAAAAAAAAATTAATTAATCGTGGAATAAAATTTAATTCTTGTTAAATGAAAATCAGGAATTTTCAGATATTTTTAAAGACGCTGCAACATTGGAATTAAATTTTGATTTTATCAATTTACTAGAAAAAATTCATTAACCGCAGAATAAAATTTAATTCGTGTGAAATAAAAATCCGGAATTTTTAGACATTTTTTAAAGATTTGGCAACAATGTAATTAAATTTGATGTTGTCAATAAATTTACTATAAAAAATTTATTAATCTCAGAATAAAATTTAATTGTTGTTAAATAAAAATCCGGAATTTTCAGATATTTGTAAAGATTTGGCAACATTGCAATTAATTTTAATTTTATCAATAAAATTACTAAAAAAAAATTAATTAATCGTGGAATAAAATTTAATTGTTGTTAAATAAAAATCCGGAATTTTTAGATATTAGTAAAGATTTGGCAACAATGCAATTAAATTTGATGTTATCAATAAATTTACTATAAAAAAATGTATTAATCACAGGATAAAATTTAATTGTTGTTAAATAAAAATCCGGAATTTTCAGATATTTGTAAAGGTTTGGCAACATTGCAATTAAATTTGATTTTATCAATAAATTTACTATAAAAAAATTTATTAATCTCAGAATAAAATTTAATTGTTGCTAAATAAAAATCCGGAATTTTCAGATATTAGTAAAGATTTGGCAACAATGCAATTAAATTTGATGTTATCAATAAATTTACTATAAAAAAATTTATTAATCACAGAATAAAATATAATTGTTGTTAAATAAAAATCCGGAATTTTCAGATATTTGTAAAGATTTGGCAACAATGCAAATAAATTTGATTTTATCAATAAATTTACTAAAAAAAAATTAATTAATCGTGGAATAAAATTTAATTCTTGTTAAATTAAAGTCGGGAATTTTCAAATATTTTAAATTTTATTTTATTAATAAATTTATTTAAAAAAAAATATTAATCGCAGGTTAAAATTTAATTGGCGTTAAATAAAAATCCGTAATTTTCAGATATTTGTAAATATTTGGCAACAATGCAATTAAATTTAATTTTATCAATAAAATTACCAAAAAAAAATTAATTAATCGTGGAATAAAATTTAATTCTTGTTAAATAAAAATCCGGAATTTTCAGATATTTGTAAAGATTTGGCAACAATGCAATTAAATATGGCTTTATATTTAAATTTGCTATAAAAAAAATGTTCAATGACAGAATAAAATTTAATTTTTGCTAAATAAACATCAGGAATTTTTAGATATTTTTAAAGATTTGGCAACATTGCAATTATATTTAATTTTATCAATAAAATTACCAAAAAAAAATTCTTTAATCGTGGAAAAAAAATTAATTCGTGTTAAATAAAAATCCGGAATTTTTAGATTTTTTCAAATACGCGACAACAATGCAATTTAAATTTGATTTTATAAATCCGGAATTTTTAGATATTTTCAAAGACGCGGCAACAATGTAATTAAATTTGATTTTATCAATAAATTTACTATAAAAAAGTCATTAATCGTGTATTAAAATTTAATTTTTGCGAAATAAAAATCAGGAATTTTTAGATATTTTTAAAGATTTGGCAACAATGCAATTAAATTTGATTTTAACAATAAATTTACAAAAAAAAAAAATTTATTAATGGCAGAATAAAATTTAATTCTTGTTAAATAAAAAATCGGAATTTTCAGATGTTTTTAAAGATTTGGCAACATTGCAATTAAATTTAATTTTTTCACTAAAATTACTAATAAAAAATTCTTTAATCGTAGAATAAAATTTAATTCTTGCTAAATTAAAATCCGGAATGTTCAAATATTTTTAAAGATTTGGCAACATTGCAATTAAATTTGGCTTTATATTTAAATTTATTAAAAAAAATTCATTAATTGCAGAATGATATTTAATTCTTGTTAAATAAAAATCCGGAATTTTCAGATATTTTCAAAGATGTGGCAACAATGCAATTAAATTTGATTTATTTAACTTTTAATTAACTGTCATTTTTTTTCTTGGTAATTTAAGACGTATATAGAGTGAATTTTTTTTATGATTGATACATGCCGGAAATTGGTAAATAAAATAAGGAAAAATTTCGATAGAGAAAAAATTTCTTGTGACACTTCGAATGAGGACAAAAATGAGGAAATTTTATCTTCGTACTTCCGCGTTTTCTTTATTTCAACCTGGGAGATTAATCAGACACGTTTTCATCGTTTTTATTGCTTATTCGCAGGCACCGAAAATCCAAGGCGGTGTTGCCAATTAAAAAAATAAAAACCTCATCATTCTGATAATAATTACAAAAAAATTGTTAATTGTTAACAAAAATTAATTAAAATAAATTAAAGATCTGATAATGAAAAATAATACTAACCGAAACGTCGATAATAGATAAAAAATATATTTAATAAACAATATTTATATTTTTTATATTGACAACGTTGCATTTATTCCGTAGGAATTTATCTCCAGTCTCTAATCCAGAAGCGGCTATTTTTGTATCGCATAACCAACGGGCGTCGCGACGCTACCAGATCGAAGCTCGTTGAGTCGCGATGCCCGACGTCGTCGTGATCGTATTTTTATTCATTCCAATCGCGGCGTCAAGAATCCGAGAACTTTTTGACAAATTTGTCACCATCTTCAATCTAGAACTGAAACCTTGAGACTAAAATATTTATCGTAGAGTAGAACTGAAACTGAAATGTTCATTGTAGAACTGAAACTGACAAACTCATAGAACTGAAACGTACATTAAAACATTAAAACTAAAATATTTATTGTAGAACTGAAATTGAAACATTTATTGTAGAACTGAAACTGACAAAATCAGAACTGGAACTGACAAAGTTATAGAACTGAAACTAACAAAGTTACTCAACTGAAAATTTCATCGTAAAATTGGGACTGAAATATTTATTGTAGAACTGAAACTAAAATCTTCATTGTAGAACTGAAACTGGCCAATTTATAGAACTGAAACTACAAAGTGATAGAACTGAAACTGACAAAGTGATAGAACTGAAACTTTCATCGTAAAATTGAGACTAAATTATTCATTGTAGAACTGAAACTGACAAAATCAGAACTGGAACTGACAAAGTTATAGAACTGAAACTAACAAAGTTATTCAACTGAAAATTTCATCGTAAAATTGGGACTGAAATATTTATTGTAGAACTGAAACTGACAAACTCATAGAACTGAAACTTACATTAAAACATTAAAATTAAATTATTTATTGTAGAACTGAAATTGAAACATTTATTGTAGAACTGAAACTGACAAAATCAGAACTGGAACTGACAAAGTTGTAGAACTGAAACTAACAAAGTTATTCAACTGAAAACTTCATCGTAAAATTGGGACTGAAATATTTATTGTAGAACTGAAACTGAAATCTTCATTGTAGAACTGAAACTGACAAAGTTATATAACTATAAAACTTTCATCGTAAAATTGAGACTAAAATGTGTATCGTAGAACTGAAACTGAAAAAATCAGAACTGAAACTGACAAAGTCAGAACTGGAACTGACGAAGCTTTTAAAAATTTAGCAAGGACTAATTGTAGGTGAAATGTTTTAAGGAAGAATTGTCTGCGGAAGGATTGTCGTGAAAAAAGATTGCCCTGATGAAAGATTGTCTGAGGAAATATTGTCGTGAGAAACAATTGTCGTGGGGAAAGAATTGTCGGCGGGATGAATTGTTGCAGGCAAGGATTATCGTGGGGAAGGATTGTCATGAGGAAGAACCGCCGTGAGGAAGGGATATCCTGGCAAAGGATTATCCGGCAAGGATTGTCTGGGGAAAGATAGCCGTGGTGAAGAATTGTCCCGAAGAAGGAATGTGGTGGGGAAGGATTGTCGCGGTGAAAAGATTATTTGGGGAAGGATTGTCCCGATGAAGGATTGTTCTAGTGAAGGAACGTCTTGGTGAAGAATTGTCGCGATAAGGATTGTGGTGGGGAAAAATTGTTTGGGGAAAGATTGTTGTGGGAAAAATTGTCGCAGGCAAAAATTATCGTGAGGAAAGATTGTTATAGGGAAAAAATAGTGTAAAGATTGTTTCAGGAAATAATTGTCGTTAGGAAGGATTGTTCTGGTAAAAGATTGTCGGAGCAGGATTGCCTGGAGAATGATTGTAGTAGGGAAGTATTGTCGCAGTGAAAAATTGTCGCGGAGAAGGATTATCGTATACAAAGATTGTTGTGGGGAAATATTGTTGCAGGAAAGAATTGTCATGAAGAAGGATTGTCTTGTTGAAGGATTTTCCTAGGATTGTCTGGGGAAAATTGTCATGCAGAAGAATTGTCGCGATGTAAGATTGTCCTAGTGAAGGAACTTCCTGGTACAGAATTGTCATGAGTAAATATTGTCGTTTGGAAGTATTGTTTAGGAAACAATTATTATGTGGAAAGATTGTTGCAGGAAAAAATTGTCGTAGGGAAAGATTGTTCTAGTAAAGGATTGTCCGAGAAGGATTGCCTGGGGAAAAATTGTAGTGGGAAAGTATTGTCGCAGTGAAAAATTGTCGCTTGGGAAGTATTATCGTAGAGAAGAATTATTTGGGGAAAGTTTGTTATGGAAAAGGATTGTCGCGAGGAAAAATTATCGAGGGGAAGGATTGTTGAAGGAATGGTTTATCGTGGGGAAAGATTGTTCTGGTAAAGAATTGTCCGAAAAAGATTGTCTGGAGAAAGATTGTCATGGAGAAGAATTGTCGCGGTGAAGAAACTTCCTAGTGCAGAATTGTCGTGAGTAAGTATTGTCGTTTGAAAGAATTGTTTAGGGAACGATTATTGTGGGGAAAGATTGTCGCAGACAAGAATTGTCATGGGGAAAGATTGTTCTGGCGATGAATTGTCGTCGGGAAGAATTGTTATAGGAAAAAAAAATATTATATGGAAAAATTGTTGCAGGAAAGAATTGTCGTGGGGAAGGATTGTCCTGGTAAAGGATTGTCATGATAAAGAATTGTCGCGAGGAAGGATTGTCCTGGGGAAGGATTATCGTATAGGATTGTTTGTGAAAAGATTGTTGTGGGGAAGAATTGTCGCGAGGAAAGATTGTCGTGGGGAAGGATTGTCGTGGAGAAGGATTGTCCTGATAAAGGATTGACCTGATAAAGAATTGTTGTGAGGAAGGATTGTCGTGGGGAAGGATTGTCGTGGGGAAGGATTAGCCTGGGGAAGGATTATCGTATAGGATTGTTTGGGGAAAGATTGTTGTGGGGAAGAATTGTCGCGAGGAAGGATTGTCATGGAGAAGAATTGTCCTAGGGGAAGGATTGTCCTGGTAAAGGATTGTCGAGAGGAAGAATTGTTATTTGAAAAAATTGTTTGGGGAACAATTGTCGTGGGGAAAGATTGTCGTGGGAAGAAATTGTCCGTAAAAGGTTATCTGGAGATGAATATCCAGAAAGAGTTTCAATTTTATATACATGAATTTAAAATATTTGTGCAAAAAAAAGCTTACTAGAGATGGTATTACTAGACAATTATAGAGATGGAAAAAGTTATTTTGTAACACCGTTTATCATTGATATAAAATTTGATGTTTAAGCTAACAGACGTTTATGGGCACTTACCTAGTGAATCGTGGAAAATTTTTGCATAATGACGATCGTTTATTTTAATTTTCATTAATGGAATCAAGAGTTCAACAACTTGACGGGAAGAGACAAGTGTTTATTCATTGTATATAGATAATGAACGCTGATAGAAATTAATGGAGAGAAAGTTTTTTTTTTCATTTTAAGTACCTACTTCTGTTATATATAAAATGGGTCATGATATGAAAAAAAAATAGCGCTTTGACATTTTTTTTTTTTTTGGGGATTAAAAAAATCCAATTTGTCGACTTACTTTTCTCCAAATTCTCAAATATTTCTAAGAAAAACAAACATGCGTCTCGGCGCTTATCGAACATCGAAAAAAAAATTTTTGCAAGTCGAAAATAAAAAAAAAATCAAAATCCGCGTCGGCGCCTAATTTTTTTATTTAGTACAAATCGCTGTTGCCAAAAATTCCCAAAATAATTCCACACCATCGAAAACCATTAATAATAAATTTTTTTAGGATTTTTCAAATACCTGAACAAATATTTTTTTATGATTAATTGAATTTTAAATATAGAAAATAATAATAATAATTATTAGGTAATACAATAAATATGTTGTTGACAATTTGAGGTTATGTTTATTGTTTATTTTATTTCTTAATATAATACAATTAAAAAAATTAAAATGGCTTCTTAAGTGACATTTGACATATCTAGAAATGTCTTTGAAAATCTTTAAAACTTTTTGAAAAGTCCATAAAAAATATTAAAAAAAATTCTTAAAAAATCCTTGAATAAAGGCTTTAAAAATCATTAAATTCTGCTTGAAAAGTTTTTGAAAATTGCTTAAAAATTCCTTCAAAAGTTTAAATGTGTTGAAAAATATTTTTAAAATTCTAAAAAAAATCATATTTCTTCTTTGAAAAACCCATGAATAAAAAATCCTTGAAAAAATTTTAAAAATCCTTAAAAACTCTTTGAAAAGTACATAAAAAATATTTAAAAAAATCCTTGAATATTCCTTGTTGAAAATCATTAAATTATCCTTGAAAAATTCTTGAAAATAACTTAAAAAAAATCTTGAAAAATCCTTAAAAACTCTTTGAAAAGTTCATAAAAAATATTTAAAAAAATCCTTGAATATTCCTTGTTAAAAATCATTAAATTATCCTTGTAAAATTCTTGAAAATTACTAAAAAAAAAACTTGAAAAATCCTTAAAAATTCTTTGAAAAGTCCATAAAAATTTTTTTAAAAAATCCTTGAATATTCCTTGTTGAAAATCATTAAATTATCCTTGAAAAATTCTTGAAAATAACTTAAAAAAAATCTTGAAAAATCCTTAAAAACTCTTTGAAAAGTCCATAAAAGATATTTAAAAAAATCCTTGAATATTCCTTGTTGAAAATCATTAAATTATCCTTGAAAAATTCTTGAAAATTACTTAAAAAAATCTTGAAAAATCCTTAAAACTCTTTGAAAAGTACATAAAAAATATTTAAAAAAATCCTTGAATATTCCTTGTTGAAAATCATTAAATTATCCTTGAAAAATTCTTGAAAATTACTTAAAAAAAATCTTGAAAAATCCTTAAAAATTCTTTGAAAAGTCCATAAAAAATATTTAAAAAAATCCTTTAATATTCCTTGTTGAAAATCATTAAATTATCCTTGAAAAATTCTTGAAAATAACTTTAAAAAAATTTTGAAAAATCCTTAAAACTATTTGAAAAGCGCATAAAAAATATTTAAAAAAATCCTTGAATATTCCTTGTTGAAAATCATTAAATTATCCTTGAAAAATTCTTGAAAATTACTTAAAAAAAATCTTGAAAAATCCTTAAAAACTCTTTGAAAAGTCCATAAAAAATATTCAAAAAAAATCCTTGGATATTCCTTGTTGAAAATCATTAAATTATCCTTGAAAAATTCTTGAAAATTACTTAAAAAAAATCTTGAAAAATCCTTAAAAACTCTTTGAAAAGTCCATAAAAAATATTTAAAAAAATCCTTGAATATTCCTTGTTAAAAATCATTAAATTATCCTTGAAAAATTCTTGAAAATTACTTAAAAAAAATCTTGAAAAATCCTTAAAAACTCTTTGAAAAGTCGATAAAAAATATTCAAAAAAAATTCTTGAATATTCCTTGTTGAAAATCATTAAATTATCCTTGAAAAATTCTTAAAAATTACTTAAAAAAAATCTTGAAAAATCCTTAAAAACTCTTTGAAAAGTCCATAAAAAATATTTAAAAAAATCCTTGAATATTCCTTGTTAAAAATCATTAAATTATCCTTGAAAAATTCTTGAAAATTACTTAAAAAAAATCTTGAAAAATCCTTAAAAATTCTTTGAAAAGTCCATAAAAGATATTTAAAAAAATCTTTGAATATTCCTTGTAAAGGCATTGAAATTAATTAAATTATCCCTGAAAAATTTTTGAAAATTGCTTAAAAAAATATTAAAATAATTATTAAAAATTTTGTCCTCTTTTCATCCGAATTAAAAAAAAAATGTATCATTGCATTTGAAATTTCCAAAAAAAAATGGTAATATTGTCGACTTTTTGACATAGCGCTCCCTAGCGGCGACAAAATTATTTAATTTCGATATTTTTGTTATTAAACAGGAAAAACTCTTTTAAATGGCGTCTAAATCATTAAAATCGGTTAAAAAACAAAAAAGTTATATTATATTTGTTTATAACAACTTTGAACCTTCCCCCACCCATTAGGGTTAAAAAGACCTTAATAAATTTTTTTTCATAATCTCGTTATGATTTTAAAAAGTGTATTTTTAGGAAATCTTTATTTTACATTTTTTTGAATAGTATATAAATATTGTTATTCCCCATTTGATTATTATCTATTCAATTATTAATTTTCCTATCACGTGATTAAAACATGATATTTTCGTGCCGATTTATCTTATGTTAAACAAATAGTTGATTGCGAATTTTTCATCTAAACCGATTTCACCGTTACGATAAGCTTTAATGGAAATGAAAATTAATATCATGATAATCACGCGTGCCAATTGCACAAAAATAAATAATAAAAGCTCACACCATAATAGTGTTTCAAAAGTTTGGAAACGGTTCTGGAATTCCAAAAATTCAAGATGGTAAAAACAAATGAACGTTTTTTTTAAACACGCTGTATATATAAAAAAAGAAATACGTTTAAAGTGACTTTGACTAAAGTTGGTCAACCCTGTATAATCAACAAGTGTAATTATTTATGGATTAACAATTAAGAATTATAGTTGAAAAAATTTGCGAAGGACCACGCAGTTTTTTTTTAAACTGTTACACTTGTTTTTGAAAATAAAATAAAACTGTTTTTAATTTTGAAGAGCTTTTTGCTGGTTTATTAAACATAAAACATTACAGAAAGCGTCAACTATAATGAAGTAAATCCGCGCATTATGGGTGGAGTACGACGAATTTCAGGATTTGCGCAATATCTTCCTAGTTGGCGCTTGCTGTATAAACATTACAAAATATTCACTTTTAACCGTATTTATTTTACCGGCACTGGACGTGTTCAATTTCGAAATTATTACGATAAAAAAAAATTTCAAAATGAAAAGCATTTTGTGATAATTTGATGCCAACATGTTTAATTAATTTTCCAAAATTATAGCCCCACGTTGAGCGGCATTTTATTACGATTCATTTATGTAAAAATAAATCCTCTTAATTTATTATTAACACATTGCAGTCAACGTGTTTAAATAATTTTTTTAAAATTATAGCCCCACGTTGAGCGCCATTTTATTACGATTTATTTATGTAAAAACAAATCCTCTTAATTTATTATTAACACATTGCAGTCAACGTGTTTAAATGATTTTTTAAAATTATAGCCCCACGTTGAGCGCCATTTTATTACGATTTATTTATGTAAAAACAAATCCTCTTAATTTATTATTTACACATTGCAGTCAACGTGTTTAATTAATTTTCCAAAATAATAGCCCCACGTTGAGCGCCATTTTATTACGATTCATTTATGTAAAAATAAATCCTCTTAATTTATTATTAACACATTGCAGTCAACGTGTTTAAATAATTTTTTAAAATTATAGCCCCACGTTGAGCGCCATTTTATTACGATTTATTTATGTAAAAACAAATCCTCTTAATTTAGTATTAACACATTGCAGTCAACGTGTTTAATTAATTTTCCAAAATAATATCCCCATGTTGAGCGCCATTTTATTACGATTTATTTATGTAAAAATAAATCCTCTTAATTTATTATTAACACATTGCAGTCAACGTGTTTAATTAATTTTCCAAAATTATAGCCCCACGTTGAGCGCCATTTTATTACGATTCATTTATGTAAAAATAAATCCTCTTAATTTATTATTAACACATTGCAGTCAACGTGTTTAATTAATTTTCCAAATGTATAGCCCCACGTTGAGCGCCATTTTATTACGATTTATTTATGTAAAAATAAATCCTCTTAATTTATTATTTACACATTGCAGTCAACGTGTTTAATTAATTTTCCAAAATTATAGCCCCATGTTGAGCGCCATTTTATTACGATTTATTTATGTAAAAATAAATCCTCTTAATTTATTATTAACACATTGCAGTCAACGTGTTTAAATAATTTTCCAAATGTATAGCCCCACGTTGAGCGTCATTTTATTTCGATTTATTTATGTAAAAATAAATCCTCTTAATTTAGTATTAACACATTGCAGTCAACGTGTTTAATTAATTTTCCAAAATAATAGCCCCATGTTGAGCGCCATTTTATTACGATTTATTTATGTAAAAATAAATCCTCTTAATTTATTATTAACACATTGCAGTCAACGTGTTTAAATAATTTTCCAAATGTATAGCCCCACGTTGAGCGTCATTTTATTTCGATTTATTTATGTAAAAATAAATCCTCTTAATTTAGTATTAACACATTGCAGTCAACGTGTTTAATTAATTTTCCAAAATAATAGCCCCATGTTGAGCGCCATTTTATTACTATTTATTTATGTAAAAATAAACCCTCTTAATTTATTATTTACACATTGCAGTCAACGTGTTTAATTAATTTTCCAAATGCATAGCCCCACGTTGAGCGCCATTTTATTTCGATTTATTTATGTAAAAATAAATCCTCTTAATTTATTATTAACACATTGCAGTCAACGTGTTTAAATAATTTTCCAAATGTATAGCCCCACGTTGAGCGTCATTTTATTTCGATTTATTTATGTAAAAATAAATCCTCTTAATTTAGTATTAACACATTGCAGTCAACGTGTTTAATTAATTTTCCAAAATAATAGCCCCACGTTGAGCGCCATTTTATTACGATTCATTTATGTAAAAATAAATCCTCTTAATTTATTATTAACACATTGCAGTCAACGTGTTTAAATAATTTTTTAAAATTATAGCCCCACGTTGAGCGCCATTTTATTACGATTTATTTATGTAAAAACAAATCCTCTTAATTTAGTATTAACACATTGCAGTCAACGTGTTTAATTAATTTTCCAAAATAATATCCCCATGTTGAGCGCCATTTTATTACGATTTATTTATGTAAAAATAAATCCTCTTAATTTATTATTAACACATTGCAGTCAACGTGTTTAATTAATTTTCCAAAATTATAGCCCCACGTTGAGCGCCATTTTATTACGATTCATTTATGTAAAAATAAATCCTCTTAATTTATTATTAACACATTGCAGTCAACGTGTTTAATTAATTTTCCAAATGTATAGCCCCACGTTGAGCGCCATTTTATTACGATTTATTTATGTAAAAATAAATCCTCTTAATTTATTATTTACACATTGCAGTCAACGTGTTTAATTAATTTTCCAAAATTATAGCCCCATGTTGAGCGCCATTTTATTACGATTTATTTATGTAAAAATAAATCCTCTTAATTTATTATTAACACATTGCAGTCAACGTGTTTAATTAATTTTCCAAAATAATAGCCCCACGTTGAGCGGCATTTTATTACGATTTATTTATGTAAAAATAAATCCTCTTAATTTATTATTTACACATTGCAGTCAACGTGTTTAATTAATTTTCCAAAATTATAGCCCCACGTTGAGCGCCATTTTATTACGATTTATTTATGTAAAAACAAATCCTCTTAATTTATTATTTACACATTGCAGTCAACGTGTTTAATTAATTTTCCAAAATAATAGCCCCACGTTGAGCGGCATTTTATTACGATTTATTTATGTAAAAATAAATCCTCTTAATTTATTATTTACACATTGCAGTCAACGTGTTTAATTAATTTTCCAAAATAATAGCCCCACGTTGAGCGGCATTTTATTACGATTTATTTATGTAAAAATAAATCCTCTTAATTTATTATTTACACATTGCAGTCAACGTGTTTAATTAATTTTCCAAAATAATAGCCCCACGTTGAGCGGCATTTTATTACGATTTATTTATGTAAAAATAAATCCTCTTAATTTATTATTTACACATTGCAGTCAACGTGTTTAATTAATTTTCCAAAATTATAGACCCATGTTGAGCGCCATTTTATTACGATTTATTTATGTAAAAATAAATCCTCTTAATTTATTATTAACACATTGCAGTCAACGTGTTTAAATAATTTTTTAAAATTATAGCGCCATTTTATTACGATTTTTTTTACTAATAAATAAATTGAAGTGACATAAGAAAATGGCGCCCAACGTGGGGCAAATTGAACAAATTGTTTTTAACACGTTGTCTGCGTTATATGATAACAAAATGACGGTTTCCAGTGTAGGGGAAAAGAAATTGAAGGGGATTTTTTTTTAATAATAAATATATTTAAGTGGTAAAAATGGCGCCCAACGTGGGGCAAATTGGAAAAATTGTTTTAACACGTCGTCTGCGTTAAATCATAACAAAATGACGGTTTCCAGTGTAGGGGAAAAGAAATTAAAAGGGATTTTTTTTTAATAATAAATATATTTAAGTGGTAAAAATGGCGCCCAACGTGGGGCAAATTGGAAAAATTGTTTTAACACGTCGTCTGCGTTAAATCATAACAAAATGACGGTTTCCAGTGTAGGGGAAAAGAAATTAAAAGGGATTTTTTTTTAATAATAAATATATTTAAGTGGTAAAAATGGCGCCCAACGTGGGGCAAATTGGAAAAATTGTTTTAACACGTTGTCTGCATCATACCATAAAGAAATTAAGACATAATGAATGGCGAATTATTTAGTAATATACGTTTTTCTTCTTTTTTTTTTAGAAAATGAAAACTGAAGACAAAAATAGCATGCCCAAAGTACGAATAGCAGTGATCGGCAAATCAAACGTTGGAAAATCAGGTAAATAATAAAAAAAAAATTAAAATTAACCTTCTTAGATTGACAGCAATTAAAATATCGTACCTAACACTTTATAAATTGGACAAATTGAACCTTAACCCGATTTTATACCGTTAAATATATATATATAGGTCACCTGACACAGCCAAATTAAAAACGACATTGTACCTACAAAACAAACCTAGGATAGAGAGAGAGAGAGAGAGAGAGATAGATTAGATCAAAATACCAATTATCCGATTTATTTAACAAGTAACTAGGTTAATTATATCTTATTTGACTTTGTCCTACTAAGAGGATTGAACACTTTTTAAATTAATGACACAAAATTTATTAATAAGAACAAAAAAAAATCGTCTTTATTTACATTAAAATATAAAAAAAATAATAAAATCGTTATCCTAAAACATATTTTAATGATTTACAGTGTTGCCATTTTAGAAGTTTTAGAAGTAAATTTTTTTCTCAGTGTTTTTTTTTATTGGAATTAGATAGTATATTTATGTTTTTTTATTACTATATTAAGAAATCTGTTGTGTCGTCCCGAAATTTATTTCTGATATTTGTCCGATATTTTTCTTCAGTTTGTACTGATTTTTTTTGATTTTTTTTTCCAATTTTTACTTATATTTTTCTGATTTTTTTTCTTCAGTTTGTTCTGATTTTTATGAGTTTTTTTCCGATTTTTTTAGATTTTTTGATTTTTTCCAATTTTTACTGATATTTTTCTGATTTTTCTAGATTTTTGATTTTTTCCAATTTTTACTGATCTTTTTCTGATTTTTTTCCTCAGTTTGTTCTGATTTTTTTTGATTTTTTTCCGATTTTTCTAGATTTTTGATTTTTTCCAATTTTTACTGATCTTTTTCTGATTTTTTTCCTCAGTTTGTTCTGATTTTTTATTTTTTCCGATTTTTCTAGATTTTTTCCAATTTTTTTTGATATTTTTCTGATTTTTTTCTGATACTTTTCCTACATTTGTTCTGATTTTTTATTATTTTTTCCAATTTTTCCCGATTTTTTAAGTTTTTTCTGATTTTTTCTGATATTTTTCTAATATTTTTCCTGAGTTTTTTATTTTTTTTTCTGGTATTTATCTGAAGTTTTCCTGAGTTTGGTCTGATTTTTTATAAATTGGAAAAATTGTTTTAACACGTCGTCTGCGTTATATCATAATAAAATGACGGTTGTCAGTGTAGGACATAAAAAATTTAAGGGGATTTTTTTTACTAATAAAAACGTTTAAGTGGTATATAAAGTGGCGCCCAACGTGGAGCAAATTGAAAAAATTGTTTTAACACGTCGTCTGCGTTATATCATAATAAAATGACGGTTGTCAGTGTAGGACATAAAAAATTTAAGGGGATTTTTTTTACTAATAAAAACGTTTAAGTGGTATATAAAGTGGCGCCCAACGTGGAGCAAATTGAAAAAATTGTTTTAACACGTCGTCTGCGTTATATCATAATAAAATGACGGTTGTCAGTGTAGGACATAAAAAATTTAAGGGGATTTTTTTTACTAATAAAAACGTTTAAGTGGTATATAAAGTGGCGCCCAACGTGGAGCAAATTGAAAAAATTGTTTTAACACGTCGTCTGCGTTATATCATAATAAAATGACGGTTGTCAGTGTAGGACATAAAAAATTTAAGGGGATTTTTTTTACTAATAAAAACGTTTAAGTGGTATATAAAGTGGCGCCCAACGTGGTCTGCATTATAACATAACAAAATGACGATTGCCAGTGTAGGGCAAAAGGGATTTTTTTACTAATAAATAAATTTAAGTGATATAACAAAACGGCCCTAAACGTGAGGTAAATTGAAAAAATTGTTTTAACACGTCGTCTGCGTTATATTATAACAAAGTGAGACATATTAAATTAATAGATAAAGATATGAAGAAAGTAATAGAAAAATGTAGAAATCAATATCGTACAGTGTGGGTGGTGGAAATTATCGAAACAATTTATTCAGAGTATGATCTCATTATGTACATGTAAATGTATAATGAATGTACGTCGTTGGTTGTGTTGAAAATTACTATTTTCATTTATATATTATCGTGATGATTTGCGTAATTGAATTGTTAATAAGTATTTAATCACAACAAATAATATATGACTTACTCAATCTACTATTTATAGATTTTGTTTTAAGATTCGAAAAAAAAAATTATTTTTATAAGACAACATGAAAAATTATAGCTACATTCAAAAAACATATTTATTCAAAATCAAAAGAAAAGATCAGAAAAAAATACGTCAGAAAAAAAATAAAAAAATTCGGTAAAATCAACAAAAAATCAGAAAAAAAACTCAAAAAAATAATATATAAAAATTCAAAAAATATCAGACAAAAATGGGAAAAAAAATCGAAAAAAAATCATATAAAATCGGAAAAAATAAAAAAATAGAAAAAAAAAACAGAAAAACATCAAAAAAAAAATCCAAAATACGTCAGAAAAAATTTAAAAAAATTGTGAAAATCGAAAAACTAATTTTATTATTTAATTTTAAATAATTATTAAATTAAATTAATTAAAAAAAAAAACCTGGATAGTATATAGTCCAAAGGACACTTAGAAGGTCGATTTTAGAAATAAATCTGGCGGGAAATTTAACAAAAAATCGTTTTGGATATATTTTCGCTATTCGAATCAAAACAAACCGTCAATTAACTTTCAGCAAAAACTGTTATTTTATATTTATTTTGAAAAATTTCGATTAAACACATATATCTTCACCTTTTATTTGTTTTTATATAAAACTGCACAATATTTTATTTTTTTGTAAGTGTTAAGAAAATCCTATTACGAGGGAAGTACTATATATTTTTATTTTTATTTTTTTCCAGCTTTGACCGTCAGATATTTAACAAGAAGATTCATTGGTGAATATAGGAGCAATACTGGTAAGAAAAATTTTAAATTTTTGCAAAAAAATATTTTTTTTTGTCCATTAGAACAATTATATTCACCGGTAACAAAATAAGAATTAAGTTGAGCTTAAAATTATTACCATAAATAATTTTCTAAAATATTACATACATTCTTTGTTCTAAAATAATAAAACGATAATTTAATATTTTGTTAATATCTTTATAAAAAATATTATCCACGCACCCTCGTATACTAATACAAACAATTTTATTTCATTAAATTGGGACCAATAATAACCTACACCTATAGCCAAATGGCACCATCAATCATCAGTAAATAGTCCTTTTCCCGCACAATCCTCAGGTTTTTGGGATTCACTCGTAAGGGGGTCAAATATAGGAAGAGTATTATTATTATTATTATTATTAATAAAGTTTTTTTTTCTGATTTTTTTTTTCAATTTTTTTATATTTTTCTGATTTTTTATGATTTTTTTTTCGATTTTTCCAAGGTTTTTTTTTCTGATATTTTTTTTATATTTTTCTGATTTTTTTTTATTTTTTTGCTGACGTATTTCGGATTTTTTTCTGATATTTTTTTGATATTTTTCCAGTTTTTTTTTTCTGATTTTTCTTGATTTTTTCAAGTTTTTTTTTTCATTTAATAAATTTTTTAACTTAGTTTTAAAATCGGATTTTTTTATTTTTTTTTTTATTTTTTTGAAATTTTTAGTTTTTTCTTTTTTCTTTTTGTTTTTTAACTTTTGTTTGAATTTTTTGATACGTTTTCCAAATAATTGAAACCTAAAATATTCGAAATTTTGGAAATATAAAACTTGAAATTTTCGAATTTTTTGAAATTTTCGAATTTTCTGTTTCTGATTTGTTTTTCGATTTTTCGAATTTTTAAAAATTTCTGATTTTTTTATGAAAATTTTGATATTCTTGAATTATTAGGTTTTTTCTTTTTAATTTCCAACTTTTTCAAATTTGCTTCTGAAATTTTTTCGAAATTTTTTTAATAAGGAATTATTTTTATTTTTTTCAAAATTTTTAGTTTTTACTTTTTTCTTTTATTTTTTTTAATTTTCTTTGATTTTTTTTGATATATTTTTCAAAAAAAATGAATAAACAAATAAGCGTAAGAAAGAAAAGAGATGAAAGTAGGGGAAAAATAAAAGTAGAAAAAAATGGGTGGGAAAATTAAAAAAAACACAAGTTAAAAAAAAGGGAGAAAAGTGGGGCAAAAGACAAGTGTTTGAAAAAAACTAAAAAAAAAATGGGACACAAAGTAACTTGTAAAAAAATAGTAAGGGTAATTGGGACATAAAAAAGTGGGGGAAATGGGGCAAAAAAATCAAGTTAAAAAAAAGGAGGAAAAAAGTAAATAAACAAGTGTGAGAAAGAAAAGAAGTGAAAATGAGGAAAAATAATAAATATAAAAAATTAGGGAAAAAAATCCGCCAAAAAATACAAATTAAAAAAAATGAGTCAAAAATAGTAGGACAAAAAACAAGTACAAGAAAAAAAGGATGGAAAAATAGGACAAAAAATAAGTTGTAAAAAATAGTGGGGGAATTTGGACATAAAATAATTATAAAAAGTGGGGGAAATGGGAAAAATACAAATTAAAAAAGAGGTATAAGTTGGGTAAAAAATAAGTGGGAGGAAAAATGGAACAAAAAAGTAGTTTTAAAAAAACGGGGGGAGGAGGGGAAATAGGACATAACATAGTTGGGAAACAAGTTTAAAAAAAAAAGGAGGAAAAAAGTGGGACAAAAAACAAGTGCAAGAAAAAAAAGGAAGGAAAAATGGGAGGAAAAATAAGTTGTAAAAAAATAATAAGGGGAATTGGGTCATAAAATAGTTATAAAAAGTGGGGGAAATGGGGCAAAAAAACAAGTTAAAAAGAGGAGGAAAAAAGCGAATAAATAAATGTGAGAAAGAAAAGAAATGAAAATGGAAAAAAATAATAAATATAAAAAATTAGAGGCAAAAAATTCGTGCAAGTAAAAAAGGAAGGTAAAATGGGACAAAAAATAGTGGGGGAATTGGGACATAAAATAGTTGTAAAAAGTGTCGGTGAAATGGGAAAAATACAAATTCAAAAAAAAAGGAACAAGTTGGCTAAAAAATAAATGAGAAAAAAACGGGAGGGGAGGAAATGGGTCAAGAAACACAGTTTAAAAAAAAAAGGGAAAAAATAAAGTAATATTTCTTATTTGAGACACTCTATATATATTTTAAACATATTTTCGTTTACGAATTCCCTAATTTGTTTAAAAAATACTTGAATCAATTTTCGATTTTTTTTTTTTGTTATCAAAAATATTGTTAGAACTTCCGTTTATTTTTCGTTTGTTTTTTAGAATTATTTCGATCGGTATATAAATAAATTAACGAAACTCCCCGACTATTTGCAAAATACTTTCTAGCCAAAAAATTTTTTATGAATGACGTGCGTATACGTCATTTTATTTTATTTTTAACATATTTATTCATACTATATTTGCCAGATCGTACCGAAAATTAGAATTTTTGGTATAAAGAAACTAAATATAGCATTTACAAATATACTAGATTTATATTAATAATAATAATAATAATAATAATAATAATTGATATTGGTTAGAGTATAATTTAAAAAAAAAATAAAAATCTCTCTTTCTTTTCTGCTTTTTACTATTTCTTTCTATTTTTCCTGGTTTTCATTATTTTTTCGTATTTTTCACCATTTGTCGTTATTTTTTCTTTTTTTCCCTATTTTTCCTTATTTTTGTTTTATTCCATATTTTTTCTCTTTCCAAATTTTTCTCTATTTTTGCCTTTTTCCTCATTTTTTCTCATTTTTCCCTATTTGTATGTATTATTTCATGATTTCCGTATTTTTCCCAATTTTTCCTATTTTTACCAATTTTTTCCTATTTTTCATTTTATTTCCCATGTTCCCATGTTTATTTTTCTATTTTCACAATTTTCTGTATGTTTTCCCATTTTTACCAATTTTTTATATTTTTCAATATTTTTTCCTTTATTTTTCCTATTTTTCCATATTTTTTCCGTTTTATTTTTATTTTTCTCAATTTTTTCCTATTTTTAATAATTTTTCTATTTTACCCCTCTCTTCCCCGTTTTTCCTTATTTTTCACCATTTTTTCACATTTTGTCTGCTTTTCATTGTTTTTTCCCATTTTTTTATATTTCCTTTATTTTCCCTCAATTTTGTTTATTTTTCTATATTGTTCCCTGTTTGTCCCTATTTTGCTTTATTTTCCCAATTTCACTTTATTTTTCCCTATTTTTCTTTATTTTCCTAATTTCACTTGATTTTTCCCCATTATTCTTTATTTTCCTCTATTTTTTCTCATTTTCTCAATTTTTTTCCTATTTTTCCCAATTTTTTATTATTATCCATTATAAAATTATTTCGATTTTTTTAAAAATTATTTTTGTAGAGTGAAAAAAATGAAGAAATAATTATTTTAATTTTTTCCTATTTTCCCCAATTTTTCCTTATTTGTATTTATTTTTCCTTATTTGTATATATTTTTCCCTCTTTTCTGTATTTTTCCCATTTTTATTTCTATTTTTTCCACAAGGAAAGAAGATAATCGAAAAAATAAAAAAATAGGGGGAAAAATTTGCTCATAAAACAATATTTGTAAAAAAGGGGGGAAGTAAAATGGGACAAAAAATGGGAAAAAAATAATTACTCCTATTTTTTCTTATTGTATGTATTTTTTCATATTTTTGTGTTGTTCTCAACTTTTCCCTATTTTTCCAATTTTTCGGAAATTCCCCCTACTTTTCACTGTTTTTTCCCATTTTCCCATATTTTTCCTATTTTTTCCCATTTTTTTTTATTTCCAATTGTTTTTTTTGTTTTTGTCTGCTTTTTGTTATTTTTCCTACTTAATTTATTTATACCTATTTTTCTTTATTTCCCAATATTTTTTTACTATTTTCTCCTATTTTCCAACCTTTCTTTTCTCATTTTTCTCTACTTTTCCTCGGTTTCCCTATTTTTTCCTATTTCTCTATTTTTTTATTTTCCCTATTTTTTCTCATTTTCCATTAATAATAGTAATAATTTCGTATTATTGAAACCTGAAATTTTCGAATTTTTTGAAATTCCTGAAATGGTTTTAAAGGATTGGTTTTTTTTTTAATTTTGATTTTTTTTAAAAATCTTAAAATTTACTACATATTTTTGAAATTCTCAAAATTTTTGAAATCAATTTTTTTGTATTTAAAAAATTTTTTTGTGAAGTTTGAAAAAATTGAGAAAAATAATAATTTTTTTCTATTTTTTCTATTTGTAATTATTTTTTCCTATTTTCTGTGTTTTTTTCAATTTTTTTCCTATTTATCTCTATATTCTTTACTATTTTTTCTTAACTTTTCACTTTTGCGTTTTTCCATATTTTTCCCTGTTTGCCTCAATTTTGCTTTATTTTCCCTGTTTCACTTTATTTTTCCCTATTTGCATTATTTTTCCCTATTTTCACTACTTTTCTTTCCTCATTTTTCCCTATTTTCCCTATTTTTCTCAATTTTTCTCTATTTCACTTTATTTTTCCCTATTTGTCACTATTTTTCCCTGTTTTCACTACTTTTCTTTCCTCATTTTTCCCTATTTTTTTCTATTTTCTTTATTTTTTCTATTTTCCCTATTTTGTCTCATTTTTCATTAAAAATAGTAATAAGTTCGTATAATTGAAACCTGAAATTTTCAAATTTTTTGAAATTCCTGAAATGTTTTTAAAGGATTTGTTTTTTTTTGAATTTTGATTTTTTTTTAAGTTTGGTCTTGAAATTTTCTACTTATTTTTGAAATTTTCGAATTTTTTTGTATTTTAAAACAATTTTTGTGAAGTTTGAAAAATTGGAGAAAAATAATAATTTTTTTATATATTGTCCATTTGTACTTATTTTTTCTTAATTTTTGTGTTTTTTTTTCAGTTTTTTTTTTCTCACTTTTTCACTATTTTTTCTTTACTTTTTACTTCTTCGTTTTTCCATATTTTTTCTTTATTTTTCTCTATTTTTCCCTATTTCTCCCTAGTTTGATTTATTTTCCCTATTCCACTTTATTTTTCCCTATTTCCTTTAGTTTCCTTTATTACACTTTATTTTTCCCTATTTGCCAATATTTTTCCCTATTTTCATTACTTTTCTTCCTTCATTTTTCCATATTTTTTCCCCGTTTTTTCTCATTTTTCCATATTTTTTCCCCGTTTTTCTCATTTTTCCATATTTTTTCCCCGTTTTTTCTCATTTTTCCATTAAAAATTTAGTACTATTGAAACCTGAAATTTTCGAATTTTTTGAAATTCCTGAAATGTTTTTAAAGCGTTTGTTTTGTTTTTAAATTTTAATTTTTTTTTTAAATTTGTTCTTACACATTTTTGAAATTTTTGAAATTCATTTTTTTTGAATTTTAAAATAGTGTAAAGATTGAAAAAGTGGAGAAAAAATTATGATGTTTTTCTCTTTTTCCTGTTTGTATTTTTTTTTCCCTATTTTCTGTATTTTTTCCAATTTTTCACTATTTTTTCTTTACTTTTTACTTCCGCATTTTTCCTATTTTGTCTCTTTTTTATTATGTTTTCCTATTTTCTTTATTTTTTTTATTTTTATTTTTTTTTTATATTTTCCCCATTTTGCTTTATTTTTCCCATTTTTCCCTATTTCACTTTATTTTCCCTATTTGTCACTATTTTTCCCTATTTTCACTCCATTTCTTACCTCGTTTTTCTCTACTTTTCCTCATTTTTTCCTATTTTCTGCAATTTTTTCTGGCAAACACATTATATATATAAAATTGAAGTTATTCCAAGAATGTGTAAAATTTCTAGACGACTGCATATATCCAGTTATAACTCGAGCGGGATCCTTTTAAAATGACTCGTTTTATAAATAGTCTCTCCATCTCTCTCTCTCTCTCTCTCTCTCTCTCTCTAATGACTCCAACGGAGCGCCACTTTTATCTTCTATATTGAAAAATATTTTTAAAATATTATAGAACTCGTTAATTTCTTACACATCTCTTCCGTATACATTCTTCGATATTGGGATCACTTTCGTAACAATTTTTTTTTTTTTTTTTTTTTTTTTTTTTTCGAAACAAGTGTCTGTAGCTCCAAAAATGACATAAATCAAACCGGTCACTTCCGCTAACCATTTTTTAATATAAATAAACTAAGTACAAAAAGGTAAATTTGTATACAAGGTGATATCAAACTTTTCGTACTTTTTATACATTTTTTCTCATATGTTGCTAATTAGTACTTAAAAATAAAAGGATAGGGTTATGTAAGCCGTTTTATCCGATTTTATGTTGTTTATGTTATGTTTATTTCATTTGAAATCGGCTTTTTTTTTAAATATTTTATTTAGATGTAGCACAATGACCAACCCTAGTATAAAAATTTTTCTAAATATCGTTTATATACAGATAGTTTTATATGATCGTGAGACACCCTGTATTTCGATTGGGAAATAATATTTATCGATTTTAAAATAGAACAATCTGTTGTTTACAAACAACAGACTGTGTTTAAATTAAAATAGAAATGTATTCCAAATTTGGTTTGATTTGTTTATTTCTGAGAATAATAGAAGCTTCATAGTTGTGCGAAATAATAATCAAAATAATTTTAGCATACTGATCAAACTAGGGAAAAATTGGAAAAAATAGGGAAAAATTGGAAAAAAACGAAAACCGGTAAGATATAGGTAAAAATAAGACATGTAAAAAAATGGGAAAAATAGGGAATAAAACAAAAAAATAGAGAAAAACAGTTAATATTAAAAAAAAAAAAAAAAAAAAAAAAAAAAAAACCCGCAATAGAAAAATGCAAGAAAAATTTCAAAAAATCGAAAAAAAATCACTTAAAATTGCTAATTCAAATAATCGGGAAAAAATAACAAAAAATGGTAAAAAATTGCAACAAAAAAATGAAAAATCCTAAAAAATTTTGCAAAAAATGTAAAAAAATGAAAAATCCTAAAAAATTTTGCAAAAAATGTAAAAAAAAATAAAAGAAAAATTTTAAAAATGGGCAAAAAATCAAAAAAAAAATCACTTAAAATTGCTAATTCAAATAATCGGGAAAAAATAACAAAAAATGATAAAAAATTGCAACAAAAAAATGAAAAATCCTAAAAAATTTTGCAAAAAATGTAAAAAAAATAAAAGAAAAATTTTAAAAATGGGTAAAAAATCAAAAAAAAATCACTTAAAATTGCTAATGCAAATAATCGGGAAAAGTTGCAAAAATGGTAAAAATAAGGAATAATACAAAACAATAGAGAGAAACAGTAAAAATTAAAAAAAAAAACAGGAAAAAAGATGAAAAATAAAGAAAAGTAGAGAAAAAAGTAAAAAAAACCCAAGAAATAGAAAAATATCGCAAAAGAAAACAAAATAAAATCCTAAAAATTTTCGCAAAAAAATTAAAAAACAAATGCAACAAAAATTTCAAAAAATCGAAAACAAATCACAAAAAATTGAAAATGCAAATAATCGGGAAAAAATTAAAAGAAATGCAAAAAAATGGTAAAAAATCGCAAAAAAACACCCAAAAAACCGGAAACAATTGTAACCATATAACAGACCTAAAAAAAAGAAGAAATAGTAAAAATGGGGAAAAACAGTAAGATCTCGATAAAAATAGTATGAACAACATATATGAAAAAAGAGTAAAAACAAGGAAAAATACAAAAAAATAGAGAGAAACAGTAAAAATGGAAGAAAAAAAAAACAGGAAAAAAAGGAAAAATAGAGAAAAAAGTAAAAAAACGCAAGAAATATATCGGAAAAAATCGCAAAAAAGCGAAACAAAATCCTAAAAAAATTCGAAAAAAAATTAAAAAACAAAACGCATGAAACATTTCAAAAAAATGGGCAAAAAATCGAAAAAAAAATCACATAAAATTGCAAATGCATATAATCTTGAAAAATTTTTTAAAAAATGCAAAAAAATGGTAAAAAACCGCAAAAAAACACCCAAAAAACCGAAAATAATTGTAATTATATAACAGAATTAAAAAAAAGAAAAAATAGTACAAATGGGGAAAAACAGTAAGTTATAGGTAAAAATAGTATGAACAACAACATATATAAAAAAATGGGAAAAACAGGGAAAAATAAGACATATATGAAAAAAGGGAAAAAAACAAGGAAATATACAAAAAAATAGAGAGAACCCGTAAAAATGAAAAAAAACGGAAAAAAGGAAAAATAAAGAAAAAAGTAAAAAACGCAAGAAAAAGAAAAATATTGCAAAAAGTCGCAAAATATAAAACGAAACAAAAACCTAAAAAAATTCGCAAAAAATGGGCAAAAAAATCACAAAAAATTGCAAATGCAAATAATGGTAAAAAAGTGCAAAAAAACAACTAAAATCTGAAAACAATTGTAACCATATAAAATAAATAAAAAAAAAAGAAAAATATCGAAAGAATTAAAATAATTCGAAAAAAATTAGAGGAATAAGAAAAAATGAGAAAAATATCAAGACAAATAAAAACAAAAAAAAACAAATAGAAAAGATGAGAAAAATTTGAAAAAAGATCGAAAAAATTTACAACAAAACAGAAAAAAAAATTAATTTTGAGAAAAAAACCGGAAAAAAACCGGATAAAATAAATAAAAAAAGAAAACTTTGGAAAAATTGTAAAAAAACGAAAGAAAAGGAAAAATCGAAAAAAAAAGCTAAAAATCGCAAAAAATGAAGATAAAATATCTCAAAAAATCGCAAAAATTGTAAAAATTCGCTAAAAACCGGATAAAAATTAAAATAAGATGAAAATATTTTAAATAAATCGTAAATAATCTAAAAAAAATAAATCGTAAATAATCTAAAAAAATCGCAAACAAAAAAAAGAAAAAAAAAATTCAAAAAATCATAAAAAATAAATCACAAAAATTACAAATGCAAATAAACGCAAAAAATGGTAAAAAATTGCAAAAAAACAACCAAAAAATTGTAACCTATAAATAATTAAAAAAAAAAGAAAAAATTCGAAAGAATTGAAATAAATCGGAAAAAATTAGAATAAAAAAAAATGGGAAAAATCAGAAAACAAAAAAGACAATGAAATAAAATGAGGAAGATTTAAAAACAAACGAAACAAATTAGAAAACAAAAAAAAATTGAAAAATGAGGGAAAAAAACGAGAAAAAAGAGGGATAAAATAAGAAAAAAAGATAACATTGGAAAAGGTTAAAAAAAATTAGTAAATATTTAATAATAAATGAAAAACAAAATTGTAAAATACGAAAAAAAAAAAACGAGAAAATGAAAAAAAATTGTAAAAACCGAAAACGCAAACAATCGTAAAAAACGAAGAAAAAACCCGCTAAAAAAACATAAGAAGTCGAAAATATTACAAAAAAAATCGCAAAAATTTCAAAAAATCATAAAATATTGCAAATGCAAATAAACACAAAAAATGATAAAAAATAACCAAAAAACTAACAAATATAAACATTTAAAAAAATTAGAAAATTCCAAAGAATTGAAAAAAATCATAGGAATTAGAAAAAAATGAGAAAAAAAAGAAATCAAAAAAATAAATAAAACGAGGGAAAGATGAGAGACAATCGAAAAAAATCAGAAAAAAAAATAAAAATAGGGTAATATAGGCAAAAACAAAAAAATGGGAAAAATAAAAAAAAACAATAAAAATAGGAAAAAATAAAGAAAAATATAAAAAAATAAATACATTTCAGTTGAAATAAATGTAAAATAAAACACTTTGTATAAATTTTCTAATCATTTTTTTTTAGATAAATTTCTACATACAAAATTATTTTTCTATAATTTTTTTTTAAGTTTTCCAGACTTTCTAATCCACTTGTAATATAAATATTTTTTTCTACTAAAAATATATTTATATATTCCCTTTTTTCAGTAACGTATAAAATCTCACTTAAATATTGATCGTTATTTTTTTTTCGATACGTACTTTTTATAATGAGCCAAGTTCGAAATAAAAATGGATAATTGGAGAATGGGAAAAAAATTGGCCAGAAAACTACGGCACACAGCCAACTATCTAAATGTATTTATATATAATTTTCAATATATAAATTTTATTATTATTATTATTTTGATTTGATGTATTTTATTTTGTTGGACGAATTTAATATAAAAAACCTTTTTTTACAATTAATATTTTCTGCCCCATTTTTTTACAATTATTATTTTCCTCCATTTTTTCTCACACTTATTTTTTATTTCACTTTTTCCCCATTTTTCAAACTTGTGATTTTTGCCCCATTTCCCCCTTTTTATGTCCCAATTCCATCTCCACATTTTTTACAAATATTATATTTTGCTTCATTTTTTCCCCTCACACTTATTTTTTATCCAACTTATTTCCCCTTTTTTTCAAATTTGTATTTTTTTCCTATTTCCTCCTTTTTTTACAACAATTTTATGCCCTATTTTACCTTCGTTTTTTTACAACTATTTTATGCCCCATTCCCCCCACCCCTTTAGTTTTTCTTACAACTATTATTTTTTCCTCCTCGTTTTTTCTCAGACTTGTTTTTTACTTCACTTCTTTCCTCCTTTTTTTCCAAACTCGTGGGATTTGCCCCATTTCCCCCTTGTTTACAATTTTTTTATGCCCCATTCTCCCTCTTGTTTTTTTTTCACAAACGGCATTTTTTTACCCGTTTTTCCTTTTTTTTCAAATTTGTTTTTTTTATAATAATTATTTTTTGACCCATTTCCCCCCTTTTTACAACTTTTTATGTCCCATTCTCTCACTTGCTTTTTTACAAATGGCATTTTTTGACCTATTTTTCTCCTTTTTTTCAAACTTGTGTTTTATCTTCTTTTTTTTTCCCCACCATTTTTTTTATAACCATTATTTTTGCCCTATTTTCATCTCTTTTCTTTCTCATTTTTGCCTCTTTTTTTTTTTGAAATTTGTTTTTTTTTGCTGCATTTTTGCCCCCATTTTTTTATAACTATTATTTTTTGCCCATTTACCCCTTTTTTTCTTAGACCTGTTTTTATCCCACTTATTCCCTCCTTTTTTTCCAAACTTGTGGTTTTTGCCCCATTTTCCTTTTTTTTACAATTATTTTATGCCCGCTCTCCCCACTTTTTTAAAATAATTATTTTTTCGCAGACTTATTTTTATCCCTTATGCCCTCCTCTTTTTTCAAATTTGTGGATTTTGCCCCATTTTCGGTTTTCTCCCCGTTTTTTTTACATCTATTGTTTCTTTGCCCCATTCTCCCTTTTTCTCAGACTTGTTATTTACGGCATTTGTTCTCTCCTTTTTTTAAAAAAATTCTTGTTTTTCTCCTATTTACCCCTTTTTTGTGTCCTATTTCCCCCAGTAAATTATGTGCTAATTTCCCCCTCCGTCCTATTTTTTTATAACTTAGTTCTGTCCTATTTTTTCCTCGTTTTTTTCACACTCGATTTTGATCCCTTTTTTCAAAACTTCTATTTTTTTATCCCATTTTTTTATGTCCCAATTTTCCCTCTCCCTTTTTTTTAAACTTATTTTTGCCCCATGTCCCCTTCTTTTTTATCTTTCACCTGTTTTTTGACCCACTTTTCATCCCCTTTTTCCAAAATTCTTTTTGTGCCTTTTCGCCCCCTTTTTTCTCACATCTCTTTTTTGACCAACTTTTTCCCCCTTATTTTTTTAATATTTTGTTTCTTTTTTCCATTTTCTCTACTTTTTTTACAACTATTTTATGTCTCAATTCCCCACTCCACCCTCCCCCTTATTTTAAGCCCCATTTTCGCCCGTTTTTTATTTTGTACATTAAAAATATTTAACCACTGGCGTAGAATGGAGGGTAAATTATAAATTTATTTCTCCCCGTTTTTTTACATCTATTGTTTATTTGTCCCGTTCTCCCCACTTTTTTCTCAGGGTTGTTTTTTAGGGCACTTGTTCACTTCTTTTTTTTCAAACTTGTTATTTTTGCCCAATTTCTTCCTTTTTTTGTGTCCTATTACCCCCAGAATATTATGTGCCAATTTCCCCTCCATGTTATTTTTTACAACTTATTTTTGTCCCATTTTCCCCTCGTTTTTTTTTCATACTCGATTTTTGACCCCTTTTTCCTCTTTTTTATTTTTTTTTCCCATTTGTCCAAATTTTTATTTTCTCAATTTTCCCTTGTCCCTTTTTTTTAAACTTATTTTTTTGCCCCATTTTCCCTCCATTTTTTATCTCACATTTGTTTTTAACCCACTTTTTACCCCCTTTTTTTCAAACTTATGTTTTTTTGTCCTATTTTCCTCCCTTTTTTTCTCGCACTGTTTTTTGACCCACTTTTCCCTTGTTTTTTCAAACTCTTGTTTTTTCTCGTCCCCCCTTTTTTCAACATTTTGTTTTTTATCCCATTTCCCCTTTTTTTCACACTCGTTTTTTGCTCACTTTTCCCCACTATTTTTTCAGCATTTTGTTTCTTTTGTCCCATTTCCTCAATTTTTGTTACAATTATTTTATGTATTACTTCCCCCCTCCGCCTAATTTTATGTCCCATTTTCCCTCCTCTTTTATCTCACACTTGTGTTTTGACTCACTTTTAAGCCCCTTTTTATAAACTTTTGTTTTTTGTCCCATTTCCCCTCGTTTTTTCTCACTCTTGTTTTTTGACCCACTTTTTCCCATTTTAATCAAACTTTTGTTTTTTTTTCCCGTCCCTCTTTTTTCAAAATTTTGTTCTTTGTCCCTTTTTCTCTTACACTTGTTTTTTGACCCACTTTTCACCTCATTTTTTAAACTTCTGTCTTTTTTTTTGTCCCATTTCCTTCCGCCCCCTTTTTATTTTTTGCCTCATTTTCGCAGATTTTTTATCTTTCACTTGTTTTTTTGCCCCATTTTTTCCTTTGACCCTGATATTTTTCGATAAATATTTTTTATTTTGCACATTAAAAATATTATTTGACCACTGGCGTAGAATAAAGGGTAAATTATAAATGTATTTCTCCCCGTTTTTTACATCTATTGTTTCTTTGTCCCATTCTCAACCCTTTTTTCTCAGATTTGTTTTTTAGGGCACTTGTTCACTCCTTTTTTTTCAAACTTGTTATTTTTGCCCTATTTCCCCCTTTTTTGGGTCTTATTTCTCCCGCTATATTATGTGCCAATTTTCCCCTCCACGCTATTTTTTTACAACTTTTTTATACTCGATTTTTGATCCCTTATTCCCCTTTTTTTTCAATCTCTTATATTTTTTTGTCTCATTTGTCCAACTTTTTTATGTTCCAATTTTCCCTTCCCCTTTTTTTAAATTTATTCTTTTGCCCCATTTTTTATCTCACATTTGTTTTTTAACCCACTTTTTACTCCTTTTTTCAAATTTTTCTTATTTTTGTACTATTCCCCCCTTTTTTTTCTCACACTTGATTTGTCCCGTTGCCCCCTTTTTTTTCTCACAATTGTTTTTTGCCTACTTTTCCCCCCTATTTTTTCAACATTTTGTTTTTTCAGTCCTATTTTCTCTATTTTTTTACAACTATTTTATGTCTCAATTCCCCCCCTCCGCCTTATTTTATGCCCCATTTTCCCTCCTTTTTTATCTCACACTTGTTTTTTGACCCACTTTTTCCTATTTTTTTCAAACTCTTGTTTTTTTTTCCCGTCCCGCCTTTTTTCAAAATTTTTGTTTTTTGGTTCCATTTCCTCCCCTTTTTATCTCACAATTGTTTTTTGACCCACTTTTCACCCCATTTTACAAACTTCTGTTTTTTGGTCCCATTTCCCCCCTTTTTTATTTTCACACTTGTTTTTTGATCCAGTTTTTCCCCTAATTTTTTTCAACCTTTTGTTTCTTTTGTCCCATTTTTTTTACAACTATTTTATGTCTCAATTCTCCTCACCCCCTCCGCCTTATTTTTTGCCCCATTTTCGCCCATTTTTTCTCTCTCACTTATTTTTTGCCCCATTTTTTCCTTTAACCCGGATATTTTTCGATAAATATTTTTTATCTTGTACATAAAAATATTATTTGACCACTGGCGTAGAATAGAGGGTAAATTATAAATTCATTTTTGTTTTGAATTTCAGTAAACTTTTTTACCTTTAAAGAATGTTAAATAACAAAAATATTTATATAAAACATTTTAAAATAAATTAAATTTGGCAGCCGTTTACAATACACACATATTACCGGTTTTCATACCTAAAACATGTGTCAAAAATTTTAAATATAATATAAACACGTGCATCGATTCTAGGAATTATAATTCATATTTTTTGTCGTAGTATTTTACTAGTTAGAAACTTAAATGCATTTTTTTTATTCATAAGTAGCCAATGCGCATTCCTGAATTTGTGCCAGTTGACTCGCTGATTGTTTACATTATTCATTGTTATTTTTTCATTTAATTTTCCAATTTAAATGCCATGAGAATGTGACGAAACGAGTGTCGTTAAGTCGATTTCGAAATTTTCTAATAATCACAATGTAATTTCCCAAAACGATTTTTCAAAAAAAAAAAAAATTTCGTATTCGGGATTTTTGGCAGGTCGAAATTTTTACATACCATGTTCCCATTTTTCTAATAATAATAATAATTAAATAAAACACGTGTATGTGCATAAAACAAAGTGACTACTAATCCTATTAGATTTTTTTTTATGTTTTTTATTCAAATTAAAAACGAATGTTCGGGCATATTGTCACGATGTTTTCTCGATGTAATCTGGGACTCAATAATTGAAAAAAAAAACTGAACACGTGCCTTTAGTTTTAAATGAAATGTTTACATCATTTTGTACTGAATTCCATTAGTCCCATCGACGTAACGGATGCAATCAAAAGAAAATTCCCAGGAAATTTAATACGATTTCTTGAATAATATTAAATATTAACGATTTTAAGTGAAACTAAATTAGTGATTTTTCTACGAAATATTCATCACGTTTAGTTCGCTATTAAATGATTAAGCACGTGTCGAACAAATTTTATAGGATTATTAAATAAAAAAAAATTAATTTGAAAACACCAAAAATTTCTACAAAATAAAATTTCCTAATTCCCAGAAATAATTGACACGCCTCTGTAAAACTCAATTTTCTATTCCCAAAAAAAAAATCTAGTACGCCTCTTTATGTCTATTCCAAATAAATAGAAATAAATTTCCTTTTGTAAAGAAAAAAATTGTATGTCTATGTACTTTTATTTCATACAAAACTGAATTTCCTCTTCGATGAAAAATATGGTACGCCTCTGTTTATATTTTGTAAATGGAAATTAATTTTCTATTGCAAAGAAAATAAACTTGTTGCGTTTATGTATATTTTTTTAATAGAAATAATCTTAATCCCAAAAAAAAATATGGTACGCCTCTTTATATTTTTCCCAAACATCATTAATCAAAAAGAAAAAAATGTGTACGTCTATGTATGTTTATTTCAAATCAATTTCCTTTTTTATAAAAAATATATAGTACGCTTCTGTTTACATTTTTCAATTAGAAATAAATTTTCTATTGCAAAAAAATGGTACGTCTATGTATATTTTTTTTTTAATAGAAATCAACTTCCTAATTCAAAAAAAAATCTGGTACGCCTCTTTATATTTATCCCAAATTTCATTAATCAAAAAGAAAAATATGTGTACGCCTATGTATGTTTATTTCAAATATAAATCAATTTCCTTTTTTATAAAAAATATACAGTACGCTTCTGTTTATATTTTTCAAATAGAAATAAATTTTCTATTGCAAAAACAATGGTACGTCTATGTATATTTTTTAAAATAGAAATTAACTTCCTAATACAAAAAAAATCTGGTACGCCTCTTTATATTTATCCCAAATTTCATTAACCAAAAAGAAAAAAATGTGTACGCCTATGTATGTTTATTTCAAATATAAATCAATTTCCTTTTTTATAAAAAATATATAGTACGCTTCTGTTTACATTTTTCAATTAGAAATAAATTTTCTATTGCAAAAAAATGGTACGTCTATGTATATTTTTTAAAATAGAAATCAACTTCCTAATACAAAAAAAATCTGGTACGCCTCTTTATATTTATCCCAAATTTCATTAATCAAAAAGAAAAAAAAATGTGTACGCCTATGTATGTTTATTTCAAATATAAATCAATTTCCTTTTTTATAAAAAATATATAGTACGCTTTTGTTTATATTTTTCAATTAGAAATAAATTTTCTATTACAAAAAAATGGTACGTCTATGTATATTTTTTAAAATAGAAATTAACTTCCTAATACAAAAAAAATCTGGTACGCCTCTTTATATTTATCCCAAATTTCATTAACCAAAAAGAAAAAAATGTGTACGCCTATGTATGTTTATTTCAAATATAAATCAATTTCCTTTTTTATAAAAAATATATAGTACGCTTCTGTTTACATTTTTCAATTAGAAATAAATTTTCTATTGCAAAAAAATGGTACGTCTATGTATATTTTTTAAAATAGAAATCAACTTCCTAATACAAAAAAAATCTGGTACGCCTCTTTATATTTATCCCAAATTTCATTAATCAAAAAGAAAAAAAAATGTGTACGCCTATGTATGTTTATTTCAAATATAAATCAATTTCCTTTTTTATAAAAAATATATAGTACGCTTTTGTTTATATTTTTCAATTAGAAATAAATTTTCTATTACAAAAAAATGGTACGTCTATGTATATTTTTTAAAATAGAAATCAACTTCCTAATACAAAAAAAATCTGGTACGCCTCTTTATATTTATCCCAAATTTCATTAATCAAAAAGAAAAAAAAATGTGTACGCCTATGTATGTTTATTTCAAATATAAATCAATTTCCTTTTTTATAAAAAATATATAGTACGCTTTTGTTTATATTTTTCAATTAGAAATAAATTTTCTATTGCAAAAAAATGGTACGTCTATGTATATTTTTTAAAATAGAAATCAACTTCCTAATACAAAAAAAATCTGGTACGCCTCTTTATATTTATCCCAAATTTCATTAATCAAAAAGAAAAAAAAATGTGTACGCCTATGTATGTTTATTTCAAATATAAATCAATTTCCTTTTTTATAAAAAATATATAGTACGCTTTTGTTTATATTTTTCAATTAGAAATAAATTTTCTATTACAAAAAAATGGTACGTCTATGTATATTTTTTAAAATAGAAATCAACTTCCTAATACAAAAAAAATCTGGTACGCCTCTTTATATTTATCCCAAATTTCATTAATCAAAAAGAAAAAAATGTGTACGCCTATGTATGTTTATTTCAAATATAAATCAATTTCCTTTATTATAAAAAATATATAGTACGCTTCTGTTTATATTTTTCAATTAGAAATAAATTTTCTATTGCAAAAAAATGGTACGTCTATGTATATTTTTTAAAATAGAAATCAACTTCCTGATACAAAAAAAATCTGGTACGCCTCTTTATATTTATCCCAAATTTCATTAATCAAAAAGAAAAAAAAAGTGTACGCCTATGTATGTTTATTTCAAATATAAATCAATTTCCTTTTTTATAAAAAATATATAGTACGCTTCTGTTTATATTTTTCAATTAGAAATAAATTTTCTATTACAAAAAAATGGTACGTCTATGTATATTTTTTAAAATAGAAATTAACTTCCTAATACAAAAAAAAATCTGGTACGCCTCTTTATATTTATCCCAAATTTCATTAATCAAAAAGAAAAAAAATGTGTACGCCTATGTATGTTTATTTCAAATATAAATCAATTTCCTTTTTTATAAAAAATATATAGTACGCTTCTGTTTATATTTTTCAAATAGAAATAAATTTTCTATTGCAAAAAAATGGTACGTCTATGTATATTTTTTAAAATAAAAATTAACTTCCTAATACAAAAAAATCTGGTACGCCTCTTTATATTTATGACAAATTTCATTAATCAAAAAGAAAAACATGTGTACGCCTATGTGTTTATTTTAAATATAAATCAATTTCCTTAGAAATAATTTTTCTACTGCAAAAAAATGGTACGTCTATGTATATTTTTTAAAATAGAAAATAACTTCCTAAAATAAAAAAATCTGGTACGCCTCTTTATATTTATCTTAAATATCATAGACCTAATCAAAAAGAAAAATGTATGTACGCCTATGTATGTTTATTTCAAACAAAACTCGATCTTCTCTCTTATAAAAAAATATATGGTACGCTTCTGTTTAAATTTTTGAAATAGAAATAATTTTCCCACTGAGAAAAAAAATGTATACGTCTATGAATATTTATTTCAAATAAAACTAAATTTTCTCTCCTAATAACAATTTGGTACGCCTCTGTTTGTATTTTGTAAAGAGATATGAATTTTTTACCACATAGAAACAAAATTGGTTCGTCTATGTATATTTTTTTTTTGTAGAAATCAACTTCCTAATACAAAAAAAAAACCTGGTACGCCTTTTTATATTTATCCTAAATATCATAGACTTCCTTAATCAAAAAGAAAAAAATGTGTACGCCTATGTATGTTCATATTTTTTTTAATAAAAATAAACTTCTTAATCAAAAAAAATCTGGTACGCCTCTTTTTTTAATTCCAAATACCATAAAAAAACAAATACGTGTACGCCTATGTAAATTTATTTCAAATAAAACTCGATATCCTCTCTTATAAAAAATATATGGTACTGTTTATATTTTTGCAAATAGAAATTAATTTCCTAAAAAAATTGGTACGTCTATGTATATTTTTTTTAGAAATAAACTTCATATTATCAAAAAAAAATTAGTACGCCTCTTTATATTTTATCCAAATACTTCCGACTTTAATCAAACAGAAAAAAATGTGTACGCCTATGTATATTTATTTCAAATCAAAACAAAATTTTCTTTCCTAATAAAAATTTGGTACGCCTCTGTTTGTATTGATATTTTTACCAAATTTTATTATATTTGGTCCTTTTATTCCTTAAGTCTGACCACGTAAAAATATTTGGTTTTAGTTTGTTTTTTTTTAAATATGTGGATCGCTTACCCCTTGAGCCTGCCCATTTCAAATACTTTTAATGTTAGTTAAGTTGGTAATGAAAAAAAAAATCGAGTGGTATAAAATCTGGTAAACGTACAGGCTATTCAAAATATATTTTTAAATAAATATTTGTTGTTTATAACGTACATTACGTCTAAAAATAATTAAGAAGTATATTTTATTAAGATGTCTTATATAATAAACGACTTGGCCAGTAAATACTGCGACCTAATTTTTGTACAGTACTTCTTTTCATTGGTTTAGAAATATTCGAAAAGGTGCATCTGTCCGCTTCATTTGTTACTCGAAATTTAAAATTTTTGTTAATATAAAAAAAATATTCTTACATAATACTGACACACACTCTTTGGTAAATTTTTTTTTTTTTTGAAATGTAACGGAATGTGGTTTTGGCAGGAAAATTAGAGAAAAATAAACAGATATATTTTGTAACACTCATCAAAAAGCGTACAGTTGTTCTACGCCCATTTGATTAGTGTTAGAAGTAATTTTCACGAAAATAACTGACTATCAATTTGTAAAATTGTTTTAGCTTTAAACAGTGGCGGCTGAAATATTTATTTTTAGTTTTTTTTTTATTAAAATTCGATCGACAAATTAAATTATGACAGCTATACAAATTTTAACATTCTCTACAGCTGTAGCAATTTAATTTGTTCAGATTTTTTTTTTAATCAAAAGTTGTATTTCAAAATTTTAAGAAATTCCAAACAGACAAATTAAATTATGGCAACTATAAAAATTTTATATTTCTACAATTGTCACAATTTAATTTGGTTAGGATTTTTTATTAAAGCTATATACCACAATTTTAAAAAAAATCGTCGATAGACAAATTAAATTGTGACAGCTGTATAAATGTTAACTTTTTCTACAGCTGCTACAATTTAATTTGTCTAGATTTTTTTAATCAAAATTGTATAACAAAATTTCAAGAAATTATAGATAGACAAATTAAATTATGGCAACTGTAAAAATTTTATATTTTTACAGTTGTCACAATTTAATTTGTTTAGGTTTTTTTTACCGAAGCTGTATAACAAAATTTTAAGAAAAATCATCGATAGACAAATTAAATTGTGACAGCTGTATAAATTTTAACGTTCTCTACAGCTGCTACAATTTAATTTGTCTAATTTTTTTTATCAAAGTTGTATAAGAGAAATTATAGATAGACAAATTAAATTATGGCAACTGTAAAAATTTTATATTTTTACAGTTGTTACAATTTAATTTGTTTAGGTTTTTTTTACCGAAGCTGTATAACAAAATTTTAAGAAAAATCATCGATAGACAAATTAAATTATGACAACTGTATAAATTTTAACTTTCTCTACAGCTGCTACAATTTAATTTGTCTATATTTTTTTATCAAAGTTGTATAACAAAATTTCAAGAAATCATAGATAGACAAATTAAATTATGGCAACTATAAAAATTTTATATTTCTACAGTTGTCACAATTTAATTTGTTTCGATTTTTTTCTACCAAAGCTGTATAACAAAATTTAAAAAACAATCATCGATAGACAAATTTAATTTGTCTAAATTTTTGTATCAAAGTTGTATAACTAAATTTGAAGAAATTATAGATAGACAAATTAAATTATGGCAACTATAAAAATTTTATATTTCTACAGTTGTCACAATTTAATTTGTTTCGATTTTTTTCTACCAAAGCTGTATAACAAAATTTAAAAAACAATCATCGATAGACAAATTTAATTTGTCTAAATTTTTGTATCAAAGTTGTATAACTAAATTTGAAGAAATTATAGATAGACAAATTAAATTATGGCAACTATAAAAATTTTATATTTCTACAACTGTCACAATTTAATTTGTTTATGTTTTTTTTTAACAAAGCTGTATAAAAAAATTTTAAGAAAAATCGTCGATGGACAAATTAAATTGTGACAGCTGTATAAATGTTAACTTTTTCTACAGCTGCTACAATTTAATTTGTCTAAAATTTTTTATCAAAGTTGTATAACAAAATTTCAAGAAATCATAGATAGACAAATTAAATTATGGCAACTATAAAAATTTTATATTTCTACAGTTGTCACAATTTAATTTGTTTCGATTTTTTTCTACCAAAGCTGTATAACAAAATTTAAAAAACAATCATCGATAGACAAATTTAATTTGTCTAAATTTTTGTATCAAAGTTGTATAACTAAATTTGAAGAAATTATAGATAGACAAATTAAATTATGGCAACTATAAAAATTTTATATTTCTACAGTTGTCACAATTTAATTTGTTTCGATTTTTTTCTACCAAAGCTGTATAACAAAATTTAAAAAACAATCATCGATAGACAAATTTAATTTGTCTAAATTTTTGTATCAAAGTTGTATAACTAAATTTGAAGAAATTATAGATAGACAAATTAAATTATGGCAACTATAAAAATTTTATATTTCTACAACTGTCACAATTTAATTTGTTTATGTTTTTTTTAACAAAGCTGTATAAAAAAATTTTAAGAAAAATCGTCGATGGACAAATTAAATTGTGACAGCTGTATAAATGTTAACTTTTTCTACAGCTGCTACAATTTAATTTGTCTAAAATTTTTTATCAAAGTTGTATAACAAAATTTCAAGAAATCATAGATAGACAAATTAAATTATGGCAACTATAAAAATTTTATATTTCTACAGTTGTCACAATTTAATTTGTTTATGTTTTTTTTACCAAAACTGTATAAAAAAATTTTAAGAAAAATCGTCGATGGACAAATTAAATTGTGACAGCTGTATGGATGTTAACTTTTTCTACAGCTGCTACAATTTAATTTGTCTAAATTTTTTTAATCAAAATTGTATAACTAAAATTTCAAGAAATCATAGATGGACAAATTTTAAATTTCTACAGTTGTCACAATTTAAATTGTTTAGGTTTTTTTTATCAAAGCTGTATAACAAAATATTATTTTAACCTTTTTTGACTTTGAATGAAAAGTCCAATTTTGCAATTTTTTCTGTTTTAATTATTACAGTAAATTCATATCCTGTAGTTTAATTAAAAAATATATATAATTGAAATAAAATTATGTTCCGCCACTGTCCGCGCCGTCCACACGAGACTATTTACTAAGTAGACTCGAAACAATTTGAGTCATATTCAAAATTATGAATTACTCTTTGGCTCATTTAGAACATTGGAATTCAGGAAGATTAGATTTTATTAAAATAGCAATCGTAGGTATGTGGCCTCCCTAAAAATTCTCTTGAAGGTTCCTAAATACCGTCCCACCAAAAGTAAATTTAAATGTTACTCATTTGTAATTAGTCAAGAAAATGTTTTATTTTTTTAAATAATTTTCGATCAAGTTATTCAATTTCTGAAATGTCAAGTGTCAATAAAAAAAGAACTATTTATAATTTAGGTCTAATAGCCCATGCAACTGAGGCCTTAAAAAGAAGAAGATTTATTATTGACAGAACAATACATATGTTATACATGACAGTAAACAAAATCCATTCTTAGGCTGAATAGCCCAGGCGGCTGAGGTCTTGAATAAAGAAGAAGAAAATCCTTCTTGACAATTGACAGATTAATGTTTTACACAAATTTTAATTCAATATGATCAATACAACGTTACCAATATTTTTATTGAATTTAATCATTTCTGTTAATTTATTGGGATAATTAAAATTATTATTTTTTTTTTGGTTTCAGATCTGCTCTACCGTCAAACCTTGACCTTGAACAATTCCGCGTTGGAAGTGGAAATCGTCGACGTTTGTAGTTGCGACATAAACGCTTTTCCTGAAGAGGCGATTTATTGGGCAGACGCGTGCGTAGTAGTGTACGATATCACATGTAGAAATTCCTTTACCCAAGCCGGTGATATGTTACAAAAAGTTTTACATCTAAGAAGTCAAATACCTACGATACTTTTGGGTAACAAAGCTGATCTCGAACATTTAAGACAGGTAATTATAAATTTTTACCAGCCATTTAATTTTTGACGAAGTATAAATATTTATTATATAGTGAAAGCGAAACACCATCGTCTACATAATAATTCTTCTCTTTGGGGGGCTATTAGCATACCTGAGTGAAACTTTTAAGTTGCAATAGATCGAATTTAATGTCAATATTTTGTTTAGAAAATAGAGCAAGCGGAGGTCATAAATCGAAAGGAAGCGATAAAGAGTTTAGTGTACGAAAATAGGTTCTTGTGTTGTTTAGCAATGAAAACATTTCGAAACGAAACGAAAACGTATATTTTTGCATGCGTTTGTCTCGCATCTCATTGCGATGAACAGGTATTCAAAATAAACCGACAGAGCTTGTAACTAATTTAAAACGCATTAATTTTAGTTACCTAAGATTTATAAATTTATACTATTTTTCTACTTACAGCTATAAATCATATTTGTTTATAAAACAAAAATTAATACTGCATTCTTTAAACATAACCTCACTTTATAATGCGTAACTACTAAATATCACAATAAAATTTAAATAAAATATATTTCGAATAAAAGATTCTTTTTTGGTATCAACTTTTTTATGTTTTATGTTATCAAATTCTTGGAAAAAAACATCTTATTATTAATAAAAAAATATTTGACGTAAATCCAAATTTTAACAGCTTCGGCATTGCTGCCAATAGTAAAAAAATGTTGTTTTACCCTAATTAGAAACATTTTAGAGGAGCGGCTAATGAGAGACAAATATTCCATATTGAGTGTTAAATATCCCATGAAAATTATTTATTTTTTACAAAATAAATTGTTTTATTTGAATAGTAATTTTGTTTTTTTCATTTCATTTTTATTACAAATAATCAAAAAAAACCTAATCTAACATTAACTACGCATGCGCGTAATATGGAATATTTGACTCCAAATAACTTCATTTTGTTTTATCACAAAAGTTGACCTTGAACTTGAAATTTGTTCTATCTAATACAATTCTGAACAATTTTTTTTCTGTAGTCTGTGAGTTTGTCTGTCCGTCGGTATGTTTGGTTGTCGTCTGCAAAGTTTTTATAAGATAATAATTATGAAGCAATATTTACAAAGTAATTTATATTGACAATAATTATAAAGCAATTTTTACAAGACAATTTTTATGAAATAAAAATTATAAGACATTTTTTGAAAAACAATTTTTACAAGAACATTATTATAACGCAAATTTTATGAGAAAATATTTATTTATATGTGTAAGACAATAATTATGAGGCAATTTTTTACAAGACAAAAATTATAAGGCAGTATTTATAGGACAATTTTTATAAAGCAATTTTTATTAAAAAATAATTATAACGCAATTTTATGAGAAAATATTTATGAGGCAATATGTGTAAGACAATTTTTATAAGACAATTTTTATAAGACAATAATTATTATTATATATTTATCAGACAATTTTTATAAGGTAATATTAATAGGACAATATTTACAAGCCAATTTTTTACGAAATAATTGATTAGACAATTTTTATGAGAAAATAATTATAAGGCAATTTTTACAAGACAAAAATTATAAGGCAGTATTTAAGGACAATTTTTATAAAGCAATTTTTATTAAAAAAATAATTATAACGCAATTTTATGAGAAAATATTTATAAGACAATATATGTAAGACAATTTTTATAGAACAATCTGTATAAGACAATTTTTATAAGACAATAATTATCAGGCAATAATTATCAGGCAATATTTATCAAGCAATTTTTATAAGGTAATATTAATAGGACAATATTTACAAGCCAATTTTTTATGAAATTATTAATTAGACAATTTTTATGAGAAAATAATTATAAGACAATTTTTACAAGACAAAAATTATAAGGCGGTATTTAAGGACAATTTTTATAAAGCAATTTTTATTAAAAAAATAATTATAACGCAATTTTATGAGAAAATATTTATAAGACAATATATGTAAGACAATTTTTATAGAACAATCTGTATAAGACAATTTTTATAAGACAATAATTATCAGGCAATATTTATCAAGCAATTTTTATAAGGTAATATTAATAGGACAATATTTACAAGCCAATTTTTTATGAAATTATTAATTAGACAATTTTTATGAGAAAATAATTATAAGACAATTTTTACAAGACAAAAATTATAAGGCGGTATTTAAGGACAATTTTTATAAAGCAATTTTTATTAAAAAAATAATTATAACGCAATTTTATGAGAAAATATTTATAAGACAATATATGTAAGACAATTTTTATAGAACAATCTGTATAAGACAATTTTTATAAGACAATAATTATCAGGCAATATTTATCAAGCAATTTTTATAAGGTAATATTAATAGGACAATATTTACAAGCCAATTTTTTATGAAATTATTAATTAGACAATTTTTATGAGAAAATAATTATAAGACAATTTTTACAAGACAAAAATTATAAGGCGGTATTTAAGGACAATTTTTATAAAGCAATTTTTATTAAAAAAATAATTATAACGCAATTTTATGAGAAAATATTTATAAGACAATATATGTAAGACAATTTTTATAGAACAATCTGTATAAGACAATTTTTATAAGACAATAATTATCAGGCAATATTTATCAAGCAATTTTTATAAGGTAATATTAATAGGACAATATTTACAAGCCAATTTTTTATGAAATTATTAATTAGACAATTTTTATGAGAAAATAATTATAAGACAATTTTTACAAGACAAAAATTATAAGGCGGTATTTAAGGACAATTTTTATAAAGCAATTTTTATTAAAAAAATAATTATAACGCAATTTTATGAGAAAATATTTATAAGACAATATATGTAAGACAATTTTTATAGAACAATCTGTATAAGACAATTTTTATAAGACAATAATTATCAGGCAATATTTATCAAGCAATTTTTATAAGGTAATATTAATAGGACAATATTTACAAGCCAATTTTTTATGAAATTATTAATTAGACAATTTTTATGAGAAAATAATTATAAGACAATTTTTACAAGACAAAAATTATAAGGCGGTATTTAAGGACAATTTTTATAAAGCAATTTTTATTAAAAAAATAATTATAACGCAATTTTATGAGAAAATATTTATAAGACAATATATGTAAGACAATTTTTATAGAACAATCTGTATAAGACAATTTTTATAAGACAATAATTATCAGGCAATATTTATCAAGCAATTTTTATAAGGTAATATTAATAGGACAATATTTACAAGCCAATTTTTTATGAAATTATTAATTAGACAATTTTTATGAGAAAATAATTATAAGACAATTTTTACAAGACAAAAATTATAAGGCGGTATTTAAGGACAATTTTTATAAAGCAATTTTTATTAAAAAAATAATTATAACGCAATTTTATGAGAAAATATTTATAAGACAATATATGTAAGACAATTTTTATAGAACAATCTGTATAAGACAATTTTTATAAGACAATAATTATCAGGCAATATTTATCAAGCAATTTTTATAAGGTAATATTAATAGGACAATATTTACAAGCCAATTTTTTATGAAATTATTAATTAGACAATTTTTATGAGAAAATAATTATAAGACAATTTTTACAAGACAAAAATTATAAGGCACTATTTATAGGACAATTTTTATAGAGCAATTTTTATTACAAAATAATTATAACGCAATTTTATGAGAAAATATTTATGAGACAATATGTGTAAGACAATTTTTAAAAGACAATAATTATCAGGCAATATTTATCAGACAATTTTAAAATTTAATAAGCCAATTTTTTACGAAATAATTGATTAGACAATTTTTATGAGAAAATAATTATAAGGCAATTTTTAAAAGACAAAAATTATAAGGCGGTATTTATAGGACAATTTTTATAGAGCAGTTTTTATTAAAAAATAATTATAACGCAATTTTATGAGAAAATATTTATGAGACAATATGTGTAAGACAATTTTTATAAGATAATAATTATCAGGCAATATTTATCAGGCAATTTTTATAGGGTAATATTAATAGGACAATATTTACAATTCAATTTTTTATGAAATAATATTATAACGCAATTTTGATTGGACAATTTTTATGAGAAAATAATTATAAAGCAATTTTTACAAGACAAAAATTATAAGGCAGTATTTAAGGACAATTTTTATAAAGCAATTATAAGGCATAAAAAAAATTTTATGTCAATTTAAAAAAAAAAAATTATAACGGAATTTTATGATAAAATATTTAATAATTATGAGGCAATTTTTATCATGCAACTTTATAAGGTAATATTAATAGGATAATATTTGATTAGACAATTTTTGAGAAAATAATTATAAGGTAATTTTTACATGATAAAAATTATAAGGCAGTATTTATGAGACAATTTTTATAAGGTAATTTTTACAAAAAAATAATTATACAGCAATTTTATAAGAACATATTTATAATACAATTTTTATGAAGCAAAAATGATAAGACAATATGTTGAAGACGAAACTAATTATAAGGCAATATTTATCAGGCAATTTTTATCAGATAATTGTCGGGTCAAAGTTTCGAATGATTCAATGTATAGATATAAAAATTTCACCCTTTTTATTACAGGTTTTTATTTAACTTACACTGTTTGTATGTCTGTCTGTATGTATGTTGTCTACGTCAAATTTTATAATCGATTTTTCAACTACTTTCAGACGTCAGATTAATTTGAAATTTGGCAGGTGTTTATAGTTCCGGTTATAATGCATTGCGAAATTTTTGTTGGACAAAAAAACAAAATGGTGGCTCCAAGATGGCCGACAAGATTTGTGATTATGATCCGATTCTGTTCAAAAGGGGATTGTGGAGGTTTTTGAGATGGAAATATATTCAAAATTGGTATTTGGGGGTTTCGAAGAAAACAAATTTTTTCTAAAAATTAATAATTTCAAAATGGCGATTCCAAGATGGAGGGATGAGGCGTATGATTATGGTTAGATTTTATTCAAAATTAGAATATGGGGATTTTTGAGGTCATGGAATATGATTTTTTTGTTAAAATTAATGAATTCAAAATGGCGGTTCCAAAATGGCGGACTAGATATATGATTATGGTTCTATTTTATTTCAAAATTGGTATATAGTGGTTTTGAGGTCAGAAAATACGATTTTTTTGTCAAAATTAATAAATCCAAAATGGCGGTTCCAAAATGGCGGACGAGATGTATGATTATGATCCAATTTCATTCAAAATTGGTATATGGGGGTTTTTAAAGTCAAAGAATAAGAATTAAAATTAATAAATTCAAAATGATGGATCCAAGATGGCGGACGAAATATATTATTATTTTTCGATTTTATTTAAAGTTTGTATATGGGGTTTTTGAGGTCATAAAATATGAATTTTTCGTCAAAATTAATAAATTCAAAATGGCGGTTCCAAAATGGCGGACGAGATGTATAGTTCGATTCTATTCAAAACTTGTATATAGGGGTTTTTGAGGTCAGAAAATATGATTTGTTTGTCAAAATTAGTAAGTTCAAAATGGCGGTTCCAAAATGGCGGACGATATGTATGGTTCGATTCTATTCAAAACTTGTATATAGGGGTTTTTGAGGTCAGAAAATATGATTTGTTTGTCAAAATTAGTAAGTTCAAAATGGCGGCTCCAAGATGGCGGACGAGATGTGATTATGGTTCGATTCTATTCAAAATTGGTATATGTGGGTTTTTGAAGTCAGAGAATAAGAATTTTTTGTTAAAATTAATAAATTTAAAATGTATGGTTATGGTCCGATTTTATTCAAAATTGGTAGATGAGGGTACTAAAAAGTATAAAATAATATTATATAAAAAAACTATTTAAAAAGTAGACTTTTATTTATGTGATCCAAAGAAATGGATTAAGATGAGCGCCTCGCGCTTTTATTTTTGGATCACGTTTAGTAGTAAAGAAAAAATTATTTTTGACTTTTAGTGCACTTTCTACGTATAATAAAAAGGTACATTTTGAAAAAGTTTTTTTGATATATTATTAATAGAATATCGACGAGTAAATTATTTATTTTAAATATATAATAAAGACAAAAACGCAATTGTTTTGGTTAAAAATAAAGTTTTGAATAATGAAATTACTTCTAGGTCATTTAATAATTTTGAACTTTACCTAGATTCGATGCAGACGCATAAAAACACAATTATTAATTATCAAAACATAGATAAATTTCTATTACGTTTTCATTGAGTACATTTGGAAACCATTCAAAAAATTTTATCTATGTCATTCTCATCAAAAAAAAATAAAAAAAAAAAAAATCTTGGAATATAAATGTTCGGCGGGGAAAAATTAGGTTAAGAAATCAAATATTTCACTGTTTATGTTCGATTAAATTGACTAATTAACATCAATTTCCTTCGTATATAATGAACGAAAAAAGATCTTCTCAAAATATTTATTTTCAACGATAACGGTTGCAATGGAAAGTATCAGAAAAAACAAACAAGATTTTTCTTACCGACTAAAAATGATTGACACGATGAGATTTTAAAATAAAAAGATAAATAGATTTTATAAGTTTATTGTACTGTTTTTTTTTCTTCTATTTATAAAATTTCGAGATTTTGAACTGCCAATGTTAAACCTTCATTTGTTTCTTTCCAATCGCGTATGACATTGAATTTTTGTTAAAAATAAAATACTCGGAAAATTTTATTAAATGGAGGTTTTCTTTTATTTTAATTTCATTTTCGTCTCTAATCACGACTGTATCGATTCTAAATCTTTATAATTGTCAAACATAAGATTTGGCTTATTTTAGAAGACGAAAAAAACTTCGAAAACTAAAAAAATATTTGACAACACTGTATATGTAAAACAAAAGTCAAATATCTACTTTCTACGATATAAATGTCAAACAAAAAAAGTGTAACATGTTGTTGCCGGTTTTTTTACCATAAAAATTATTTTGTGTTTTTTTTTTATAACTAGAACAAAATTGCAGAAGAATTTTTTGTTGGTTCTATTATAATTTAATTTCGTTGACTTAGTATAGAGAGTAGAAGATAGAAAGTCACTTGAGCACACATTCCCCGATTTTTCCCCAGATTTGGGGAAATTTATAGAGTAAATCTGGCATCAGCACAACTATAATCTACGAATGATGAGGACAGAGTTGCACGTTTTTTAACGTTCAATATTTTGAAGCATTAAAAAAAACGTTCGAAACGTCACATTTTAAACGTTTTCAACGTTTTTTAACGTTCAGTATATTGAAGCGTTAAAAAAAACGTTCGAAACGTTACATTTTACGACGTTTCGAACGTTTTTTAACGCTTAGAATTTTGATTCGAAAAATTACATCAAAAATAGAAAAATGAGAAAAACAGTAAAAAACAAGAAAAAAATAGAGGAAAAGAGGAAAAAAATAGGAAAATAGGATAAAACAGGAAAAAATGGAAAAATATAGGGAAAAATAGACAAAATTGGGAAAATATAAAAATAGTAGAAAACAAGAAAAAAAATATGGAAAAATAGGAAAAAATGGGTAAAATAAGGTAAAACAAAGAAAAATAGAGAAAAATTGGAAAAAAATTATAAAAAATGATAAAACAGGAAAAAATGAAAAAATACTAATAAATGGGAAAAATAAGAAAAACTAGGAAATAATGTAAAAATAGTCTCAAAAGGAAAAATAGAAAAAAACAGGAAAAAATAGCTAATTATACGGAAAAATAGGCGAAATGATGAAAAATAGAAAAATGTTAAAAATAGTAAAAAACAAAATAAAAATAGGGAAAAATAGGTAAAAATTTGCAGTAGGGTAGAACTAATGTTAAATTAACTAATATTTCTTCCCTAACTTACTCGGTGAGATCTGGGGAAATTTATAGAGTGGATCTGGCAACAGCGCAACTAACATCTACGATTAATGAAGGCAGAGTCGTACGTCTATTAACCTTCAGTATTTTGAAGCGGTAAAAAACGTGCGAAACGTCACATTCGACAAAATCTATTTTTTTCCATTTTGCTTATTTTTCCCTATATTTAGCGATTTTTTCCTGTTTTTTTCTATTTTCCAAATTGAACCTATTTTCTCTAACTTTTCCTATTATTTCCTATTTTTTTTATTTTTTCTATTTTTCCTATTTATTCTTATTTTTGTCTGTTTTATCCGTTTTTCAAATTTTTATCCTGTTTTTTTTTCCCATTTTTTACCTTTGTTCATCCCTGTTTTTTACTCATTTTCCCTATTTTACCCATTTTTCACTGTTTTTTTTTGTGAATTTTTTCAACTTTTTTTTCTTTTTTTCCTAGTTGTTCCTCTTTTTCCAATTTTTTACAATTTTTTTCTCATTTTTCTATATTTTCCCTGTGTTTTTCAACTTTTTCCTATTTTTCCTATTTTTCCTATATTTTTCTCTATTTTTTCTTTTCCCCATTTTTTATATTTTCCTATTTCCTGTATTTCTCCCTATTTTCTTTGTTTTTCCCTATTTTTTAGTTCATTTTTCTCAGTTTTCCTTATATTTCCTTATTTTGCTTTTTTTCCCTAATTTTCTCTATTTTCCGTATAAGCTGGCCGCCTTTTTCCTGCTAAAAAATGTTGACTGCGCAGCTGAATCAACGATGGACACTTCGCTCACTCTATATTTTATGGCTTTGGCAACATTGCATATTAATATTACTTAACTTTTATTCATTTTTTCTAACCTCATTTTTTCTATTGTTACAGATCGAGGAATTAGAAGGTCGCACATTGGCCATCCAGAACAACTGTCAGTTCTTCGAAGTATCAGTAGCGGAAAATTCATCGACGATTTATACCGGCTTCGACGCCATTTTGAACGATTGCCGTTCGGTTCAATCTTCCCACAAAACTAGAAAATTCTCAGTTTCGAAAATGATTGGAACACTTATAGGAAACGGAAACAATAAAGTGCCTAATACGACACAAGGTGGCACCGTTGTCGTATGTCACAAATCAGATTTGTATAAATCTAGAGTTCTCAGAAGACGTCAGAATTTTACGGCGACTGCGTCACTTTGACTATCGGCGAAAGAAGAATTAGATAATCGCTAATTGTTTATTTTTTTTATTTTAATTTTGAGGCTTTAAAGACTTTTTGTCGATCTTTCAGTTTTATGAGAGGTCTTTAAGATATTATTTTTTAAGGATGTTGTGATATAAGCGCGTATGACATGTGACAGGTGACAGGGAGACAAATGACAGTTTGGTAAAATGTTTTAAGCAGTTGTCATATTGATAAGTTCCTTTAATAACACAATTTGGTGTTTAAAAATTTTATAACTTGAGATAGACGCTGTGATTTTTAATGATTGTAATTTTTGTATGTTGTCATTTTTACAGTCTCCTATAATTTATTTGTTTAACAGAGATTTTTTGATTACATCTCTGTAAATTATTATATTTGTTTAGTCAACTATATAAAACTATTTTCAGTTTGTTTTATCTGAATTTTTTTTATAAGTTGGCAAGATTTGTTCTAATTTTTGACATATACTTATTAGCTAAAAAAAAAAGAAGAATAAGTATTCTTCTACTTTAATTTTATGTCCTACACCAACTTGGATATAGGTAAATATTTTTGTAATATTTTGATCTCTATTTGTATGAACAAAAGTCGAATTTGTAAATTTGTTATATTTTTGAAAAAATATAAATTAATTCCAATCCGACTTTTTGTTCAACAAAATTGTGAATATAATAAAGCAAATAACTTTGTTATTGTTTGATATAGCGAAATTGTAATTGTTAAAGGAGGATCATTTTCCTTTTGAATATTTGTTGGTCATCGACTTTGTAAAGTCGGATTTTTTTTTTAAATAAATACTTAAGTGTGTGCTAAGAAAAAATTCTGTGATATCAAATTGTATAATTTTTTTGTATAAAAATATTTAGTATTTAAGATTAAAAAATATTCATGTTGGAAAATAAATTTATATTATTTATTTACTTTTGTAGTTTTATTGGATAAATATTCTATAAAAAAAAACCTTCTGAAAGAAATCTGTTTATAATTAAATACTAAAAAATTGGGTTAATCACATTTTTTATCATATCTTTTATAGAAACATATACAAGTACTTTTTAATATATTTATATATAAAAAATAATAATATTGACCCTGATTTTAATGATTTAAAAAACACCAGGAAACTCAAAAATAATAACCAATTTTTATGTACTTTTTGCTAACAAAATTTGATACTTTGAATATATTTTAATGTCACTTATTGAGAAGAGTTTAAAATTGATTTTGAAAATTTTTTTTCGGGTCAAATTGCGCCTTCACCATTTTTTAAAAAACTTAATTTTCTCAGAAACTAAAAGAGTTAGAGAGGAACTGATCATTTTTTTGGAATCTACGCCCCTGGAACTACCCCTCTGCCACTTATTTTTAAAATCTGAGGGATGAAAAATTTTGAAGATTTTTGAAGGTTATAGTCTTGCCTTTTTTTTCGGGTCAAATTGCGCCTTCACCATTTTTTAAAAAACTTAATTTTCTCCGAAACTAAAAGAGCTAGAGAGAAACTGATCATTTTTTTGGAATCTACGCCCCTGGAACTATCCCTCTGCCACTTATTTTTAAAATCTGAGGGATGAAAAATTTTGAAGATTTTTGAAGGCTATAGTCTTGCCTTTTTTTCGGGTAAAATTGCGCTTTCACCATTTTAAAAAAAACTAATTTCCTCCGAAACTAAAAGAGTTAGAGGAGGAACTGATCATTTTTTTGGAATCCACGCCCCTAAAACTACCCCTCTGCCACTTATTTTTAAAATCTGAGGGATGAAAAATTTTGAAGATTTTTGAAGGCTATAGTCTTGCCTTTTTTTCGGGTAAAATTGCGCTTTCACCATTTTAAAAAAAACTAATTTCCTCCGAAACTAAAAGAGTTAGAGGAGGAACTGATCATTTTTTTGGAATCCACGCCCCTAAAACTACCCCTCTGCCACTTATTTTTAAAATCTGAGGGATGAAAAATTTTGAAGATTTTTGAAGGCTATAGTCTTGCCTTTTTTTCGGGTAAAATTGCGCTTTCACCATTTTAAAAAAAACTAATTTCCTCCGAAACTAAAAGAGTTAGAGGAGGAACTGATCATTTTTTTGGAATCCACGCCCCTAAAACTACCCCTCTGCCACTTATTTTTTAAATCCGAGGGATGAAAAATTTTGAAGATTTTTGAAGGCTATAGTCTTGCCTTTTTTTTCGTGTCAAATTGCGCCTTCACCATTTTTTAAAAAACTTAATTTTCTCAGTAACTAAAAGAGCTAGAGAGAAACTGATCATTTTTTTGGAATCCACGCCCCTAAAACTACCCCTCTGCCACTTATTTTTAAAATCCGAGGGATGAAAAATTTTGAAGATTTTTGAAGGTTATAGTCTTGCCTTTTTTTTCGGGTCAAATTGCGCCTTCACCATTTTTTAAAAAACTTAATTTTCTCTGAAACCAAAAGAGCTAGAGAGGAACTGATCATTTTTTTGGAATCCACGCCCTTAATTTACCCCTCTACCATAAATTTTTAAAATCCGAGAAAAACATCCATACATGGGCATTTCACTACTTACTTATGGACATGCATTTTTAATTAAAAATGCTCATTCTGGACGTTGTGAAAGGTGCATTTAATTAAAATTTATTTAATAACTATCGCCATCTATATGTAAAGTATGGGACATGGTTTTCACTAACTTCAAAGGAAAGAAACCTTCGTTGAAAAAGTGGCCAGTACTAGTGAGCAACCGCAAGATGGCCCCATCGAATATTTTTTATTATTACCCAATACAACATAAAAAATTGAAAAATAAAAGTATTTTATTTAAAGAAGTCAAACATATTCCTAGTCACTTTGTATGCATCTCTTTCAGCACTTTTTCGGAGGTATTTTCTACTTTTGTAGATTTATTATCTATATCGGCAGCAGCTGTAAAAAAAAAGAATATTTCATTTTCTTCTTATAACAAAATTAAAGTTAAAGAGTAGCTGACTTACATTAAAATAAAGAACTGATGATGCTGTCTTTAAATGGATTTTTTGTTTTGATCCCATCAATGGTATATTCTTTCACAAATGCATCTGACATGGTGGCAATAAAATACCTTTTAATAACATCACAGGGATCTTTATTCTACTTCCTAGTTTTCATAGCTGAAGAACCTATAAAAATTCATGTTACAGTATTTTTTATTTACATTTAATACAATTGATTGTTCTATGCAATTTACTGCAATATAATTTAACGCTGTGACTGCAGGCACGCTAACGTGACGCGATATATTAAATTAGAAGCACCTGAATTGCGTCATTATACGTTATTTCGCTTAAATAATAATTTTAATGGAACGTGAAAATCAAATAACTTAATAAAATATTTATTTTATTAAAACAAGTCTTTACGTAATAAACGTATAATGACGCAATTCACGTGCCCCTAATTTAATAAATCGCGGCACGTTAGCTTGTCTGGAGTCACAGCGATAATTTAATGCCCTATGCAGTATAACCAACAAAAGAATTAACAAATCTGCACAGAATTTTTTATTTACATTATCGGAATCAAAAAATATTTCTCCTACAACATATATATTATATCATGATTGTTCATTTTTTTAAATATAAATATTTCGTACCCGGAGTAAGCTGGGCAAATTGCCTATGGACATAGCCCAATAAAGGAAAAAGAAGAATAAACAGGAAAAATAATAAAAATTCGGTTTACACGCGAGTTCCATGATCCATATTGACATCTTATCACTCTGATCTGCGAGCAGAAATACCGAACGCAGTGCGAAACTGGAAATTTGTTCGACATTAGGCAAAAAAGGAGTTAGAAGGATGTTGCTCTCAGGTAGACAGCTATCGCCATCTACCAATGGGCCACTGTATCACTTATTACTTGGGGAACAGATTCCACCTATGTAATAACGCCAGTACAAACTGGAACCGACAGAGGGGCCCATATCTCTAAATGGTAATGAAACCATTAACAAGTTTTAAAAAATACTTGTAAATTATGAGAATTTGATTCCTATGCATCCAGGCCGTATACCGGACAGCTGTTTCGTCCCTTAAGGACTCATCATCGGCAATATGCCCAGATGCATAGAAATCAAATTCTCAACTCGAAATACACCTGTACTTTTTTATTTTTTTTTAAACTCAGTTTAATTGTAGGGCAAATCAAAAGTAGGAGACTTCATTCTTTAAATATTATACTTTAAGCTGCCAAAGTTTAATTTTCCTTCGTTCAGTAAAATTTAAACGTAGTTAGAACTGGTAAACCCGTGTTTTTATATTGCGACAAATTTATATTCTTTTTGGATAGAAAATGGCCTCTATCATTTGTAATATCAAGCATCTAACAGAGGTTAGTAGAACTTATGTTGTGTTAATATTCTCATAGATGGCGCTTTGAGTTGCGTTCCAAAATTACAATTCAAGAGAGTATCTGACTTTTTCATAGTAGACAATAATCTGAGGTATATATTAAAATACACTGAAAAATAATCCAGTTTCTAATGTGAAACTTCGCACAACATTTTTTTAGTAATTGGCGCTGAGTAACAATTTAAATTGTAAGTGGGTAATATGCGGGTATTTTAGAATTCCACGCGGGTACAATCGGGTATTTTGGGTCAAAGTTGCGGATATTTTGTTGATTTGTCATTGGCAACACTGATACTCATATGGATTTGACATTTCAGTGTTGCCGATTAATGGCATAATTACATAATTTTGATTATATTTTAATCATTATTAAACAACATCTTTATGTTTTCCATTCTCTTAAGTATATTATTTAAAGTAATTTTAATTACTAAATCATTACTTTTAGTATAAGTCTAGTAAAATTGCCCTTATTTATATTTTAAATGTTTTAACATATCTATTGATAACTATCTGGAGAATTTTAAATTGTAACATAGGCAACAATGTATTTTTTATCCACATGTATTTTTCTAGGTTATGTTATGATAAAAAAATTTATTACTTAGAAAGTTAATTTAAACAGTTACAAATAAATAGGTAATAATGGTTAAAACTAAAAATAAGAAAGGTGCGTCGTCCGATCGCATTCACATTAAAAAAGAACCCAAGAAGATGAATCCCTTCGAAGTACATGTGAATAAAGAGAAATTAAGAGTTATAGGGAAAAAGCAGAAGAATGATAGAGGACTCCCAGGAATTTCTAGAGCAAAAGCTATTCAAAAACGAAAATCTACTCTTCTAGAAGAATATAAAGTACAAAATAAAAACAATAAGTTTGTAGATAGACGTATAGGCGAAAAAGTTATGGATAGTGCAGAAAAATCTATGGCTCGATTTACGGCTTTAAAAGTAAAATATCATAATAAAAAGAGCATTTTTAATCTTGCAGATGATGAAATTTTAACACACAAAGGTCAAACTTTAAGTGAAATAGAAAAATTCGATGACCCAAGATCGGATGATGATGATGATTTATTTGAAACCGAAAACAATTCAGGAAATTTAGATAGAAGCTTTATACAAGAAGCCCATTTTGGAGGGGGAATTTTAAAAAATACCGGACAAGAAGGTTTGTATAATAATTAAATTTACAATATTATTTTCTTATTGTTTTTTTTTCCAGGTGCAATGACACATAAAGATTTAATAAATCAACTTATAGTAGAATCTAAAAAAAGAAAAGCTGAAAAACAAAAATTAAAAGAAGCTACTTTAGAATTAACTGAAAAATTAGATTCCGATTGGAAAGATCTTATTCCATTAGTAACAAAAGATCCTAAAAATAATAAAGTAGAAGAAATTAAAAGAACTAAAGTCGATGATTACGATAAAGTAATGCAAGAATTAAAATTCGAAAGAAGAGGAACAGTATCTGATCGCTTAAAAACAGAAGAAGAAGTAGCAAAAGAAGAAAAGGAGTCTTTGGAAAATTTAGAACAAGAAAGAATGAAAAGAATGAATAAAGATGAAAGCGACGATAAACCTAAATCTAAGCATAGAAGTGCTGATGATTTAGATGATTATTTCGTTTATGATGATATTGAAGATAACGTTGAAGAAAATATGTTAAGCTATAATCAAGAAGGAGAATCTAATTTTCCAGTTGAAGCTAATATTAATGGAACTATTATTAAAATCAATAAAGATGTAACTAAAGAAGATGATGAACAAATAGTTGAAGAAATTGAAAATTGTGAAGAAGAGTTAGAAACAGATTCGGAAGATAATCTTTCAGATTTAAAAGAATCTGATAGTGAAAGTGAAGTAGAAAACCAAGAAATTTATGTACCAGGAAATAAAGATGATATTAGTAATTTAACAAATACTAACAAAAAAGAAAAATTGGATATTCCATTTACGTTTAAGCTTCCCGATACTTATGAATCACTTTTAAAAACTTTAGAGGAATACGAAGATAATCAGCATTTGATTATTGAAAGAATGATTAAATGTAATCATCCTAGTTTATCAGAACAAAACAAAGATAAATTAGGATTATTATTTGCATATTTATTACAATACATAAATGATCTTTTTTCCGAAGATCGTAATAAAGAAGTTATAAAAAAACATTTCAAGATATTTCAACTTCTTGTACCGCAAATTTATTCTTTAGCGCAACTTAATAATCAAAATGCTCATAATTCTTTAGTGGAAGTTATTAAAGAAAAATTCGAAGAGTACAAAAAGAAGTTAAAGGCTTATCCTGGTTTGGAAGTTCTTGTTTTTTTGAAATTAGTCAGCGTGTTATTTCCTACGTCTGATTTAAGACATCAAGTTGTTACTCCATGTTACGTTTTTATGGAATTGATTTTAAACAAATGTAGAATACAAAGTAGAAAAGATATTGCTTATGGGTTATTTATATCTGCATTAATATTAGAATATTCTGCATTATCGAAAAGATATTTACCAGCTGTTATAAACTATTTATCAGGATTATTACATATGGCGATTCCAAAAACGGGAGTAAAATTATTAAAAATTCCACCACCATTTAAATCAACATCAACCACTTTAGTATTACTTAAAAAGTACAATTTTGAATCTTCAAATTCATTAAAATTAGAACCAGCAGATTTATGTGAAGAAAAAATAACACCAGAATATCAATGTAGAGTGTTACATAATGTTATAAAAATGCTACAACAATTTTTAGACTGTTATAAAGTTCTTTGTAGTAACGTTGAAATTTTCGATAGAGTTTTGATTTATTTGGAAATGATTCCGTTAAATAATTATCCAAAAGAAATTCAAAATAATTTGATAGATTTAATACAAGAATTAAAAGATTGTAAAAATATGAGGAAGTTAGAATATCTTTATCTGGAATCTTCTAAACCTAAAGCTTTAAGATTATATGAACCTAAAATTCGAGTTATGTAAGTATAAATTTTATACAATTTATAATGATTCTAAATTCATTATTTTTAGATTTGATGGTAAACAACATAAAGTACAATCTAAAGAAAAGGCACAAATGAATAAATTATTACATAAGGTAAAAAGAGAGAAAAAAGGAGCGCTTAGAGAAATACGAAGAGATAATGCATTTTTGGGAAGAGTTAAAATTAACAAACAAGTACAAAGGTATTTTAAATCATTTTTAAACTTTATAATTTCTAACCTGAATAATTTTTTAGTGATATCGAAAGAAGACAAAAAGTTAAACAAATTTATTCCGAAGCTGCAGTACAACAAAGCGAACTTAATGCAATTGATAGAACTAAAAAGAAAAAATATTAAAAAAAATGTTTTGATTAATAAAAACTTTATTCGATTTTTTTGTTTTATTAAAAAAAAATACTTAATGATCTATAATGATTAATTCATCTATTCCCCAATCCTCGTACGAATGATCAGGTAAATATCTTCTAATAATAATTGGGATTTTTCTTTGTTTTAACTCCTTCATAGCAATTTGTAAAGGATCAGTTTCACCATCTAATTCAACCATTACAGGAGCACACATTGCAATTTGTAAAGCTCTAGTACCTAACAAATTGAAATCAATAAATATATTTAATATTTGAAATTTTGGCATTTGTTACCTAAGACTCGAGCTCTTTCATATTTCGTCATATATTTTGTTGTTATACGTTTACTTTTTGGTACACCACCTCCAGCTTGTCCAGGTGCAAGAATATCAATATTATCTCCATCTTCTTCAGGTTGTTCTAGTTCTTCGATGTTATCGTCATCTACGTCGTCTTCGTAATCATCTGCTACATCATTTTCATCAAATTCTTCATCTGCCATGGTTTTTTTTTTAATTAATGTGAAGCAACGATTTTTATATAAATATAACCTAATTTTTAAGTGTCAACTGTCAAACTTCAGGGTCACCAACAGAGGAACGGCCATCGAGCTTAGAATATTTGCTCCAGAACACGATGAATTTTGCAAATGGCGGATTCTCCTACAGCATATATAAATAATCCTATATAGATATATTTAACGTTCTAACTATTAGTCATACATGGATCTTAATAATAGTCACTGTTAGCACATTATCATGTATATTTGATGATAAATAGTCCTTCCTACTTGTTATATATTCTAAAAGCGAAATCTAATCAGTGCCACTAACAGAGAAACGGTTATCGAGAGACAACTATTCCATTTTATGCGTTGCAATGTTTTAATTGTAATGAACCCCGGTTTAATTGGTACAAGAATTTATGAAATGAAACTTTTTATAATAGTTCTTATGTAGAGAGTAAACTCGCAAAGTTAACAAATTCTGTTATGCTCTTTTTCTTTTTCTAATTGCGCATTGTTCGACTATAGCGTGAGAGAGAGAGATCACAGATGTATACGAATATTCGCACAAAGAGGAGACGTCGAGAATAGTCGCCCGGCATCCATATATTAATATGTAAAGATTTAAACGTAATGCGCGAAAGAACGAGTGTGAGATTTTGTATAGTTAAAGTGGATAATTGCAGAAAGTTAAAATTAATTATAATATGTGTTACAAATAAATTAAATTAAATACATGTTAAATATTAGATTATATCTATTTATCAGTAGCGTATTAAAAAAAAATAGGGAAAAATCGAGAAAAAGAGGGAAAATGGGTAAAAAACAGGTAATAATAAAGTAGAATAGTGAAAATGGGGAAAAACAAGTAAAAACTAAGAAAATGGAAAAAATAGGAAAAATAAGACAAAACAGGTAAAAACGGGAAAAAATAGGATAAAACAATGAAAAATGGAGAAAAATAGGGAAAAATTAAAAAAAAGGAGAGAATTAAAAAATTTATAAAAAACAGGAAAAAAAGAAAAAATAGGAAAAATAGGAAAAATCGGAAAAAATAGGAATAAATGGAAAAAAAAGTGGGAGAAAAAAGTAACAAAAATAAAAGAGAAAAGGGGGGAATTATGGAGAAAAATGGACAAAAAAATAACAAATTAGAGAGAAGAGGGAAAATATGGAAAGAAAAAAATTGAGACAAAAGTGACAAATTAAGAGAAAAAAGAGGGGAAATTTTTTAGAAAAAATGTACAAAAAAGAGACACATTAAAGGAGAGGGAAAATATGGAAAGAAAAAAATTGAGACAAAAAGTGACAAATTAGGGGGAAATTTTGTACAGAAAAAAAAGTACTTGAGTGACAAAATGAAGAAAAAAAAGTGACAGAAAAAGTACAAAAAAGTGACAAATTAAGAGAGAAAAGGAGAAATTTTGGAGAAAAAAAAATACAAAAGTAAGAAACTAAGAGAGAAAAGAGGGGAAAAGTAACAAACTAGGATAGAAAAGAGGGGAAATTTTGAAGAGAAAGAAGGAGGAAAAAAGTGACAAATTAAGAAGAGGGGAAATTTTGGAGAGAAAAAAAGTGACAAACCAAGAGAGAAAAGAGGGGAAATTTTAGAGAGAAAAAAAGTACAAAAAAGTGACAAATTAAGAAAGAAAAGAGGGGAAAAGATGTAGAGGAAAAAAAGTAGAAAAGACTGACAAACTAAGATAGAAAAGAGGGGAAATTTTAGAGAAAAAAAAATATAGAAGGGTGACAAACTAAGATAGTAAAGAGGGGAAATTATGGAAATAAAAAATAAGACAAAAAAGTGACAAATTAAGAGAGAAAAGAAGGAAAATTTTGAAGAGAAAAAATGGACAAGAAAGTGATTATTTAAGAAAAAAAAGGGGGGAAATTTTGGAGAGACAAAAGTACAAAAAAGTGACAAACTAAGAGAGAAAATAGGGGAAATTTTAGAGAGTGAAAAGTACAAAAAAAAACTGACAAATTAAGAGAGAAAAGAGGGGAAATTTTGAAGAGAAAAAAGGACAAAAAGTGATAAATTAAAAAATAAAAGAGGGGAAATTTTGGAGAAAAAAAAGTATACAAAAAGTGACACACTAAGAGAGAAAAGAGGGGAAATTTTAGAGAGAAAAAGTACAAAAAACTGAAACATTAAGAGAGAAAAGAGGGGAAATTTTGAAGAGAAAAAAGGACAAAAAGTGATAAATTAAAAAATAAAAGAGGTGAAAATTTTGGAGAAAAAAGAGTACACAAAAAGTGACACACTAAGAGAGAAAAGAGGGGAAATTTTATAGAGAAAAAGTACAAAAAACTGAAAAATTAAGAGAGAAAAGAGGGGAAATTTTGAAGAAAAAAGGACAAAAAAATGAGAGAAAAGAGGGGAAATTACGGAAAGAAAAAACGAGATAAAAAAGTGACAATTTCAGAGAGAAAAGAGGGGAAATTTTAGAGATAAAAAGTACAAAAAACTGAAAAATTAAGAGAGAAAAGAGAGGAAATTTTGAAGAGAAAAAAGGACAAAAAGTGATTAATTAAAAAATAAAAGAGAGGAAATTTTGGAGAAAAAAAAGTATACAAAAAGTGACACACTAAGAGAGAAAAGAGGGGAAATTTTAGAAAAAAAAAAATATAGAAGGGTGACAAACTAAGATAGTAAAGAGGGGAAATTATGGAAATAAAAAATAAGACAAAAAAGTGACAAATTAAGAGAGAAAAGAAGGAAAATTTTGAAGAGAAAAAATGGACAAGAAAGTGATTATTTAAGAAAGAAAAGGGGGGAAATTTTGGAGAGACAAAAGTACAAAAAAGTGACAAACTAAGAGAGAAAATAGGGGAAATTTTAGAGAGTGAAAAGTACAAAAAAAACTGACAAATTAAGAGAGAAAAGAGAGGAAATTTTGAAGAGAAAAAAGGACAAAAAGTGATAAATTAAAAAATAAAAGAGGGGAAATTTTGGAGAGACAAAAGTACAAAAAAGTGACAAACTAAGAGAGAAAATAGGGGAAATTTTAGAGAGTGAAAAGTACAAAAAAAAACTGACAAATTAAGAGAGAAAAGAGAGGAAATTTTGAAGAGAAAAAAGGACAAAAAGTGATAAATTAAAAAATAAAAGAGGGGAAATTTTGGAGAGACAAAAGTACAAAAAAGTGACAAACTAAGAGAGAAAATAGGGGAAATTTTGGAGAGTGAAAAGTACAAAAAAAAACTGACAAATTAAGAGAGAAAAGAGAGGAAATTTTGAAGAGAAAAAAGGACAAAAAGTGATAAATTAAAAAATAAAAGAGGGGAAATTTTGGAGAGACAAAAGTACAAAAAAGTGACAAACTAAGAGAGAAAATAGGGGAAATTTTGGAGAGTGAAAAGTACAAAAAAAAACTGACAAATTAAGAGAGAAAAGAGAGGAAATTTTGAAGAGAAAAAAGGACAAAAAGTGATAAATTAAAAAATAAAAGAGGGGAAATTTTGGAGAGACAAAAGTACAAAAAAGTGACAAACTAAGAGAGAAAATAGGGGAAATTTTAGAGAGTGAAAAGTACAAAAAAAAACTGACAAATTAAGAGAGAAAAGAGAGGAAATTTTGAAGAGAAAAAAGGACAAAAAGTGATAAATTAAAAAATAAAAGAGGGGAAATTTTGGAGAGACAAAAGTACAAAAAAGTGACAAACTAAGAGAGAAAATAGGGGAAATTTTGGAGAGTGAAAAGTACAAAAAAAAACTGACAAATTAAGAGAGAAAAGAGAGGAAATTTTGAAGAGAAAAAAGGACAAAAAGTGATAAATTAAAAAATAAAAGAGGGGAAATTTTGGAGAGACAAAAGTACAAAAAAGTGACAAACTAAGAGAGAAAATAGGGGAAATTTTAGAGAGTGAAAAGTACAAAAAAAAACTGACAAATTAAGAGAGAAAAGAGAGGAAATTTTGAAGAGAAAAAAGGACAAAAAGTGATAAATTAAAAAATAAAAGAGGGGAAATTTTGGAGAGACAAAAGTACAAAAAAGTGACAAACTAAGAGAGAAAATAGGGGAAATTTTAGAGAGTGAAAAGTACAAAAAAAACTGACAAATTAAGAGAGAAAAGAGAGGAAATTGTGGAAAGAAAAAAAGAGTCAATAAAGTGGTAAATTTAAAGAGACAAAAGGGAAAATTTTGAAGAGAAAAAAGGACAAAAAGTGATAAATTAAAAAATAAAAGAGGGAAAATTTTGGAGAAAAAAAAGTACACAAAAAGTGACACACTAAGAGAGAAAAGAGGGGAAATTTTAGAGAGAAAAAGTACAAAAAACTGAAACATTAAGAGAGAAAAGAGGGGAAATTTTGAAGAGAAAAAAGGACAAAAAAATGAGAGAAAAGAGGGGAAATTACGGAAAGAAAAAACGAGATAAAAAAGTGACAATTTCAGAGAGAAAAAAGCGGAAATTTTGAAGAGAAAAAAGGACAAAAAAATGACAAATTAAGAGAGAAAAGAGGGGAAATTTTCGAGTTAAACAAAAGTGACAAAATAGGAAAAAAAATACAAAATAGTGACAAATTCAGGGATAAAAGAGGAGAAATACAGAAATGAAAAAAATTGAGACAAAAAAAATGAAAAAAATTGAGACAAAAAAAATGAAAAACCAAGAAAGAAAAGAGGGGAAATTTTGAACAGTAAAAAGTGACAAAATTAAGAAATAAATATAACCAGTTTATATCTATTTATAGATATTTTATTACCATTTTAAAGTTAATTATAACTTTCAACAAATAAAAAGAAGTAGGTGTAAGTACTATTATAGTACCTACCTAAGAGAAATTTCCTCACTATATCATGTCATTGCGAATAAAAAAAAGTACTGTTAACTGTTATTCATTAGCATCATTATAACATAATAATTAAATTTGACGCAAAAAATAAGTAGAGATGGTTCCAACGAACCGGTACCCAACCGTTCTATGGCATTGAAAATTTTGCAAGTGGTGCATGCAGGTAGAGGTGTTTAGTATCAATACTACTAGCTAGTACTTCGAATATAGTACTAGTATATTTCATCTTATAAATAAGTGAAAGTTAAAATGAATTAGTACTTGTTTTTAATAAATTTTGTAAGTATTATTTATTTTATTTAATGTAATAATAATAATAATAGGAACCATTATTGTTGTTTGAAGGATATATATTAATATTTAATTGGGTTTTTTTTTTGTAATAAAATTATTATCTTAAAACAAATAAAACTTTGCAAATAATGTTAAGCATATAATTTATTTATTTTTTCATATATTATATAAATTTTAATAATAAAAAAAGATTAAATTTTATAAAAAATTAACAGTTACTCTACAAAAAAATTTGTAAAATTGTTAAAAATAATAAAACTACTTTACAATTTAAAAAAAAAATCGACTAACCGATATTTTCATCTTTAACTAAAAAAAAAACAATTTATAATGATGTGGTAAAAATACTAGACATTGTTTTTATTAAAAAATAATTATTATAAACAAGAAAAATATTATCATTTGTAATTATCTCGTTAGCTGGAATCTAAATTCCGATCAGTTTGTTTAAATAATAATAATAATAACTATAATAAATTATTTTAATCAGAGTCGGACCACAGATTTATTAAACCAAATTCTTTCTATAATTAGTGTTAATTTTTTTTATATTTTTTATTTCCAAAATATACATAATTGCCATAATTATATATTTTTATTAAATATTAGGATTTTAGATTACAATTTAATTTAAAATTTGAATTACATTTTCATTTAATTTAATAAATTCGTTTTATCGTAAATTATAAAACAAATGAAAAAAGTAAATAGTATATTTTAAAGCGATCAAAAAGTACTATATGAGTAAATTATTTCATAATTTTAAAATAATATTTATAAAAGTTATAGTCAAAAATATAAAAAAAAATTAAAAAACTCATGAGGGCCTTGAATTTTTGACAAACAAATTAAATTTTTTTTTTATTTTTTGAAACTATATTATTATTAATACATTTTGATAAAAGAACTTTTTTAATTCAACCTATTTATTTTTTTATAATGATATTTTCAATTTTCTTTAAAATATAGTTTTTTTACGTCCTCTAGTTGCAAAAATTATGCGAAATTCGAAAAAATAGTAATGACAAAATATGTAGAAAATATTATTTTCTACAACTTTGATATCTTATAATTTTTTATAAAAATGCATAATTTTGGCTCAAAATCTAAAAAAAGATACAAAAGTCTTTATATTTCTTATACGCCCTCTAGCGGCGAAACTATGCAAAATTCATAAAAATAATAACAATAAAATTTGTAGAAAATATTATTTTCTACAACTTTGATATCCTATAATTTTTTATAAAAATGCATAATTTTGGCTCAAAATCTAAAAAAAGATACAAAAGTCTTTATATTTCTTATACGCCCTCTAGCGGCGAAACTATGCAAAATTCATAAAAATATTAACAATAAAATTTGTAGAAAATATTATTTTCTACAACTTTGATATCCTATAATTTTTTATAAAAATGCATAATTTTGGCTCAAAATCTAAAAAAAGATACAAAAGTCTTTATATTTCTTATACGCCCTCTAGCGGCGAAACTATGCAAAATTCATAAAAATAATAACAATAAAATTTGTAGAAAATTTTATGTTCTACAACTTTGATATCTTGTAATTTTTTAAAAAAATGCATAATTTTTTCTCAAAATCTAAAAAAAGATACAAAAGTCTTTATATTTCTTATACGCCCTCTAGTGGCGAAACTATGCAAAATTCGAAAAAACAATAAGAAAAAAATTTGTAAAAAATTTTATGTTCTAGAACTTTGATATCTTGTAATTTTTTATAAAAATGCATAATTTTGGGTCAAAATCTAAAAAAAGATACAAAAGTCTATATATTTCTTATACGCCCTCTAGCGGCGAAACTATGCAAAATTCGAAAAAACAATAAGAAAATAATTTGTAGAAAATTTTATGTTCTACAACTTTGATATCTTGTAATTTTTTATAAAAATGCATAATTTTGGCTCAAAATCTAAAAAAAGATACAAAAGTCTATATATTTCTTATACGCCCTCTAGTGGCGAAACTATGCAAAATTCGAAAAAACAATAACAAAATAATTTGTAGAAAATTTTATGTTCCACAATTTTGATATCTTGTAGTTTTTTATAAAAATGCATAATTTTGGGTCAAAATCTAAAAAAAGATACAAAAGTCTATATATTTCTTATACGCCCTCTAGTGGCGAAACTATGCAAAATTCGAAAAAACAATAACAAAATAATTTGTAGAAAATTTTATGTTCCACAATTTTGATATCTTGTAATTTTTTATAAAAATGCATAATTTTGGCTCAAAATCTAAAAAAAGATACAAAAGTCTATATATTTCTTATACGCCCTCTAGCGGCGAAACTATGCAAAATTCGAAAAAACAATAATAAAATAATTTGTAGAAAATTTTATGTTCCACAATTTTGATATCTTATAATTTTTTATAAAAATGCATAATTTTAGCTCAAAATCTAAAAAAAGATACAAAAGTCTTTATATTTCTTATACGCCCTCTAGCGGCGAAACTATGCAAAATTCATAAAAATAATAACAATAAAATTTGTAGAAAATATTATTTTCTACAACTTTGATATCCTATAATTTTTTATAAAAATGCATAATTTTGGCTCAAAATCTAAAAAAAGATACAAAAGTCTTTATATTTCTTATACGCCCTCTAGCGGCGAAACTATGCAAAATTCATAAAAATAATAACAATAAAATTTGTAGAAAATATTATTTTCTACAACTTTGATATCTTATAATTTTTTATAAAAATGCATAATTTTTGCTCAAAATCTAAAAAAAGATACAAAAGTCTATATATTTTTTATACGCCCTCTAGTGGCGAAACTATGCAAAATTCATAAAAATAATAACAATAAAATTTGTAGAAAATATTATTTTCTACAACTTTGATATCCTATAATTTTTTATAAAAATGCATAATTTTGGCTCAAAATCTAAAAAAAGATACAAAAGTCTTTATATTTCTTATACGCCCTCTAGCGGCGAAACTATGCAAAATTCATAAAAATAATAACAATAAAATTTGTAGAAAATATTATTTTCTACAACTTTGATATCTTATAATTTTTTATAAAAATGCATAATTTTTGCTCAAAATCTAAAAAAAGATACAAAAGTCTATATATTTTTTATACGCCCTCTAGTGGCGAAACTATGCACAATTCATAAAAATAATAACAACAAAATTTGTAGAAAATTTTATGTTCTACAGTGTTGTGGGAAGCAACGTCACATTTCAAATATACCGCCGTTTCCCGCATTTAAATCCGACAAATAGAAACGAAGTTAGAGATCTCGAGACAGGAAAAAAGTGGCTGCTCCAGAACGAAGGTTTTATATCTAGTTTTAGATTAATTTTACGATTTTTAGATTGAATTAATTTATTAAAAAAAAAAATAATTAAATAACTATAAATACAATGATGCACGTAATGTTAAATAAAAAATCAACAAATCAAGTTGTTATTTAAAATTACAATAGGCTATTAAATTATTTAAATATGTGTATACAAATCGTAACTTTATTTTAAGTAATAAACTGATGTAATCATTATTATACATATCAAATTAAGTTTAAATAGTTTCGGGAAAAAAAAATAATTACATTAATGTAATAAAAAAAAATCTCAAACAAAAAATAATATTTGTCACTAATGAGTCCAGAAAGAACAAAATACCGACAATATTTAAACAAATTGTTGTTTAAATATAAAAAAAATATTCTTGAAATCAAATAAATTTAAATTTTTTTAAATAAACAAATTATTGCTTATTTTAAACAAATCATTGTTTGAATTTAGTAAATATTTTTTGAAATCAAATAAATCGTTGTTTGAATTTAGTAAATATTTTTTGAAATCAAATAAATCGTTTTTTAAATAAAACAAATCGTTGTTTGAATTTAGTAAATATTTCTTAAAATCAAATAAATTGTTTCTTAAAATCGTTGTTTGATTTGAACAAATCGTTATTAAAATTAAACAAATTATTATTCAAATGAAACAAATCATTGAATTAAACAAATCGTTATTTAAATGAAACAAATCGTTTTTTGGATTGAACAAATCGTCGTTAAAATGAAACAAATTATTGTTTAAATGAAACAAATTATTGAATTAAACAAATCGTTGTTTAAATGAAACAAATTGTTGTTTAATTGAAAAAATCGTTATTTAAATTGCATAAACATTTCTTGAAAGAAAATAAATTGTTGTTTAAATGAAACAAATTATTGAATTAAACAAATCGTTATTTAAATGAAACATGTCATTTTTTAATTGAAATAAATCGTTGTTTAAAGAAATTTTTATTAAAATCAAATAAATGGTATATTAATAATAAATATTAATTAATAAGGAAAGATCGATGTTTACTATTTATTATTTTATCTGCTTTTATTTAGTTTACTTTATGAAATTCTTATTGGATAAAAAAAAAACAAAATGGCAATTCCAAGATTACGAACGAGATTATGAATTTTTTGTTAAAATTAATAAATTCAAAATGACGGATACAAGATGGCGGATGAGATGTATGATTATGGTCAGATTCTATTTAAAATTGGTATGTGGGGATTTTCGGGGTCGGAGAGTAGGAAATTTTTGTCAAAATTAATGAATTCAAAATGGCCGCTCAAAAATGGCCGACGAAATAAATGGTTATGGTCCGATTCTATTCAAAATTGGTATGTGTGGGTTTTTGAGGTCGGAGATTATGAATTTTTTGTCAAAATTAATAAATTCAAAATGGCGGCTACAAGATGGCGGATGAGATGTATGATTATGGCCAGATTCTATTTAAAATTGATATGTGGGGGTTTCTGAGGTAGGAGATTAAGAATTTTTTGTCAAACTTTATAAATTTAAAATGGCGGCTCAAAAATGGCGAACTAAATATATGATTATGGTCCGATTCTATTCAAAATTGATATTTGGAGGTTTTGGGGTCGAAGATTAAGAATTTTTTGTTATAATTAATAAATTCAAAATGGCGGCTTCAAGATGGTGGACGATGTAATCAGTAAGGCAATGGATGAATTTTATATTTTTTTCCTTGGAAATTCGAAAATATGTAATTTAAAGATAGGTTTTAAAAAGCATATTTTATTTATGAATATTTTGGATCGTATTTAGCAGCAAAGAAAAAATTATTTTCTATTTTTTGGTGCACTTTCTACCCATAAATAAAAACGTGCTTTTTAAAAAAATATATTTGTATAAAATACGTAGAATTAAATGAACCATCAACATCAAGGTCGAAACGTTTTTTCATCGATTTCTAGATGGCCCAAATTTCATTTGGTATTTATTTAGAAGCAGGTCACAACAATTATTAATATATTTATAAAAATTTATCTTTTACGATAAAAATACTTTTAGTTTTTAACTACGTCATTAACAATAATTACAATTTCTTTTATTTGATAATTTTAACCAATATATGCATTTTATTATGAAATTTTTTTCGTCCTGAATATCGATGAAGTAAATGAGGTGACCTTCTTTTATAAATAATACCAAATAAAATTTGGCCCGCCTAAAAATCACAGAAACATCGATAGAATAAATAAAAAAAAAAAAACGATTCAACCTTGATGCAATTGGTTACAAAAGAATTTTATACGCAAATTAAATCATTACCGTAAGAGTTAATATATATATATATATATATATATATAGAATGTCCCAATTTATTATTTATAAATTAGGTACTTAGCGTTGTTTACTAGAAATATAGAAATAAATAATAATTAGTAGATTCGCTTTGTGAATTGTTAATTGGGGTATTTAGTTGGTAAATCCATAAATATAAATTTTATCATTCAAGGTTTACAGGTTTTAATTTGAAAAAAATATGGAAATAAGATAACAGGTCCGTATTAAGGTTCTTCTAAAGATTTTTTTGTTTATAGATACCAGCTATGTGAATTTTAGAAGAATATTTTTAAAATGTCGATACTATCTTTTAAAAGTAAGTATTAAATATGCATTTATAGCACTAAAAAATTAGTAGCTAGAGCTATATGTATGGACGGGGGCTGTCAAAATTTTCAAAATGGAGGGAAATTGAAATAGTGTTGTGAGATGAGTCGTAGCTAACTTCAGAATTCATTGACAGCTAATAAGTGACGTAATTCCTTACCTGTCAATTTTGCACGTGTTGTAATGTCAAAATAACTTTAAAATATCTTCTATCCACGTGTAAGAGGAGTCGTAACTAACTTCAGAGTTGATTGACAGCTAATGAGTGACGTAATTCTCTACCTGTCAATTTTGCACGTGTTGTAATGTCAAAATAACTTTAAAATATCTTCTATCAACGTGTAAGAGGAGTCGTAACTAACTTCAGAGTTGATTGACAGCTAATAAGTGACGTAATTCCTTACCTGTCAATTTTGAACGTGTTGTAATGTTAAAATAACTTTATGTAAAATGTCATCTATACACGTGTAAGAGGAGTCGTAACTAACTCCAGAGTTCATTGACAGCTAATGAGTGACGTAATTCCCTACCTGTCAATTTTGCACGTGTTCGTTGTCTGAATAAAGAATAGTCTTTCAACCTCATGAGTAAAACAGAGAAGTAAAAGATGAGACGGATATATATCGGTACGTGGCGACACACCAGATTTATGGCGGCAATATTTGCAACTTCTCAGGTAGATTATTTTTTCTTTCTAGTAAACACTAGATGGCTCTCTAGCAAGTAATTCGTAAAACAAAAAAAATACCGCAAGATGTCTTACTCTGAAAAGGTGTATTGGTTGAGGCATTGTATAAAGAAGTCTATATACAATCGTTGAGGTATTTGTGATGTTAGAACATTGTTTAAAAAAACTTTCACTTTTTAAACTTAATTTTTTTGTGCAAGAGGAAAAAAATCTGTATTTAGTTGGAATTGAATATGTACACAAAAACGAAATAACAAAAAAATCTAGTGAACTGAATGCGTTTCAGATATTTTTCTTCCAAAAATAAAGTTTATAATTAAATATAAACTTTGCGAATAATTTTTCAATTCTTAAAATATTTTTAAAATATACAGTTTGCAAAATATATATATTGGTGGTGGTAAATTTTAGACTTTCTAAACCCTAAAGTTTATAGAGAGATTTATAATTTTTTTCCCATTTTCCGCGTTTATAACTCAAAACGGAAAAGAGAAAAATACAAACGGTCAAGACAATACAATCAGCACCTTGAATAGCTCCCAAATAGATTTTCAGATTTTTATGACTTCCGGTTTCAAAACTGCTCAAGGTTTTACAAACCAGAACCGGAAGTGATACTATCGGTTTCAAAAATATCATTCAGACGTGTATCGATATTTGAAAACACATTTGAGATATATTCATGGTTCCTGAGATAATGCGCTTTAGATCATATACGCAGTATACGCTACGCTAGAAGCGACATATAGGTTCCCTAACAACACAGGGATATCCTAGAGGTATGTCATTTTTATGTACCGCGGTACAAGGTCATGATTGCGACATCCAGTGGATGACCAATCTGGTATATCCATATAGGTTGTCCCTTTCATGTCTCTGATATTTCTGATATCCATTCACATAAGAAATATCGAAACTATTTAAAAATCTTGATTTCTTTTTATCAAGAAATTGAAAAAAATTGTTCAAGAATTTCTTTTCATTGTTTAATTCCGTATTTTCATTATTTGTTTCCCTATTTTTTCATTATTTTTTTCCTAGTTTCCTATATTTTTTTTTCCTATTTTTTATTATCCTTTTCCCTATTTTTATAATTTTTTTCCCATTTTCCAATATTTTTTTCCCAATTTTCCCTTATTTTTTCCTATTTTCCAATATTTTTTCCCTATTTTCCAATATTTTTTTCCTATTTTCCAATATTTTTTTTCCCTATTTTTCATTATTTGTTTCCCTATTTTTGATTATTTTTTTCCCAATTTTCCAATATTTTTTTCCTATTTTCCAATATTTTTTTTCCCTATTTTTTATTATTTGTTTCCCTATTTTTGATTATTTTTTTTCCCAATTTTCCAATATTTTTTCCGTATTTTTCATTATTATTTTCCCCTATTTTTCATAATTTGTTTCTCTATTTTTTCATTATTTTTTTTACTATTTTTCATTATTTTATTCCGTATTTTTCATGATTTGTTTTCCTATTTTTAATTATCTTTTTTCCCTATATTCCAATATTTTTTTCCCTACTTTTATAATTTTTTCCCTATTTTTCAATATTGTTTCAGTAATTTTCATTTTTTCCTATTCTTCATTATTTTTTCTCTATTTTTTCATTATTTTTTTCACTATTTTTCATTATTTTATTCTCTTTCATTATTCCTTTTCCTATTTTGAATTTTGTTTTCCTATTTTCCAATGTTTTTTTTCCTCTTTTCCATTATTTATTTCCCTATTTTACATTATTTGTTTCCCTATTTTCCCCCATTTATTTATTATTTGTTTCCCTATTTTTCATTATTTTTTTCCCTATTTTCCAATATTTTTTCCCAATTTTTTAATATTTTTTTTATTGTTTTTTTTTTCCAATTTTTTCATTATTTTTTTTACCATTTTTCATTATTTTTTTCCATATTTTTCAGTATTTGTTTCCCTATTTTTTTACCTATTTTTCATTATTGTTTTGACTATTTTTCATAATTTTTTTCCCCATTTTCCAATATTTTTTTCCTATTTTCGAATATTTTTTTCCATTTTTCATAATTTTTTTCCTTATTTTTTCATATTTTTTTTAACAATTTTTTATTTTTTCTCCATTTTTTTATTATTCTTTTTTTTCCCATTTTCCAATATTTTTTTCCCTATTTTTCATAATTTTTTTCATTAAATAGGATTTTTTCAAGTACAGCAAAAACGTACTCCTGACATTTTTCGGTATTCCCGTCGTTTTCGAGATTTTCGGAATTCAATTTCGAAAAATTTCTTTTTTTTTTATTTTATTTTTTTTCCAACTTTCTCAACAAATTTCGGAAAAATACTTCAAATAATACTTGTTGAGCCATTTCAGTCCTACATTTACGTATTTTTATTTTTTGAATATCTTTTACGGTTTCAGAGATATCGATTTTTTAAAATGATGACATTTTCGGGATTCAAGGATTTTTTTTTCCAAATTTTGTTTAAAAATTACCCTCGAAATTACCTACCTACCACATTTTGTTTGTTTGAGTGAATATAATTTCAGTAAATTGAGGCCGATAATTTATTAAATAATCTAAAATATATATGCAGACTCTAAAAAACTAAAAATCATGTTTGTTTACAAAATCTGTAGATACCAAGTTTTTTGTTTATTTATTTATTCTAAAAATAGATCTTTAAAAACAAAAACCAGGTAGCAATTAAGGTTGTCAACTCTCATGTGTCAAATTCAACGTTTTTTTAACAAAATCTTTAAAATCCTCACAAAACAGTTTTAAATTTCATTTTATTAGATCCTGAATAGATGCAAATGTAAAATGAAAATTTTTCATATATAGTCTCATTTATTTAACGTTTTCTCATTTGTAAAAAATTGCCCAATTTCACAGATAATCCATATAAAATGGGAATTTTTTTATATTTTGGCAACCTTGTTAGTCATCAGAAAACAGCCAGCCAACCAACAAAATGCTAAAAATTGTCTCGAAAACAGTTTTCTTCTTTTTAAATTTGAGCGAAAACAGTTTTCTTCTTAAATTTCATCAAAAACACCAGCGGGCAGCGCCATCTGAACGTTTGGTCCAAAACTTGTATTTGCCATCTATACGTTTGGTCCAACACTACAAAAAAGTGTTAAATTTTTAGTCCATAAGGTTACATGACTATTCTTTATTCAGACAACGACGTGTTGTAATGTCAAAATAACTTTAAAATATCTTCTATCCACGTGTAAGAGGAGTCGTAACTAACTTCAGAGTTGATTGACAGCTAATGAGTGACGTAATTCCCTACCTGTCAATTTTGCACGTTTTGTAATGTCAAAATAACTTTAAAATGTCATCTATCCACGTGTAAGAGGAGTCGTAACTAACTTCAGAGTTCATTGACAGCTAATAAGGACGTAATTCCCTACCTGTCGGTCTTGCACATGTTGTATTGTCAAAATAACTTTACGTCACTGAACTATGAAGTTAGTTACGACTTCTCTCACACGTGGATAGAAGAAATTTTAAAGTTATTTTAACATTACAACACGTTCAACATTGACAGGTAGGGAATTACGTCACTTATTAGCTGTCAATGAACTCTGAAGTTAGTTACATGTGGATAGAAGAAATTTTAAAATTATTTTGGCATTACAACAAGTGCAAGATTAACAAGTAGGGAATTAGGTCACTTAAATGAACCATCTGTTTCAATTTTCCGCCATTTTGAAACCTTTGACAGTTCACGTCCGCTCTTAACCTCTAATAATAACTTTTCTTCTTTTTTTTTAAGGATGTATTCCAGTAAGAGCTGTAGTTTGGGTGATGTGCTTCACTTGCACGTTATTCCTTTATATGTTAAGAATAAATTTGTCGATAATAATTTTGGCAATGGTTGAACCCAGTCAAGGAAATGGAAATACAACTTTCATACCGGAATGTAAAAGAATAAATAATATTAAAGATAATTTAACAGTAGAAGCACATTCTAGTGCTCCAGATGTAAGTAAAAAAATTAATTTTTACTTAAATTTTCCATTTTCCATCTCTTTTCCTTTTAAGAAATTTTCTTTTTAATCTATTTGCAATTTATTATTAAAGTCCAATCGACGTGCGGTAGCCATGGCAACAATGACGTCAATAAAAAAAAACTGTTAATTGTCTTATTTAAATTTCTATTAAATTTGATAATTAAATGACAGGAAACTTTCTACAGGTTTATAACCACATTGTCATATCAAGTCAAAGTGTCAAATTTAACGCGATATAAAATTTTTAATCAATTTTTTGCGAGCATTTAAAAATCAAATAATTGTATTGGTTCATCTTTCAAATGAAAATAGAATTAAAAAAATAATTTCTGTTATCGATAAAATGCATTTTCGACCTCTCGAGCAAATTTCTGTTATTGATAAAATGCATTTTCGACCTCTCGAGGATATTTCTGTTATCGATAAAATGCATTTTCGACCTCTCGAGCAAATTTATGTTATCGATAAAATGCATTTTCAACCACTCGAGGAAATTTCTGTTATCGATAAAATGCATTTTCGACCTCTCGAGGAAATTTCTGTTATTGATAAAATGCATTTTCGACCTCTCGAGGATATTTCTGTTATCGATAAAATGCATTTTCGACCTCTCGAGCAAATTTATGTTATCGATAAAATGCATTTTCAACCACTCGAGGAAATTTCTGTTATCGATAAAATGCATTTTCGACCTCTCGAGGATATTTCTGTTATCGATAAAATGCATTTTCGACCTCTCGAGCAAATTTATGTTATCGATAAAATGCATTTTTAACCTCTCGAGGAAATTTCTGTTACTGATAAAATGCATTTTCGACCTCTCGAGCAAATTTCTGTTACCGATAAAATGCATTTTCGACCTCTCGAGGAAATTTCTGTTATCGATAAAATGCATTTTCGACCTCTCGAGCAAATTTCTGTTACCGATAAAATGCATTTTCGACCTCTCGAGGATATTTCTGTTATCGATAAAATGCATTTTCGACCTCTCGAGGATATTTCTGTTATCGATAAAATGCATTTTCGACCTCTCGAGGATATTTCTGTTATCGATAAAATGCATTTTCGACCTCTCGAGCAAATTTATGTTATCGATAAAATGCATTTTCAACCTCTCGAGGAAATTTCTGTTATCGATAAAATGCATTTTCGACCTCTCGAGCAAATTTATGTTATCGATAAAATGCATTTTCAACCTCTCGAGGAAATTTCTGTTACTGATAAAATGCATTTTCGACCTCTCGAGCAAATTTCTGTTACCGATAAAATGCATTTTCGACCTCTCGAGGAAATTTCTGTTATCGATAAAATGCATTTTCGACCTCTCGAGCAAATTTCTGTTACCGATAAAATGCATTTTCGACCTCTCGAGGATATTTCTGTTATCGATAAAATGCATTTTCGACCTCTCGAGGATATTTCTGTTATCGATAAAATGCATTTTCGACCTCTCGAGGATATTTCTGTTATCGATAAAATGCATTTTCGACCTCTCGAGCAAATTTATGTTATCGATAAAATGCATTTTCAACCTCTCGAGGAAATTTCTGTTATCGATAAAATGCATTTTGGGCCTTTTGAGCAAATTTCTAGTTTCGATAAAATGTATTTTTGACCTCTCGAGCAAAAATCTATGTTGGATAAAATGCATTTCGGACGTAACGAGCAAATTTTTAGTATCGAAAAAATGCATTTTGGACATCTCGAGCTAATTTCTAGTATCAATAAAATGCACGGTTATTTTTTTCAGGAAATATTTTGAATCATCAAGAAAATGCATTATTTCTATTTTGAATTTTTTTTGATTTAAATAAAATGCAAAATTTGATAAAATGCATTATTAATATTTTATACATTTTTTTAAAATTTGAATTATAGATAAAATGCATTTATGGTATCTCTAATAAATGTCATAAGTCGATAAAATGCATTTTTAATATTTTGAACATTTTTTTTAATTTGAATTATGAATAAAATGCATTTTTGTTCTCTACAAAATATATTTGTTTTTTTTTTTTAATTTTTCCAGTACGGTCTAAGATACGATTGGGATAACAAACTCCAAGGACTAATTTTAAGTTCATATTTTTGGGGATTCACTTTAGCAGGAATTCCAGGCGGAGTTTTAGCCGAAAAATTCGGACCATCAAGATGCGTCACAATTTCATTTTTAATCAGCGGATTATTAACTTTAATAGCGCCATGGACAGCTAATTTGCACCCCACTTTTTTAATGGTATCGAGATTTTTCGTAGGATTATTTGGAGTAAGCATTAAAGAATTTTTATCTATATAAAAAAATATTAAAACCTTCCCTGTATAATATTTGTATCGTGATTGGTTTTAAATTTCGTGATTAATAAATATATATAATAATAGTATTAGATAATATTTTGCTTCGTGGTTAATAATTATAATTTGTTTAATATTATATATAATAAATATTTATAAATTTCACCATATCAAATTTTATAAAAAAAATATTTAGTATAGGGAAATTTAATGTGTTAGAGTGAGAAAACGTATCTATTATCTTAAATGATTCAATAACTGGGCCCAGACCCGGGAATAGGGGCGCTACGCCTTTTATGACCTGGAGAATAAGAATTAGTAAAAAATGTAGGGGAAATGGAGAAAAATAGAAAATATTGAAAAAATCGAAGAAATCGAAAAATCGAGACATTTAAAAAAAATCGAATAAACCCAGGAAATAAAATACATTGAGAAATTGGAAAAATTAAAAAAAGAGTTGATGAAACCAAGTGAAATCGAAAAATCCAGAAAATATTGGAAAAAATATAAAAAAAATTGAAAAGGTCTAAAAAAAAAATTGGACAAACCGGAAAAAATTGGAAAAAATTTGAAAAAAAATGGAAAAATTGGAAAAATAACCCCAGGAAAATCGGAAAAAAAATAAAAAAAAAATGACAAATTGGAAAAACCGAAAAAAAAGTTAACGAAATCAAGAGAAATCAAAAAATCCAGAAAAATTGGAAAACATATTAAAAAAAATTGAAAAGATCTAAAAATAAATTTAAGAAATCAAAAAAAATTGGAAAAAATAGAAAAATTGAAAAGATCTAAAAATAAATTTAAGAAATCAAAAAAAATTGGAAAAAATAGAAAAATTGAAAACATTTGTAAAAATAGAGAAATTATGAAAAAATACGGAAAAATGGTGAAATGTAGGGGAAATGGGCAAAAATTAGAAAAAAAGTAGAAAAAATTGGAAAAATCGAGACATTAAAAAAATTCCAATAAACCCAGGAAAATTTAAAAAAATTTGACAATTTAGAAAAATCAAAAAAAAGGGTAATTGAAAAATCCAGGAAAAACCTGAAAAAATATTTAAAAAAAAATTGAAAAGATCTAACAATTAAAGAAATCAAAAAAAATTGGAAAAAAAAGGTAAAATTAAAAACAATTCTAAAAATAATGAAATTATGAAAAAATTCGGAAAAATGGGCAAATGTAGGTCAGATTGACAAAAATTAGAAAAAATTATAAAAAATTGAAAAAATCGAGATATTAAAAAAAATCAACAAACCCAGGAAAACCGGAAAAAATAAAAAAAACTGATAAATTGGAAAAATCGAAAAAAAAGTTAACGAAATCAAGAGAAATCCAGAAAAATTGGAAAAAATATTAAAAAAAAATTAAAAAGATCTAAAAAAAAATTTAAGAAATCAAAAAAAAATGGAAAAAAATTGGAAAAAATGGAAAAATTGAAAACAATTGGAAAAATACGGAAAAATTGTGAAATGTAGGGGAAATGGGCAAAAATTAGAAAAAATTAAAAAAACGGAGACATTAAAAAAAATTCAATAGACCCAGGAAAATCGGAAAAATTTGATAATTTGGAAAAATCGAAAAAAAAAGTTGACAAAACCAAGGGAAATCGAAAAATCCAGGAAAAATCGGAAAAAATATTTTAAAAAAAAATTGAAAAGATCTAAAAAACAATTGAAGAAATCAGAAAAAATTGGAAAAAAAATGGTAAAATTAAAAACATTTGGAAAAATAGGGAAATTATGAAAAAAATCGGAAAAATGGGGAAATGTAGGTGAGATAGACAAAAATTATAAAAAATTGAAAAATCGAAAAAAAAAATAAAATCGAATAAACCCAGGAAAATCCGAAAAAAATCAACAAAAAAACATTGAGAAATTCGGAAAAAATCGAAGACGTCGGAAAAAATTGGAAAAATCGACAAAAAAGTTAATGAAATCAAATGAAATCGAAAATCCAGAAAATATCAAAAAAAAAATTTGAAAAAAAATACTTGAGCTATTTCAGTCCTACATTTACCTACTTTTATTTTTTTAATATCTTTTACGGTTTCTGATATAGATTTTTTAAAATGATGACATTTTCGGAAAAACAACCAGGGAAAACTTACAAGAAATTTTCCGATTATTTCGATTTTCAATAGTCTTCATAACAGTACTTCAAGGTATCTTTTTCCCAAATTTTAAAAATTTATTCGTTTGAAACTTTATTCGATCTGACCAAATCGTGGGGTGGGGAAGAATAAAAGTCTCAAATTTAAATAACAGAAAAATCTACCTCCCCCTACCCGACAGGAATTTTTTTTATTCAAAATTTGAAAAAAAAAGTGAAATTATGCAGTTTATATCATTGGCGTGGAAAATTTAAGAAAAAACATCAACCCTACCTTACTGTATGCCACTGGAGTAATTAAGAATACTAATTTACAATTTCAATAAAAAATGTTTTAACATTATATATTTTTTAATTTAACACCCTGTATATTATTTATTTATTTCTGTCAGTTCTTGTCTTCAAGTACTTAAGTTCCGTCAGCTCTGATCTTTAGGTACTTAAGTTCCGTCAGCTCTGGTCTTTAGGTACTTAAGTTCCGTCAGCTCTGATCTTTAGGTACTTAAGCTCCGTCAGCTCTGGTCTTCAGTTACTTAAGTTCCGTCAGCTCTGATCTTTAGGTACTTAAGTTCCGTCAGCTCTGGTCTTTAGGTACTTAAGTTCCGTCAGCTCTGATCTTTAGGTACTTAAGCTCCGTCAGCTCTGGTCTTCAGGTACTTAAGTTCCGTCAGCTCTGATCTTTAGGTACTTAAGTTCCGTCAGCTCTGGTCTTTAGGTACTTAAGTTCCGTCAGCTCTGATCTTTAGGTACTTAAGCTCCGTCAGCTCTGGTCTTTAGGTACTTAAGTTCCGTCAGCTCTGATCTTTAGGTTCTTAAGCTCCGTCAGCTCTGGTCTTCAGGTACTTAAGTTCCGTCAGCTCTGGTCTTCAGGTACTTAAGCTCCGTCAGCTCTGGTCTTCAGGTACTTAAGTTCCGTCAGCTCTGATCTTTAGGTACTTAAGTTCCGTCAGCTCTGGTCTTTAGGTACTTAAGTTCCGTCAGCTCTGATCTTTAGGTTCTTAAGCTCCGTCAGCTCTGGTCTTCAGGTACTTAAGTTCCTGATCTTTAGGTACTTAAGTTCCGTCAGCTCTGATCTTTAGGTTCTTAAGCTCCGTCAGCTCTGGTCTTCAGGTACTTAAGTTCCGTCAGCTCTGGTCTTCAGGTACTTAAGCTCCGTCAGCTCTGGTCTTCAGTTACTTAAGTTCCGTCAGCTCTGATCTTTAGGTACTTAAGTTCCGTCAGCTCTGATCTTTAGGTACTTAAGCTCCGTCAGCTCTGGTCTTCAGTTACTTAAGTTCCGTCAGCTCTGATCTTTAGGTACTTAAGTTCCGTCAGCTCTGATCTTCAGTTCTGTCAGTTCTGGTCTTCAGGTACTTAAGCTCCGTCTTTTTCAATAGCAGACATACCTTAACGACTAGATCAGACGGAGCTGAAGTTAGATACGTTGTCTCTCTCTAACACATTGAATTCCCTATACTAGCGTTAGGACCAACGTATACTATATAGTGTGTTTATTTTTTCAGGGGGTAGTTTTTCCTTCTCTCCATTGTCTGGTAGCTCGTTGGTCGCCTCCAGAAGAAAAAGGAAAATTCATAGGTGCCCTTCTGGGTGGTTCTTTAGGTACTGTGATAACGTGGCCTCTATTGGGTGCTATTATAGAAAAATTCGGTTGGTTATGGGCGTTTTTAAGTTCAGGTGCTATAGTTATCGTTTGGACGATATTATGGTGGTTTTGTGTAACAGATTCACCTGAACAACATCGTAGTATATCCGATGAGGAAAAAACTTATATCGTTGATAGTTTGAAAGGACAAGTTTCGAATGTTAAAAGACTTCCTCCTTATAAAAAAATTGCACTTACTGTACCATTTTGGGCGTTATTAATCCTCCATTTTGGTAATTTATGGGGATTATTTTTCCTTATGACAGCAGGACCGAATTTTTTATCTTCAGTACTGGGTTTTACTCTTGGACATACTGGAATTTTAGCGTCTTTACCTTATTTGGCTAGATTAATTTTTGGAATTTTATTTGGACAATTAGGTGATTTCATTTTAAGGAAAAATTTTATGAAAAAAACGACTATTCGGAAAAGTTTCGTTTTATTTTGTAAGTATATATATTTTTTGAAAATATTTATTGGACAGTACATATTTTTTTTTTTAGCTCATATCTTGCCTGGAGTACTTTTACTAATTCAAACCCTAACCGGATGTGACGTCACATGGGCAATAATTTTAATTACCATGTCGTTAGGAATGAACGGCGCTTCGACATTAACCAATTTACAAAACTCTCAAGATTTATCACCGAATTTTGCTGGTACTTTATACGGTATCATTAATTGCGTCGGGAGTACCACAGGGTTCATTAATCCTACCATTGTCGGATATATTACATCTAAAAATGTAAGTTATTTTTCTTCCCTTTATTAATTCCTAAAAAAACGTTCTATAGACTCGGAAGTTTTATGAAACACAGAAAAACGTTTTGTGAAGCTCTAAAAACATCAACAAAAATTTTCAAGCTATCAAACTTTCTATAAAGCTAGAAAAAATGCAAGGAAAGTTTGAAAAAAGACTAAAAACATTCTTTAAAATCCCATAAAATCCTCAATAACCTTACAAAAACTTCTATAACATACAAAAAACACTGTATGAAGCTCTAAACGTTCTACGAAACTCATAAACGTTCTATGAAGCTAATAAATCTTCTATGAAGTTCATGAAAGTTATATGAAGCTCATAAACGTTCTATGAAGCTAATAAATCTTCTATGAAGTTCATAAACGTTCTATGAAGCTAATAAATCTTCTATGAAGTTCATAAACGTTCTATGAAGCTCATAAACCTTCTACGAAACTGATAAATTTTCTATGAAGTTCATAAACGTTCTACGAAACTCATAAACGTTCTATGAAGCTAATAAATCTTCTATGAAGTTCATAAACGTTCTATGAAGCTCATAAAGGTTCTATGAAGCTAATAAATCTTCTATGACGTTCATAAACGTTCTATGAAGCTCATAAACGTTCTATGAAGCTAATAAATCTTCTATGAAGTTCATATACGTTCTATGAAGCTCATAAACGTTCTATGAAGCTAATAAATCTTCTATGAAGTTCATAAACGTTCTATGAAGCTCATAAACGTTCTATGAAGCTAATAAATCTTCTATGAAGTTCATAAACGTTCTACGAAGCTCATAAACGTTCTATGAAGCTAATAAATCTTCTATGAAGTTCATAAACGTTCTATAAAGCTCATAAACGTTCTATGAAGCTAATATGAAGTTCATAAACGTTCTATAAAGCTCATAAACGTTCTATGAAGCTAATAAATCTTCTATGAAGTTCATAAACGTTCTATAAAGCTCATAAACGTTCTATGAAGCTAAAAAATCTTCTATGAAGTTCATAAACGTTCTATAAAGCTCATAAACGTTCTATGAAGCTAATAAATCTTCTATGAAGTTCATAAACGTTCTATAAAGCTCATAAACGTTCTACGAAGCTAATACATCTTCTATGAAGTTCATAAACGTTCTATAAAGCTCATAAACGTTCTATGAAGCTAAAAAATCTTCTATGAAGTTCATAAACGTTCTATAAAGCTCATAAACGTTCTATGAAGCTAATAAATCTTCTATGAAGTTCATAAACGTTCTATAAAGCTCATAAACGTTCTACGAAGCTAATACATCTTCTATGAAGTTCATAAACGTTCTATGAAGCTCATAAACCTTCTACGAAACTGATAAATTTTCTATAACGCTCATAAACGTTCTACGAAGCTCGTAAACGTTCTGCGAAGCTCATAAACGTTCTATGAAGCTCATAATCTTTCTATGAATCTGATAAACGTTCCTATGAAGTTCATAAACGTTCTATGAAGGAGAAAAATGTAACAAAAGTTCTAAAGATGGTCGATCAGTTAAAAAAACTTCAATGAAACACAAAGGACGTTCTACAAAAATCTAAAACGTTTTATAAAGCTCGAAAAAACGCAAGGAAAGACTAAAAATTTTCTTTAAAATTCAATAAAATTTATTAAACTCGAAAAACGTAAAGAAGATTATAGAAATCCTCAATAGCCTTGCAAAAAACTTCTATAACATATAAAAAAAACTAGATGAAGCTCATAAACGTTCTATGAAGCTGACAAATATTCTGTAAAGTTCATAAACGTTCTATGAAGCTCATAAAATTTCTATGATACTGATAAATCTTCTGTGAAGCTCATAAACGTTCTATGAAGCTGATAAACGTTCTATAAAGTTCATAAACGTTCTATGAAGCTGATAAACGTTCTATAAAGCTCATAAACGTTTTATGAAGCTGATAAATATTCTTCATAAACGTTCTTTGAAGCTCATAAAATTTCTATGAAGTTGATAAGTCTTCTATGAAGCTCATAAACGTTCTATGAAGCTGATAAACATTCTATGAAGTTTATATAACTGGAGAATGTTCAATGAAACCAAAAAAATGTTTTATGTAGCTCAAAAACGTCTATTAAGTCCAAAAATCGTAAAAATAAGCTCAGAAAATGTTTGTGACGTCAGAAAAACTTTTATGAAACACAAAAACGTTCTATGAAGCTTGTCACTGTTTATCAGGTTGTAAAAAACGTAAGAAATGCCCGAAAACGTTGATATAAGTAGATAATGTTTTAATGACGCAATAAAAACGTTTTATCGAGATCAAAAACGTTTATTATGTCCTAAAAATCGTAAAAATAAGCTCAGAAAACTTTTATGACGTCAGAAAAACTTTTATGAAGCACAAAAATGTTCTATAAAGCTCAAAAACGTTTATTAAGACTAAAAAACTTAGGGAAGATTCTAAAATTGCCCGGAAGCTCGAAATGTTTTTCAAATTTTTTAAAAATGCTTTGTTTAAAAATAGGAAAAAATGAAAAATAGGAAAAAATAATGAAAAACACTGAAAAATTGAAAGCAATGGGAAAAAATTAGCAGAAATAGAAAAAAAATTGAGAGAGAAAGATATAGAGATAGATAGAGTATGAGAGAGAACGAGAAAGAGTGTGAGAGAGAACAAAAGAGAGCGTGAGAGAGAGAACGAGAGCGTGAGAAAGAGAGATCGAGAGAGACCGTGAGAGATAACGAAAGCGTGAGAGAGCGAAAGAGAACGAGGGCGTGAGAGAAAGAGAGAGTGTGAGAGAGAACGAAAGCGAGAGAGATCAAGAGCTTGAGAGATCGTGGGAGAGCTTAAGAGAGCGTGCGAAAGAGAACGAGACAGAGAGAGCGTGAGAGAGTGAAAGAGAACGAGAGCGTGAGAGAGAAAGAGAGCGTGAGAGAGAAGGAAAGCAAGAGAGTGTGAGAGAGAACGAGAGCGTGAGAGAGATAACGAAAGCGTGAGAGCGAAAGAGAACGAAAGCGTGAGATAGAGAAAAAGAGAGCGTGAAAGAGAGAAAAAAGAGAGCGAAAGAGAACGAGAGCGTGAGAGAGAGAGCATGAGAGATAACGAAATCGAGAGAGAGCAAGAGCGTGGGAGAGCTTAAGAGAGCGTGAGAAAGAGAACGAGACAGAGAGAGAGCGTGACAGAGAGCGAGAGTGAGAGAGCGTGAGAGACAGGGAGAGTTTGGCGGGACGAAAATAAAATAGAATAGAAATTTACATATTTAATCACATTTAGAATTGAAAAAAGGAACTTTGTTCCTGACGGGGATCCCCCGACCATTTTTTTCCAATATTACTTTCTGATCTAATTTTTCTGTACTTTAAATTTGCCCTTATTTTTGATACTTATTCCATTTGGAAGAAGTACTGAGAGTATACTATATTTTTTTTTTATTATAAATTTAAATATGACTATTTTATTTACAGAATGGTTTGGATGAATGGCACACGATTTTCTATATAGGCTCATCGGTTTATATAGCATGTGGAATCATATTTTGCATATTCGGAAGCGCAGATATCCAACCATGGAATGACGTAGAACCAATAAAAGTAAACGAAATAACAGAAGGAATAGAAAATATAGGATTCGACGATATGGAAAACGCAAAAAACAAATCCATAGAAAATACCCAAATATAAATAAAATTGTTTTATATATTTATTTAATAAAGCAACTAGACATTTTATAAAAATATGTTTATTAACTTAAATAAATAATAATTAATCAACAAAAAAAATTTTAACATCATAAATTTGAGTGAGTACGAATATGATTTTTTAAAATATGATATCTAGGAAAATGTTCCTTACAAATTTCACATTGAAACGATTCATCGCTGTGTATTTTAACATGATGATTCAAATTATGTTTCCAAGTAAAAGCTTTAGAACAAATTTCACATTTGAAAGGTTTTTTACCATCGTGAAGTAAAATATGCGCATCTAAATTCCTCTTTTCTATAAACTGTTTAGGACAATAAGTACAATGAAATTTTTTTGTATCTTTATGTATTAGCATATGTTTCGTTAATCTACAATTAGATACGAATCCTTTAAAACAAATATCGCATTTAAATGGTTTATCAACTTCGTGCATTTTCATGTGAGTATTTAATTTCGATCTGTGTGTAAAAGATTTCGGACATAATTGACATTCGAATGGTCTTTCGCCTGAATGAATTAATAAATGATCTTTTAATAATTTATTTCTGAAAAATCTTTTATCGCAAAATTGACAAGCGAACGGTCGATCTCCTGTATGAGTTTTTAAATGATTATCTAATGAATGTTTAGAGACGTATTGATTAGAACAAATTTCACACATAAACGGTTTAGAATCTTGTTCTGGTTTTTTATCATGACATAACATATGTCTAGTTAATTTATAAGTGTGTGAAAATACTTTAAAGCAAATTTTACATGTTAGAGATAATTCCGATTCGGTGTTATTAGATTGTTTTTCATGTCCTTGTACATGTCTACTTAAACTGTATTTTTGTGAAAACGCCTTCGGACATATATCACATTTATATGGTTTTTCCCCTGTATGCATTCGATAATGTTTAACTAAATATTGATTTTTGCAAAATGTCTTATTACAAATTTCACACGCAAACGTTGTATTTGATGTTATATTATTTTTCGAACGATGAGTTATATAATGTTTTAAGAAATCTTTTTCCGTTTCGCAATACGTTTCGCAAAAACAACATCGAACGCCGTCGTTTTCGAAGTGACGACTAATGTGTAGTTTCCTCTTCATTTTTGAGAAAAAATCTGTAAATAAATTAAATTCTAAATTAGAGTATGCATCAATTTAATAATTAACCAAAGATGAAGATCAATTATATAGGACCTCGGTGATCTTGGCACCCGGCCGGCCAGCACCAAGCTTATAACGAAGTAATCTTGACTCACGGCCGGTCAACTCCAAGCGGCACTTTTCCACCACGGTCAAATTCATTCTGCCGATTTGGTGGAAGCACTATTCAATCAAAATTTGTTCGACCGCTACGAAAATCTAATTTTAGATTATTGGAAGTGGCCCTTTTGGGGAGATGTATTTAAACGAAAAATTTTTGTCTGAATACTGCTTCCATTCCTCTATGTAATCAGCTAATTTTTGTTCGTGGCCGCCCATTCTCAACCTCAGAAAAAAAATATTGAAATTTGTTCAACCGCTACGAAAATCTAATTTTAGATTCTTGGAGGTGGCCCTTTGGGGGTGATATATGTAAACGAAAAATTTTGCCTGAACAGTGCTTCCATTGCTCTATGTAAACAGTTAATTTTTGTTCTTGGCCGCCTATTATCAACGCCACAAAAAATGTAAACAAATTAATAAAACGAGAAATGTTGTATGAGTAAACCCCAAATCGGCAAAATGAATTTGTGAAAGTATTTGACCGTGGTGGAAAAGTGCCGCTTGGAGTTGGCCGGCCGTGAGCCAAGATTACTTCGTTATAAGCTTGGTGCTGGCCGGCCGGGTGCTAAGATCACCGACATTTATACAGGGTGATTCAGTGGGAAACGGATATACGTTAACTGTGATGGGGTGGTATTTTGTCCTAAATACGGACCTGCAATTACATCGTCTAGTGGTCTAAATGCAAGCAAGAACGAACTTAATACGTAAGCTTTAAACGGTAACATAAAAGAATTATTAAAAACTAGTTAAAAGATAGAAATTCATTACAGAATTCAATTTTTTGTGCTCCTTCCAAATATGGAAACGAATTTGTGAATTTTTTGCCAAGCCTGACCTGGATTTCGTTACATTTTAATACAGCCGTACATTCAATAAAATATGCAGGCCATGTGTACCAAATGTCAAAAAAATCTACAACCTGGTTCATGGAGCAAGGAAATAAATGGGTAAAAATTGATATGTCCGTTTCAAAATGAATCACCCTGTATATGATGTTTATGGTGCAGTTGAACCATCACTATTTTCATTATAATAATTTCCCATACAGAAAAACTTTTATGAAACACAAAAACGTTCTATGAAGTAGTAGATAAACTAAGACTGTTCTAGCGCATTTATTGATCTCAACAAGGCATTTCACTCTCTATCTCCGTTATTATTAGTCTAAATTGGTTACTAACTTAATGCCTTTTAGTTTTTAGTGCCTGACAATTTTTTTCTTTTTATATATATTCTGCGTCACATTTCAAATATACGACCTTTTTTCGCGTTCGATTTGAACTAATAATAAAGAACGTGTGACCTAAAGGCGCTTTAGTGCGCGTGATTTTTATTTACGTATTTATTCTACGTCACATTTGTGATACAATGCCGTTTGTCCTGTTTAAATCTGGCTACTAATAACGGAGATAGTCAACACAGTCAAATGCCTTGTTGAGATCAATAAATGCGCCAGAACTATCTTAGTTTATCTACTACTGTTTTTCACGTTCAAGTGAAGAATGTTTTATGAAACACCAAAAATGTGCTGTGAAGCTCAAAAACGTTTGTGACGCCAGAAAAGCATTTAATAAGTCTTTAAAAACGTTTATTGAGCCTAAAAAACATTGGGAAGATTCTAAAAATGCCCGGAAGTCCGAAATATTTCAAAAATGCGTTATTTAAAACAGGAAAAAATAAAAAACAGGAAAAACTGAGAAAATTGAAAGAAATTGGGCAAAATAGAAAAAATAATGAAAACTAGTGAAAAACAAGCTGAAAAACGTTTATTATGTCCTAAAACTCATAAAAATAAACTCAGAAAACATATGTGACGTCAGAAAAACATTTATGATACACGAAAACGTTTTATGAAGTACTAAAAACGTTCTATGAAGCTCAAAAACATTAATTATGCCCTGAAAATCGTAAAAATAAGCTCAGAAAACATTTGTGACGTCAGAAAAACATTTATGAAAGTCGAAAACATTCTATGAAACTTGTTTCGGTTTATCACGTACTAAAAAAACATAAAAAAAGCTCAGAACAGTTTAAAAACGTCGATAAAAGTGAAGAATGTTCTATGAAACACCAAAAATGTGCTATGAAGCTCAAAAACGTTTATTATGCATTGAAAATCGTAAAAATAAGATCATAAAACATTTGTGACGTCAGAAAAACGATTGTTTTAAATACACATTCATAAGTGTACGCCTATGTTTCGGTTAATGATAAATAAGTGATATTTGGTCAACAAAATAATGAATATATTTCTGTTTTAGTAAAAAATGTAAAAATGGCGCTTTTTTCAAAATGTATCTTTTGATCCAAATTTTGTCTCATGAAATTTTAATTGATTTAGTCTAATTAAACTATAATCCATCAAAAGCGCATGGGGCAAACACTTAAGTCCAACCCTTTATAACTTTTGATCTAGACATTTGCGCAAAAAATTTTCAACGTATTTAAACTAATTAGACCAAGATCTTTCGATTAATACCAAATTTTAAAAGAGGAAAAAAGATCCATTTTGACAAACGAACTAATTAAAATTTGTTTGTAATATTAATTTAAAAGGTAAAATTATCTTACTTATTTTGCAAACAGGACAAGAATATTTCTTCTTACGTCTATTATTAAATCTTGTATCTTTGGACTGATGTTCTTCTAACTCCTTACTACTACACGGCTGATCAATAAAATCTGTATCGGTTTTAACTTCAGCTTTAACAACCGTTAAATCATATTCACTTTTTATTAAATTTTTATCATTTTCAACTTCTTGTTTTATATTAAACGGGGAATTAAATTGTCTCCAATCTTGATTATCGTTAAAGAAATCCGTAGTATGAGATGAATCAGCCGATTCTACTTTTACTTGAACTATTGGTTCTAAATATGCACTATCTACTTCAGTATCGAACTTTTCTGTTTTAACAGTATTAAGCGGATCTGAGGATACATTTTCTTGTACAAATGATACGTTATTGACTGGCTGTGAGTGCTCCATAGTTTTATTATTACCCCTAAATGACAAATTTAGGTAGCATTGCTAGAATCAAATTTCCAATTCTACGAACATCTTAATTCATTTAAAACTAATTTATTTTGCTACTAATTTAAGGTAAGCTCTAAAATTTAATTGGTTTTGGTTATTTACTTTTGACATTTTTGACTTTGACAACCTAACCAATAAATTTGCAACAAGTGCGTTCCGTAACTGATCCAATTAGAACGGATCTATTCGATCCAATACTTTGGAGTAGTTCTCTGATTACTTTACGAGAAATTATTTTTCCCGATCTTTTTCTATCAGCAATCTACATGTTCGTGCGCTCCGTTGAAATCCGCTCTTTTGAATAGCAAATTTTAGAACAATCTTTAAATAAGCTATGACGTCATTGTATCACTTTCGAAATTCATTCTGAACGATAAATCGAAAACGATATTATTAATACTTGTTTTGAAAACCTACTTTTCCTCCGAACAATATTTTTCTATTTTATGTTATACACAATTAAAATCCCTCAAAACTGCTATATAAAATCATTGCAAATATAAATGTACGAAAGCGTATTAGTAGGGCCAATGTATCAGTTTATTTTTCAAATTATTGTCGCTTTGTCAATTAAATTATTCACGAAAAACATTACCATGTAAGTTCAGAAATTCTATAATCGTGATAGTTTTTTCCACCTTTAACCAAACTCTGCCGTTATGTCATACATTGTAAAACTTGATCTCTCAATTATGAAATGGATTAGACGGAGTTATGACGTCATTAACTACAACGCTAATGTCGACGTAAATTTAGTCAAAAATCACGCTTTGGGATATTAAACGTCCCCAAGCTAGAAATTTGAAACAAATTAAAAAGAGGTAGGTTTCAAGTTAATAAAAATTACTAAATTATGTAAAAAGATACGTAACCAAAGAATTCCTATCGACAGTATCCTTTGACGTAACATATAAAGCAAAATACAATTTTTGGCATTGCCAATTTATTCATACAAACAATCCTTAACATATGTCATTAATTATATTTTAATTTTGAGATTATGTTAAAATAACATTCAAATAATATATGATAAACGTAAAATAGCAGAAAACGTCACCGATTATAACGTAACGGAAGAGGATGGTTAAACAAATTCTACATTGCATGTACAACATAACCTCAAATTGAAATAATAAATTAAATGACAATTTTTTATTTGAAAAATTACAATTATCAGTTTGAAATGGACAATTGTAATTATTTCGTAACATAAAACTTTTTGTATGAAATATTTGTCTTCCGAAATGGAATATTTGTTTCCAGAAAACTTTCAGTTGCACGTCACCAAATATGACGTCATATCATGTTTTCGGCATGTCTTTGATTACTACATGATATGCCATGACGTATAGAAAACGACAGCCAATGAAATGCCTGCATTGTGTCAATTGTAGTTATTTAACGTGTGGATCTCTCATGATGTTGTTGCCTTACGAACATTTATAGTGAACATACCTTTTTTGCATTTCTTTCAAATTAGTACGATAAAGCGAGATAGATGCCGTATGACGTGCAACTAAAAGGCTATGCAATGAACTTTACTTGTGTTATCAGACCTACGGATGAGACCAAGAGCATTTTTGACATTTGACAAAATCAAACGTAAAGTACGCAGTTTTAAAAACACTCTTTGTCACATCAATTTGCTTTTTTATTAATGGCTGATCTATTGGATTATTAGTACCAGTGACAAGACCTGTTACAGTGAAATCGGAACACACCACTACCAGTCGCACCTCTAATACAAATCTTGCCATTTAATGTGCTTGTCATATATTTTTGTTTACTATTTAAATATTTCATTTTATAAACAATTATAGAATCTGCTAACAAGAAGTGAATTAGAATTAGATTTTTATTAGTGTTGAGATGAGTAATCAAATTCAAAAAGTGTTAAAACAGGCTTTAATAACATTTACAGGTACAAGCGAGGTATTTACGTCTAATTTGCAACAACTTTCAACAATTTTAGACCGACTTACAGCTGAAGATGTGAAGTTAGATATGAATAAATTCGAAAATATTGATGGTGCCGGAGAACCTGCTACAATTGCTCCTGTTACTTATATTGGTATTTATGAAGATTCTATTGTAACAATGGGTATATTCGTAGTGAAACAGAATAAAAAATTACCTTTACACAATCATCCAGAAATGCATGGATTAATAAAAGTTTTATCAGGAAAAGTGAGGATTATAAGTTATTCTTTAAATACTCCGAAAACTTTAGAAATAGATTCGAGAAGTTGGAATGAGCCTAATGATACGAATCCTTTGAGATTTATAAGAAAACCAATTTTAACTGTTGAGTTAACTGGTGATGATATTATCGATGCTAGAAGTAAACCTTGTTTGTTAGAGCCTAATAAAAAAAATATTCATGAAATTCATAGTGTCGATGGACCAGCAGCTTTTTTAGATATTTTAGCACCTCCTTATAAGACGAAATTTTCAACTAGTGAATGTAGATATTGTTCTTATTACAGTATTTTAACTAATGTTATGCCTGGTATATACAAATTGCAAGAAAAAAGAAATCCTTCTTGGTATTGGACTGATACTGCTCCTTATTTGGGTCCTGATCCTACTCCTGAACCTCAAGTGGATGTTGAGAAAAATTAATTATAAAAAATAATAACCTCGAATGTGATACTGTTCATAAAAAACAGCCCCTTTAAGGGATATTTATTCTTATCTAAAATTGTATTGTTTTTTTTATACTGCCAATATATTTTCTTTCTGTTCCTATTTTTATGTAAAAATATTAAATAAATTTTTAGTATAATTTTTCGCTTTATTTGATAGTTATGAAAATAATTGTTGTTACCATTTTAAATTTCGCGGGTAATACAAACTTTGTTGCTGAGATCTAGTACACTTTTAATCGGTGCGTTCAGTATTACAGGATCAGTTCACTTATTAACAAATCGAATGTGCATTATTATTTTATTGACAATTATTTTCATTAATACACAAACTTAAATTATTTTAATATTAAAAAAATCATATCATCTTCAATAGAACAAGAAGAATAATCATTCGTAATAAAAAATAAATAAAATTGCTCCAGATAGACGTAAATATTTTTTAGGTTATACCTTAAATCAAAACAACGTTCAAATGTATGTCAATTTAATTACCCCTTCTATTTAATATTTGTGTAGTTCACTTTTGAACAATTTTTGAGGGTGGAGTAAAGGAGGAAGTGATCCAGATCAGATAAATTCAAATTATTTTACAAATAATTTCAATTCTAAACATTACCCTTTCCAATTTTTCCCTTTTTTTCCGGTTTTTGCCTGTTTTTCAGTATTTTTATATATTTTCTCCTATTTTTCCCATTTCTCTGTATTAATTTATTCCTATTTTTTAATGCATCTTAGATAACATTCCGATTGCTAAATAACAAAACCATAATTGTAACTGTTACTTTTTACAATCCTCAAAGTAACTTTTCTATCTTGAAAAATTAAAATTTAACAGATTTCACTGTATTTTAAAATTTTATTAGCTTTGTTCGCAGGTGCAATTCCGAATCAGTTCAGGTACTATTCGCATGCGCAGTCTAACAAGCAGCGTTCGCAGTTAAAAAATTCTGAATTTTTAATAACAGTTCCCCGTTCGCGGATCACATCGAACTGGTTCATTATTGATTCAGAATCGATTCTAGCAGTCTTAGAATTTTTGTTTGTACTAAAAGTTCTTAATTAATCTTAATTAGTTGTCAACTGTTTTTGTTTATTGATTTTTGGTTTTTGTTTTGTAGGTTAGGTTTTAGGTTATAAAAATTAAAAATACAAATAAGAAAGGACAAACTGGAATTTGATAATTCGAAGTTTTTGTTGGTTCCGAAATCGTTCGCGGTAAAATAAAATCCAGAATCAGTTCATAAAAGGCATATATTTTCTCAATTTAGCTTAGTTTTAGTTTTAGAGCTAAAAGCTCCGATATACGATAAAAATGTGAAATGTCGAACACACCATTATGTTGGTAATCCTGCTCATACCTTTTATTTGACATATGACATTTACATTTTTATTGTCATTAAATGTCAAAATAATGTTAAACATTTATAGCATTTTAAGTGCATATAACAATTAAAAACTTTAACAATTGGTGAATTACTGTTTGAATTAGAATCATTACATTAATCGTATAATGTTAGTTTTAAAATTCGACCATTTTATTAACCTGAAAATGTGAATTCAATATTTCCGTTCGTGACGTATGAAGATGAAAGAAACATGATAGAAATTTTGCAAATGTTTTTATTCTTATTTAAATCGAAGTATCGTCGAAAATGTTACTTTAGAAAGTTTCTAATTTGTGCTCTAGTATTTTTCGGTGCTTTGTCTTTAGTTTCCAATGTGGCTGCCAAATGTAACAATACTAATTGCAGTGGCAACGGAATTTGCAAAAACGATACTTGCGTGTGTTACGACGGTTGGCAAGGATCTCAGTGCCAGTTTTGCGGAGGAAAAGTTAGGTAAGTCGATAATTTTTAATATAACAATATGTGTCCCACTTATACGGTAACTGTACTTTTTGTAATTTTTAAGGCTTGGTAATGCATCAGGTACAATCCACGATGGTTTAGGTAATTATTCGTTAACGAGCAAATGCAGTTGGTTAATAGATGCCCCAAATTCCACGATTACGCTCCACATTGAAGAATTTGCTACAGAATGTGGATGGGACCACTTATACGTATTCGATGGAGATAGTGTAGATTCTCCTTTATTGGCTGTATTCAGTGGTCTCATGTATAAAGATTCGTATAGTATTAGAAGAATACCAGAAGTTGTGGCTCAATCAGGTGCAGCATTGATTCATTTTTTTAGTGACGATGCATACAACATGTCTGGATTTAATGTTACTTATAGACTGAATGCTTGTCCTTCTAATGTAAGTTTTAAGGGATTTATTATGGGGTAAAATTATCTTATGGGAATAACAATTGTTTAGTCACACAATAAAAATTTGCTATAATCTGATAAAAAAAAAACTAAATTAAATTAGTGATAATTAAATTTTTTTTAAATACTTAATCTCGACAAATTTATCTTTTAAATGGAGTTTTTTATAGTAAACAAAAGTTTTTTATTATTATGTATTTTATACTAATGTTATCGTTTTTTTTGTTCCATTTTTCCTCTTTTAGTCTATATTTTATTATTTTTCTCCTTTTCCTATTTTTTACAATTTTTTCTTGGTTTTTCTTGTTTTTTTTCTATTTTTTTATTGTTTTTTCTTTTTCCATATTTTTATTTGTGTTTCATGTTTTTTACTGTTTTTTTTTGGATTATATTTCTATTTTTTTATATTTTTCCTGTTTTTTTTTCTAATTCTTCCGATTTTTCCCTGTTTTTGCTATTTTCCTTGGTTTTCTAATTTTTCTTTTTTTTTTTTCTTTTATTTATATTTTTCCCAATTTTCCCGTTTTCCCATTTTTTAATTTCTCCCCATATTTCTGATCTTTACCTAGATTTTTCTTTTTCCATTTTTTTTTGTATTTTTTTATTTTCCTAATTTTTTCCCATTTTTCCTAATTTTTTCTTTTGCTTTTCCATTTTGTTTTTATTTTTGCCTTTTTTTCCAATTTTCATGTTTTCTGTTTTTTGTTTTGGTTTTTTTCCATTTTTTTTTGTTTTTTTCCAATTTTTACATATTTCATGTTTTTTACTGTTTTCTCATCTTTTTTTCTATTTTCCATTTTTCCCATTTTAGCCTATATTTTATTGTTTTTTTCATTTTTTTATAATTTTTTCTTGGTTTTTCATGTTTTTTTTTTCATTTTTTATTGTTTTTTCAATTTTTTTACTTTTTCCATTTTTTCTATTTTTCCATATTTTTATTTGTTTTTCATGTTTTTTTACTATTTTTTCATGATTTATTCTATTTTTTCCCAGTTTCCTTTTTTTTTGGCTTATATTTCCCTATATTCCTATTTTTTTGTCTTTTTCCCTACTTTCCTCTTTTTACAATTTTTTCTTTTAATATATTTGTTTGTTTTTCATATTTTTTACAATTTTTTTTTAAGTTCTAGCCAATATTTTCATAATTTCCCATTTTTTCTACTTATTCTCTTTTCCTTTTTTTACACTTTTTTCTCCATTTTTTCCCATTTTTTCTATTTTTCCATATTTTTATTTGTTTTTTCATGTTTTTTACTGTTTTACTCATGTTTTTTTCCATTTTTTGGCCTATATTTCCCTATTTTTCTATTTTTTTTCCTGTTTCTTCTTTTTTTTATTTTTTCATGGTTTTTACTGTTTTTTCATGCTTTATCCCATTTTCAACAATATTTTCTTATTTTTTTCTATTTTCCCTGCTTTTCCTATTTTTTCTTTATTTCATATTTTTCCCTATTTTCCCTTTCTTCCCATATTTCTTATCTTTGCCTAGATTTTCATTATTTTTCCCTATTGTTGTCATAATTTACTATTTTTTCCACTTATTCTCTTTTTTCCTAATTTTTTCTTGTTTTTTTTGTATTTTTTTTCCATTTTATCCTATTTTTCCATTTTTGTTATGTTTTTTATTGTTTTTCTCATGTTTTTTCAATTTTTTTAATTTCTCTTTTAGTCTATATTTTATTGTTTTTTTCTACTTATCCCCCTTTTTTGGAATTTTTTCTTGGTTTTCCTTGCTTTTTTCTATTTTTTCTTTCTTTTCATTTTTTTTATATTTTTACATATTTTAATTTTTTTCAAATCTTTTACTATTTTTTCATGTTTTATTCTATTTTTTTCCCATTTTTCTTATTTTAGGCTATATTTTATTATTTTTTCGAAACTTTTCCTATTTTTTACAATTTAATCTTGCTTTTTTCAATTTTTTTCTTTTTCAATTTTTTCTATTTTTCCATTTTTTTATTTGTTTTTCATGTTTTTTTCCTGTTTTTTTTTTTCATGATTTATTCTATTTTTTTCCAATGTTTCCTTTTTTTGGCCTATACTTCTCTATTTTTCTATTTTTTCTTATTTTCCTCTTTTTCCCTATTTTCACCTAGATTTTTTTATTTGTCATTACTTTTCCTTTTTTTTCTATTTTTTACAATTTTTTTTTGGTTTTTTCCATGTGTTTCCATTTTTTTCTTATTTTTCCATATTTTTATTTGTTTTTTTTTTTCATATTTTATTCTATTTTTACGACTTTTCCTATTTTTCCCGCATTTTCATTTTTTTATTTGTCGCAATTTATTTTTTCATGTTTTTTTACTATTTTTTCGTGTTTTATTCCGTATTTTTTTTTTGATTTTTCCTATTTTCACCTGTATTTTCCTATTTGTTCTTACTTTTCCTTTTTTTCCTTTTTTTTTACAGTTTTTTTTTTCTTTTTTTCCATGTCTTTCCATTTTTTCCTATTTTCCCATTTTTTTTCGTTTTTAATGTTTTTTACAGTTTTTTTATGTTTTATTCCAGTTTTACGATTTTTTAAATTTATCCCCATATTTCTTATTTTTGCCCAGATTTTAATTATTTTTCCCCATTTTTTTAAATTTTTTGTTTTTCAAATTATTCCCCATTCTGTATTATTTTCATTATTTTTTCCTAATTTTCATATTTTTCTGTATTTTCTTGATTTATTCCTAATTGCTTTCATATTTTTCCCCATTTTTTCCCATTGTCTCCTATTTTTCCCTATTTTTTCTTATTTACTTGGTGATAACTAATCTTGCCCAAATTTAATGGATATTTTATACTAAACAAAAGTTTTTTATTATTAATTTTATACCAATAAATATAGATAATGTTTAAAAAATAATATTTTTTATTTTTTAACAGATATCTGGAGTGAACTGTTCAGGCCATGGAATCTGCATCGATGGTTCTTGTACATGCGACGGTCACTGGGATGGAACCGCTTGTCATTTAGAAAAGTGCCCGAATAATTGCGGTGCCGATAAAGAAAGCGGCATTTGCGAACCAGAAAAAGGTTGTTCTTGTATCGGCGATTATAAAGGAGACGATTGCAGCCAATTGGCGAGCGAAGGTTATTGGGAAACTGTAGATTTCCAAGGATTTACTCCTCCAGGATCTGCGTCACATGGTGCCGCCGTGTGGATTGATTCTATGTATATAATTGCTGGGGAAAGCTATAATAGAGGATATTTGTTATCTGTTTACGATTTTAATGGTAAGAACATAAATTACACAGCCCCACAAAAAAAAAAGTTCATACACAAGAATTAGTACATAAAAATCCCACTGTTGCGATTGGTACGTCCGAAATATGATTTTCCGGCTCCAATGGGCCATTTTCCCGCACCCAAACTGGGAATTTCAGCTGACCAAACACTTTTCACACCCAGTCTCTGCTCCAGAATTTTAAAGTCCATGAAAATACCACAGTCGCGACCGGGATATCTAAAACAGGATATTCCCGGCCCAAGGGGTCATTTTCCCTCACCCAAAACCGGAATTTCAGTTGGCCATAAACTTTTCGAGCACAAATCCGGCTTTTGCTCCAAAATTCAGTGTCTACTTCGCCTTATCCCAGGAACCGCATTTCAGGCCATTTTCGGCCCCTGGAGCCAATTCTGAGATGAACTTTTTTTTTGTGGGGCTCTGTTATTTTTCAAATTTTAGTCGACCTTCCCTCTATTTTTCTTAGTCTCTTTTTACAATATGAATTTTTTCTTATTTAGATTTTTTTTTTATATCATTTATAATTATTTTCAGATTTTTTTTCTCGTTTTTTTTCTCATTTTTTTGATTTCTTTTTCCGGTTTTTTCCAATCTCTCCTCGTCTTTTTCTCTTTGTTTTTTTTTTTTTAATTCTTTTGTTTTCTAATTTTTTCTTATTTCTCTGAATTTTTTCTTCTCATTTTTTTTGTTTTTTTTTCCAATCTCCTCGTTTTTTCTCAATGTTTAGTTTTTTTTACTTTTGTTTTCTAATTTTTTTTCTCGTTTTTTCTTATTCCTTTGATTTTTTTCTCGTTTTTTTTTCTCATTTTTCTGTTTTTTTTCAGTTTTTTTTTGGATTATTTCCAATCTCTCTTTGTTGTTTTCTCAATGTTTGGTTTTTTTTACTTTTGTTTTCTAATTTTTTTCTCGTCTTTTCTTATTCCTCTGATTTTTTTGTCGTATTTTTTGTGGTTTTGTTGCGATTTATTTCAATTCTTTCGGTTTTTTTCATTTTTTTTTGCGATTTTTAGCGGTTTTTCGGGTTTTTAACAATTTTTTCGATTTTGTCGGTTTTTCAATACTTTAAAATTTCATTTTTCATATTTTTTTTTCATTACTTTCTTATTTTTCTTTCAATGCATTCTGTTTTTTTCTTATTTTTTCGATTCTACTAACTTTTTTCTAATTTTTTTATTTCACTAAATTTTTGCGATTACTTTCGATTTTTTTGGGATTTTTTTAGCATTTTTTTTTTTAGAGATTTTTGCATTTTTGCGATTTATATTAATTATTTCGAATTTTTCATTTTTTTTTAAGTAATTTTCGCAATATTTTCTGGTTATTCTTATTTTTTTTCGATTCTTCCAACTTTTTTTCTCATTTTTATTCTTATTCCTCTAAATTATTGCGATTTGCGATTTTTTTGCCTTTTTTTTGGGGGGATTGTTTTATGATTTTTTTTCTCTTTTTTGCGATATTTTTGAGACTTCTTTTTTGTTTTTACGATTTTTAGCGTTTTTTGCGATTGATATTAATTCTTCCGAATTTTTCATTTTTTTAATGGTTAAATTTTTTTCTTATTCCTTTGGTTTTTCTCTTGTTTTTCTCGGCTTTTTTCGGTTTCTTCATTTTTCCCATTTTTTGATTTTTTTAGTTTTTTTTTGTAGTTTTTTGATTTTTTTCGATTTTTTTTCGATTCATTTTGATTTGTTTCGATTTTTTTTTTCTGCTGTTTTTGATTTTTCTTTATTATTTCTGATATTTTGTTTTTTAATTTTTTCTTATTTCTCTGTTTATTTACAATTTTTGTTGAGACTTTTGCAATTATTTGCGATTTTTATCGTTTTTTGCGATTTTTTTTTTTGATTTTTTCGGTATTTTATTTATTTAAAATTTTTTTCTAATATTTTCTGTTTTTTTTTTCAATTTTTTTCAATTGATTCTGTTTTATTTTTTCGGTTTTCAGTTTTGTTTCATTTTTCTCATTTTTTTCCGATTTTTTGCATTTTCGATTTTCTTCATTTTTCTTTCTATTTTTTTTTTTCATCTTTCCTCATTTTTTTTATTCCAATTTTTTCTTATTTTTTTCTAATTCTTTTGTTTTCTCAATTTTCTTATTAATCTGTTTTTTCTCATTTTTCTGATTTTTTTCTCTCCTTTTTTAATTTGTTCTGTCATTTTTTGATTGTTTCTATTTTTTCATTTTTTCTGTTTTTTAATTTTTTTTCAATTTTTGCCGATTGTTATCAATTTCTTTCGGGTTTTTTGATCTTTCAGTTTTTTATTATTTTTCTCATTTTTCTGTTTTTTTGGTTTTTTTCTTATTTTTTAATTTTTTTTCTGTTATTTTTTGATTCTTTTCTGTTGTTTTCAATTTTTTCGTATTGATCTTATTTATTTGCAATTTTTTTGCCATTATGTACGATTTTATTGCGATTTTCAATTTTTTTGAATTTTTTCATTTTTTAATTGTTTCCTTTTTTTTTGGTTCTTGGTTTTTTTTTCTTGTTCTTATGATTTTTTTTATCCTAATATGGCGGATTGAATTTTTTGTCTAAATTCACAAATCATACTGTATATCAGTAACGAAGCGGTTTTGGACATTTGTATATGACTTTTTACAATCATAATGGCAGTCTCTATAACCCCCTAAGTTTTATCGGTTTCATCTCTGGATACCCTGTATATTAATTTTGATTGTATTTAGTTTGGCATAATGCCTTTTCTAATTTGAAGCCTCTCCCCCCTCAATTATATCAAAGAGATATTAAAATTTTGTGGTACAGGATTTTGAGTTTTACTACCTCACCATTAGACCACATTTAAGATTATTGATAACATTATGGATTTTACTATTTGTTAATTATTAAAATATTAATGTTTTCGTTACAGGAAATATATGGGAAACTCCACATATAGCAGAAAAACCATCTCTCCGTTACGGTCATTCAACCGTCCTCTACGGAGATAAAATATTCCTATACGGCGGAGTAGACGGCAACAGAGGACCCACATCAGAATTATGGGCATTCGATATAAGTGCCAAAACATGGGAAAACATAACAGTAAAAGCAGATTCCTGTAACGACAGTTACATAATGTGCGGTCCATTAAAATCAGCCGGTCATACAGCCACCATAGTTAACAATAACATTAACAAAAAAGTCGATAGAATGATAGTGATATTCGGACATTCACCGAAATTGGGTTATTTAAATACAGTACAAGAATATTATTTCGGTACCAGAGAATGGCATATTGTTAATACTCAAGGTTATCCGGTTAAAGGCGGTTACGGACATACAGCTAGTTGGGATCCTTTAACCGCTAAAATATACGTATACGGAGGAGTAGTTTCTGAGAGCGAATCTTCACAATATTTAAGTAAAAATTTATATTCTTATGAACCGAATGAAAGAATGTGGACTTTATTAGCAGATGCACCATCAGCTAGATACCTTCATACAGCCACATTCGTTTCACCTAGTTTATTACTAGTATTCGGTGGTAATACTCATAATGATACATCGCATAGTTTCGGTGCTAAATGTTATAGTAACGAACTAATAGCTTATGATGTATTTTGTGATACTTGGCATATTATGAATATACCTAAAGATTTACATACTGATTTAGCTAGATTTGGACATTCTGCAGTAGTTTTTGCTGATTCTTTATATATTTACGGTGGATTTGATGGACAAATGTTATCGGATATGTTAAAATATACACCAGGTGATTGTAAACACCCTAATGAATCATCATGTTTAAATAGCAAAGTAGGCGTTAAATGCGTTTGGGATTCAAAAACAACAATTTGTACACCAATAGAACGAGTACCAAAAGATTTAATTCTTAAAAAAGAAGATAGTCATATAATAAAATGTCCGAAACTTAATAGATCTTCAGCTACATCAACTATAATCAGAAATGAATTAAAATGCGAAGAAATGGAAGATTGTTTAAGTTGCGTACATACGACTAGTGGATGCGTTTGGTGCGGTAATTCGTGTATTCATTTATCGAAAAAGTGTCCGAAATCGAGTGTTAATGGAACTGAATCGATTCATGTTACTAAATCGATTATGTGTCCGTCTCCGGATCCTACACCGGTTTGTCGACAGTTGCATACTTGTAAAGCTTGTACTTCTCAGCCGTCTTGTAGATGGCGGTTCGAGCATGCTAAATGTGTTCCGCATACGTTTTCTAATAATACTAGTTCGGCGGAAGCTGTTGAGCAAAATCAGTGCCAGAGTGTTTGTTCGGAGTATAATTCTTGTTTGAATTGTACACAAGAGGAGTGTATTTGGTGCCAAAATGAAGGTAACATTAATAGTTTTTATTAAAATAAATTGTAATTATTGAAATGTAATTTTTTTATGCTAGATGCCGAGAATAATCTAGGTGGTGTGGATTCAAATCCCACCACTTGATTTTTTTTTATTAATTTTCTATAGAAACATTTTTTTTATTGTAATAATATTTTTTATAAAATGTGGATATTTTCTTTTGAAAAATGCGAAAATAGAAAAAATACAGAAAAATTGGAAAAACCATGGAAAAATATGGAAACTAAGGATAAATATTTTAACTAAAAAAATACAAAAATTTAAAAAAATTGAGAAAATTAGGAAAAAAATAGGGAAAAATGAAAAAAAAATTGGCAAAATACTGTTATATTTTCAGTATTATCGGATAGTTTCTGATTTGATTTTTGAGGGAAAAAATTGGGAATAAAATAGAACAAATAGGGATAAATGGAAAAAATTGGGAATAATAGGGAAAATGTAAAAAATAAAGAAAAAATAGGAAATAATTGGGAAAAATAGTGCAAAATGGGGAAAATAGAGTCAAATAAACAATAAAAAACAAATTGGGAAAATAAAGGAAAAAATAAAAAAAATAGGGAACAACAAAGTAAAATGGGAAAAAATAAGGAAAAAATAGGGAAAAATAGAAAAAAAGAAAAAACGAAAAATAGGGAAAATAATGTAAAAGCGGGAAAAATAAATCAAAACAGGGAAAAACCCAAAAAAAAAGGGAAAAAAATAAAAAATGAAGAAAACATAGAAAAATTAGGAAATATTGTAAAAATAGGAACAAAATGGGGAATAATTGAAAAAACGAGAAAAAAAGGGAGGGAAAAAAATGGAGAAATAAAAATGGAAATGAAGATGGAGTGAGATTGAAAGAATTTTTTTTTTTAATTTTTCCCAATTTTTGTTTTTTCAATTATTTTTCTGCTCTTCTTATTTTTTCCCGGTTGAGAATCTCCTTATTTTTCCACTATTTAAAATAAGAAAAAATTAGAAAAGATGAAAAATCGAAAACAATCAGAATAACAAATGACAGGAAAATAAAAACAACAGAAAAATAAGGAAAAAATTAGAAAAATGGTGAAAAATTGGAAAAACTATGAAAATAAGAAAAAAAAAATGGAGAAATGGGAAAAAATAGGCAAATAAATTAAGGGGAAATTGAGAAAAATAAAGTAAAATAGGAAAAAAATTTGGGAACGGAAAAAAAATTGGAAAATAAGAGAAAATACGAAAAATGAGAAAACTAAAAAAACAAAGTAAAACTAGGAAAAATAGGAAAAACAAATTATAAAAATATAAACAAATGAAGAAAAATTGGGAAAAAATAGGAAAAAAAATTGGAAAAAACAAAGAAAAAAAATTAAAAAAAACAAAGGAAAATCGGGAATACACAGGAAGTAATTGGGGGAAAATGAAAAAAAACAGGAAAAAACAGAAAAAAAGTATTTCTCGATCTATTGGAATTACTTTGCGGTTTTTTTCACTGTTTTTTCATATTTCCCTACTTTTCCTCATGTTTCCCTAATTTCCCCATTTTTCCCTAAGTTCTTTATTTTTTCTATTTTCTCTATTTTTTTTATTTTTCCATTATAAAATTCATTTTCCAGTATTTTACATTCTGTTTTCCCCATTTTTTCTTTTTCCCAATTTCCTTTATTTTTCCTGTTTTTATTTATTTGTTTATTTTTCCTTATTTGACTCTATTTTGCTTTAGTTTCGCCATTTTACTTAATTTTATTTTATTTTTCACTATTTTCAATATTTCAATACTTTTCTTTATTTTTCAGTATTTTCCTTATTTTTCTTATTTGCTTTATTTTTTTCTTTTTTATCATTTTTTTTTATTTCTCCATTATAAATTTCATTTTCCAGTTTTTTATGTTTTATTTTCCCCATTTTTTCTCCTATTTTCCTCAATTTTCTTTATTTTTCCTGTTTTTATTCATTTTTATATTTTTCTCCATTTTTTTTGTCTCTATTTTGTTTTATTTTTCCTATTTTACTTTATTTTATTTTATATTTCCTTATTTTTACTGTTTTTTCATATTTCCCTACTTTTCCTCATGTTTCCCTAATTTCCCCATTTTTCCCTATTTTCTTTATTTTTTCTATTTTCTCTATTTTTTTTTATTTTGCCATTAAAAAATTCATTTTCCAGTATTTTATATTCTGTTTTCCCCATTTTTCTTTTACCCGATTTTCCTCAATTTTCTTTATTTTTCCTGTTTTTATTTATTTGTCTATTTTTCCTTATTTGTCTCTAATTTGCTTTAGTTTCAATGTTTTACTTAATTTTATTTTATTTTTCACTATTTTCCCTATTTTTCCATATTTCCCTACTCTTCTTTATTTTTCCCTATTTTCCTTATTTTTCCATATTTGCTGTATTTTTTTCTTTTTTATCATTTTTTTTTTATTTTTCCATTATAAATTTCATTTTCCAGTTTTTTATATTTAATTTTTCCCATTTTTTCCCCCCATTTTTCTCAATTTTCTTTATTTTTCCTGTTTTTATTTCTTTTATCTATTTTTCTCTATTTTCCTTATTTCTCCTTATTTTGCTTTATTTTCCCTGTTTTACTTAATTTTATTTTATTTTTCACTATTTTCGTTATTTTTCCAAATTTCCCTACTTTTCTTTATTTTTCCCTATTTTCCTTATTTTTCCATATTTGCTATGTTTTTTTCTTTTTTATCATTTTTTTTTTATTTTTCCATTATAAAACTCATTTTCCAGTTTTTTTTTTTTTGAATTTTTCCCATTTTTTCTCTATTTTCCTCAATTTTTGCTTTATTTTTCCTATTTTACTTGATTTTATTTTATATTTCCCTATTTTCACTAATTTTTCTAAACTTTCAATAATTTTGAGGCGTCGTATTCAATATTCATCCAATCTACGAAAATAGAAAAAAACTGGAAAAGTAAAAAAAAAAGATAAACAGAAAAACATCTAATGAGTGTACAAAAAAAAATTGTACAGTTTTTAACATACCGTAAAAAGTTTCACTTTAGTTGCCAAACGCATAATTTTTTTTATTATAATTTTTAGGCAGATGCGTAGACAAGAATGCGTACACGTCTAGTTTCCCATACGGCCAATGCAGAGAATGGACAACAGTCCAAACAAAATGTCGTACAAGAGGCAGCGACGAAAATTCCCAATGCGGTTTTTACAAAACATGCAGCAAATGCAGAGACGATCCAGCATGCGGTTGGTGCGACGACGGTTCCAGAACCGGACTAGGTACTTGCATGCCCGGAGGATATACAGGACCTACTCTACATACACAATCATTACCGTTTTCGACGTGCCCGCCGGAAAGGTGGCACTTTACGCACTGTCCTCAATGTCAATGTAACGGACATGCCAGTTGCAAAGCGAATACCAGTACTTGCATTAATTGTAGTAATTTAACTACCGGCGTACATTGCGAACATTGTATTAGAGGATTTTGGGGGAATCCCGTAAACGGAGGAAAATGTACGCAATGTCAATGTAATAAACAAGCTGATGATTGTCATAGAGAAAGTGGAAAATGTTATTGTACCACTAAAGGTATTGTTGGTGATCAATGCGAAAAATGCGATACTGGAAATCATTATCATCCTGATCCAAATAATAAATCTTGTTATTGTAAGTAAAAATTATTTATTTACTAATTTATAGGAATTAAAAAATTTTTAGATTTTTATGCTAGTTATATAATTGATAATATTTTTTATTATTTAATATTTATATAATAATAGTATATGAATAATTACAATTTTATATTGTACACTTTGTTAGTAAAATAAAACTTTTATACAGGGTGGGTCAATTATCTTGAAATATAAATATGAAAATATAAATTGTGCGGTCGGAGCATTGAAGTTACGTTACGTTATTTTTTCATTTTTTTTCTTAAATTTTTAAAAATCGAAGAAATCGAAAACGATAAAAAATCAAAGGAAATCGATAGGAATTGAAAGAACTAAAAAATAATCGAAAAAAGTTAAAAGAAATTGGAGGATAACAACAAAAAATTGAAAGGAATTAAAAGAATTCGACAAAAATCGAAGAAATCGAAAGAAAAACGATAAAAAAATCGAAGGAAATCGAAAAACATTGAAAAAAATTAAAAAAAAAAACGAAAAAAGTTGAAAGAAATCAAAGGATATCGACAAAAAATCGAAGAAATCGAAAGAAAAACGATAAAAAAATCTAAAGAAATTGAAGGAAATAAAAAAAAATCGAAAAAAGTTGAAAGTAATCAAAGGATAAAATCGAAAGAAATTAAAAGAAATCGACAAAAATGCGAAAAAACCTCTTAAAGTTTTAAAAAAATCAAAAAATCAACAGAAATAAATCAAAATATAAGAAAAAAAATCAGAAAAAACGAAAAACCGAAAAACTGAAAAAATCAAAGTAATAAGAAAACAATGAGAAAAAAAGTTGAAAAAATAAAAAAAAATTGGAAAAAAGAATAAAACAAATCTTAAAAATCGCATAACAAAAACAAAAAAGATTGAAAAAAAAAATCAAGAATAAAATTGTAAAATACGGAAAAACACGAAATAAAATCAAAAAAATTGTCAAAAAAAAAATGAAAAATAAGAAATAAAAAACAAAAAAAAAATCGCATAAAAATGCAAGAAATGAAAAAAAAAAATAGTAAACCGAAAAATTAAAAAAAAAAATAAAAAAACCGCAAAAATTACAAAAAAAAAACAAAGAATAACCAAAAGACCAGAAACAATTGAAACCATAAAAAATGAAATAAATCACAAAAACTTGCAAAAAAATCGGAAAAAAAAACAATCAGAAAAATGTGCAAAAAATCGCAAATAATCCTAAAAAATCAATGAAATAAGAAAAAAAATAAAAAACAAAAGAAAGAACCAAAAAAAAACAGAACAGTGGGAAAAATGACGAAAGATTAGCAAACATTAAAAAAAAAACAGAAAATTGTGCAAAAAACGAGAAAAAATTTGAAAAATCGAAAAAAAACGGAAAAATAAGAAAAAAAAATAACAGGAAAACATTGGAAAAAATTGATAGAAAAATCAGTAAATATTGAAAAAAAAATGAAAAATAAAATTGTAAAAAGCAAAAAACACGCAAAAAAAACGAGTCGAAAAAAAAACGAAAAATTTCAAAAAAAAACAAAAAAAAATCGCAAAAAAAAACAATTAACCAAAAAATCGGAAACAATTGTAACCATAAAAATATTAAAAAAAAAAAACAAAAAAATTGAAATAAATCGCAACAAAATCAAAAAAAACAACGCAAAAAATTGAGGAATAAGAAAAAATTAGAAAATAAAAGAAAGAAATAGAAAAACAAATTGTAAAAATTAGAAAAATAAAACAGAAATCAGAAAAATGAAAAAACAACGAGAAAGAAACCAGAAAAAAATCAAAAAAATTCGAAAATCAGAAAAACGAGAAGACAATTAGAAAAAATCAGAAAATATTGGAAAAAAAGTAAAAAAAATCGTAAAAAAGCCCAAAAAGAAGTCGCAAAAACGCAAGAAAAAAAAATACAAAAAACAAGCAAGAAACCGAAAACAATTGAAACCATAAAAAACAATTTAAAAAAAAAACAAAAAATTCGAAAGAATTCAGATAAGTCGCAACCAAATTAAAAAAAGGTCGTAAAAAATTAGAGGCATAAGAAAAAATTAGAAAATAAAAGAAAGAAATAGAATTAAAACAGAACGAGACAAAAAAAAAGAAAAAATTGTAAAAATTAGAAAAAAAAGAAAAACAGAAATCAGAAAAATAAACAAAAAAAAAACGAGAAAAAATAAAAAAAAATGGAAAAATAAGAAAAAAACCAAAAACATTGAAAGAAAAATTAAAAAACATGAATAAAAAGAACAATTAGAAATAAAAATGAGAAAGGACGAGAAAAAAGGAAAAAAAAACAGGAAAAAACAAAAAATCAGAAAATATTGGAAAAAAAGTGAAAAAAATTGTAAAAAGTCGAAAAAGAAGTAGCAAAAAACGCAAGAAATCGAAAAAACAAAAAAACAACCAAAAAAACAGAACCAGAAAAAAAATTCAAAAAAATTGTAAAAAAGGCAAAAAATCAGAAAAACAAGAAGAAAATTGAAACAGAAATCAGAAAATATTGGAAAAAACTGAAAAAAAATCGTAAAAAAGCCAAAAAAAGTTGCAAAAAACGCAAGAAATAAGAAAAAAAAAACAAAAAACATCTAAATAACCGGAAACAAAAAATTATTTCGGAAAAAGCTCGAGTGCAATTATTATTTTTCCAAGATAATTGCACTCGAACTTTTTTTAAGATAATTGCACTCGAGCTTTTTCCGAAATAATTGCACTCGAGCTTTTTCCGAAATAATTGCACTCGAGCTTTTTCCAAAATAATTGCACTTGAATTTTTTTCAAGCTAATTGCACTCAAGCCCAAGATAATTGCACTCGAGCTTTTTTCAAGATAATTGCACTTGAATTTTTTTAAATCTAATTGTACTCGAGCTTTTTTTTCATGATAATTGTACTAGATTTTTTTTCACGTTCATTTCCATTGCGATTTTTTCTATTTAAATGCAATCCTGATTATTTTAGTATTTTTTCCCGTAAAAAAATAATAAAAAATGAAAAAACGAGAAAAAAAATTCAAAAAAAAAGTGAAAAAGGCAAAAAATCAGAAAAACAAGAAGAAAATTGAAACAGAAATCAGAAAATATTGGAAAAAACTGAAAAAAAATCGTAAAAAAGCCAAAAAAAGTTGCAAAAAACGCAAGAAATAAGAAAAAAAAAAACAAAAAACATCTAAATAACCGGAAACAAAAAATTCGAAAAAATTCAAATAAATCGCAACAAAACCATAAAAAAATCATAAAAAAAACACAAAAAAGTAGAGGAATAAGAAACAAACAGAAAATAAAAAAAAGAAATCGAAAAAAAATGAGAGGAAATCAGAAAAAAAAAAAAAAAATATAACAGAAAAATTGGAAAACAACAATTAGATACAAATACGAGAAAAAAATTTGAAAAAATTGAAAGAAAAATCAGAAGAAATAAATCTCGCAAAAAATCTGAGGACTAAGAAAAACCACATAGAAAGAGACAAGAGAATAAGAAATAAAGAAGGAAAGTTTCCTGGAGGGGGCATAACGCTTTTTTCTTACATGACATTTTCTGCTAATTAGCTGCCGATATATTATCAATATCGGCAAAAAAAATAGTTTTATTTGTTTAATCTATATAAGTAAAAAATGACAAAAATTATATTTGAAATTTTTTTTTATATATCTTTGTGAATTGCATAAATTTTAATATATAATTATTTTTTTTAGATGATTTAACTATAGATTACCAATTTACATTTAATTTATCAAAAAAAGAAGACAGACATTATACCCAAATAAACTTTAGAAATTCCCCAATCAAACCGGACATAGACGCCGATTTCCTTATAACTTGTTCAGTTTTGGCCAAAATGAATATAACCGTAAGAACGGAAAATTCCGAAGAAAAACCAATATTCGAAAATTACAATTGCACAACTTTCCGTTCGAAATTTTCAAAATCATTATACAAATTCGGCGTCGAAGAAAACGTCACGTTAACAACATTTTACGTATACGTTTACGATTTCCAAACACCGCTATGGATACAAATTTCTTTTAGTCAGTATCCAAAACTCAATTTGCAACAATTTTTCATAACATTTTCTTCGTAAGTATAATAAAATTAATTTAATATTTAATTATATAAATATTTTTTTTTATATATAGATGTTTCCTTCTATTATTACTGGTCGCAGCTATTTTATGGAAAATAAAACAACGCTATGACATGTATCGTAGACGTCAAAGACTTTTCGTTGAAATGGAACAGATGGCGTCACGTCCGTTTTCCCAAGTGTTAGTAGAGTTAGAAATTAAAGAGAGTGTAGACTTGAAAAATGGTTTGACGGTTGGTGATGGTAAACGTAAGAAACGAGACGCGCCGAGTCCGATAGCGCTAGAACCGTGCTATGGAAATCGTGCAGCTGTGCTTAGTCTTCTGGTTAGATTGCCCACGGGTAAGTTTTTTTTAACGCAGAGTTAATTGGTAGAAAACGTTACGTAAAGAAAAAGCGTTATGCCCCTTTCACCTCTTGTTTTTCTTTCTACAATTACGATAAGATTTAACTAGATTTTTTTCCTATTTAGAATTATTTATATCAATTATAATAATTTTATGCAGAGAGAGAGAGAGAGAGACTTTGGATTTTTTCTCATTTTTCAGATTTTTTTACGTTTGTTTTTTCTTATTTTTTGGATTTTTTGTATTTTTTTCTGTTTTATGTTTAATTTTTCTTCATTTTTCTGCTTTTTTCGATTGTTTGCCATTTTTTGCAATTTTTTTCTGTTTTATTTTGAGTTTTTTTCTAATTTTTCCTCATTTTTGTTTTTTTCGATTTTTTGCATTCTATTCGTTTTTTTTTACAATTTTTTTTCTCTGGTTTTCTAGTTTTTTCTCATTTTTGTGTTTTTTTCTGATTATTTGTTTTTTCTGTTTTATTTTTAATCTTTTTCAAATTTTTTCGATTTTTCCGATTTTTTTCGGATTTTTTGCGTTCAATTCGTTTTTTTTTACAATTTTTTTCTCTGGTTTTCTAGTTTTTTTCATATTTTTGTTTTTTCTGATTATTTGTGTTTTTTCTGTTTTATTTTTAATCTTTTTCTAATTTTTTCGATTTTTGCGATTTTTTTCTGATTTTTTGCGTTCAATTCGTTTTTTTTACAATTTTTTTTCTCTGGTTTTCTAGTTTTTTTCTCATTTTTCTCATTTTTCTGTTTTATTTTTAATCTTTTTCTAATTTTTTCGATTTTTTTTTCTGATTTTTTGCGTTCTTTTCGTTTTTTTTTACAATTTTTTTCTCATTGTTCTACTGTTTTTCTATTTCTGTCTTTGGTTTTTGAGTTTTTTTTCTCATTTTTCCTTATTTTTCTGATTTTTTGTGTTTTGTTTTATTTTTAATTTTTTCTAATTTTTCCTCATTTTTTTGCTTTTTGCGATTTTGTTCTGTTTTTGCGTTCTTTTCGTTTTTTTTACATTTTTTTTTTTATTGTTCTACTGTTTTTCTATTTCTTTCTTTGGTTTTCTAGGTTTTTTTCATTTTTCCTCATTTTTCAAATTTTTTCTGTTTTATTTTTAATTTTTTCTTCTTTTTCCTAATTTTTCTGTTTATTTCGATTTTTTACGATTTTTTGCGATTTTTTTCGAAAAACCTAGAAAACCAAAGAAAGAAAGAAATAGAAACACAGTAGAACAATGAAAAAGAAAATTGTAAAAAATTGAACAAAAAGAACGCAAAAATCGCAAAAAAAAAAAACAAAAAATGAGGAAAAAATAGAAAAAATTAAAAATAAAACACAAAAAATCAGAAAAATAAGGAAAAATGAGAAAAAACTCGAAAACCAAAGAAAGAAATGGAAAAACAGTAGAACAATTGTAAAAAAAAACCGAAAAGAACTGCAATTTTTTAAAATTTTTTTTTCTCATTGTTCTACTGTTTTTCTATTTCTTTCTTTGGTTTTCTGGTTTTTTCTCATTTTTCCTTATTTGTCTGATTTTTTGTGTTTTTTCTATATTTTTTTAATTTTTCTGCTTTTTTTCCTGTTTCTTTTCGTTTTCTAATTTTTGTCACTTTTTCTTAATCCTCTGTTTTTTTTACGATTCTTTTTTGGTTTTTTTGCGATTTTTTGAGGTTTTTTCGATTTTTTGCGTTCTTTTTTCTCGTTTTTTCTTATTTTTCTGATTTTTTGTGTTTTTTCTGTTTTATTTCTAATTTATCTTAGTTTTTCTGCTTTTTTTCTGGTTCTCTTTGTTTTTTCTAATTTTTCTTACTTTTTCTTATTCCTCTGTTGTTTTACGATTCCTTTTCCACTTTTTTGCGATTTTTGTTGATTTTTTTGCGTTTTTTTTTTACAATTTTTTTTTTCTCATTGTTCTACTGTTTTTCTATTTCTTTCTTTGGTTTTCTAATTTTTTCGTTTTTTTTTCGATTTTTGCGTTCTTTTCGTTTTTTTTTCGATTTTTGCGTTCTTTTCGTTTTTTTTTACAATTTTTTTCTTATTCTACTGTTTTTCTATTTCTTTCTTTGGTTTTCTAGTTTTTTCTCATTTTTCCTTATTTGTCTGATTTTTTGTGTTTTTTCTATATTTTTTTAATTTTTCTGCTTTTTTTCCTGTTTCTTTTCGTTTTCTAATTTTTGTCACTTTTTCTTAATCCTCTGTTTTTTTTTTACGATTCTTTTTTGGTTTTTTTGCGATTTTTTGAGGTTTTTTCGATTTTTTGCGTTCTTTTCGTTTTATTGCAGTTTTTTTTCTCATTTTTTCTTATTTTTCTGATTTTTTGTGTTTTTTCTGTTTTATTTCTAATTTATCTTAGTTTTTCTGCTTTTTTTCTGGTTCTCTTTGTTTTCTAATTTTTCTTACTTTTTCTTATTCCTCTGTTGTTTTACGATTCCTTTTCCACTTTTTTGCGATTTTTGTTGATTTTTTGCGTTTTTTTTACAATTTTTTTTTTCTCATTTTTCTACTGTTTTTCTATTTCTTTCTTTGGTTTTCTAATTTTTTCTCATTTTTTCTTATACCATTGATTTTTTGCGATTATTTACGTTTTTTTTTTGAAATTTATTTCAATTCCCTTGAATTTTTTCATTTTTCACAATTTTTTTTTAATGGTTACAATTGTTTCCGGTTACTTGCTTGTTATTTGGTTTTTTTTTCGATTTATTGCGTTTTTTCGACTTTTTTTTTTTAAATTTTTTCGTTTTTTCCATATTTTACAATTTTTCCAATATTTTTTTTATTGTTCTTTCAATTTTTTCCAATGTTTTCTGTTTTTTCTCATTTTTCCATTTTTTTTTTATATTTATCATTTTTGTTTTTTTTTTCGTTTTATTTCTTGATTTTTCTAAATTTCCTCATTTTTTTCTCAATGTTGTTTTTTTTTCTCTTCTCATTTTTACTTATTCCTCTGGTTTTTTAACAATTTTTTTTTCGATTTCTTGCGTTTTTTTTTTGTTCTTTTTTCGATTTTTAGCGTTTTTTTTTCGGTTTTTTTCGAATTTTACAATTTTAGTTTTCAATTTCTTTCCAATATTTTCTGATTTTTCTTTCATTTGTTACCAATGTTTTATATTTTTTCAGATTTTTGATTTGCTTTCTGTTTTTTTATATTTTTTTCGTTTTCCCCATTTTTGTTGTCATTATTGTTTTTTTTCTAATTCTTTCTTTTGTTTTCTAATTTTTTCTTTTTCCTGTTTTTCATATTTTTTCTCATTTTTGTTGTTTTTTTATTTTTCTGTTGTTTTTTGATTTTTATCAAATTTTTTCAAGTTATTCTGTTTTTTTTTTCTTATTATTTTTATTTTTCTGATATGTCGGTCACCCATTTTTGTTGATTTCTTTTAATTTTTTTCAATTATTGTCGACTTTCATATTTTATCAATTTTTTTCGACTTCAATCAATTTTTGTTGATTTCTTTACAATTTTTTCAATTATTCAAGTTTTATCCATTTCATTCGTTTTTTTTTTGATTTTTCCCATTTTTTTCTCATTTTTAAAAGCAAAAAAATAACAACATTTCTCCTCCTTTAGTCCAAGGAGGAGACAAAATTACAGGCTTTTAATTGGTGTGAACTTTTCCAGGGAATTTCATACCATTATAGTAAATGCCGCACTTACAAAAATTTCCCTAGATAAAAAATTACTTTGTTTTTGATATAGGTGGGGAGTCATATACTGTCAAAGGTCAAGCGGCCGGTTTGGCGATAGCCAGTGCTCTAGTGACACTGGGAAACCCACGCAAGATTAGTATAGACCAAGTGAAGGCCGATACCAAAGGCGGTAAGATAAGAAAATCACAAAGCCAACACCCCGATAGCTGTCTATGAATGAATTTTTAACTAACTGTTAATTTTTTTTTTATTTGTTTTCGATTTCTCGTAAGTTACAAAAAGTACAGGGTACGAGCAAGCTAAAGCATTCGGAATATTGTGAAAAGTTTGTTGTATAAGAGAGATAATGATATTTAGTTTTCGTTAATGAAAAGTTTGTTTTGATCCTGTTAAAAAATGTTGTTTTTTTGATTTTTTTTTTAATTGTTTTAACGTTTTTAATATATATATATATATCTCTCTTTTACAACTTTGTTTATTTTTTAATAATGACAGATTTTTTCAACGTAATAAAATTTAATGTACTCGTTATATTTCATATCTTATAACAATTTTAAAATTTCAAGATCATTATATTGTTTCTATGGGGGTGGTAAGAAAATTTTTCAATTTTATATACAAGAATAAATAAGAAAAACCGCCCTGTATAATTTTGTCAAACAGCAACTATATGCACAAAAAATTTGGATTCAATTTCTACTTGCCGGGTGTTACATCCTATTTTTTAGGGATAATTGCACTAGAGATATTTCCAAGATAATTGCACTTGAATTTTTTTCAAGATCATTTCCTTTGTGTTTTTTCCTTTTTTAATGCAATTTTGATTATTTTAGTATGTTTCCCCGTAAAAAATTAATAAAAAATGCAAAATATTGCTAAAATCCCCCTGTATAATTTTGTCAAATAACGATATGCACAAAAAATTTGGATTCGGTGTCTACTTGCTTCTAATTTTTTACTGATAATTACACTAGAGCTTTTTTCAAAATAATTGCACTTGAGCTTTTTCCAAGATAATTACACTTGAATTTTTTTCAAACAAATTGCACTCGAGCTTTTTTCATGGTAATTGCACTAGAGATTTTTATAAAATAATTGCACTTTAAATTTTTGCAAGATAATTGCACTAGAGTTTTTTCCAAAATTATTTCCATTTTATGATTTTTCATTTTTTAATAAATTCTACTATTTTTTCAAGATAATTGCACTAGAGCTTTTTTCAAAATAATTGCACTAGAGCTTTTTTCAAAATAATTGCACTCGAGCTTTTTCCAAAATAATTGTATTGCGCTTGAAATTTTTTTAAGCTAATTGCACTCGAGCTTTTTTCAAAGTTATTTCCATTTAGTGATTTTTCATTTTTTTAATAAATTCCACTGTTTTTCCGAGATAATCGCACTCGAAATTTTTTCAAGATAATTGCACTAGAGCTTTAAAAAAAATGCACTCGAGCTTTTTCCAAAATAATTACAATTGAATTTTTTTTCAAGCTAATTACACTCGAGTCCAAGATAATTTTACTCGAGCTTTTTTCAAAAATAATTGCACTGAATTTTTTTCAAGCTAATTGCACTCGAGCCCTAGATAATTGCACACGAGCTTTTTTTTTAAAAAATACACTCGAGCTTTTTCCAAAATAATTGCACTTGAATTTTTTTCAAGCTAATTCCACTCGAGCCCAAGATAATTGCACTCGAGCTTTTTTAAAAAAAAATACACTCGAGCTTTTTCCAAAATTATTTTACTCGAGCTTTTTTCAAAAATAATTGCACAAGAGCTTTTTTCAAAATAATTGCACTTGAATTTTTTTCAAGCTAATTGCACTCGAGCCCTAGATAATTGCACACGAGCTTTTTTTTAAAAAAATACACTCGAGCTTTTTCCAAAATAATTGCACTTGAATTTTTTTCAAGCTAATTCCACTCGAGCCCAAGATAATTGCACTCGAGCTTTTTTAAAAAAAAATACACTCGAGCTTTTTCCAAAATTATTTTACTCGAGCTTTTTTCAAAAATAATTGCACAAGAGCTTTTTTCAAAATAATTGCACTTGAATTTTTTTCAAGCTAATTGCACTCGAGCCCTAGATAATTGCACACGAGCTTTTTTTTAAAAAAATACACTCGAGCTTTTTCCAAAATAATTGCACTTGAATTTTTTTCAAGCTAATTCCACTCGAGCCCAAGATAATTGCACTCGAGCTTTTTTAAAAAAAAATACACTCGAGCTTTTTCCAAAATAATTTTACTCGAGCTTTTTTCAAAAATAATTGCACAAGAGCTTTTTTCAAAAATAATTGCACAAGAGCTTTTTTCAAAATAATTGCACTTGAATTTTTTTCAAGCTAATTGCACTCGAGCCCTAGATAATTGCACACGAGCTTTTTTTTAAAAAAATACACGAGCTTTTTCCAAAATAATTGCACTTGAATTTTTTTCAAGCTAATTCCACTCGAGCCCAAGATAATTGCACTCGAGCTTTTTTAAAAAAAAATACACTCGAGCTTTTTCCAAAATAATTTTACTCGAGCTTTTTTCAAAAATAATTGCACAAGAGCTTTTTTCAAAAATAATTGCACAAGAGCTTTTTTCAAAATAATTGCACTTGAATTTTTTTCAAGCTAATTGCACTCGAGCCCTAGATAATTGCACACGAGCTTTTTTTTAAAAAAATACACTCGAGCTTTTTCCAAAATAATTGCACTTGAATTTTTTTCAAGCTAATTCCACTCGAGCCCAAGATAATTGCACTCGAGCTTTTTTAAAAAAAAATACACTCGAGCTTTTTCCAAAATAATTTTACTCGAGCTTTTTTCAAAAATAATTGCACAAGAGCTTTTTTCAAAATAATTGCATTTGAATTTTTTTCTAGCTAATTGCACTCGAGCCCTAGATAATTGCACACGAGCTTTTTTTTAAAAAAATACACTCGAGCTTTTTCCAAAATAATTGCACTTGAATTTTTTTCAAGCTAATTCCACTCGAGCCCAAGATAATTGCACTCGAGCTTTTTTTAAAAAAAATACACTCGAGCTTTTTTCAAAATAATTGCACTTGAATTTTTTTCAAGCTAATTGCACTCGAGCCCTAGATAATTGCACACGAGCTTTTTTAAAAAAAAATACACTCGAGCTTTTTCCAAAATAATTTTACTCGAGCTTTTTTTAAAAAAAATACACTCGAGCTTTTTCCAAAATAATTGCACTTGAATTTTTTTCAAGCTAATTCCACTCGAGCCCAAGATAATTGCACTCGAGCTTTTTTCGAGATAATTGCACTTGAATTTTTTTAAATCTAATTGCACTCGAGCTTTTTTCAAGATAATTGCACTAGCTTTTTTCAAAAAAAAATTGCACTCGAGCTTTTTCCAAAACAATTACACATGATTTTTTTTTAATCTAACTGCACCCGAGCTTTATTCAAGATAATTGCACTAATGATTTTTCCAAAATAATTGCGCTTGACATTTTTTTAAGCAAATTTCACTCGAGCCCAAGATAATTGCACTCGAGCTTTTTTTTAAGATAATTGCACTTGAATTTTTTTAAATCTAATTGTACTCGAGCATTTTTCATGATAATTGTACTAGATTTTTTTCACGATCATTTCCTTTGCGATTTTTTCTATTTAAATACAATCCTGATTATTTTAGTATTTTTTCCCGTAAAAAATTAATAAAAAATGTAAAACTTTGTTAAAAATTGATCATAATTAATATTTATTTCTAAAAGATACTAAAAAAATGCTGAAAAAAAGCCAAATATGTTAAAAGTTGATAAAAATTGCTAAAAATGACTAAAAATTGAAAAACTTATAAAAATTGCTAAAAATGACTAAAATTTGCTAAAAATAACAAAAAATTGAAACATTTGCTAAAAATTATTAAAAATCATTAAAAACTGTTAAAAATCACAATGTATATTGTTAAATAATATTAAAAAAATTGCTGAAAGTAGTTAAAATGCTAAAAGTATAAAAACTACAAAAAATGCTAAAAATTGATTTAACAAAACATTGCTAAAAATTGTTGGAAATTAATACAAAATTATGAAAATTGCTAATAATTGCCAAAAATTCCAAAGGTCTCTAAAAATACATACAAATTACTAAAAATCATTGTTTTTTTTTTTGGTTATTTCACGTTGAAACTTTCAATTTTAGCATTTGACAAATAAGATCGTAACTTAGTTTAAAAAAAAACCTTATTTTATTTTAAATTTACAAACACATGAGTAAGTAGATAGAGAGAGATCGCAACTATAGAGAATTCAACGTGTTAGAAAGAGAGGTAAAGGAAATTTAGCGTGTCAGACAGAGAGAACGCGAGGTTTTTTAACGTTTAGCATTTTTAAACCTTAATTTTACAAAGTTTTCAAAGCTTTTTTTTTTCTAATTAAAAACAACGTGAAAAAACGTTCCAAACGTCACATTTTACGACATTTTCAACGTTTTTTAACGCCAAAAGTAAACGTTAAAAAACGTTGAAACCGTTGTAAAATGTGACGTTTTAAATGGTTTATAACGTTCAGTATTTTGAAGCGTTAAAAAACGTTCAAAATGTCACGTTTTCCCACGTTTTAAACGTTGTTTTTAGGAATCAAAAAACAAAACGTGAAAAAACGTTCGAAACGTCACATTTTACGACGTTTTAAACGGTTTTTTTTAATCGAAAAACAACGTGAAAAAACGTTCGAAATGTCACATTTTACGGCGTTTTCAACTGGTGGGAGTGACGTTATAGCGCTCTCTCTTTCTAACACTCTGAATTTCCTATACCTCTCTCTCTCTCTAACATGTTGAATTCCCTATAGTTGCGGTAATAAACACTCTCTAATATTACGACTGCTCTTGGCAGTGTCTAGTGACGTGTTCCGGCAAAATTTTGAACAGGGACGTACTCGATCGTAAGGCCCCAACACCACCTTCAACTTCGTATTTATTTTTGAGCGAAAAATTGTCTGAAAATGTGGTTTTTTGGTTGAAAACATTTTCACTGGGGAATAAGTATTGACTTTCAGAAAAAACTTTATAGAATAAAAATTGCTTAGAATTAGTTAATCTATATTATTTCCCAGAAGGGGTGGCAACCCCCGGTACAGGGTCAACTTTGAAATCGAATTTACATCCAAATTTTTGTAAAAAAGGGAAAACATTCATCATAGAAAAATATGATGATTTTGAAATGTATTTGCTACCAAAAAAATGGAAGCAACAAACATAAAATATAAATATTTGGAAAAAAAATTTAGTTTTTGCTTCCAAAAAAAAAGTGGAATTTAAATATTTTGTATGTGACCTAAATAATATAGTCAAAAAAAAAAATTGTCCTAGTAGTTAGCATTAAATTGTGATAAAATTTTTGTAATAGGTCGTATAATTCCAGAGCTTTTTAACAAACTAAAAAAAAAAAAAAATTATCAACTTAAAAAGTAGAAATTTTTTACATGGTAATATTTGAATTTTATTAGTAATAAAAAATTACATTCCTATTTAATAATCTCAAAAAAATTAACAAGCATGGGTACGTTAGTACCTAAAAAGGGAGCGAATCTTATTTTTTCCCATTTTTCTCTTATTCTATACTTCTTTTTTTCTGCGTTTTTTTTCAATTTTTTCTTGTTTTTTGTCCTGTATTTTTTATTTTATTTTTCCTATTTTTCGCTTACTGTTCAATGTTTATCCTTTTTTTTTTTTGTTTTTTTCAATTTTTTCTTGTTTTTATTTCTGTAATTTCTATTTTTTCTATTTTTCCTTTATGTTTCTTCTCTTTTTTTCTTTTTTCAATTTTTTCTTGTTTTTTCTTGAATTTTCTATTTTTTTCCTATTTTTCCATATTTTTTCCTATTTTTCTCTTACTGTTCTATACTTCTCTTTTTTTCTGGGTTTTTTTTCAATTTTTTCTTGTTTTTTTTTCCTGAATTTTCTATTTTTTCCTATTTTTCCCTTACTGTTCTGTTTCTCCTCCTTTTTTCTGTTTCTTGTTTTTTTTCCTGTATTTTCTATTTTTTCCTATTTTCCTTTACTGTTCAATGTTTCTCATCTTTTTTTCTGTTTTTTTTTTTTCAATTTTTTCTTGTTTTTTTTCCTGTATTTTCCATTTTTTTCCTATTCCACATTTTTTTTTATTTTTCCCTTTTTGTTCCATGTTTTTCCCCTTTTTTGCGTTTTATTTTCAGTTTTTTCTTGGTTTTTCCTGTATTTTCTTTTTTTTCCTATTTTCCGGTTTATTCTTCATTTTTCTTTATTTTTCACTTCGTTCGCTCCCTAATAGATCTGTCCTTGACAATAAGTTCATATTTTTTGTAGAAATAAAGGTAAGTTAATCATTTTTTTTGGGTTACACTGTATTTTATTTTATATGTGGAAGCACGACTGACTTGTTATTATTATTATTATTATTATTATTAATATATAACAGATTGTATCTACTCAACCGACGATCTTTTCTAAAGAAATATAACACCCTGTATAACAGAATTTGTTTGTATTAAGTTTATTTTACGCAATTTATTATTAAATTATTTTTGTATATATACGAGTATGGTATGGGCCGATTATATTATTGTACTGAATTGGATAAAACTAGTCTTCATTTTTAAGTTTCTTGATCTCATCAAAATCATTAAAAAAAAAACGTTTCATAGCCCAGTAAAATTAGCAAAACGGGAAAATCAACATCGAGCTATTTTATTTTTTAAGAAGTGTAAAAATGCTGGAATCAATCAAAATTTCCTCATGTAACATTAGCCATCTTGGAAAACGCGTTTTCCTCTCTATCTTGGTCCGATTTTCTTTATTTTTTTATTCATTAAGAAACATTTACTGTAGCTACAATATGAGAAAAATTATATGCAAAAAAACAAACGCCTTATAGTGTTTATTAACAATTACCGGTTTCTCTAATCATTTTATCGAAAAATGTTACAGGAAATGTTTATTAATGAATATAATGGGAAATCGTTTTTCCCACAAATTTAAAAAAATTAAAATCCGACCAATAGGACCGGTTTTCCAAAATTGCAGGAAATTTTGCCATCCAAATATCTTAATTTTACTGGGCTATCATATAAGTTACTCATATCCTTTGGTGGATTTTTTTTTTCATAAATTTCATTCTATTTACTTTTATAAGTTTCTAATTCTAAATAGTTTTATATCTTATCTAATTTTTTTTTAGTAATTTTAACGTGTTTTTACTGCCATGTATCTAATTCCAATACTTCTGTTGTAAATATATATATTAATTTTAATTGTGTTTTATTTTTTAAACCTATAATAAATATCATTTTGAACAGTCCTAGATTAGCAGCTAGACCTCCTTTTAGGGTTATTTGAACTATTAACTTTATTTTTAGTCCTTTTGAATACATTTTTAACTATTTTCCAAGTACAAAATTTCCGTATCTTGTACCCCCCGCAAGCGTACGCCCTAGGTTGGCCTTATGGGTAATCCGGGCCTGATTTTGAAACATCCTGTATATAGTAAACACGTTTACAATAGTTATTTAAATTGTCAAATCACAAATTGAACGGGTGGTGGTTCATTAGCCATTACCATTTTAAAAATGCTTGAGAACTATTTATAACTAAAACCATATCATTTTTATATACACAGTACAATCAATTTGTACCGAATTACGTAAAAAAATATAAATAATAACTAGAAAACTAAAAAATAAAACTTACAGTTTGCTTGTTGCTGATTTCTTGACTGCAATATCTGCTAGACGAGCACCACAACAATCGTTTCACATAAACACCGTGAAGTTTAACTTTTTAGACACTCACTAAAGTTATAGCACCGGTTTGTAATTAATTAGATTTGTACTTCCGATAAATTAGAAATATTGAAAGCCGCGGTGATATAGTTTTCATATACTGTCACTAAACTATATATTCTACCAACACTTAAATCACAACTACCAAAACTAGAAACTAAATTTTACTAAAAATCTATTGCGACTTACACCTAGCGGAAATTTTATGAAACATTTAATTTTTCTACCACAGTATATAACTACAGTAGTTTCACTATGCGACATTCCCGTTTTTCATGGATCTTTTTATGAACACTTTAGTTGGAAGGTATAAAGTGCTAATATTACTTGGGAATTTTCTGATAGCTAATTTTTCGATAACCAGGAAAAAGAGGGTTCGTGACGTCATCTTCACTAATATTAAATTTGTCATCGTTGTGTAAGGTGCGCACCATATAACCTCAATTTGCCGTTATGTCTGAATTGTGACGTCATTTAATACTGATTTATTTGTATCTCAGAGTAGAATATTATCAATCATTTTTCTCTCTTCATCTCATTTTCTAGCAAATATCAGTTACGGAAATTACTGTTCAAGGTGATTCTCAATTACCGTATACAAAGGAATTCAATCCAAAATATAAAAAAAAACCAAAGTTTATTACTTTTCAAGCAGTTCCAAGAAATTATTGTAAAATTTTAATAACTAAAAATATCTAAAAAATCCTTTTTTTAGTACATTACGTCATAATTTTATTTAAGAAACTGCCTTTAGGATTTGCAACGTTGCCAATAAAAGCTCTTCATCAAAAGGAAAAACTTTGAATGTTTTAAATAAAGAAAACAGGAGATAAAATTTAATTTTTTTTGAATGAGTCAATCAAATTACAGATTTCAATTATATATCGAATGTGTATATCAAGCAGAAAGCTTTATTTTTGGGATGAACAGTAATGCGTGTTTCGGAACGTAAATAATAAAGGGTGTTTCCGATGAACGTGACGTCACAGGAATATTTTAAAACGCGATTTTGTGGATAATTTCAGAAATTACCCACACATTAAAACAATACTTGGTTATCTAACCTAAAAAGTATATTAATTTTATTAAAAGAAGTCTTGACTATTTAAATCTAGCCTATCTTTTATAAAAAATTAAAAGCAATGTGGGATTCGGTCCCCTCATGCTTAAATATGTTCAAACTTATTATTTAAGCGAATCACGTTTTACGGATGGATGATTTTTAAAATTATCCACAGGTTAACGTGTGTCTAGTCACAGTGTTTATAATTTCACTGTGACTATACACACGTTAACATGTGGATAATTTTAAAAATTATCCACACGTTAAAACAAAACTTGGTTATCTAACCTAAAAAGTATATTAATTTTATTAAAAGAAGTCTTGACTATTTAAATCTAGCCTATCTTTTATAAAAAATTAAAAGCAATGTGGGATTCGGTCCCCTCATGCTTAAATATGTTCAAACTTATTATTTAAGCGAATCACGTTTTACGGATGGATGATTTTTAAAATTATCCACAGGTTAACGTGTGTCTAGTCACAGTGTTTATAATTTCACTGTGACTATACACACGTTAACATGTGGATAATTTTAAAAATTATCCACACGTTAAAACAAAACTTGGTTATCTAACCTAAAAAGTATATTAATTTTATTAAAAGAAGTCTTGACTATTTAAATCTAGCCTATCTTTTATAAAAAATTAAAAGCAATGTGGGATTCGGTCCCCTCATGCTTAAATATGTTCAAACTTATTATTTAAGCGAATCACGTTTTACGTGTGGATGATTTTTAAAATTATCCACAGGTTAACGTGTGTCTAGTCACAGTGTTTATAATTTCACTGTGACTATACACACGTTAACCTGTGGATAATTTTAAAAATTATCCACACATTAAAACAAAACTTGGTTATCTAACCTAAAAAGTATATTAATTTTATTAAAAGAAGTCTTGACTATTTAAATCTAGCCTATCTTTTATAAAAAATTAAAAGCAATGTGGGATTCGGTCCCCTCATGCTTAAATATGTTCAAACTTATTATTTAAGCGAATCACGTTTTACGTGTGGATGATTTTTAAAATTATCCACAGGTTAACGTGTGTCTAGTCACAGTGTTTATAATTTCACTGTGACTATACACACGTTAACCTGTGGATAATTTTAAAAATTATCCACACATTTAAACAAAACTTGGTTATCTAACCTAAAAAAAATATTAATTTTATTAAAAGATTTTTTAAAAGACTAGGCTAGATTTAGATAGTCAAAAATTCTTTTAATAAAATAAATATTTTTTTTTAGGTTAGAATTGAGAATCAACTTCATGTAAGACTTATAACTCGTACTGCTTTTAGTCGCGCCTGGTTTGGTTAGTCTTAGTTAGGATGAGTTTTTTTGAATGTAAAAATAACATATGGGTATTAACGTGTGTGTAGTCTCGGCCTAAATTGATATGTATTTTCTATTTCACTCTTTTAAAATTGTCCTTGTCTCACTGTCTATTGCTATGCTAGAGACGGCATGTAAGTTGTTTTGTTGGTCCGGATTGATCTGGCGTACTAAATCAGTGATTGGTCGTTTTTAAATTTCGACATACTTTGACCAATCAGAAATCAGTATCGACGTAATTTGACCAATGACAAATCAGTATCCGACTCATAGTACGCTGTAAATATCATCCCTCACCGCACCAACAAATACTATATGATGCCGTATCTAGCGCAGCATATGATCTAATATATTTGATGGTATCTATTTACCTCTTTTATAAATTTCTAGCATGATGCGAACCAGGCTTAACGTTAGTTTGTGATTTAAATGTTGGTAGAATACAGTGACAGTGACAGTGAGTGGCAACATTGAATACCGCCAAATCAAGAATTAAGGTTATGTTATTCGAATAAAAAAAGCTATGCCGGTTTTTTTGTAAGTGAATCGTTATTTTCGATATTATTTTAAATTCCCGTTTCGAATTTTACTAATTCTATTAATTTGTAGATATTGTTGTCAGTTCTTATAAGTGTAACAAAAATTCAATCGATGTGCAGGTGCTCAATTCAACAGGTAGTTATTATGACGCTTGAAATTCTACAAAATCAAATTGCAGCTTTCCATCCAACATCACGAAATGTAAGTACAAATTCTAATTTATCTGCATGTAAACATTATTTTCCTGTATGTTGAAGCCACCAAAGAATATTTAAATATTTCGTACATTTACGTGTATCAGGTTTTATAAATAATTAAGGGGAGAAATAGTTTATATCGCCCCGTTGGTTTCCTGTGTATGACCAAAATTAGGTAAATAATGACAAGTGCCTTTATAGGAGTAATTAATTTTAATTGAAGCTAAAGCAAATCCAATTAAGCTATCGAATGTTACAGTTACCGGTTGAATTAGCAAAATGTATATATCTTCCCTCTTAATTTGATTTGCACATTACATATATTCGCTTTATACTGAAATGTTGTACTTAAATAGTTTATTTAGATTGGATTAATAGTCTTAATAAACAATTTTTTAATAACAAAAAAAATCGATATTTATATATAGGGTGTCCCTGAAAAGTTATCCGTCGTTATGAAAATAGACATGAAATAATTGAAAATAAAATGTAATTAACACCCTGTAATAATAATTTCTCAGAAAATTCTATTTTTAATAAAAGTTTCTAAATACAATATATTTTATTAAAATTGAAAAATAATTTTAATAATGTACAGGGTAATTCCAAAAATGCGTTATTAACTTTTTTCTTTGCACACCCTGTATTATTAATTTCTCAGGAAATTCTATTTTTGATAAAAGTTTCTAAATTAAATATATTTTATTAACATAAAAAAATAATTTTAATAATGTACAGGGTAATTCCAAAAATGCGATAATTATTACAAATTAACTTTTTTCTTTGCACACCCTGTATTATGAATTTCTCAGAAAATTCTATTTTTGATAAAAGTTTCTAAATACAATATATTTTATTAAAATTGAAAAATAATTTTAATAATGTACAGGGTAATTCCAAAAATGCGATAATTATTACAAATTAACTTTTTTCTTTGCACACCCTGTATTATTAATTTCTCAGAAAATTCTATTTTGGATAAAAGTTTCTAAATCCAATATATTTTATTAACATTAAAAAATAATTTTAATAATGTACAGGGTAATTCCAAAAATGCGATAATTATTATAAGTTAACTTTTTGCTTTGCACACCCTGTATTATTAATTTCTCAGGAAATTCTATTTTTGATAAAAGTTTCTAAATCCAATATATTTTATAAACATTGAAAAATAATTTTAATAATGTACAGGGTAATTCCAAAAATGCGATAATTATTACAAATTAACTTTTTAATTTGCACACCCTGTATTATTAATTTCTCAGAAAATTCTATTTTTGATAAAAGTTTCTAAATCCAATATATTTTATTAACATTAAAAAATAATTTTAATAATGAACAGGGTAATTCCAAAAATGCGATAATTATTATAAGTTAACTTTTTTCTTTGCACACCCTGTATTATTAATTCCTCAGGAAATTCTATTTGGGATAAAAGTTTCTAAATACAATATATTTTATTTACATTGAAAAATAATTTTAATAATGTACAGGGTAATTCCAAAAATGCGTTAATTATTAAAAATTAACTTTTTTCTTTGCACACCCTGTATTATTAATTCCTCAGGAAATTCTATTTTTGATAAAAGTTTCTAAATCCAATATATTTTATAAACATTGAAAAATAATTTTAATAATGTACAGGGTAATTCCAAAAATGCGATAATTATTACAAATTAACTTTTTAATTTGCACACCCTGTATTATTAATTTCTCAGAAAATTCTATTTTTGATAAAAGTTTCTAAATACAATATATTTTATTAAAATTTAAAAATAATTTTAATAATGTACAGGGTAATTCCAAAAATGCGTTATTAACTTTTTTCTTTGCACACCCTGTATTATTAATTTCTCAGAAAATTCTATTTTTGATAAAAGTTTCTAAATCCAATATATTTTATTAACATTAAAAAATAATTTTAATAATGTACAGGGTAATTCCAAAAATGCCATAATTATTATAAATTAACTTTTTTCTTTGCACACCCTGTATTATTAATTTTTCAGAAAATTCTATTTTTAATAAAAGTTTCTAAATACAATATATTTTATTAAAATTTAAAAATAATTTTAATAATGTACAGGGTAATTCCAAAATGCGTTATTAACTTTTTTCTTTGCACACCCTGTATTATTAATTCCTCAGAAAATTCTATTTTTGATAAAAGTTTCTAAATCCAATATATTTTATTAAAATTGAAAAATAATTTTAATAATGTACAGGGTAATTCCAAAAATACCATAATTATTATAAATTAACTTTTTTCTTTGCACACCTTGTATTATTAATTTTTCAGAAAATTCTATTCCTATTAAGTTTCTAAATTCAATATATTTTATTAAAATGAAGAAATACTATTAATAATGTACAGGGTAATTATAAAAATGTGTTAATTATTAAAAATTTACTTTTCTCTGCACACCCTGTATTTATGTCTCAGAAAATTCTATTCTTGATAAAAGTTTCTAAATACAATAAATTTTATTAAAACGGATAACCAATATTAATAATATACAGGGTAATTCCAAAAATGTCATAATTAAAATTTTTTTATTATTTAGTGGTTTTTGTTGAACGTGATTAAAAACATCCAATTTACCTTGTTTAAATTTTTATTATAAATAAATTATAAATTATTATTAAATTATTATTTTTTAATCAGATTATAATTAGCATCTAGGTGGGCATCGGATCGGAGCACACGGTATATTACATCTTGGTTGTCGTACGGGTGGCGAACGACAAGGTGCTCTAGGTGGGCAACACGTGGGGCTAGGACACCTCGCTGGAGGGGAACAACCTAAAAATTTATAATTTTTATTAATTTTTGAAATAAATTTGTTTATAATTAATTAACCTCCACAACAAGGCGGGCAACATACACTGCAGAAAGGTCTTGTGCATGTGGCAGGTGGGCAACAAGGCGGTCGAGGAGAGCAACAAGGTGATGGGCAACATTTTACACATGGGCCGCATCCGCCGCAAGGGCCGCATGGATTACATGGTGTACTACATGGTGGAAAGCATACTGCTGGTGGACAAGAAGGGGGGAGATTAGGTCGGCATTGGTAACCTGGCATGCTTTAAAAAAAATCCCTTTATTGGTATTAGCCTTGGTGTCCTGATGATAGTACTAGACCTGGAATTATTATTATATTTATTAATATAAAAAAAAAAAAATCTGGTCGTGTTATATCTCAAAAACACATAAATAGCGGGAAAGTATTTTTTTTTGTTAGCGTTAACACAATCGGGTTATGGTAAAATAATTACCAAAATTATATAATTATGCTAAATTTAATGCAAATAGTAATAAATTTTTTATTTTAATTGGATATATGTAAATTTTTGTCACTGATTATTTTCTATGAACAATTAAGATTTTAGAATTTTTAATTAGAATTTGTATGTAAAAAATTGCAATTTTTATTGTTGCGCTGGAACAACATAAAATTAGCAACAATAAGTGCAACAATTATCATTGAAAAATTACTTTTTTCCTTCTTCATTGGTACACCCTGTATTTTTTATTTCTTAGAATTTTTTTTTAATCATTAAAAGGTTTTAAATTTAATAAACTATATTAAAATAAAAAAAAATATGTAATAAAAATATACACGGTGATTTGAAAATTACCATTGAAAAAGTACTTTTTCCTTTTTTATTGGTACACCCGGTATTCTTTATTTCTTACAATTTTTTTTAATCAATAAATTTTTTTAAATCTAATAAACTATATTAAAATAAAAAAAATATGTAATAAAAATATACATGGTGATTTGAAAATTACCATTGAAAAAGTACTTTTTCCTTTTTCATTGGTACACCCGGTATTATTTATTTCTTAGATTTTTTTTAATCAATAAAATTGTTTAAATCTAATAAACTATTAAAATAAAAAAAATATGTAATAAAAATATACACGGTGATTTGAAAATTACCATTGAAAAAGTAGTTTTTCCTTTTTCATTGGTACACCCGGTATTATTTATTTCTTAGATTTTTTTTAATCAATAAAATTGTTTAAATCTAATAAACTATTAAAATAAAAAAAATATGTAATAAAAATATACACGGTGATTTGAAAATTACCATTGAAAAAGTAGTTTTTCCTTTTTCATTGGTACACCCGGTATTATTTATTTCTTAGATTTTTTTTAATCAATAAAATTGTTTAAATCTAATAAACTATTAAAATAAAAAAAATATGTAATAAAAATATACACGGTGATTTGAAAATTACCATTGAAAAAGTAGTTTTTCCTTTTTCATTGGTACACCCGGTATTATTTATTTCTTAGATTTTTTTTAATCAATAAAATTGTTTAAATCTAATAAACTATTAAAATAAAAAAAATATGTAATAAAAATATACACGGTGATTTGAAAATTACCATTGAAAAAGTACTTTTTCCTTTTTCATTGGTACACCCGGTATTATTTATTTCTTAGATTTTTTTTAATCAATAAAATTGTTTAAATCTAATAAACTATTAAAATAAAAAAAATATGTAATAAAAATATACACGGTGATTTGAAAATTACCATTGAAAAAGTACTTTTTCCTTTTTTCATTGGTACACCCGGTATTATTTATTTCTTAGATTTTTTTTAATCAATAAAATTGTTTAAATCTAATAAACTATTAAAATAAAAAAAATATGTAATAAAAATATACACGGTGATTTGAAAATTACCATTGAAAAAGTAGTTTTTCCTTTTTCATTGGTACACCCGGTATTATTTATTTCTTAGATTTTTTTTAATCAATAAAATTGTTTAAATCTAATAAACTATTAAAATAAAAAAAATATGTAATAAAAATATACACGGTGATTTGAAAATTACCATTGAAAAAGTACTTTTTCCTTTTTCATTGGTACACCCGGTATTATTTATTTCTTAGATTTTTTTTAATCAATAAAATTGTTTAAATCTAATAAACTATTAAAATAAAAAAAATATGTAATAAAAATATACACGGTGATTTGAAAATTACCATTGAAAAAGTAGTTTTTCCTTTTTTATTGGTATACCCTGTATTATTTATTTCTTAGAATTTTTTTTAATTGTTAAAAGTTTTTAAATTTAATAAACTATATTAAAATAAAAAAAAAAATTTAATAAAAATATACACGGTGATTTAAAAATTACCATTGAAAAAGTATTTTTCCTGTTTCATTTTTACACCCTGTATTATTTATTTCTTAGAATTTTTTTTAATTGTTAAAAGTTTTTAAATTTAATAAACTATATTAAAATAAAAAAAAATTTAATAAAAATATACACGGTGATTTAAAAATTACCATTGAAAAAGTATTTTTTCCTGTTTCATTTTTACACCCTGTATTATTTATTTCTTAGAATTTTTTTTAATTGTTAAAAGTTTTTAAATTTAATAAACTATATTAAAATAAAAAAAATATGTAATAAAAATATACATGGTGATTTGAAAATTACCATTGAAAAAGTAGTTTTTCCTTTTTTATTGGTACACCCTGTATTATTTATTTCCTAGATTTTTTTACTTATTAAAAGTTTTTAAATTTAATATTAAAATAAAAAAATATGTAATGAAAATATACACGGTGATTTGAAAATAATTAAAATTATCACCGAAAAATTACAATTTTCTTGACACACCCTGTATTATTAATTTTTCAGAAAATTCAATGTTTGGTAAAAATTTTTAAAAACAATATATTTTATTAAAATGGATAATTAATATCAATAATGTACAGGGTAATTAAAAAATGCGTTAATTATTAAAAATTAACTTTTTTCTTTGCACACCCTGTATTTATAATTTCTCAGAAAATTCTATTCCTAATAAAAGTTTCTAAATTCAATATATTTTATAATAATAAAAAAACAATATTAATGATGTACAGGGTAATTCCAAAAATGCGTTAATTATTTAAAATTAATTTTTTTATTTGCACACCCTGTATTTATAATTTCTTGGAAAATTCTATTTTTGATAAAAGTTTCTAAATTTAATGTATTCAATTAAAATGAAGAAACAATATTAATAATGTACAGGGTAATTCCAAAAATACGTTCATTATTAAAAATTAACTTTTTTCTTTACACACCCTGTATTATTAATTTCTCAGAAAATAATATTCCAAATAAAAGTTTTTAAATTCAATATATTTTATTAAAATAAAAAAACAATATTAATAATGTACAGGGTAATTCCAAAAATGCGTTAATTATTAAAAAATTATTTTTTATTTGCACACTCTGTATTTATAATTTCTCAAAAAATTCTATTCCTAATAAAAGTTTCTAAAATTAATATATTTAATTAAAATGAAGAAACAATATTAATAATGTACAGGGTAATTCCAAAAATGCGGTAATTATTAAAAATTTATTTTTTATTTGCACACTCTGTATTTATAATTTCTCAAAAAATTCTATTCCTAATAAAAGTTTCTAAAATTAATATATTTAATTAAAATGAAGAAACAATATTAATAATGTACAGGGTAATTCCAAAAATGCGTTAATTATTAAAATTTAACTTTTTTCTTTACACACCTTGTATTATTAATTTCTCAGAAAATTCTATTTTTGATAAAAGTTTCTAAATCCAATATATTTTATTAAAATTGAAAAATAATTTTAATAATGTACAGGGTAATTCCAAAAATGCGTTAATTATTAAAAATTAACTTTTTTCTTTACACACCTTGTATTATTAATTTCTCAGAAAATTCTATTTTTATTAAAAGTTTCTAAATCTAATATATTTTATTAAAATGAAGAAACAATATTAATAATATACAGGGTAATTCAAAAAATGCATTAATTATTAAAAATGAACTCTTTTCATTGAACACCCTGTATTGTTAATTTCTAATTTTATAATTGATACTGATGAAGTATATATGAATAATATTATCCACCATACGATCAACTAAAGGAAGAAAAAGCTTACAGAATAGTCTAAAAAAAAAATGTTAACCGATGGTTGTATTTTATTGTTCTAAATCACCTTGTATAGATATAAAATTTTGTCATTTCTTATCACGACAAAAAAATAGGTTTTATTTTAAATTATAAACTCTAAAAATTCCCCCCCATTTTGATAGTAACATAACTTCCCATTTTATGAAAAAAAATATAATAAAAATATAACTTACGCCAAATATTAGTGAAGTATTAATGATCTATTGTAAAAATTGGTAAATTTTTAAAGGAAAAACTGGAAAAATTAGTATCTTGATATCACTAGAATTTTGACTTTTTGTTTACTTTTTGATTAATGAATAAACTGTCTGACAAGTTAAAAAAATATATAAACATCAAGTTAGTATCTTGCCGATTGGGGATTTTTAATTATTAATTATTAAAAAAAAAATTACTATTATTAATAATTATCGAGATGAATCTATAACTTAAAATATTTCTTAATATAATATTTTTTATCCATTACAAATTTAATTTTTTTGATAATTTTATTTATAATTAAATAAATATAAATATAACCACTCTGTATATTTTTTTTGTAAATGGTGTACAATTAATTTTTTTATGTTGGTATTATTATCAGAATTTGATGAAAAAGTTCCTAGATTGTGTCAGCTTTGACAGTTACTGTCAATTTTAAAATTGCAGTGTTGCCAGTTTTGTTGAAAATGTCTTAAATGGGATTTTTAAAAATATACAATAATGGGGAAACATTTGAGAAAAATGAAGAAAAATGGATAAAAAGAGTAAAAAACATTAAACAAATGGGGAAAATAAGAAACAATAATAAAAAACGGGAAAAAATTGGAAAAATTGAAAAAAATAACTGGTAATAATTGGAAAATAGGAAAAAATATAAAAAATAATGTAAAATAAGGAAAAATAAAGCAAAATTGGGAAAAATAGGTCATTTGTGACAGTTGGAGAAATAATTTCCAGTTTGTGTCATTTTTTGACAGTTACACTTTTGTTTGACATATTTCGGATATACACTAACGGGTTTTTAAATATATTTAATTATACTATTACTTAACAATTTAATAAATAATATTCCCTTTGACGAACCACCCATGTGTTCTTCATTGATAGCGATAACATTGCATCGTTTCCGGGTTCGGGTAACTTGGAAATATAATTCGTTTGTTAATTCTTGGCTTAGCAAGACAGAGAGAGAGAATATTTCGTGGAAGATCCGCGTCTTGTTCCACGTGAAAAATGGAAAATGGAAACGGAGTGAAATGCTGAAACTATCAAGAGGGTTTTCTTAATTACTTTTCTCTTGAGTGAATGATAATTAGAATTTCTTTTATATGAGGTAAAATCATCAATCAAAATTTGATTTCTTTATTAGTGAGTGTCAGAAATAAAATGAAAAATACAATACAATATTTTTTTTTTTTTAAACTTAAAAGCCCTTTTTACAATGTAATAAATATTTATGAATGTTAATTATACATTTTTAAATATTAAAATATTTTAGTTACGCCTCTGTCTTATTCATTCAAATTTAACACAGTCCACAATTTTTTTTTTTTAACTTAAAAGCCTTTTTTTTACAATATAACAAATATTTATGAATGTTAATGATACATTTTTAAATATTAAAATATTTTAGTTACGCCTCTGTCTTATTCATTCAAATTTAACTCAGTCCACAATTTTTTTTTTTTTAACTTAAAAGCCTTTTTTTACAATATAACAAATATTTATGAATGTTAATGATACATTTTTAAATATTAAAATATTTTAGTTACGCCTCTGTCTTATTCATTCAAATTTAACACAGTCCACAATTTTTTTTTTTTTAACTTAAAAGCCTTTTTTTACAATATAACAAATATTTATGAATGTTAATGATACATTTTTAAATATTAAAATATTTTAGTTACGCCTCTGTCTTATTCATTCAAATTTAACACAGTCCACAATTTTTTTTTTTTAACTTAAAAGCCTTTTTTTACAATATAACAAATATTTATGAATGTTAATGATACATTTTTAAATATTAAAATATTTTAGTTACGCCTCTGTCTTATTCATTCAAATTTAACACAGTCCACAATTTTTTTTTTTTTAACTTAAAAGCCTTTTTTTTACAATATAACAAATATTTATGAATGTTAATGATACATTTTTAAATATTAAAATATTTTAGTTACGCCTCTGTCTTATTCATTCAAATTTAACTCAGTCCACAATTTTTTTTTTTTTAACTTAAAAGCCTTTTTTTACAATATAACAAATATTTATGAATGTTAATGATACATTTTTAAATATTAAAATATTTTAGTTACGCCTCTGTCTTATTCATTCAAATTTAACACAGTCCACAATTTTTTTTTTTTTAACTTAAAAGCCTTTTTTTACAATATAACAAATATTTATGAATGTTAATGATACATTTTTAAATATTAAAATATTTTAGTTACGCCTCTGTCTTATTCATTCAAATTTAACACAGTCCACAATTTTTTTTTTTTTAACTTAAAAGCCTTTTTTTTACAATATAACAAATATTTATGAATGTTAATGATACATTTTTAAATATTAAAATATTTTAGTTACGCCTCTGTCTTATTCATTCAAATTTAACTCAGTCCACAATTTTTTTTTTTTTAACTTAAAAGCCTTTTTTTACAATATAACAAATATTTATGAATGTTAATGATACATTTTTAAATATTAAAATATTTTAGTTACGCCTCTGTCTTATTCATTCAAATTTAACACAGTCCACAATTTTTTTTTTTTTAACTTAAAAGCCTTTTTTTACAATATAACAAATATTTATGAATGTTAATGATACATTTTTAAATATTAAAATATTTTAGTTACGCCTCTGTCTTATTCATTCAAATTTAACACAGTCCACAATTTTTTTTTTTTAACTTAAAAGCCTTTTTTTTACAATATAACAAATATTTATGAATGTTAATGATACATTTTTAAATATTAAAATATTTTAGTTACGCCTCTGTCTTATTCATTCAAATTTAACTCAGTCCACAATTTTTTTTTTTTTAACTTAAAAGCCTTTTTTTACAATATAACAAATATTTATGAATGTTAATGATACATTTTTAAATATTAAAATATTTTAGTTACGCCTCTGTCTTATTCATTCAAATTTAACACAGTCCACAATTTTTTTTTTTTTAACTTAAAAGCCTTTTTTTACAATATAACAAATATTTATGAATGTTAATGATACATTTTTAAATATTAAAATATTTTAGTTACGCCTCTGTCTTATTCATTCAAATTTAACACAGTCCACAATTTTTTTTTTTTTAACTTAAAAGCCTTTTTTTTACAATATAACAAATATTTATGAATGTTAATGATACATTTTTAAATATTAAAATATTTTAGTTACGCCTCTGTCTTATTCATTCAAATTTAACACAGTCCACAATTTTTTTTTTTTTAACTTAAAAGCCTTTTTTTTACAATATAACAAATATTTATGAATGTTAATGATACATTTTTAAATATTAAAATATTTTAGTTACGCCTCTGTCTTATTCATTCAAATTTAACTCAGTCCACAATTTTTTTTTTTTTAACTTAAAAGCCTTTTTTTACAATATAACAAATATTTATGAATGTTAATGATACATTTTTAAATATTAAAATATTTTAGTTACGCCTCTGTCTTATTCATTCAAATTTAACACAGTCCACAATTTTTTTTTTTTTAACTTAAAAGCCTTTTTTTACAATATAACAAATATTTATGAATGTTAATGATACATTTTTAAATATTAAAATATTTTAGTTACGCCTCTGTCTTATTCATTCAAATTTAACACAGTCCACAATTTTTTTTTTTTTAACTTAAAAGCCTTTTTTTTACAATATAACAAATATTTATGAATGTTAATGATACATTTTTAAATATTAAAATATTTTAGTTACGCCTCTGTCTTATTCATTCAAATTTAACACAGTCCACAATTTTTTTTTTTTTAACTTAAAAGCCTTTTTTTACAATATAACAAATATTTATGAATGTTAATGATACATTTTTAAATATTAAAATATTTTAGTTACGCCTCTGTCTTATTCATTCAAATTTAACACAGTCCACAATTTTTTTTTTTTTAACTTAAAAGCCTTTTTTTTACAATATAACAAATATTTATGAATGTTAATGATACATTTTTAAATATTAAAATATTTTAGTTACGCCTCTGTCTTATTCATTCAAATTTAACTCAGTCCACAATTTTTTTTTTTTTAACTTAAAAGCCTTTTTTTACAATATAACAAATATTTATGAATGTTAATGATACATTTTTAAATATTAAAATATTTTAGTTACGCCTCTGTCTTATTCATTCAAATTTAACACAGTCCACAATTTTTTTTTTTTTAACTTAAAAGCCTTTTTTTACAATATAACAAATATTTATGAATGTTAATGATACATTTTTAAATATTAAAATATTTTAGTTACGCCTCTGTCTTATTCATTCAAATTTAACACAGTCCACAATTTTTTTTTTTTAACTTAAAAGCCTTTTTTTTACAATATAACAAATATTTATGAATGTTAATGATACATTTTTAAATATTAAAATATTTTAGTTACGCCTCTGTCTTATTCATTCAAATTTAACTCAGTCCACAATTTTTTTTTTTTTAACTTAAAAGCCTTTTTTTACAATATAACAAATATTTATGAATGTTAATGATACATTTTTAAATATTAAAATATTTTAGTTACGCCTCTGTCTTATTCATTCAAATTTAACACAGTCCACAATTTTTTTTTTTTTAACTTAAAAGCCTTTTTTTACAATATAACAAATATTTATGAATGTTAATGATACATTTTTAAATATTAAAATATTTTAGTTACGCCTCTGTCTTATTCATTCAAATTTAACACAGTCCACAATTTTTTTTTTTTAACTTAAAAGCCTTTTTTTACAATATAACAAATATTTATGAATGTTAATGATACATTTTTAAATATTAAAATATTTTAGTTACGCCTCTGTCTTATTCATTCAAATTTAACACAGTCCACAATTTTTTTTTTTTTAACTTAAAAGCCTTTTTTTTACAATATAACAAATATTTATGAATGTTAATGATACATTTTTAAATATTAAAATATTTTAGTTACGCCTCTGTCTTATTCATTCAAATTTAACTCAGTCCACAATTTTTTTTTTTTTAACTTAAAAGCCTTTTTTTACAATATAACAAATATTTATGAATGTTAATGATACATTTTTAAATATTAAAATATTTTAGTTACGCCTCTGTCTTATTCATTCAAATTTAACACAGTCCACAATTTTTTTTTTTTTAACTTAAAAGCCTTTTTTTACAATATAACAAATATTTATGAATGTTAATGATACATTTTTAAATATTAAAATATTTTAGTTACGCCTCTGTCTTATTCATTCAAATTTAACACAGTCCACAATTTTTTTTTTTTAACTTAAAAGCCTTTTTTTTACAATATAACAAATATTTATGAATGTTAATGATACATTTTTAAATATTAAAATATTTTAGTTACGCCTCTGTCTTATTCATTCAAATTTAACTCAGTCCACAATTTTTTTTTTTTTAACTTAAAAGCCTTTTTTTACAATATAACAAATATTTATGAATGTTAATGATACATTTTTAAATATTAAAATATTTTAGTTACGCCTCTGTCTTATTCATTCAAATTTAACACAGTCCACAATTTTTTTTTTTTTAACTTAAAAGCCTTTTTTTACAATATAACAAATATTTATGAATGTTAATGATACATTTTTAAATATTAAAATATTTTAGTTACGCCTCTGTCTTATTCATTCAAATTTAACACAGTCCACAATTTTTTTTTTTTAACTTAAAAGCCTTTTTTTACAATATAACAAATATTTATGAATGTTAATGATACATTTTTAAATATTAAAATATTTTAGTTACGCCTCTGTCTTATTCATTCAAATTTAACACAGTCCACAATTTTTTTTTTTTTAACTTAAAAGCCTTTTTTTTACAATATAACAAATATTTATGAATGTTAATGATACATTTTTAAATATTAAAATATTTTAGTTACGCCTCTGTCTTATTCATTCAAATTTAACTCAGTCCACAATTTTTTTTTTTTTAACTTAAAAGCCTTTTTTTACAATATAACAAATATTTATGAATGTTAATGATACATTTTTAAATATTAAAATATTTTAGTTACGCCTCTGTCTTATTCATTCAAATTTAACACAGTCCACAATTTTTTTTTTTTTAACTTAAAAGCCTTTTTTTACAATATAACAAATATTTATGAATGTTAATGATACATTTTTAAATATTAAAATATTTTAGTTACGCCTCTGTCTTATTCATTCAAATTTAACACAGTCCACAATTTTTTTTTTTTTAACTTAAAAGCCTTTTTTTACAATATAACAAATATTTATGAATGTTAATGATACATTTTTAAATATTAAAATATTTTAGTTACGCCTCTGTCTTATTCATTCAAATTTAACACAGTCCACAATTTTTTTTTTTTTAACTTAAAAGCCTTTTTTTTACAATATAACAAATATTTATGAATGTTAATGATACATTTTTAAATATTAAAATATTTTAGTTACGCCTCTGTCTTATTCATTCAAATTTAACACAGTCCACAATTTTTTTTTTTTTAACTTAAAAGCCTTTTTTTACAATATAACAAATATTTATGAATGTTAATGATACATTTTTAAATATTAAAATATTTTAGTTACGCCTCTGTCTTATTCATTCAAATTTAACACAGTCCACAATTTTTTTTTTTTTAACTTAAAAGCCTTTTTTTACAATATAACAAATATTTATGAATGTTAATGATACATTTTTAAATATTAAAATATTTTAGTTACGCCTCTGTCTTATTCATTCAAATTTAACACAGTCCAAAAATTATTTTTTTTTTAAACTTAAAAGCCCTTTTTACAATGTAACAAATATTTATGAATGTTAATGATACATTTTTAAATATTAAAATATTTTAGTTACGCCTCTGTCTTATTCATTCAAATTTAACACAGTCCACAATTTTTTTTTTTTTAACTTAAAAGCCTTTTTTTTACAATATAACAAATATTTATGAATGTTAATGATACATTTTTAAATATTAAAATATTTTAGTTACGCCTCTGTCTTATTCATTCAAATTTAACACAGTCCACAATTTTTTTTTTTTTAACTTAAAAGCCTTTTTTTACAATATAACAAATATTTATGAATGTTAATGATACATTTTTAAATATTAAAATATTTTAGTTACGCCTCTGTCTTATTCATTCAAATTTAACACAGTCCACAATTTTTTTTTTTTTAACTTAAAAGCCTTTTTTTACAATATAACAAATATTTATGAATGTTAATGATACATTTTTAAATATTAAAATATTTTAGTTACGCCTCTGTCTTATTCATTCAAATTTAACACAGTCCAAAAATTATTTTTTTTTTAAACTTAAAAGCCCTTTTTACAATGTAACAAATATTTATGAATGTTAATGATACATTTTTAAATATTAAAATATTTTAGTTACGCCTCTGTCTTATTCATTCAAATTTAACACAGTCCACAATTTTTTTTTTTTTAACTTAAAAGCCTTTTTTTTACAATATAACAAATATTTATGAATGTTAATGATACATTTTTAAATATTAAAATATTTTAGTTACGCCTCTGTCTTATTCATTCAAATTTAACACAGTCCACAATTTTTTTTTTTTTAACTTAAAAGCCTTTTTTTACAATATAACAAATATTTATGAATGTTAATGATACATTTTTAAATATTAAAATATTTTAGTTACGCCTCTGTCTTATTCATTCAAATTTAACACAGTCCACAATTTTTTTTTTTTTAACTTAAAAGCCTTTTTTTACAATATAACAAATATTTATGAATGTTAATGATACATTTTTAAATATTAAAATATTTTAGTTACGCCTCTGTCTTATTCATTCAAATTTAACACAGTCCAAAAATTATTTTTTTTTTAAACTTAAAAGCCCTTTTTACAATGTAACAAATATTTATGAATGTTAATGATACATTTTTAAATATTAAAATATTTTAGTTACGCCTCTGTCTTATTCATTCAAATTTAACACAGTCCACAATTTTTTTTTTTTTAACTTAAAAGCCTTTTTTTTACAATATAACAAATATTTATGAATGTTAATGATACATTTTTAAATATTAAAATATTTTAGTTACGCCTCTGTCTTATTCATTCAAATTTAACACAGTCCACAATTTTTTTTTTTTTAACTTAAAAGCCTTTTTTTACAATATAACAAATATTTATGAATGTTAATGATACATTTTTAAATATTAAAATATTTTAGTTACGCCTCTGTCTTATTCATTCAAATTTAACACAGTCCACAATTTTTTTTTTTTTAACTTAAAAGCCTTTTTTTACAATATAACAAATATTTATGAATGTTAATGATACATTTTTAAATATTAAAATATTTTAGTTACGCCTCTGTCTTATTCATTCAAATTTAACACAGTCCACAATTTTTTTTTTTTTAACTTAAAAGCCTTTTTTTACAATATAATAAATATTTATGAATGTTAATGATACATTTTTAAATATTAAAATATTTTAGTTACGCCTCTGTCTTATTCATTCAAATTTAACTCAGTCCACAATTTTTTTTTTTTAACTTAAAAGCCTTTTTTTACAATATAACAAATATTTATGAATGTTAATGATACATTTTTAAATATTAAAATATTTTAGTTACGCCTCTGTCTTATTCATTCAAATTTAACACAGTCCAAAAATTATTTTTTTTTTAAACTTAAAAGCCCTTTTTACAATGTAACAAATATTTATGAATGTTAATGATACATTTTTAAATATTAAAATATTTTAGTTACGCCTCTGTCTTATTCATTCAAATTTAACACAGTCCAAAAATTATTTTTTTTTTAAACTTAAAAGCCCTTTTTACAATGTAACAAATATTTATGAATGTTAATGATACATTTTTAAATATTAAAATATTTTAGTTACGCCTCTGTCTTATTCATTCAAATTTAACACAGTCTGCAAAAAAAATCGGTTCTTGTTCTTTTGTGTAACTGTATAGTTAATATTCTTTTAAATGAGGAAAAAGAATGGATGAAACTTAAAGAAAATCGATTTCCGCATTTCTTTTTCATTTCTATTTCTCTTTCTCAATGGATCGGAAACAATTTTATGTTGGAAAACAAATAACGGTTTTTTTTTCTTAAATATATAAATTTTTCAAAAATGTAAAAGATTGGTTTATCCAGATCGGGATGTTTTTATATATTTTATTAATTTTAATAAATTTCAAATTTTTCGAAATTTTTGAAATTTTCAATATATTTTGGAAATTTTTGAATATTTTGAAATTTACTTTTTGAAATTGTCAAAAAGTTGCAAAATTTCAAAGTTTTTAAAATTTTTGATATATTTTTGAAATTTTCGAATATCTTTTGAATTATTTTTTAGAAATTTTTGAATATTGTGAAATTTACTTTTTGAAATTTTAGAAATTTTAGAAATTTTAGGAAAAAAATTGCAAAATACAAATTTTTTGATAAATTTTTGAAATTTTCGAATAATTTTTTTAATGTTTTTGTAAAACTTTGACATTTTTGAATTGTTTAAAATTCTTGAAATTTTTTTTAAATTGTTATTTGAAATTTTCGACGTATTTTAGAATTTTTTGAATATTTTGATATCTACTTTTTGAAATTTTAGAAATTTTCGGTGGAAATTGCAAAATTTCAATTTTTTCAAAATTTTTAACATATTTTTGAAATCTTTGAAAATTTTTTTTGAAATTTTTGGAATATTTAAACGAATTTACTTTTTGAAATTTTACAAATTTTCGAAAAAAATTGCAAAATTTCAAATTTATCAAAATTTTTGATAAATTTTTGAAGTTTCGAATATTTTTTTAATGTTTTTTGAAAGTTTTTGACATTTTTGAAATATTTGAAATTCTTGAAAAAATTTTAATTAGACGAATAATTTTGTTTTTAAAATAATTGATATATTTTTGAAATTTCGAATAATTTTTTAATGTTTTTTGAAACTTTTGACATTTTTGAAATGTTTTAAATTTTTGAAAATGTAGAAACATTTTTTAAATTGTTTTTTGAAATTTAAATTTTTTTTTAAAAAAAATGCAAATTATTAATTTTTTTGAAATTTTCGAAAAATTTTTGAATGTTTTTTGATACTTTTCGACATTTTTGAAATGTTTAAAATTCTTGAAATTTTGGAATTTTTTTTTTAAATTGTTTTTTGAAATTTTTGAATATTTTGATATTTAGAATTTTCAAAAAAGTTGCAAAATTTCAAATTTTTTGAAATTTTGATATATTTTTGACATGTTTAAAACTCATAAAATTTTTGAAAAATTTTTAATTAGGCGAATAATTTTGTTTTTGAAATTTTCGATTCATGTTAGAAATTTTTGAATATTTTGACATATTCACTTTTTGAAATTTTCAAAAAAAAATGCAAAATTTCAAATTTTTTTCACATTTTCACTTTTATTAATTTTTTTGTTGATTTAAATAAATTAATTTTTAGCATTAAACAATTTTTTCAATAGTTTTTTAAAATATTCTTAACATTTGATAAAATAATTTATATTTATCTAAAATCTATAAATATAAATAGTGAAAACGAGCAATAATTTAAAAAAAACAAGACGTATCGACTAGTTCCTGTTGATGCGCCCCAAATAACCTTTTCTGGCTTATTTACTTTTTTCGGGACCTCCCCCAGGGATGTATTTGTTTCTGCCAAGAGGTTTTACGCTTCTCCCAATAGCCCGTCTCCTTTTTTATTTATCACTGACTTATTGAAAACAAAACAAAACAACGACGCACAGTAATTTTATAAAAAAAAATATCAACAACATATTTTTTTCTACAGCGAAAAAAATTCTAGTACATTGTTGTAGCTAAAAATAAAAATCCGTCAAAAATAATATCACCAAAAATTAAAATTCCCCCAAAAATAAAAATCCAAAGATAAAAATCCCCAAAAATTAAATTCCCCCAAAAATAAAAAATCTCCCAGAAATAAAAATTTCCAAAAAATAGAATTACCCCAAAAATAAAAATCCGCCAAAAATAATATTACACAAAAATTAAAATTTCCCCAAAAAGAAATTCCCCCAAAAATAAAATTTCCAAAAATAAAAATTTCCCCAAAAATAAAAACACCAAAAATAAATTCCCAAAAAATTAAAATTCCTTCAAAATTAAAAATCCCTCAAAAATAAAAATTCCCCAAAAATAAAATTCAAAAAATTAAAATTCCTCCAAAAATAAAAATCCACCAAAAATAAAATTCCCAAAAATAAAAATTTCCGTAAAAACAAAAATCCGCCAAAAATAAAAATTATGCCAAAAATAAATATTCCCAAAAATAAAAATTCCCGAATATAAAAATCCCCAAAAATAAAAATTCTCCCAAAAATAAAAATATCCAAAAAATAAAATTACCCCCAAAAAAAATTATAAGAAAAATTCCCTTAAAGAAAATCCGCCAAAATTAATATTCTACAAAAATTAAAATTCCCCCAAAAATAAAAATCTCCAAAAATAAAATTTCCCCCAAAAATAAAAATCCCCAAAAATAAAAAATATCCCAAAAATAAAAATTCCCAAATATAAAAAGCCCCAAGTATAAAATTTTCCTCAAAAATAAAAATCCACCATATATAAAATCCCCAAAAATAAAAATTCCCCAAAAATGAAAATGTAAAAATAAAAATCCCCAAAAATCAAAATTCCCTTAAAAAAAATCCGCCTAAATTAATATTCTACAAAAATTAAAATTCCCCCAAAAATAAAAATCCCCAAAAATAAAAATTATCCCAAAAATAAAAATTCCCAAAAATAAAATTTTCCTCAAAAATAAAAATCCACCATATATAAAATCCCAAAAAATAAAAATTCCCCAAAAATGAAAATGTAAAAATAAAAATCCCCAAAAATAAAAATTCCCTTAACAAAAATCCGCCAAAAAAATTATTCTCCAAAAATTAAAATTCTGCCAAAAATAAAAATCCCCAAAAATAAAGATTTCCCCAAAAATAAAAATCCCAAAAATTAAAATTAACCCAAAAATAAAATTCCAAAAAAAAAATTCCCCCAAAAATAAATATTCACCAAAAATAAATTCCCTAAAAATTAAAATTTCTTCAAAATTAAAAATCCCCCAAAAATAAAAATTTACTAAAAATAAAATCTCCAAAAATTAAATTTCCTCCAAAAATAAAAATCCACCAAAAATAAAATTCCCAAAAATAAAAATTCCTTCAAGATTAAAAATCTCCCAAAAATAAAATCAACAAAAATAAAAATTGCCCTAAAAATAAAAATTCCCCAAAAAAAAAATTCACCAAAATTAAAATTTCTTCAAAATTAAAACTTCCCCAAAAATAAAATTCCCCCCAAAATTAAAAAATCACCAAAATTAAAATCCCCAAAAATTAAAATTCCTTCAAAATAAAAAATCCCCCAAAAATTAAAATTCCTTCAAAATTAAAAATTCCCCAAACATAAAAATTCCCCCAAAAATAAAAATTCACCAAAAATATAATTCCCAAAAATAAAAATTTTCGTAAAAACAAAAATCCGCCAAAAATACAATACTCCAAAAATGAAATTTCCCAAACATAAAAATCCCCAAAAATAAAAATGTCAAAAAATAAAAATTCCCCCAAAAATAAAAATTCCCCCACAAATTAAATTTTTTCCTTACCCATTTACCATATTTTTCTTAATTTTCTAGTTTGTAGTTAGTTTTTCCTGTTTTTCTTTATTTTCCCCTCTATTTCCTCATTATTTCTCTTTCTTATTTTCCCCTATTTGTTCCTATTTGTATGTATTTTTCCTGTTTTCTGTATTTTTCTCAGTTTTCTCCTATTTTTTAAATTTTTTTCTGAATTCTTCATAATTTTTTCCATGGATTTGTAATTTTTCACTATTTTTCTTTATTTTTCTATATTTCTCTCAATTTTTTTCCATTTCCTGTTTTTTCCTGCTTTCCCTTTTTTCCATTTTTTCACTTTTTTCTGTTTTTTCAATTTTTCATTTTTTTTTCCTTTTTACTTTATTATTATTTCTCTGTTTTGTTCCTATTTTTTCCTATTTTCCCCTGTTTGTCTCTAAATGTATGTATTTTTCCCTATTTTTTATATTTTTCCCAGTTTTTTACTTTTTTTTCCAGGGATTATCAATTTTTCGTTCTTTTTCTTTATTTTCTTTATTTTTCTCAATTTTTTCATATTTTCCTGTTTTTTCTTATTTTTTTTCAGTTTTTTATTTTTTTTCGTAGTATATACAATTTTCTTTTTTTCCAGGGATTTTTCGCTGTTTTTCTTTATTTTCTCTATTTTTCTCCATATTCCCGGATTTTCCTATTTTTCCTTTTTTCCTATTTTTTGACTTTTTTCCAAGTTTTTTACAATTTTTCATTGTTTTTTTCTATTTGACTTTATTATTATTATTTCTCTCTTTTGTTCCTATTTTTTCCTATTTGTCCCTATTTTTTATATTTTTCCAATTTTTCAAAAATTTTTCTAATTTTTTTCCAGGCGTTTTCAATTTTTCGCGTTTTTTTTATTTGGTAAATTTCTTCCTATTTTCTCGTTTTTCCCTTTTTTCCTATTTTTTCCACTTTTTTCCTAGTTTTCCCACTTTTTCCCTAATTTTTCCAATTTTTCATTAGCCTTTCCGCTTTTACATTATTTTCCCTTATTTTCCCTTATTTTTCCCTATTAAATCCTACTTCAAGCCGCGTTAACTTTTTTTCCAACACTTGTAAACGTCGATCAAATATTCCAACACCTTGTATATATTTTTCTATACATAATGTATACGTAAGAAGGAAATAAAACACCCTGTATCTTATTAGTGAAACATTTGCGGACCCCTGTTGGGTTTATTTGGAATTAGTATTTCTAGTATTGATTCAGATCAAAGGCCCTAAATTAACATCATGTCTTTGATTAGAGACTCCAAATTCGCACTTTAATAAAATTTTCAAATTCCTTCTTAATTCCACGTTTCGACCTTTTTCTCTATTTATACGTCAGACATTTATGTAATTAATTAGATTTAAGGGTTAAAATGAGCATAATTAATTATATAAAATTATAGTTTTTTAGTGATAATTAATTATTTTTGTAAATAAAAAAAAAACAACATCCAGTATATAATCCAATAAAATAATTCATAATTAAATAATAAAAATTAAAAGAATCGAAATTACAAAAAACTAGTCCGGAAAAATAATCCAGGTATTAAAATTATCGATTCTATAATCGATTTTTTTTAATTGTTTTTTTTTTTTTAACAGTAACCACTTAGGCCACCATAAATTTAACTGTACTATAATTATGACGTAGAATAAACACGTAGAGAAAAATCATGCGCAGTAGCTGTAACAAAAAGGTACTAACGTCTATCTTCGTTTCTATTACATGTACATTTATTTGTCGCCCTCTAGTGGCGAAATTATTAGGAATTATGAAAAAAGTTTGATACAAAAGTTGTAGGGAATTTAATATTCTACAACTTTGTCCTAAAACATTTTGCACTAAAGTGTAATATTTGTCCTTAAAATCTGGAAAGTCTGGAAAAACTACATGTACAATTTTTGTCGCCCTCTAGTGGCCAAATTATTAGGAATTATGAAAAAAGTTTGATACAAAAGTTGTAGGGAATTTAATATTCTACAACTTTGTCCTAAAACATTTTGCACTAAAGTGTAATATTTGTCCTTAAAATCTGGAAAGTCTGGAAAAACTACATGTACAATTTTTGTCGCCCTCTAGTGGCCAAATTATTAGGAATTATGAAAAAAGTTTGATACAAAAGTTGTAGGGAATTTAATATTCTACAACTTTTCCCTAAAACATTTTGCACTAAAGTGTAATATTTGTCCTTAAAATCTGGAAAGTCTGGAAAAACTACATGTACAATTTTTGTCGCCCTCTAGTGGCGAAATTATTAGGAATTATGAAAAAAGTTTGATACAAAAGTTGTAGGGAATTTAATATTCTACAACTTTGCCCTAAAACATTTTGCACTAAAGTGTAATATTTGTCCTCAAAATCTGGAAAGTCTGGAAAAATTACATGTACATTTATTTGTCGCCCTCTAGTGGCGAAATTATTAGGATTTATGAAAAAAGTTTGATACAAAAGTTGTAGGGAATTTAATATTCTACAACTTTGCCCTAAAACATTTTGCACTAAAGTGTAATATTTGTCCTTAAAATCTGGAAAGTCTGGAAAAACTACATGTACAATTTTTGTCGCCCTCTAGTGGCGAAATTATTAGGATTTATGAAAAAAGTTTGATACAAAAGTTGTAGGGAATTTAATATTCTACAACTTTGTCCTAAAACATTTTGCACTAAAGTGTAATATTTGTCCTTAAAATCTGGAAAGTCTGGAAAAACTACATGTACAATTTTTGTCGCCCTCTAGTGGCCAAATTATTAGGAATTATGAAAAAAGTTTGATACAAAAGTTGTAGGGAATTTAATATTCTACAACTTTTCCCTAAAACATTTTGCACTAAAGTGTAATATTTGTCCTTAAAATCTGGAAAGTCTGGAAAAACTACATGTACAATTTTTGTCGCCCTCTAGTGGCGAAATTATTAGGAATTATGAAAAAAGTTTGATACAAAAGTTGTAGGGAATTTAATATTCTACAACTTTGCCCTAAAACATTTTGCACTAAAGTGTAATATTTGTCCTCAAAATCTGGAAAGTCTGGAAAAATTACATGTACATTTATTTGTCGCCCTCTAGTGGCGAAATTATTAGGATTTATGAAAAAAGTTTGATACAAAAGTTGTAGGGAATTTAATATTCTACAACTTTGCCCTAAAACATTTTGCACTAAAGTGTAATATTTGTCCTTAAAATCTGGAAAGTCTGGAAAAACTACATGTACAATTTTTGTCGCCCTCTAGTGGCGAAATTATTAGGATTTATGAAAAAAGTTTGATACAAAAGTTGTAGGGAATTTAATATTCTAAAACTTTGCACTTTAATATTTTTTTGGTCGTCCTCAAAAATTCGTATACTTTGCCATCTGTGAATAAAAGTGTTAAGTATAAGTCGTAGAAAAAATAATGTACGACAGTCATGGGTGATTATATTTCTATGAATGTTTTATTTAAACTATAATTAGCACAAAAAAAAAGAAAAGAAATAATTTAATGAAATTATCTATTCGTTTAGAAATTTAAAAAGTAGTAAAAAAAAAACCACACTCGTATATATTTTTCTCGATGGCGTTTTTTTTTTGTGGGTGAATAATTTTCTCTCTCTCTCTTTCTCTCTGGAGAACACATCACATTATGTTCTAATTATCTGTAAAGGAAAAGTCTTGGCAAGAGGAGAAGACGAGAAGGGGCATCGGAATCGCGTCAGCACAAACGGTAGAACCCTCTGGAGGATTTTTATAAGATCGAGTCTTCTTGTTCCGCTAAAAATTACTCATGTATGTGATGATTGATTTCTTTTAAACCTTCTCCGCATTTTCGGTGTTTTGCTCGCACATAATACTTTTACTCCGAATACGTAAATGGGAAAATATTCACATTTGACAAATAAAACCAATTGAACTGATTTGTTTTTATTGGATTTCAAAAAATATTTAACTTTTTTGATAACGCATTATTTTGTCCAGCTAGATTTATAATTTGAACTATTATTTTGTTAAACTAGATTAGCATTTGACCCATTATTTGTCCAGCTAGATTTACAATTTCAACAAATATTTCGTCCAACTAGACTTTGAATTTTATACATTACCAGCTGGATTTATAATTTGAACCATTTTTGTCCAACTAGATTTAAAATTTGAACCATTATTTGGTCCAACTAGATTTATAATTTGAACTAATATTTCGTCCAACTATACTTACAATTTGAACCAAAATTTCGTCTAACTAAATTTACAATTTAAACCATTATTTTGTCCAACTAGATTAATAATTTGATCTATTATTCTGTCCAACTAGATTTAGAATTTGACCCATTATTTTTTCCAGGTAGATTTACAATTTGAACCAATATTTCGTCCAACTAGATTTACAATTTGAACCATTATTTTGTCCAACTAAATTTAGAATTTGACTTAAATTTAGTCTAATTAAATTTACAATTTGAATTATTATTTTGTCTAACTAGATTTACAATTTGTACCAACATTTCGTCCAACTAGATTTACAATTTGAACCATTATTTTGTCCAACTAAATTTAGAATTTGACCTAAATTTCGTCCAACTAAATTTACAATTTGAATTATTATTTTGTCTAACTAGATTTACAATTTGTACCAATATTTCGTCCAACTAGATTTACAATTTGAACCAATATTTTGTCCAACTAAATTTAGAATTTGACCTAAATTTCGTCCAACTAAATTTACAATTTGAATTATTATTTTGTCTAACTAGATTTACAATTTGTACCAACATTTCGTCCAACTAGATTTACAATTTGAACCATTATTTTGTCCAACTAAATTTAGATTTTGACCTAAATTTCGTCCAACTAAATTTACAATTTGAATTATTATTTTGTCTAACTAGATTTACAATTTGTACCAACATTTCGTCCAACTAGATTTACAATTTGAACCAATATTTTGTCCAACTAAATTTAGAATTTGACCTAAATTTCGTCCAACTAAATTTACAATTTGAATTATTATTTTGTCTAACTAGATTTACAATTTGTACCAACATTTCGTCCAACTAGATTTACAATTTGAACCATTATTTTGTCCAACTAAATTTAGAATTTGACCTAAATTTCGTCCAACTAAATTTACAATTTGAATTATTATTTTGTCTAACTAGATTTACAATTTGTACCAATATTTCGTCCAACTAGATTTACAATTTGAACCATTATTTTGTCCAACTAAATTTAGAATTTGACTTAAATTTCGTCTAACTAAATTTACAATTTGAATTATTATTTTGTCTAACTAGATTTACAATTTGTACCTATATTTCGTCCAACTAGATTTACAATTTGAACCATTATTTTGTCCAACTAAATTTAGAATTTGACCTAAATTTCGTCCAACTAAATTTACAATTTGAATTATTATTTTGTCAAATTAGATTTACAATTTGAACCATTTTTTGTCCAACTGAATTTACAATTTGAATCAATATTTTGTTCAACTAGATTTACAATTATACAAATTATTTTGTCCAGCTTGATTTACAATATTAATCGTTTTTTGTCCAATTAGATTTATAATTTGATCTATTATTCTGTCAAACTAGATTTAGAATTTGACCCATTATTTTGTCCAACTAAATTTAGAATTTGACCTAAATTCCGTCCAACTAAATTTACAATTTGAATTATTATTTTGTTCAGCTAGGTCTATAATTTGACCTAATTTTCGTCCAACTATATTTACAATTTGAACCAATATTTCTTCCAATTAGACTTTAAATTTTATACATTTTTTGTCCAACTAGATTTACAATTTAACACATTATTTTGTCCAGCTTGATTTACAATTTGAACAATTTTTTGTCCAACTAGATTTACAATTTGAACCATTTTTTGTCCAATTGAATTTACAATTTGAATCAATATTTCGTTCAACTAGATTTACAATTTGACCCGTATTTTTGTCCAGCTAGATTTATAATTTGAACCAGTACTTCGTCGAGCTATATTTAGAATTAAATCCATTTTTTGTCCAACTAGGTTTATAATTTGATCCATTATTTTGTCAAACTTGATTTAGAATTTGACCCAAATATTTTGTCCAGCTAGATTTATAACTAGAAATATTTTTAGTCCAACTAAATTTATAATTTGAACCACGTTTAGCTATTTCCCTTTTCGTTGAATACTGTGTCGGGAAAGTAAAAATCTAGGTATCACTTTTACGTAACTACCAAAATTTAATCTTCATTGATTATACAGGGAGGGTCAATTATCTTCACGCGATTTTTCAAAATGAAGAAAAAAAAACTTATTTGATTTGAAACTAGAAAATAGTTTCTGATTGAGATTTGTGGGGAATTTACCATTTTTGGGTATTTTGTAATCAACAGTGATGCTGATTTGTGGGGAATTTCTCATTTTTGGGTATTTTGTAATCAACAGTGTTATTGATTTCTAGGGAATTTCTCATTTTTGGGTATTTTGTAATCAACAGTGATGCTGATTTGTGGGGAATTTCTCTTTTTTGGATATTTTGTAATCAACAGTGATACTGATTTGTGGGGAATTTTCTTTTTTTGAATATTTTGTAATAAACAATGATGCCAATTTTTGCGAATTTCTCATTTTTAGAAATTTTTTAATCAACAGTGATTATAATTTGTGGGGAATTTCTCATTTTTGGGTATTTTGTAACCAACAGTGATGTCGATTTGTGGGGAATTTCCTATTTTTGGATAATTTGTAATAAACAGGGATGCCGATTTGTGGGGAATTTCCTATTTTTGGATAATTTGTAATAAACAGTGATGTCGATTTTTCCGAATTTCTCATTTTTGGGTATTTTGTAATCAACAGTGATGCCGATTTGTGGGGAATTTTCCATTTTTGGGTATTTTTTAATCAACAGTGATGCCGATTTATGGGGAATTTCTCATTTTCGGGAATGTTGTGATAAAAAGTGATGCCGATTTGTGGGAAATTTTTAATTTTTGGGGATTTTACAATCATACAGTGATTCCGATTTGTGGGGAATTTCCCATTTCGATGTATATTTTAGTCAACAGCGGTGCCGATTTGTGAGGAATTTCCCATTTTTGGGTATTTAGTAATCAACAGTGTTGCTGATTTGTGGGGAATTTCTCTTTTTTGGGTATTTTGTAATCAACAGTGTTGCCAATTTGTGTGAATTTCTCATTTTTAGGTATTTTGTATTCAACAGTAATGCCAATTTGTGGGGAATTTTCCATTTTTGGGTATTTTTTAATTAACAGTGATGCCGATTTATGGGGAATTTCTCATTTTCTGGAATTTTGTGATATGTCGATTTGTGGAAAATTTCCCATTTTTGCACATAATTGGGTAATTATTTCAACATAAATTTATTATGCAGCTGTTTACCGTTCTTTTTATTTTCTTGCTACGTATAAAGGACAAAAAAATTATTCTGAATTTTATACTTGATGCCCGCGCGGGCATTATAAGCCACTGAATTAGTAATCCAAAAATGTAAAAATATATAGGGTGTCTTGTTTAAAAAAATCATAAACTCCAATATGGATCAATCTTTATAAATAAAATTATTTTCTAGGTAGTTGTAGAGATTTTTGAACCAAATAAAACAGTTTTTTTGTTCATTGTAATATCTTTATTAGTTTCGATGCTATAGGCAGAAAAATGATAATTGACTCACCCTGTATTAATGGATAGAAGAGTACATCAATGTGTTTAATTTATACAATTTGATGTACTCTTTTCTGTACTAAATTTGATTAATGTATACTCTTGACCCAGTTTTTTTTTTATTCTTTGATTATATTTTATTTACAGTATAGAATTTTTCTAACCTAACCCTTATAAAATAAGGTTCAGTTTGTTTAGGTTTAGACCCCGTTTTTTTTTTTTCTTCCCTATATTTATTTTAGATCTTGTCCTCTCATTACACCCTATAGATATTCGCAGCAGAGTATAAACCAGAAGACGCCAAATCAAGTTATCCCATCAATAACCCCTTGCTAGAAGCGAAGCCAGGCTGAGCAAGAGCGAAAGCAAAAAGCCTGGCCCACCGGGCTCGAGAGTTCGAGTTCGAGACTCGAGAGTTCGAGTTCCCAACCGAACTGAAAACATCTAGTGAGCCGCGACGCTATAGTCGGTTCGGTTTAGTCTGTCATCGACGCTCGCTTGTTTTTGTTCCGACGTCGCGAATTTCGACGCGAATTACTGCGAATTTCGAACTCATTTTTTTCCGGTTACAAGTGGGTGGACAAATATTTATTAATGCAGTTTTATTAAAAATCAAATCATATTTGGGATTTTTTTTTATTTACTTTTAATTAGTCAAGGTAAGTTTTTTTTTTTTTTAATAAAATTTAATAAAAAAAATTTCCATGTATATTAAAAAAAATAATAAATTTTATATCAGCGATTCAATAAAATAATTATAATAGCCATCCCTTTCATGCATAAGCTTTATATTCTACTATGAGGTGTGAAATAGAAGTAAAATATTATCAAAAATGAGATCGGTTATTCCACTTTTTATCATTAATCAAAAACAGGGTGTTTCTTTTATTAACCATACAAAAAATAATAATTATAGCCGTCCCTCCCCGTATAAGCCTCGTAAATGGGTGAAATATAGATAGAGTATTATTATTTTTATAAGAGATACGAAGAGGATTAAATGGGAAAAAAATTAACTATTACAATGACCTAAAAAAATATACAGGGATTTTCGCCCTTCTCGAATTATACAGGGAGAACTAAAAATCCTATTTTTTATTTTTTAAGCATAGAATTTTTATTAATAAAAATATCAAAAAATGGAACAGGAAAATTTTATTGTATCTTAAATTTTGTACAAAATTGTACTAATAAATCTTGTATACAACGTTTCGTGTATTAACGGCCACCATCAAGTTATTTTTTTTTAATTACGGACCTGTCTTTTTTTATCACAAAAATTGATAAACCGTTAAAATTCAAATTCAGTGATATATTATTTTAACGTTTTATCTGAAATAACTAATATCATTAGTGACAATAATTTTTAATTACGGTCCTGTCGTAATTCTTTTGTAAATTCGTTTTGACACAATTTGAATAAAAAATGTAATAGAAAATAACGAAAATTGAATCTGATTTCTTCTAAATCAATTTTTTTGGAAAAAAAATCTGTTCAGACGATTGCCTGTCTGTCTGGATGTAAACACTATAATTTTCGAACGAAATCTTTGATCAAATTCCGATTTTCACTTTACTAGTTAGTTTTACACAAGGAAGAATCTTATTGAAAACTTTCTTCAAGTTTAAATTTTTAGAACTTTTACCCTGTATGTATGTAAGAAGTTTGGTCAGAATTGTACTAACCGTTCCAGTTCTCGATGGGCCGTAGTCGCGAAACAGTGCACCACCTAATTGAGCGTCCCAGGAATTTTGATATTTTTTTATTTTACTTATAACAGACAGACAGACGAACAGATTTCTAATATAAATGATCGTAACCGCCTTAGAAGATTTCGAACTGGATATTTCCGTCTTCATTTCGTAATTTTTTTTTGTGCGGTTACAATACCAACTAGATTTACAATTTGAACCAATATTTCGTCTAACTGGATTTATAATTTAACCCATTATTTTGTCCAGCTAGATTTATGATTTGAACCCTTATTTGTCCAACTAAATTTACAAATTGAACCAATATTTCGTCCAACTTGATTTTAAATTTAACCCATTATTTTGTCCAACTAGATTTATAATTTGATCCATTATTTTGTTAAACTAGATTTAGCATTTGTCCCATTATTTTGTCCAACTAGATCTACAATTTGAACCAATATTTCGTCTAACTGGATTTTAAATTTAACCCATTATTTTGTCCAACTAGATTTATAATTTGAATCTTATAATTTGATCCATTATTTTGTTAAACTAGATTTAGCATTTGTCCCATTATTTTGTCCCACTAGATTTACAAATTGAACCAATATTTCGTCTAACTGGATTTTAAATTTAACCCATTATTTTGTCCAGCTAGATTTATAATTTGAATCTTATAATTTGATCCATTATTTTGTTAAACTAGATTTAGCATTTGTCCCATTATTTTGTCCCACTAGATTTACAAATTGAACCAATATTTCGTCCAACTTGATTTTAAATTTAACCCATTATTTTGTCCAACTAGATTTATAATTTGATCCATTATTTTGTTAAACTAGATTTAGCATTTGTCCCATTATTTTGTCCAACTAGATCTACAATTTGAACCAATATTTCGTCTAACTGGATTTTAAATTTAACCCATTATTTTGTCCAACTAGATTTATAATTTGAATCTTATAATTTGATCCATTATTTTGTTAAACTAGATTTAGCATTTGTCCCATTATTTTGTCCCACTAGATTTACAAATTGAACCAATATTTCGTCTAACTGGATTTTAAATTTAACCCATTATTTTGTCCAGCTAGATTTATAATTTGAATCTTATAATTTGATCCATTATTTTGTTAAACTAGATTTAGCATTTGTCCCATTATTTTGTCCCACTAGATTTACAAATTGAACCAATATTTCGTCCAACTTGATTTTAAATTTAACCCATTATTTTGTCCAACTAGATTTATAATTTGATCCATTATTTTGTTAAACTAGATTTAGCATTTGTCCCATTATTTTGTCCCACTAGATTTACAATTTGAACAAATATTTCGTCTAACTGGATTTTAAATTTAACCCATTATTTTGTCCAGCTAGATTTATGATTTGAACCCTTATTTGTCCAACTAAATTTACAACTTGAACCAATATTTCGTCCAACTTGATTTTAAATTTAACCCATTATTTTGTTCAACTAGATTTACAATTTGAACCCATATTTCATCGAACTAGATTTATTATTTAACCCATTATTTTTTCCAGATAGATTTATAATTTGAACCATTTTTTTGTCCAACTTTATTTACAATTTGAGCCATTATTTTGTCCAGCTAGATTTACAATTTTAACCATTATTTTTGTCCAACAAGATTTAAAATTTGATCCATTATTTTGTTAAAGTAGATTTAGCAATTGACCCATTATTTTGTCCAATTATATTTAAAATTTGAACACATATTTCAACCAACTACATTTATAATTTAACCCATTATTTTGTCCAACTAGATTTACAATTTGTACCATTTTTTGTCCAACTAAATTTACAATTTGAACCAATATTTCGTTCAACTACATTTATAATTTAACCCATTATTTTGTCCAGCCAGATTTATAATTTGAATCATTTTTTGTCCAACTAAACCTACAATTTGAACCAATATTTTGTCCAGCTAGATTTCTAATTTGAACCATTTTTGTCCAACTAGATTTATAATTTGCCATTATTTTGCCCAAGTAGGTTTATAATTTGAACAATTTACAAATTGAACCAATATTTCGTCTAACTAGATTCACAATTTTAACCATTGTTTTGTCCAATTAGAAAAAAAATTTCTGTCCAATTAAGTGGTGCACTGTTTCGAGACTTCGGCCCGTCGAGCACTGGACAATTCTGACCAAACTTCTTATATACATGTAGGGTAAAAGTTCTAAAAATTTAAACTTTGATAAATTCGATGGAAGTTTTCGTTCGAAAATTATAGTGTTTACATCTAGACAGATAGGCAAATATCCGGGCAGAATTTTTTTTTATAATTGGACGCTCAATTGAGCGTCCATAGAATTTTGATATTTTTTTATTTTACTTATTATGCATCTTTTTTTTACCGAAATTGTTATATTCGTTTTGACGAAATTGAAACGAATTTACAAAATAAAAACTAGAACAGGACCGTAATTAAATATTATTATTAATTTTTTTTTTCAAAATAGTAAAATTTTTACCTATTTAATCGACTTATGGTTTAAAATAAAGCACATAATAAAATAAACAAGCTGTGTAATTAACAATATAATACCGGCTGTCCCAAAATTTTCTGACTCATTTTATTTTTTTTAAACAAATATCTCGGAATTGAAAAACGATACGGAAATCCGGTTTTCGTTAAATAATCACTTTTTATATAAAAATTTGTTCAGTACAAATGTTTATTTAATAAAATCTTATACAGGGTGACGCAAATTTAATTGAACACTATTGAGATTTCGTAAACCATTATGGATACAAACTTGATTAAAAGAGGAAAAAAGATTAATTTATTGTTTTTTTCACAAAACGTATTTTTCGAACATAAAAAATACAGGGTGAACAAAATTCCATTTAAACGCATCGTTGACTATATTTCAAATGAGTATTTATGAACAAAAAATTACTAACTTAATTAGTAGAGTAATACACACTTTATGTATTGAATGCAAATTTTTTTAGCCACCCTGTATTTTTAGAGTCATGGTGCAATGAGCAAAAATAATGCATATGACTCGAGAAATATGTGCATGGTCCTTTACTTTACTTTATACTTCAAATTTCATTGTTATTATATACAAATCAAGGGGACTTTATTTTATCCGAAATAAAAAATAAATAAATAACAATAGATTATATAAATAACAATTTGGAACCGAATTAACAAATATAATTTCCAAGGTCGTTAAACTTTATAATTATACTTGTCGCCTTATTCTTAATGATAAAATCTAGTAATTGTTTCACGCCACTAAACATATTATTTTTAAAATTAACGAAGTTAAAAAATAACAACTAAGCTTGTCCCATCTCTATTATTTTTTTTTCGTCATTTAATAAATATAAAAAAAAATTAAAATATTAAATAAACTTCCAAAATAAGAATTAAGCTTCTCCCATCTCTAAAATTTTTTTTTTCATTATTTAATAAATATAAAAAAAATTTAAAATATTAAATAAACTTCCAAAATAAAAATTAAGCTTCTCCCATCTCTAAAATTTTTTTTTCATTATTTAATAAATATAAAAAAAATGAAAAATATTAAATAAACTTCCGAAATAAGAATTAAGCTTCTCCCATCTCTATAATTTTTTTTTCATTATTTAATAAATATAAAAAAAATTTAAAATATTAAATAAACTTCCAAAATAAGAATTAAGCTTCTCCCATCTCTAAAATTTTTTTTTTCATTATTTAATAAATATAAAAAAAATTTAAAATATTAAATAAACTTCCAAAATAAAAATTAAGCTTCTCCCATCTCTAAAATTTTTTTTTCATTATTTAATAAATATAAAAAAAATGAAAAATATTAAATAAACTTCCGAAATAAGAATTAAGCTTCTCCCATCTCTATAATTTTTTTTTCATTATTTAATAAATATAAAAAAAATGAAAAATATTAAATAAACTTCCGAAATAAGAATTAAGCTTCTCCCATCTCTATAATTTTTTTTTCATTATTTAATAAATATAAAAAAAATGAAAAATATTAAATAAACTTCCGAAATAAGAATTAAGCTTCTCCCATCTCTATAATTTTTTTTTCATTATTTAATAAATATAAAAAAATTTTAAAATATTAAATAAACTTCCAAAATAAGAATTAAGCTTCTCCCATCTCTATAATTTTTTTTTCATTATTTAATAAATATAAAAAAATTTTAAAATATTAAATAAACTTCCAAAATAAGAATTAAGCTTCTCCCATCTCTATAATTTTTTTTTCATTATTTAATAAATATAAAAAAAATGAAAAATATTAAATAAACTTCCAAAATAAGAATTAAGCTTCTCCCATCTCTATTATTTTTTTTTTCGTCATTTAATAAATATAAAAAAAATGAAAAATATTAAATAAACTTCCAAAATAAGAATTAAGCTTCTCCCATCTCTATTATTTTTTTTTCATTATTTAATAAATATAAAAAAAATGAAAAATATTAAATAAACTTCCAAAATAAGAATTAAGCTTCTCCCATCTCTATTATTTTTTTTTTCGTCATTTAATAAATATAAAAAAAATGAAAAATATTAAATAAACTTCCAAAATAAGAATTAAGCTTCTCCCATCTCTATAATTTTTTTTTCATTATTTAATAAATATAAAAAAAATTTAAAATATTAAATAAACTTCCAAAATAAGAATTAAGCTTCTCCCATCTCTAAAATTTTTTTTTTCATTATTTAATAAATATAAAAAAAATTTAAAATATTAAATAAACTTCCAAAATAAAAATTAAGCTTCTCCCATCTCTAAAATTTTTTTTTCATTATTTAATAAATATAAAAAAAATGAAAAATATTAAATAAACTTCCGAAATAAGAATTAAGCTTCTCCCATCTCTATAATTTTTTTTTCATTATTTAATAAATATAAAAAAAATGAAAAATATTAAATAAACTTCCGAAATAAGAATTAAGCTTCTCCCATCTCTATAATTTTTTTTTCATTATTTAATAAATATAAAAAAAATGAAAAATATTAAATAAACTTCCGAAATAAGAATTAAGCTTCTCCCATCTCTATAATTTTTTTTTCATTATTTAATAAATATAAAAAAATTTTAAAATATTAAATAAACTTCCAAAATAAGAATTAAGCTTCTCCCATCTCTATAATTTTTTTTTCATTATTTAATAAATATAAAAAAATTTTAAAATATTAAATAAACTTCCAAAATAAGAATTAAGCTTCTCCCATCTCTATAATTTTTTTTTCATTATTTAATAAATATAAAAAAAATGAAAAATATTAAATAAACTTCCGAAATAAGAATTAAGCTTCTCCCATCTCTATAATTTTTTTTTCATTATTTAATAAATATAAAAAAATTTTAAAATATTAAATAAACTTCCAAAATAAGAATTAAGCTTCTCCCATCTCTATAATTTTTTTTTCATTATTTAATAAATATAAAAAAAATTAAAAATATTAAATAAACTTCCAAAATAAGAATTAAGCTTCTCCCATCTCTATTATTTTTTTTTTCGTCATTTAATAAATATAAAAAAAATGAAAAATATTAAATAAACTTCCAAAATAAGAATTAAGCTTCTCCCATCTCTATTATTTTTTTTTCATTATTTAATAAATATAAAAAAAATGAAAAATATTAAATAAACTTCCAAAATAAGAATTAAGCTTCTCCCATCTCTATTATTTTTTTTTTCGTCATTTAATAAATATAAAAAAAATGAAAAATATTAAATAAACTTCCAAAATAAGAATTAAGCTTCTCCCATCTCTATTATTTTTTTTTCATTATTTAATAAATATAAAAAAAATGAAAAATATTAAATAAACTTCCAAAATAAGAATTAAGCTTCTCCCATCTCTATTATTTTTTTTTTTCGTCATTTAATAAATATAAAAAAAATGAAAAATATTAAATAAACTTCCAAAATAAGAATTAAGCTTCTCCCATCTCTATAATTTTTTTTTCATTATTTAATAAATATAAAAAAAATGAAAAATATTAAATAAACTTCCAAAATAAGAATTAAGCTTCTCCCATCTCTATTATTTTTTTTTTCGTCATTTAATAAATATAAAAAAAATGAAAAATATTAAATAAACTTCCAAAATAAGAATTAAGCTTCTCCCATCTCTATTATTTTTTTTTCATTATTTAATAAATATAAAAAAAATGAAAAATATTAAATAAACTTCCAAAATAAGAATTAAGCTTCTCCCATCTCTATTATTTTTTTTTTCGTCATTTAATAAATATAAAAAAAATGAAAAATATTAAATAAACTTCCAAAATAAGAATTAAGCTTCTCCCATCTCTATAATTTTTTTTTCATTATTTAATAAATATAAAAAAAATGAAAAATATTAAATAAACTTCCAAAATAAGAATTAAGCTTCTCCCATCTCTATTATTTTTTTTTCGTCATTTAATAAATATAAAAAAAATGAAAAATATTAAATAAACTTCCAAAATAAGAATTAAGCTTCTCCCATCTCTATAATTTTTTTTTCATTATTTAATAAATATAAAAAAAATGAAAAATATTAAATAAACTTCCAAAATAAGAATTAAGCTTCTCCCATCTCTATTATTTTTTTTTTCGTCATTTAATAAATATAAAAAAAATGAAAAATATTAAATAAACTTCCAAAATAAGAATTAAGCTTCTCCCATCTCTATTATTTTTTTTTCATTATTTAATAAATATAAAAAAAATGAAAAATATTAAATAAACTTCCAAAATAAGAATTAAGCTTCTCCCATCTCTATTATTTTTTTTTTCGTCATTTAATAAATATAAAAAAAATGAAAAATATTAAATAAACTTCCAAAATAAGAATTAAGCTTCTCCCATCTCTATAATTTTTTTTTCATTATTTAATAAATATAAAAAAAATGAAAAATATTAAATAAACTTCCAAAATAAGAATTAAGCTTCTCCCATCTCTATTATTTTTTTTTTCGTCATTTAATAAATATAAAAAAAATGAAAAATATTAAATAAACTTCCGAAATAAGAATTAAGCTTCTCCCATCTCTATAATTTTTTTTTTCATTATTTAATAAATATAAAAAAATTTTAAAATATTAAATAAACTTCCAAAATAAGAATTAAGCTTCTCCCATCTCTATAATTTTTTTTTCATTATTTAATAAATATAAAAAAAATGAAAAATATTAAATAAACTTCCAAAATAAGAATTAAGCTTCTCCCATCTCTATTATTTTTTTTTTCGTCATTTAATAAATATAAAAAAAATGAAAAATATTAAATAAACTTCCGAAATAAGAATTAAGCTTCTCCCATCTCTATAATTTTTTTTTTCATTATTTAATAAATATAAAAAAATTTTAAAATATTAAATAAACTTCCAAAATAAGAATTAAGCTTCTCCCATCTCTATAATTTTTTTTTCATTATTTAATAAATATAAAAAAAATGAAAAATATTAAATAAACTTCCAAAATAAGAATTAAGCTTCTCCCATCTGTATAATTTTTTTTTTCATTATTTAATAAATATAAAAAAAATTAAAAATATTAAATAAACTTCCAAAATAACAACCAAGCTTGTCCCATCTCTATAAATTTTTTTTCCGTAATTTAATAAATATAAAAAAAATTTAATAAATAGAATTTTTTTAAATATATAAAAAAAATGTATATTTGAACGTTATTAAAGGTGTCGTGTATTTGGAATCGAAATTGAACGTTTGAGAAATCCATTAAAAGCTATCGCTAATTGAAATCCGTTGTCCATTATATACTATAATTTTTTTTTTTAATAATCTAGTCAATCTAACACTGACCCTTCTTCCTTTAAAATTATATAGCTAGTTTTTTTATTACAAATACCATTAGTAAATATATATCATTGTAAATATGTTTTACTACTTAAAACCGTTTTTATACAAGGAAAAATATTATTAAAAAAAAATAATACTTATTTTTATCATAAGATATATATATATTTTTTTAAATTAATGTAAAACAAACGTACGCACACTACCATTTATATTTATTTAATTAAACTATTTTTTACCAATAAAATTATTAGTGTCACTATTTAATAAACTAATCAAAGTTAATACAGTTAGAGCGAAAAAAAAAACTCTTAATCAAAAATTTTGATTTTTGCATGATTTTCATAAACTCTGGTCAAATTAAAATAAAAACTAAATATTCTAGTAAAACTTAATATTTTGTCCAACTATCTTGATTTAAAGGTCCATTCCTAATATTTAAAATTGCAAACTTAGAGGGACAATTTTTTTTTTAATTTGAAAATTGAAAATTTAATAAAGTTAAAACCAAGAAAAACCATTTTGATTTAATCAAAAATTTCCAATTGTTTTTTGATTTTTTTTTTAAATTCAGTTCGAATTAAAATAAAAACTGAATATTCTAGTAAAACTTAATATTTTGTCCAACTATCTTGACTTAAAGGTCCATTTCTAATATTAAAAATTGCAAACTTAGAGGGACATTTTTTTTTTAATTTGAAAATTGAAAATTTAATAAAGTTAAAACCAAGAAAAACCATTTTGAATTAATCAAAAATATCTAATTGTTTTTTGATTTTTTTTTTAAATTCAGTTCGAATTAAAATAAAAACTAAATATTCTAGTAAAACTTAATATTTTGTCCAACTATCTAGACTTAAAGGTCCATTTCTAATATTAATAATTGCAAACTTAGAGGGACAATTTTTTTTTAATTTGAAAATTGAAAATTTAATAAAGTTAAAACCAAGAAAAACCATTTTAAATTAATCAAAAATTTCCAATTATTTTCCAATTTTTTTTAAAATTCAGTTCGAATTAAAATAAAAACTAAATATTCTGGAAAAACTGAATATTTTGTCCAACTATCTTGATTTAAAGGTCCATTTCTAATGTTATAAATTGCAAACTTAGAGGGACAATTTTTTTTAATTTGAAAATTGAAAATTTAATAAAGTCAAAACCAAGAAAAACCATTTTGAATTAATCAAAAATTTCCAATTGTTTTTTGTTTTTTTTTTTTAAATTCAGTTCGAATTAAAATAAAAACTAATGATTCTGGTAAAACTTAATATTTTGTCCAACTATCTTGACTTAAAGGTCCATTTCTAATATTAAAAATTGCAAACTTAGAGGGACAATTTTTTTTTATTTTGTCCAACTATCTCCAAAGTTCAATATATAAGAATATAAATTGCTCATTTAGAGGGTCTTTTTTTATTTGAAAATTTAATGAAGTTAGAACGAAAAAAAACACTTTGAATTAATCAAAAATTTTTATTCCTTTTTTGATTTTTATAAAATCTGTTCAAATTCAAATAAAAACTAAATATTCAGGTCAAACAATATTTTATCCAACTATTTTGATTTTTAGTCAGGTACGGATCCAGGAGTTTTAAGTTTCAGATTTATTTTAATGATAACCAAAATAAAGAATTATTTTTTAATTTTTTGTAATTTTGTTTATTAAAAATTATAAAATAAATGAAAAAAATGAATAGAGTATCCGAAAAAAATTAAACAGTATGAAATATTTTATAATTTTAAATTGTGATTATAAAAAAATGTTTATATTATACTATTAATTTTAGAGAATATTAAAAATATTAAAAAAAAAAAAGAAATACGCTTAGGTGGGATTAGTAAAAATAAAGAAACAAAAAAAATTAATCTTAAAATGGTCATAATAAACATATCTGGGATGAATTAAAGTATTTTTGTTAATTTTTAATAAAAAAAAATATATAAATAAATTTCAAATATGCAAATTTTTTTAAATTCTTTAAAATACATTCTTCATGGAACATAAATTTAATAAATTGATTCATGAAAATGATTAAGTAGTTTTTTATTCATTCGAAGTAATTTTATGCCAATTTAAAACTTTGATTAATTTGGAAAATAAATTTTTACTATAGAATTTTAAAATGACTTGATATTTGTAGTAAAATAAAAAAAAATACATTTTACATAAAAGTTTCAATGATTTCCGAAACGTTGGACGTTTTTTATTCATTTAATAGCCAACAAGATCTTCTGATTTAACGCCACTTGATTTTTTTTCCACCCCAGAAGATCAATGAAATGTTATGGAAAGAATTTGAAAATAGGTTATGGTCCCATTTTAAACAGTTTTTGTAAATACATTTTCGGACTTTTTTTTTATAAATAATAAATCGTTATCTGTGTAAACGTACAAAAAAACATTAAATTAAATGTTTTTTATGTTAATCACTTTCGATAAGGAACTTCCGATATGATTTATCGTTTTGAATATTCAAATGAAATAACGCAGATAAAGGTTTAGGTAATAAAGTCAAATCTTTAATGATTTATATCGAATATTTTTTCTATTACCAATAAAATTATTTTCTATAGCCTTGGAAGGAATTCCCATAATAATTTTGAATTTTAAATTTGCAACTTTATTAAGAAAAATATTAACCGAAAATTGCACGAGTGCAATTAAACTGCATCCAGTTTGATTATTTTATATTAATAAAAATACGCCACTGAATTAATAAACATTTTCCTATTCAATTTACATATAACAGTGAGAGCATTTGCCTTTATTTCAAATACGAAAATTTAAATATCAAATTTCACATTAAAATTAATTATAAACAATTTTTATTATTTATTGTTTTATATTCCTAGTTTTTATAATTCCTGTTAGTTCAGCTAATTTTGCAATTTATTAAAGCTAGAAAATCGCAGTTAAATTAACTCAAAAATTATGCAAATCCTAGCAAATAAGTTGTAAGAAAAATTTATTCAGGAAAGTCCTGAGCTACAGCCACTAAGAGCGAAAAAAGGCAATTTATAAATATAATTTTAAGTTAAAAAATAATAATTTGTGACAGTGTTCCAGCGAATAATGTGTTAAGATTACTTTTTAAGCTACAAATCCCCGAAAACCCTACACGGACACCATGAAGTGATAAACAATGTGGTTTAGACGATTTTATAAAAAATGAAATTTTTTGACAAACTGAAATTAAAACTTTTTGATCTAGAAACCACATAGTTCATCTACTCATAATATATTTTTTTAAATATCCAATATTTTGAAATGAATAAGTATACTTTATGATATTTAGAAGTTTTTATGTCGAATGAAATTTTCTAGGAAATTGATATTAAAGGCTGTAAAGTTAAAATGTAAAATTTAGGGGAGGGGTAGTTAATTTTTTTTTGTAAAGATATATTTTGATATTTAATAGTGTAGTGTATGTGATTTTGAAGTTTTTATGAAGAATAAAATTTTCGGATCCACTGATAATAAAGGCTAGAAAATAAAATAACTTTGTTGACCTAGAACCCATATAGCTCATCTACTCATGTATAATTTTTTGAAATATCCAATATTTTGAATAGGATTAGTATGCTTTATGGCATTTAGAAACTTTTATGAAGAATAAAATTTTCTGACAAATTGATAATGAAGGCTAAAGAAATTAAAATGTAACATTTAGGATTGAAGGGTAGTTAATTATTTTTCTATATGTATATTTTGATATTAATTAGTATAGTTCATCTGATTTAGAAGTTTTTATGAGGAATCAAATTTTCGGACTCGCTGATAATAAAGTCTCTAGATAATAAAATAACTTTGTTGACCTAGAACCCATATAGCTCATCTACTCATATGTAATTTTTTGAAATATCCAATATTTTGAGATGGATTCGTATGCTTTATGATATTTAGAAGCTTTTATGAAGAATAAAATTTTCTGAGAAATTGATAATAAAGGCTGCAGAAATTAAAACGTAAAATTTAGAATTGAGGGGTAATTAATTTTTTTTGTAAATATATATTTTAATATTAATTAGTATAGTTTATGTGGTTTAGAAGATTTTTTGAAGAATGAAATTTTCGGACTCGTTGATAATAAAAGCCCTAGAAAATAAAATAACTTGGAACTTACAAAAAATCACCATTGAAAACACGAACTATCAACCATCTTTAAATTAATCATAGCGAACATCCAAACCCACCAAAAATTCAAACCACTAAGTATGATAAAGTGGCTCAATTTTATTTAGTCGCTCAGTCTCACTTGGCGAAAAATTAAATTAATTTCGGATAATTAAATGCTTAGTTCTTGGAAAACTCCCGCTAATTGCGGTTCAACTTTCAACTTCAAGAGCTCTTTAGCGTATATATATAAAGGTTCGTGTAAAGTATGCGACCCAACAATTCCATTTTCGGTCATAACTCCTTTATTACTTCATTTATAAATATGGATTGTGGCCAACATAATACTTTATGTTTAATGTGTAAATTTTTATTAGAAACTTTAATGTTGTAACGTCTTTATAAGTATTATATAATATTAATTGTGATATTGGTTAAAATAAAACAACACTCAGTACATTAATAAAATAATTGTTTACTTTTACAAATAAAACCTGGATATAATGGCAATAGGTGCTTGATAGTTGTGGTACCATTTCGATATCTATTAATTAAATGATATGATTTTTCAATATATTGGTGTGGTGGTGGTGGTGGTCGTTAGGGGTGGAATATAGTTATAGGGTCGATTGAGTGGTTAATATAATTCGTTGCGTGTTTCAACTAATATATTACTTTTAATTAACTGTTATAACAAACACAATGATAAATATATACGACATACTCAATTTCATAATCAAGAACCGACTCCCTGTTGATGAAGAGTCAACTGTTGTATTACGATTAAGGAATATCCAGTTATTTATATTTCTTAACAATTATATGTCACACTTTGGCTAACGTGATATTTCATAGTTATCGAAGATACTTCATACATTCCAGGTCAAGGTCACATATAGTTTTTATTTATTTAAACTTGGCCTTCCTTTACGTGCAAGTTATAAACTGTTTACTCGTTTACTTTAATTAATTGAAATATTTAATTTATTTTCGAGATTTATTTGTGCCAGCCAAAAAGGCGCCACAATATTTTTAACTTTATCCGCCATTTTCTTGGTAACGGTTCGTTCCACATCAAAACTAAAAACAATTTATTCACATAATTTTTTGTCCTAAACAAGAACCTGAAGTCGGGTTTGAAATATCTTGATATTTTACACACACGTACAGAATTATAGATTCCAATATATCTACTCGAGTGGAATAAAAACATTTAAAAAAATTAGTGATATAAATTTCCATGTTAGAATTCATATAAACATTTATCACGTATAAACGAAATTTTTTATAAATGAATAATTTATAAAATTTTACATTATTTAAAAGTATATAAATGAACCTGTCAAAATAAATAACGTGTGCATAGTTTATTTTATGGTTATACCCTCTTACTTACAGTATTTTTCGTAACGATCCTTGCAGAATAACGCCATTTTCTCCAGTTCAAAGGTCAAAGTTGAGTTACAACATTTTAATAGTGTTCTCTCTTTTTAGTTTTGCAAAAGTTTTGTTCGACGACAGTGAAACGAAAGTTCATAAAATAAAACAAATAATTGTACCTTTCTAATTAATCAAACCAACTTTTATTAATTCAAATTTTCTTGCCAATTCTATTTTCTATAATTTTTTTTACCGAACAACCCAATTAGTAGTTGCATAACTTTAATTTAACTTTTCTTATTGTGCAAGCTTATAGATGTCAGAAGTAACTTTTCAACTAGTCCTCGTAATTTTTCTCTCTCTTGAGCCTCTAGATGTGAGTAATTAAAATAGAGATATTCTTTTGTTAGAGGGCACTGAAGATGAATAAAATTAATGGTTCACCTCTTTATGTTGAAATTGAAATATGGCGCTGGGATGGTTTTATTTTAAAACCTTCGTTACGGCCACTTGTTAAGAAATTAAAAGACGAAGATAGCCAGTGGCATACTAAAAAAAATGTAATTATCGCACGACCCAAAGGCGAGTGTGACAAAATTCACATTCGTGAGAAAAGTATTACTTTACATATTTGTTACATACAATATTTTTTCTACTACCTTGTGTAAATTACTATACAAATATATATTTTACTACAAGGATTATTTTTAACATCTACCATACAAGGTGTGATTTTCTGCAGTTAATAAATATTTATTATTATTTAATAAAATCAAACCAGGTGCAGTTTAATTGCACTCGTCATTAGAAAATATTTTCTAGTTCATTAAATTTATTTTATTTTCTAGAGCCTTTATTTTCAGTTTGTCCGAAAAATTCATTCCTCATAAAAACATCTAAATATCATAAAGACTAGTTATTCATTTCAAAATATTGGAAATTTCAAAAAAAAATATGAGTAGATGAGTGATATGTGTTCTAGGTCAATATAGTTATTTTATTTTCTATAGCCTTTATTATCAGTTTGTCAGAAAATTTCATTCCTCATAAAAGCTTCTAAATATCACAAAGCATCCTAACCCACTTTAAAATATTTGATATTTTAAACAAAAAAATATGAGTAGATGAGTTATATGGGTTCTAGCTCAACAAAGTTATGTATTTTCTACAGTACTTATTATTACTGTGTCAGAAAATTTCATTCTTTATAAAAGTTTCTAAATATCATAAAGCATCCTAACCCACTTTAAAACATTTGATATTTTAAACAAAAAAATATGAGTAGATGAGCTATTTGGCTTCTAGTTCAATAAAGTTATTTATTTTCCACAGCATTTATTATCAGTTTGTCAGAAAATTTCATTCCTCATAAAAGCTTCTAAATATCACAAAGCATCCTAACCCACTTTAAAACATTTGATATTTTAAACAAAAAAATATGAGTAGATGAGCTATTTGGCTTCTAGTTCAACAAAGTTATTTATTTTCTACAGTATTTATTATCAGTTTGTCAGAAAATTTCATTCCTCATAAAAGCTTCTAAATATCACAAAGCATCCTAACCCACTTTAAAACATTTGATATTTTAAACAAAAAAATATGAGTAGATGAGCTATTTGGCTTCTAGTTCAACAAAGTTATTTATTTTCTACAGCATTTATTATCAGTTTGTCAGAAAATTTCATTCCTCATATAAGCTTCTAAATATCACAAAGCATCCTAACCCACTTTAAAACATTTGATATTTTAAACAATAAAATATAAGTAGATGAGCTATTTGGCTTCTAGCTCAACAAAGTTATTTATTTTCTACAGCATTTATTATTAGTTTGTCTACTACTAATTAATATCAAAATGTATAATATATCCAAAAATATAAAACAAAAATAAATGATGAATTTTCAGAACTTCAAAATTGATATTTATATTTTTTTCAAGAATGGTCACTTAAAGTTTATACATTTTATTATTATATATTTTCAAATATTTCAAATAAAATTCTGCTTTCACTGTTATTAATAGCAGTAAAGTATTATGTTGGCAACAAACAATATACTTTTAAATAATAAATGATCATATTCATTTTTTTATTAAAAGCGATTATAATACGGAATCCATTAGATATCATAATAAAATCTGCGTACATAGATATTTTGCATAAGGTAATGAAACTGTCAGTTACAGCGCATATATTTATTTACAGCAGAAATTGTAAATACTGCGATATGTAATTTTGCAAAATGCGTTTTAGATAATTTAGAATAAATAATATTTGTACCGCAAGCATTGAAATGTATCGCAATATAATATTTTTATTTGTAACATTTTCAAAATTCAATTATATAAAGTTAAAAGTATTTTTATATGATGAAAAATAAGTAATTTTAATATAAAATGTAAAATAACCCCCGTTTCAAATGATTAATGTATTTCTAGAATCCATTTAACATGGGGATCATTAAAACACAAAAAACACGTCAATCACAATGTTAACAAGGATGTTGTCATAGAAATTTACTTAATGCACAATCTTGGAATTTCGTATAAAGGACTGATAAATTATAGTGAGGTTATTTAAAATCAAGTTAACGATGGTATTTTTTTGCTATATATAAATTTGTATTTAATGTTAACAAATTCATCAGTAGGTATCTAAATCTCACGGAAAATGGTTATTTGTAACAATTTATTTGATGGTGGTGAGGTTTTAATGGTTTTTCTACATATTTAGCTAAATGGCGCTATCAGCCATCAGTAAGCCTGTTGATTCTGAGATTTCACTCGTAAGGTGGTGAAATATAGGGAGTATTATTATTATCGACTTGCGTCATCGCAAGCATAACTAAGTATTTGATCATTTTTTAACGAATGAGGTTTGTTAAAAACCTATAAATAATACAATCTGCTATAAAAAATATTTAAAGTATTTTCACTGATATATTTTTTTACTATATTTCTTTATACATTTAATGTTAAAAATATTGATTAAAAGAAATATAACTTGCAGAATGTAATAAATTTTTGATTAATCTTAAAATGAATATTTAATATTTTAATAATTTTATTTATGTATAACTAACATTTTTTTTTTTTTTTCGATTAGTACCTTTAATATATTTCGCTTGTTCCTTTTCTTCAAGCCAGCCAATCGTTTATTTGAGAAAACTTAAAGAGTGCTAGCGAAAAAGTTTCCCAAAGAGGGTAATATAAAACTTTACGAGAAACCACAGGAAATTAAACCTCATATTTTAACTGAATTTAATATCGCAAATTTAACTTTAACCACAGGCGTACGTACCAACGAGAGATATTTCTAAACTTTTTCAAGCAATAATATTTAAATATAAGAAAGAAAAAGCTCTTAGAAATAATTAATTTGGTCGTTTAAAGTGTTAATGAAGATTAGCTTATTAATGAATTAATTTTAATTTAATGTTTATTATTTAAAAAAATATATAATTAAAATTCAATTTCTGTTAATTTAATTTAATTTTCGTTTTAAAATCATTTCAGAATGACGCTGGTCCAAAATCTCTTAAATCTCCCGACCAGAGATTTACATTCGATTTACTTTGGATGTTATTAAAATGTTTTAAGAAAGTTCTTATTCTAAAAAGACAAATAATAATCCAGCTAAATATTAATTAAAACACAACTTTTTGACGTAAACAGAAATTTAGTTTGTATTAGGTAAATGAAATTTAATCAAAAGAAATAATTAACTGTTTAAAATTAAATAAGATTGATTTTTGGCTTTTTGACAATCTATTTGGCAATAATAGTCATTAATGTCAAATTTAGTTATTATTGGCGATGATAAAATACTTTTTGAGGTTAATTACAATATTTGTATAAAAATTTTATTAATCAATCAAATTTCGATTTTGCAATTTTTAAAAATAAATTCTTTTTAATTAATTTAGAATTAAAGTTTTACTTTTTGATTTACTAATGCAAAAAATTTTTCTAGTGTATGGTCACTTGAAGTTTATACATTTTGGTATTATGTATAAATTTTTATAAAATTGAAAATTCTATAAACAAATTAATATTAATAATGGTGATTTTTTATCTATAAAAACCGTTTTAATTAAATAATTTTATCTTTAATTTATAAATTTTATATTTTAATTTCTATATCTATTATCAAATTTTCAGAAAATTTCATTCTTCATAAAAGCTTCTAAATATCGCAAAATATACAACGCACTGTAAAATATTGGATATTTTAAACAATAAAAAAATATGAGTAGATGAGCTATTTGGGTTCGAGGTCAACAAAATTATTTTATTTTATAAAAAATTTCATTCAAAAAACTTCTAAACTATAAACTATACTGATTTACTTCAAAATATATAATTACGAAAAAAAATTACACTTCCCCCCTACACCCTAAATTTTACATTTACATTTACATTCTTCAGAAAGGCTTCTAAATATCATAAGGCATACTAATCCACTTCAAAGTATTGGATATTTCACTAAAAATAAATGAGTAGATAAGCTGTATGGGTTCTAGGTCAACAAAATTTTCTTGAGTCTTTGTTGTCAGTTTGTCAAAAAATTTGATTTTTCATAAAAACTTGCAAAGCATATAAACTATTAATATACATCAAAATATATATGTAATTACAAAAAAATAACACTATCATCACCCTAAATTTTACATTTTAATGTATACACCCTTTATTATCAATTTCTCAAAAAATTTCATTTCTAATAAAAGCTTCTAAATATCATAAAGTATACGTATCCATTCAAAATGTTATATATTTCAAAAAAATATATATGAGTAGATGAGCTATATGGGTTCTAGGTCAACAAAGTTATTTTATTTTCTAGAGCCTTTATTATCAGTTTCTCAAAAAAAGTTAATTCTTCATAAAAGCTTTTAAACCACATTATCTATCCGAATTCACATTAAAATATATATTTCCGAAAAGAATATACCACCCTGTAACCTTAAATTTTACATTTTAATTTATACATCCTTTATTATCAATTTCTCAGAAAATCTCATTCTTCATGAAGGATTTTAAATATTATAAGACATACTAGTGCACTTCAAAATTTTGGTTATTTCACCAAGAGTAAATATGAGTAGATAAACTGTACGGGTTCAAGGTCAATAAATTTATTTTATTTTCTAGATCATTTGTTCTCAGTTTGTCAGAAAATTTCATTCTCCATAAAAGCTTCTAAATATCGCAAAATATACTACGCACTTTAAAATATTGGATATTTCAAACAAAAAAATATGAGTAGATGAGCTATGTGGGTTCGAGGTCAATAAAATTATTTTATTTTATAGAGCTTTTATCAGTTTGTCAAAAAATTTTACTCTTCAAAAAACGTCCAAACTATATAAACTATACTGATTCACATCAAAATATATATTTACGAAAAAAAATTACACCTCCCCCTACACTCTAAATTTTACATTTTAATTTTTACACCCTTTAATATCAATTTTTCAGAAAATGTCAATCTTCAAAAAGGCTTTTAAATATCATAAGGCATCCTAATCCACTTCAAAGTATCTGATATTTTACCAAAAATAAATGAGTAGATGAGCTGTATGGATTCTAGGTCAACAAAGTGATTTTATTTTCTAGACTCTTTGTTGTCAGTTTGTCAAAAAAATTCATTCCTCATAAAAATTTCTTAACCATATAAACTATACTTATCCACATCAAAATATACATATTTAAAAAAATTACCTTCCCCCTACCTTAAATTTTACATTTTAATTTATACGCCCTTTAATATCAATTTCTCAGAAAATCTCATTCTTCATAAAGGCTTTTAAATATCATAAGGTATACTAGTGCACTTCAAAATATTGGATATTTCACCAAAAATAAATATGAGTAGATAAGCTGTACGGGTTCAAGGTCAACAAAGTTATTTTAGTTTCTAGAATATTTATTTTCGGTTTTTCAGAAAATTTCATTCTTCATAAAAGCTTCTAAATCACATGAAATATACCAATTCGCATCAAAATATATAACGTTAAATTTTTTTTATAAAACTTCGTTTTTTGTGTACTCACTTGAAATTTATACATTTTGGTATTATGCATTTCCAATTATAATATTTTATAAAATTCTATAATTAAAAATTAATATTGGTACATTGAAAAACTTGTATTATTGAAAAATATTGTCACCATTATCAATTTTTTTTATTACGTCTGCACATTTACATCCCCTTGTGGTTTATTTCATAAATAACTAATTAGTCTACGACTCAATATAACAAAAAGTTTTATTAAAGTTGAACAATTGACAACGACTATAATGACATTTTAATCTTGTCAAAAACTTTATAACTATTGTTTTAACAATATAAACTTCTTCTCTTAAACTTGACGTAAGTGATTTATTAACATGGCTACTTTTAGTTTCTTATCATACAAAACTTTGACATGAAACTTATAAAGTACTCATCCTGTATTTTATCAAGTTTTGTTTACCTTATGGAAAAGTTATTTTATATTTATTAGCGATCCATCAAAGTTACGTCGACGTTTTAATCTTGTTTCAATATTTTTTTTAACGCGACAAAAAGTGCAAAATCTTCAAGATTAAATTTGATAAAAGTTAACCAACATACACTAAAAAAAAAGTTTTTATTAACTAATTTCATGTCTAATAAATAAAATTAATTATATATTATAATTAATTTCTAAGGTAAAGCTAGCATAAATAAATATAATTAAAATAATTAAAATTAAATAAAACATAATTTAAAAACATTAATTTTTTTTTAGTGTATGGGATTATTTATATATATTGAATATTTTTTTTATAATATTTGATATTTTGCATAAAAATTATTATCATTTTAATTAACAAATAAATTGAGGTAAATATAAAAAAAATTAATAAATTTTAAATATGGTATACATTGGTGTCAAAATTTAACATTATATAAAATATTCCAATGTTATGTAACACGTAAAAGATTGCAAAGAAGCATAAGGATGAATTATAATAAAATTCCCTTACGAAGTCGTTGGTGGATCGATACTGAAAATGATATGCCCTTAACATAATGAACCAATCTAATTACCTTTTGATGTAAATTTAATGTACCACCCACTACATCTGAATATTTTATAAACACACATTCTTGAATTACTCTTTATCATGATTAAGTCACTAACGTACCCAAATTTACATCATATAAACAATTAATAGTATCAAATAAGATTTGACTTCTTTAATTGTTTCAAATTGAAACGTTATTTTAATTTGTTGATTAATAAATGTGATTTAAGCTCAATTTTTTCGTTCCACGAATAGAATTTGAAATATATCAAAAAAAATTTGGACGCCAGCCTAATTGATTTTTTGATGTATTTAGAAACAATTGATTAAAAAAGAATGTAAAACACGAATAATAATATGAAATACATGAATTTTTAAATCAAAATATGAAATATAAAAATAATCAAAGTGAATTAAATTTTAAGGCAATCTGTAAAAATAAATTAAAAATAGATTCTCTTTTTGTAATTGAGACAAAAATCAGATAATTTATATAATTATGAAATATATGTACTGGCATAAAAAAATTAAAAACAACAATTAATAAATGTTAAAGCGTCGAAATAATTAATAATGATAACATAAGTGAAAATATAATATAATATAAATAAAATTTACCTTATATATCGAGGGGAAGAAAGGAAATTTTCAATAAGCGACACAGATGAAATAGAAGTCAATTGTTTTGACTGAAGAGACAACATGGAAAAGACATGACGCGAGGAAATTAAGAAGGGATATCAAGCGAGTCTGAAATTAAGATATACTGAGCAGAAGAATAAACAAAATTTTAAATCAGTATAAATATCTTCTAGTTCAATAATGTTTTGAGTTTAGTTAAAAATGTTTTTAATTAATAAGTATTTTTTACTCGCACACATCACAGTAAAATATATTAAATCGACAGTTATAACAAATGAAGCGCTACAACTTGTTTCTTGTGCAAGTGAGATGGAACGAATAGCGACGGTTGTGAAATTCTGCCGGGTTCCCCGAAATTACAATTCACGGCTGCCACGGTTTCCGTTTAGTTCGCCGGCGGCATTTATGTGTGGGAGGCTTATATTGAAAATGATAATAAACAGAAGCGTTACGGGTTTTGTAGTCGTATATGTGCTTGAACTTTTAGTAAGGATCACCAGCTGGTGCAGTTAGGAATTTGAGCCATCTTGTATGTTATTTTGATTACGGTAACATGGAAAACAATTTTCCTGGATTGGGTCATAAAACAGTCACTTTATTATCGGATATGGAATTTTTATCTGATCTTTTTCGGCCATGGGGAAGTCATTTGTTAAATTTTAAATGATTTTTTTTTTTTGGTCGGAATCATATATATTTTTTGTGCTGTTGATTTAGGGGTATATAGGATATAAATATTCAATATCCATTCACTGTTTTGGAAAAATCTCCTTTTAACGTTGCGTCGCTTTTACTTCTAAACACAACCGCAAACAGAGCCATCGCGTCCCCACTCTGGATCGTATGTAAAACAGAAATGTTCGATGGACAGAATCAATACAGATCAGTCTGAATATAAGGGTTGCATTGCTGGTATTGATCCGGTCGTAACTCAGTATGGTTGTCCATACAAAGATGATATTACTGATATCCAAACAATAATAAAAGATGATATCTCAGATATCTATTAAAAGAGCAATTGAAAACAAACGAAAACAAATGAAAATAAACGATAACAAATGAAAATAAACGAAAACAAATGAAAACTAACGAAAAATAATGAAAAGAAATGAAAACAAATAAAAACGAACGAAAACAAATTAAATGAACTTTTTGTAAACCGTTGGTAAATATATTACTATTAGAAATTATTTTATTTTACTACTAACATGAGAAATCGTCATTATTTACTCCATTTCTCTAATGAGAAGTAATATTTCTCGCCCTAGGTAAATAATGATAATAAAAAAAACATTTAGGTAAATAATAAAACATTGTTTATATTTTTAATGAATTTTTAATTTGACAACTAAATTAGAAATATTTGAAAAATAAGTAGGAAATAACTAAAGCTATGTTTATCAAAATCTAATCATATCAAATATGGTACAAATATGGTAATATATCAGTGTTGTAACGAAGTTACTTAACTCCGGCTAATTTTAAAAACTAGAAAAGCGTTAATTATCCTATCTCCGTTAATAATTGTCGTACAACATCCATTCTTTTACATTAGTTTAAATTATTCCGACGCGTTAACCCTATTTTATCCGTAATACTATACCGCCAATGAAGCCACCGAGTCTTTCCCTCTCTACACCGTAAAATCGCAACGGACGATCGAGATTCAATACAGCTATCGATCGTGAAAAATCAATTCAGTAATTCAGTCAATCCACAGACACCGCCAGTTCAAGTTGACCGTTGTGAGAAGCTGCTGTGACGTACGATATACCAGGTGAGCTATTCTAAGTATAAATAGACATAAATTTCGTTGTTTTTAATTAAAATATATCCGTGAAACTACCAAGTCCGCGAATTCGGCAATACACATATCCGCCTCCTTCCAGAACTAAAAGTAAAGGCAAGAGTGGGAAATTTGGAAGCTTGCTTCTCACTCGAAGGAGAATATACGAGTGAGTTGTGCCAGCACCGCAAGCCGAACTACCACGCCAGCCTACCAGCCAGACCAGAACACCGGTGAGCAGAGTATTGGTAAAGCGAAGGTCCCGTTTGTAGATTTCTTCAAAGTTCTATTTTTCGTTTTAATTTTGAAATTATTTTTCAGCGTTGTTCCTGCCTGAGAGAGTACCGTATATGTATTTTTATTTGTTTTATTGTTAACCGAGATAACCGACAGAAAGCGGCCTGTGCTGAGTATTTACTTCACAGGGCCAGCCATCTGTCGGCGTACTAATTTTTAAATTATTTTCAGCGTTGTTCCTGCCGAAGAGACGACCCTATATATATATATTTGTTTTATTTTCATTTTCTAATCGGGATTACCGACAGAAAGCGGCCTGGGCTGAGTATTCACAGGGCCAGCCATCTGTCGGCGTACTAATTTTAAATTGTTTTTCAGCATTGTTCCTGCCGGAGAGAGAGCCGTTCATTTCTTTTTATATTTTTAATCGGGATAATCGACGGAAAGCGGCCTGGGCTGAGTACAGTGGGGCAACCTAATCTAACCTAACCCGCCTTCTGGCTGCAAACCTTTTGTCGGTACCATAGCGACCCCTGGAATATTATATCTTCACTGACACTATCCGGAGCAAGTGGCCTTCACACTATAAACGGAAGGTGGCGACTGAGGCAAACCGTTACCAGGACTAAAGCGCCAAACCGATCTCATAACGACGCAAGGAGCGTTACAGTGTTACTAGTAAAAAAAATATATACATTTCGGTTCTGAGGGCCATTATAAACCTCGCTCATTATATCTGTCGGCGCTACCCGCTAAATGGTAAATAATAGTTCACTTTTTCGAATAATACATATATATTTTTTTTTTGTTAAATTAAGTGAGAAGCCGGTGAAATAGTCCATAAAATTTTATAGTATACAATTAAAAAGTTTACATGCATGTTCGATATATTGTTATATCATAACAAAATATTGAAATGGCGGCAATAAAATATTTATTGCGGTTTCGCCTCAAATGTGATGAATCGTAGAAATAAAACGAATAAACGATTTAGTTAACAAATATATAATTTGAATTGTATTAACAAAGTTTATTAGTTCAGGAAAAAATAAAATACTATTTACCAGGTGTCCAACAAAAAAAAAACAAAAAATATTACGACTAAAATGCTGCGTTTATTTTGAATTTTTTTTTTTTTTTTTTAAATATTTCTTTTTTTCTTGATATTTTTAGATGTTTTTGATTTTTTTTGATTTTTTTTTAAATTCTATCGATTTATTGCTATTTTTCTCAATTTATTTATAAATTTTTCTGATTTCCTCTGATTTTTTTTTAATTCTTTTGATTTTCTCTAAATTTTTTTAATTTTTTTTTTAAATTTTCTTCTAGTTTTTTGGAATCTTAATTTTTTCTTATTTTATTCGATTCTTCATTATTCCCAATTTTTCGATTTTTGAATTTATTTGTTTTTTAATTCTTTGAATTTTTCTCAATTTTTTTCGATTTCCTCTTAATTTTTTTTAAATTCTTTTCACGTTTTCTTATTTTTTTTCAAATTTTCTTCAAGTTTTTCAAAGTTTTCAAATTCCTCGTGATTTTTTTTTTGATACTTTTAGAATTACATTTTCTTTTAAAAATAGTACTATAAATACTATAAATAAAATAATTATTTTTAATAATAATTTACTAATTTTTTGATACCATCCTTTATATTTTTAATATTTTTTATTTAATTTCATAAATCCTCTAAGATTTAGAAATTTTTATCAAGATTGAAATTTTCTGTAAAATTAATACTACAGGGTGTGCAAACAATTGAGTTATTTTTTAATAATAATTTACCATTTTTTTTTGACACCATCCTGTATATTTTTAATATTTGTTTTCTAGTATTATAAAGCATATCAGACATTAATATTTATTAAGTATGATTTTTTTTAATTAATAATGCAAAGTGTCCAAACTAAAGAATATTTTTTTTAATTAAAATTTTTTTTTATTATATAAATTTTATCTTATTCAAAAAAAATTTTACACTTGAATTTTTTTTGACGTAAATTAATATCTAAAAATTTAATATTCCTGAGTAATACCTATTTTAACTAACCGGATGTAAAAAATATTTATTATTATTTTTTTAATGGTTTGGTTAATATTTTTCGGTTTTTATGTTTGGTTTTTATTTTATTTTATTTATTTAAATAGTTCAGATTTAATATATTTTAAATAATTTCTATAATTTAATTAAATAATATATAATTAATAAAATACAAGTTACTCCATAATTTTTACCCACGTATATTATTTTCATATTTAGTAATTTAATTAAAAAAAAATTGTGTGAGAAAACTTTAAATGTAAATTGTTAATTAATTTAAATAATTATGATATATTATTCTTGCAAGAATTAAATATTAATTAACTGTTATGGGATCACAAATAAAAAATAAATAGACAAGATGAAAATAATAAAGAAGAAAAATTATAATTTAATTTTTTTTTTTATTAATGTACAAACAGATAAATATTTAATCAAAATATTTATGGGATTTATTTATTGAATGAAAGATAAATAGTCAAAGAACTATAATTATATTTAATAAATATCTATATTATTATTATTATTATTAAAAATAAATTATTTATAGAATAGTGATGGTCGATTAAAGTTAAATTTGGTTTTAGGATTAAATAAATATGTAAATATTTAAATCCTCCTTGAATTATTAGTTGAAAATAAATTTATAATAAATTAAAATTGAAATTAATATAATAAATATTAATTTGACACAAAATGTCACTGTTACTAAAATTTTAGTTTGCACACTCTGTAGGCAAAAAATTGTAGTTTAAATAAAAATTTCTAAATCTTATATGCTTAATAATAATAAAAATTCAAATTAAAAAAATATACAGGATGATATCAACAATACATAAATTAAAATGAATTAAACGAATACAAAAAAAAATCGAAAGAATTTAAATTTTAAAATCAAAAAATCCAAATAAATCAGAAATTGAAAAAACCTGGTAAAAAAATATAAGAAAAAAATAGAAAAAATAAAAAATAAGAATCCAAAAAATCGTAATAAGTCACAAAATAAATAAAAATTAGAAAAAAATCGATAGTTTTAACAAAATCAAAAAAAACTAAATATTAGGAAAAAATAGTAAAAAAACCGAAAAATAAGAAAAAACTGTAACCAAAACGATAAGAAAAAATTGTAAAAAAGCAATAAAAAATGAGAAAAAAATCGAATAAAATAAAAAAAAAATCGAAAACATTCCCAATATTCCGATAATCAAAAATCTGATGTGGCCAGCACATGACCTCTCGCCATTTTTGAATCAAAAATTTACAGGTTGACACAAAAAAGTATGAAAAAAAATTATATTTTTGTAAATCTGGCAACAATGGCAAAAGTTTAGAAAATTTTAATGAGATGAAAATAAACTATAGGGTATACAAAATATATGTGTAAAACTTAATTGCCGTTTTGTATAATAATGGCGTCATCACCCATAGCAACTGCCACTTCCGGTTGTGCGATTGGCACCAAAATCTAATCAGATCTAATCTAGGGTATCAGAATTATGTATGCAAAATTTCAAATTTTTTTATTCAGTAGTTTTTGAGTTATCGTTACTACAACATCCATCCAAACACACACACACACACACTAACACACACACACACAGACATCATCGCGAAAATATTAAAATCGTATTCTAGGGACCCCAAAACGTGTTTATCAATTGAAAACTCACTACCCAATTTTTAGCATGATTCCTATACCTCTCTTATCTGAAGGGCGAGAGGTAAAAATTTCCTTCTAAATAGATTTTGCGCTGGATTTTTTTTAAGCTAAACTTCATAGAAATGTATATTATTAAAAATAATTTGATTTAATTTATATTTCATTTGTTGCATTACTCGTGGACCACCCTGTATGTATCAGTATATAACTGATTTAGCATAAATTTATTCGTTTTAAATGTTCAGAATATATTTGTTCGAAAAGTGGCTGTTTAAATATTTGGTGGGTCAGCAAAATTTATCCAAAATAAATAAATTAAAAAAATATTTTATTTTCTGTATGTAATCATTTATGTTGGATTGTATACACGCTACAAATTATTTTTTTTTCCATGAATATATTAAAAAAAAAATAATAATATTCTAAGGCAAAGGTGAATCCCGATGGGAATCTTTTCCATGAATCTTCCCTGTCCAATTTTGTTTGTAGGGCATAAATTTAAATTCATCCTGAGGTGGCTTTTTACTTTTTACTTTCAATAAATACAGAACCCGTCGAAAACTTCTATTTCAGTATTCAAAGCAAATATCGAAATGTCAATCATGATAAAAACTTCGGGAAAAATACAGAAAATATTCAAACGGTCTCTCATCTTTTAAGACAAATATCACAAGTGAAAGACAGAGACATACAACGTGGTAATTTATATATATATATATACGCATCCATTGACAAAAGCGAGGCCCGATATATTGAACAGGCAACCCGAGGCCCATCGGAAGGAAACATTTTTATGAAGTATATTTTAGTTTTTTTAAATGTTTTTATATTATTTAATAATAACCCCCCACGAGGGGTAAGATATTTCTAAAATTACAATATACATGTATGCAAATCACATTCGAGTCCCTTTAGAATATTTAACTAACATGCGAGGCCCACTGTTTATAAATTGTTTTTTTAATGTACATACGAGGCCCCGCGACGTTGCCAGGGAATTTAGCTACCTAAGCTTGACCTTGTGTTTTTCTCCATTCATTTCTAATGTGAACGAGATTTATGAAAGCAGAAAAAAACCGATAAGAAATTTATTTTACAAGTGTCTCGTATCATGTTTCGTTCAAAGCTCCGATGGTTGTTTACATTAATGGCACCTATCTTTTTAGTTGGTGTGGTGATTTAGTTTCTATTTAATAAATTAAATAATAGGATTTACATTTTCAAAAACAAACAGCAAAAAAATATATTACAGGAAAAAATATCTTATGTCTACTTGAAATATTCTTAATTTATGGATGACAAAGTCACTCGATCCTTGAATATCACAGATCTAGTACCTAAATCGGATTCTTTTTTTGATTTATTTATTTCGAAAATTTAGAAAATACTAAAGAACACGTTGCAACTACATGGAAATCAAAGAGACTTACAAATTCCAGTTTAAACTAGGACACCGAAGGCTTTAGCCGCAAAAACAATCCGAATAAAAAATTAAAACAAAATTCAGATTCAAATTCGAATTCTAATGAACCTCAAAATGTAGAAGAAAGCCATATTTTTCATAACAAAAAATTAATTAAGTGAAACATATAAACTTAATAGTGCACATTTTTCTGAGGCCCAAAAGCATCAGTACAATTTCGTGATAGCAAAAAAAAATTCTTATTATCACTTTCGACGTTTCTGAATTTGAACAGAATCTCTTCCGGTATCCGCCATACAAATTAAGGGTTTTGCATAAGAAAACTTTTTTCCAGTTATAATTTTTAGAACTTTTTCCACATTACAATATGTATATTATCACCCCACATGTATGTAAGAAGTTTGGCCAAGATCGCACTAGCCATTCCGATACCCAATGGGCCAAATTCCCGAAAAGGTGCATCACCGTTTAAGCGTCCCTTGAATAATAGTTATTATTATTATTGTTTAGCTATGACAAAACTAAAAAAAGTTGGATAAAACATGAAAAAAATATTATGTTGAAATATTTTAAACATTTTATAAAAAATAAAATAAAGAGGGGGTAATCCGAACACTAGTAATAATTGTTTAATCAATTGCTCTTCAGATAATTTTTTTTTAATTAAGCGTATTTCTTTTTTTTATATTTTAATATTCTCTAAAATATATAGTACCAGGGAATACTAACAAAAAAGTTATTTTATAATCATAATTTAAATTTAAGAAATATTTCACACATATAATACTTTTTAATCTCTTTCAAACAGTCTATTCACTATTTTCATTTATTTTATAATTTATGACAAAATGAGATTACAAAACATTTAAAAAAAATTCTTCATTTTTGCTATAACAATCAATTCTTTATAGGTACGATCTTAAATTTACATTTTTATATTCTGTTTCGAATGGTACAAATCCCATTTTAAAATCTTTAGTTTAAGTTACTCAATTTAATTTAAAATCGTAATAAAACTTCAAATTTATTTGGACCTTTCTTTTAAAAATTGCACAATTTCTAGAATAAAATTTTTAAAAAAATGAACAATGATAAAATCTTTTATTACAAATTTAATATTATATTTTTATTTTTTATGTTAATATTTACCATAAAAATATTAACACATTTTTTGAATAATTTTAAAAACAATAAGTAATTAATATTTCATTCAATTGTATTCAAAATGAGAAGTAGATCATTTTTAGGTTTTCTGGATCAAAATGTATTAATAAAGTCAGTTTTATTAACTTTTTACATTTTTGACTATAACTTCTACAATTAATATATTTTTTCATTTGTTTTATACTTTTTGATAAAATCGTAAAAAAATTTCAAATCTTTTTTGAAGCATTTTTTTAATAATTCTACACTTTATTTAATAAAATTTTGAAAAAAATCAATTAAAAATTTTTTTATAACAAACTTAAGTTTTTTTTTTAATTTTTAGTATTAAAATTTACCTAACAAATGAACATAATAAGATAAAAAATATTTAAAAATTAAAATAAAAGCTAGAAGCGAAATTCGAAAAAAGACAAAATTTGTAGAAAATTTAATTTTTTATAATTTTCATCTACTGTAATTTTTCTTAAAAATGCATCATTTTGGATCAAAATCTAAAAAAATTACGCTAAAATCCATATATGGTTCTTTCACGCCCTGGCGCGGCGACACTGCGCGGAATAGAAAAAAAGTTAAGACAAAATTTGTAGAAAATTTTATATTCTATAATTTTCATTTACCGCAATTTTTCAAATGCATAATTTTGGCTCAAAATCTATAAAGTAAAGGTGTAAAAGTCTATATTAGTCTAGTCGAGAAGTGAGTTTTCTACGAAAAATAATTTGAAGGGGGTAAGAAAAATATGAGCGATGGCTCATTCGACGCAGATTGCAATTCTGAGAAATGTGTCATGTCGATTTGTTTCTGCAAATAATAATTTTAATTCTTTAATAAAAAACGAAAAAAAAAGTAACTTTATTTTTTGATAACTCAAAAACTATACAAGATAGCGGGAAAATCCTTGGAGAGGAGGAAATTTCCAAAAAAAACTTCCAACTCCCGGACCTCCAGCTCTAATATTTATAATTTTAATTTGTTGCTGGGTCCCCGCGCGACTGTTTCGAGATGAGTACGCCTCTATAGTGAGTACGGCGTCTAAAATAATTGTTTTAAAGTACTAAAATATTGATTCAAAAATTTTTGAAAAATTATGGTATTATTTCAACACTTGAAGAAAGAAAGTCCCGTTGGATAAAAAAAATTTATGGATTTTTCAAAAAGCTAGTCTATTGTTAATTAACTATTTTCTGACTTCATTGAAAACTGGATAATTGTTTAAATAATCAACCTAAATTTTTTTCGCCTCCTGGAGTACTTTCTATGAGTGTACTCAATAAGATGACGCTATAAAATTATTTAAAATTTGTTTATATTGTTTCTAACGAGTTTTCTAAAACTGAAATATCGTAAAATTGTTGTTAAAAATTTTTTTCTCATATACTGGTATAGCTGTTTTTATATTAGAAATAAGGATTAAATTATTATGGGTAAGATTTTTTAACGCTATTTGTTTATAAATTGTTTATAAACAAATATTTTTGAAAAAAAAATTTTCTTATTGATTATAATCATTTTTTCATATTTGCATTATTTAAATTATTAGTTACAAAATAGTTTTTTGTTTAAAAATCATTATTGATGGCTCATAATAAAAATAAAAAAAATAAACAAAATTTGATTGTCACAATAATTTTTTTTCTAATCCTACTGAAAATTACAAATCTCTAACAAAGTTGAGAAAAAAAAAATTTCGTATTTTATATTGGATTTTTAAAAAAAAATCCGAAAAATTTTCTTCGTCACATTGTTGCATATGGTTGTTTTTGTAATTTTTGGTAATATTAGAAAAAAATATTGTGACACTCAAATATTGTTTATAACAAATTTTGAACTAAATAAACAATAAAATTATTAATGAAAAAAAAATTGTATTATAAGCCATCAATAATGATTTTTAAAGACAAATTTAGTTCTTAACTAATTATTTAAATGATGCAAATATGAAAAAAACGATTAGAAACAATAAGAAAAATTGTTTTAGAATTTTTTTTTTTTTTAAATTATCATTGACCCCGAAGTACTGTACGTTTTTCTGCAGTACATGTGTACAGTACTATACAGTACGTATGCAGTACTCTGCAGTATTTATGCAGTACTCTGCAGTACACGTTATATCTGATCTTATTTAGGTACAGTTAATAGGTACAACATCCAACTCTACATTATTTTTAACCTCTTTGTTCCGTTCGGTATTCGGTTCAAGTGAGTTTTAGTGATTTGCTGATTAAAACACCCTTTCTAAATTTTAATTCTTTTGTGTATTCGCATGGTTTCTATATACTATTGACGACTGTAACATCCATCACAAGTTAATTTTAAATTTTACAAAAAGTAAATATAAGATTAGTTAAAAGCATGCAAATGTGGCCTATTCTATTAGTGTCTATATTTGCTTATTGCTGTTATCTTAAACATAAAACAACAATATTGAAAACAACTGTAAACAAGAAAGTTTACAAAATAAAAGATGTCCAAAGCACTCATGTTTTGATATTAAATCTGTTTACATTAGTCGGTGATTCTCGGGCGATATTTTTTAACAAGGTTATAAATTAAAAAATAAATACAGATCTAGGTAAGTTAATATTTTTCGATTTTCTCGAGAAGAAAACAAGAACCTCGGAACAAATGATTTAAATAATCAGTAGCCTTTGCCAACTATTAGATTAGTAAATTATATTTTATTTTTGAAGTTAATAAATCAAATCTAAGAGAAAGTTAAAACATTTTTTTTCTTTGCGTGGAAAACTGCAGTACTATGCAGTACGTATGAATTGCTCTATTTGTTTATAAACAATTTATTAACAAATAATTTAATCCTTATTTCTAATATTAAAATAGCTATGCCATGGTATATGAGAAAAAAAATTTAACAACAATTTGACTTTCATTTTTCGTTATGTTAAAAAACTCGTTATAAATTATATATAAACAAATTTTAAATAATTTTATAGGGTCATACTGTTGAGTATACTGATAGAAAATACTCCAGGAGACAAAAAAAATTTATGTAGCTTTCAATGAAGACAGATGTATGAAAGACAATAGTTAATTAACAACAGGCTAGCTTTTTGAAAATGCATTTAAAATTTTTTTCCAACGGGACTTTCTTTCTTCAAGCGTTGAAATGATACCATATTTTTTTAAAATTTTTAAATCAATATTTAGTGCTTTAAAAATATTATTTTAGATGCGATACTCACTATAGAGGCGGCGTAATCATCCCGAAATGGTCGCGCGGGAACTTATTTTCAGCAACAAATTAAAATTATAAATATTAGACGTAGAGCTCTGGGAGTTAAGTTTTTTTTTGGAAATTTCCCAGTCTTTAAGGATCTTTTTTGCAATTCCCGCTATCTTGGATAGCTTTTGAGTTATCATCAAAAAATAAAATTGTTTTTTTTTTCGTTTTTTGATAATAACAATTGCAATTTTTATTTGACGAAAAAAATCGACATGACACATTTTTCAGAATTGCAATCCGCGTCGAAATAACCATCGCTTATATTTTTCTTACCCTTCTAACTATTTTTCACAGAAAACTCACTTCTCGACTAGACTATATATATTGTAATGAAATACTCTGTATGAGTTTATTTTTAAAGATTTAATATAATTTTGGAAATGGAAAACAAAATTTTAGTTAAGGCACAAGTAAATAATAAGAGAGAGAGACAAAAGCGATTAAATTTTTTTCAATAATCAAATAAGGAAAATATTAATTTGGGAAAAGAAACAGATGTAAAAAAAAAAGATAATAAACAAATAAGATATTTTTGTCAAAAGAAAAAAAATTAAAAATGTCAAATATATAAAAATTATTAGGAGATGTTTTGTAAAATAATAATATGTATGTACATACATGATATTTGAAAATGGAATAAATATATACCAATAAAAGAACCATTTAATTAAAAACAATATATAAATAAAGAAGTTTATCAATAATTAAAGTATAAAGGAAAGAATTTCAAGGAATAGGATAACTACATGGAGATACATTACAGAAGCCAGGTGGCAGAGGTACAATAACAACTTCGATATCCTGTAATTTTATTTTAAATATAAAAAATTTACTTTTGATAAATCTAGCAATAATCGCAAACGTTTTTAAATTTGAGATATATATGTAAAACTTTAATGCCATCTTGTTTAGTAATAGCGTCATCACTTATAACAACTGTCACTTCCAGTTGTCGGATTAATACCAAAATCTATACAGGTCGTCTCCTTGCCACCCTAAATATGCATATAAAATTTCATCTAAATCGGTTCAGCCGTTAAACATTATCATGTTTACATACACATAGACATCATGCTAAAAATGGTAGAAATAGATTCAGTTGACTACAAAACGTAAAGATCCCTTAAAATGTGGGTATGGCCAAAAAATCATGAATGCAATACTTTCCTTCTATACTTTGTTGGGTTCGGAAAGTAAAAAGCATCTAAAAGCCGTTGAAGTTGAAGCTATCAATATTAAAAAAAATACTTCATTATTTCAAAAATAGAGTGGGTTCGAATTAAAACTTTTATTTATAATCAATATAAAGAAAACTAATATTTATGTAACAGCCGTTTTTAATTTTTTTTTATGGCGAAATTGTTTTTTTAGTGTATAATTATGAAATCTTTGAAGAAAAATAACATTAAATATTTTTTCAAAAACTTTTAAAATTGCACGAAATGGTTGCTTTCAAATTTTTTTTTTCATAGTGCGACTGGTTCAGTTGTCTAGTTTAAAAAATTACATTTTGGACCCAATTAACCGATATATCCTTATTTTAGGTATTTGTTGAGTTAACTTTTTTGTTTGTTTGTTATGGTTGTAGCAATTTGTACTATTGTTGAGACACTTTATTGTAAAAGAAAAGTTTGTTCGTTATAATGTCTAGATGTGCAGGAAACAAATTTTGATTTTTTTATGTTTTTATTTTGTTTTTGTCGCAACTTGAAAGTTTTTTTTATTATTAGGTGAGAACAAGTGGCTAAATTAATAATTTTTATTTCATAACTTCCAAATGACTAAATATTTTTTAACATTTAGCAAATGCCTTGCTTTAGGCAGCAGTAAAAATACAAGACCTTTTTTTTATCGGATAAATTTCTCTTTGTTGCCAAAAAATTTGCCAAATCAGTAATTTTACGAGAAAAACTGACATAGAGAAATCGCGAAATAGAATGTCGAACGATTTTACCAATGATGTTTTTTTCAAGAATAATTACTGAAGCAAAAATTTTGAGTTTTAAAGAAATTTATCCTTAAAAGAAAAGCTCGAGTGTTTTTTGACAAGATAAATTACCGATAGAATATATTATGAATGCGCAACAACAATATTCATATTGATACAATTAAATTATTTCATTATTATTATGATTTTTAAATTATTTTACTACGGCCCGCCCACACTTCACCCTTGGTGAAGTTGGGCAAACCGTAGGATGAGCTATTCCGGGTCCGAGGATCCTGGGCCCGCCTACAAAGTGAAACTGCTATTCGAGATATCTTGATAAGGAAAGCACATTTGCCCATACTGATGTCTTTTAAGGTATGTAAGTCAAGACGCGTCGATTGATATCCATATTGCAAGAGTCTCGTTGAAAAAAAATTGAAAAATTTGAAAAAAAAATTATTGGAAATATTCCCATTTCTTCGAATCAGACTTTCTTCCGTTGACGGAAACGGGCCGGCCGTAGTCTTGAAAAATCGCGCAGAGATTATTCGTTTTACAGGTTTAATAATTTATTATTTATCTTGCATATTTCAATATCAACAAAACTGAATAATTGAATTGACAGAACTAACAGACGTACCGACGCAACTCCTGATGATGATAATATAGTTAGCGAAACGTAAGTGGATTGTTACAAAAATGTAATTTTTTTTCAGTGTGACGATATTCTTTATCATTTTTATCGCTGTCAAAATGAGAAAACTGTCATCATTAAATGACACATATTATATAGGAGTTAATTTATAAAAAGAAATACATTGTCGAAAATTTGGTTTTTTAAATTATAATGCTACGGGTCGGCAGTATAACACATTTTTGGAAAAACTTTTTAAAAATAATGTTTACTTAATTAATTCGCCGATTTTTCTTCTTAAATGACTCTTGACTTTTTCTTGTGTTTTGTTCTCTTTTTATGAGGAATAAGCATGTGTTCTGTAGGGTGCGAATTTGGAAACACCTTGTATATGAATACAAATTTTACCGACGTTTTTATTTGTAACTTTAGTTCCTTTCTGTACCTTTTTTTGTCAAAATAGATTTTTAATATTACATTTTTAGGATCCTTTATTTTCTTGGAAGTGAACTATGCAATCCAGGCGAACTGGAAAAGTTCTTTACGCATTTATTGCAACTATGATTTTTCTAATTTCATACTTTTTAAAAATTATGGCAAATTTTTAAAAACTCAAATATCTTGATGCTACATGTTACTATACTCATTTTTTTAATTCGTAAAACAAAAAAAATCGGTTGTGTCGCAATAAAACATTCCCGACGAATATTAAGAGACTCAAAACTTTTTCAGATAAATTAATGTTAAAGTTTCAAACTATGGAGAAATAATTTTGACTGTTCTGAATAATGTTTTTCAAGAGCTTTCAAATAACATACTGGAAGTCAAGTTTCGTGTATCATTTTTTGGCAGTGGCACTTACGTTTGACAGATGTCGTACAAAAACTAATGGGTTTTTCCGATGGATAATCAAAACCTGTATACCAAATTTCAGCTTAATTGGATTAAGCGTATGATTTCTATCATGGAAGAATACACACGGACAGACAGACAGACATACTTCCATCTCAAAATGGTCTTAATCACCTCAGGGGACCTCAAAATGACATCTTTACCTTCAAAATCGTGTTAAGCTCGTTTTTAAGACTTTCCCGTCTCGTATGGTGGGTCGGGAAAGTAAAAAGTAAAAGCAAGGGGTGGTATTTATAAGTAATACCTTCAATTGACATAAGCGTGGTCAAAGTAAGGTTTAAATTTTTGTGAGATTCCCCATTTTAATATTAATAATTGATGCAGAAAAAGTATATTAAAAAATACTTATTTTAAGTTCTTAGAAATATTATCGATAACTGGTGGCTACTATGATTAAAAACTAATTTAGATAAATCTTAACAAAATCGTTTCGTTCAGTTAATATAAATATTATAAATTTGTACAGCATCCAACGATTTAAAAGTGATGTTTTTATTTTGTTATCAGTTAACAAACACATTAACACCGTTGCCATGTTTAAGGGCCTCGGAATTAATAATGAACTTGTAAATTGAACGCATATACGAGGGCCTCGCATTTCTAACAACGAATATATACAAAACGATTGAAGCGACAACTTGTTAAAAATAGAATGAACTAAAAACCGTATAAGAGGTGGTATCCAGATTCACTTATGAGCCCAACAAAAAATCGGAGATAAATATTTTGGGGGGTCAGAGGAACAAAAATAAGCTTATATACAAGCATTTGACATGCGAGGCCCGGTTTCGGGCCTCGCATGTCCAAGACGGGCCTCTTTTAGTATGTTGCACATGCAATAAATGGCCTCGTAAGTGACAACGACATATATATATATATATAACATGTATAATATGACGAATATGTATATATTAATATCTAAATCATGTATATTATTATGTACAATATAATGTATATGAATATGTATATGTCATATATTAATATATATGTTAAATAATATGCATGATATTATGTATAATATCATATATATTAATATGTATAATATATTAATATATATGATATCATGTATAATATTATGTATAATATCATATATATTAATATATATGATATTATGTTAAATAATATGCATAATATTATATATAATATCTTATATATGTATAATATATTAATATATATGATATCATGTATATTATTATGTACAATATGACGTATATGAATAAGTGTATGTCATATATTAATATATATATGATATCATGTATATTATTATATACAATATGATGTATATGAATATGTACAATATGACGTATATGAATACGTATGTAATATATTAATATATAATATGCATAATATTATGTATAATATCATATACATTAATAATATTATAATATATTAATATATATGATATCATGTATATTAATAAGTATATATCTCTCTCACATTTCCTTGTCACATCGATTACAACCGCAATTATGAACCGATTGTCTCCAAACTTGCACCAAAAATCGGAAGGGGCAAAAAGGCAGGATCAGACCACGGAAGGGCCGGGGGCGGATTGTTGAAAAATCATAAAACCTCCATAAGATGATTATTCGTAAGAATATTGAAATCGGACACAACTTTTGTCTGTTAATAAGAACAATATGGCAGCGGAAAAACTGACTTTTTACTTAATTAAAATGTAGAAAATCTACTATTAGCATTAATCCATTTTGTGTATCTAAATTTTCTCTATGATTGTCCGGATTTTCTTTTTATCTATATTATTTTCAAAAGCAATCTGTCTTCTTTTCTCCTACCTATTGTTTCACTGAAAGTAAGAATAAAGTTGTCAAGTCAAGACGGAACAGTTCGCAGCAACTTTTCAGTATTTCTGAGGAATATTAAAAGAATTTTTTTTACGTTGTAAATCAAAAATGTCCCAATAAATCTGGTTTCGCGACACTTTACCGCTCTCAACGTTTCGGATGGATTTACGGGAATAATTTTAATTTTCCATCGGAGATTTGGAAAGTTTCAAACGTGTTCTGGATAGTGACAGTGAGTGAATGCACAAACCGGGAAATTTCTTTTCGATTGTAGAAAATTTAATTTGTTTGAAATAAGTTATAAAACAATATTATTAAACCATCCTCAGTATTCAATTCAATTTTAATTAACGAAATTTTAAGTAATCCGTGTTTATTGCATAAACTTAAAAGCGCGATAAAGCAGACTTTATTGAATTCACACGCCCTTATCCAAAGAGTTGAGAGATTCTGACAGAAATGAAAAACTTCACGATTGCACGTTTGAAACACTTTCTGTTCGAGGGATTTGACTCTACCATTAAAGGCATTTTAGCCACGCGAAACGATCATCAATTTCTAGAAATAAGGGCTCTTTTCTCCGTAAATCGTCTATAAGATATGGCTCTTAATATCGAACCATTTTAATGAAAGAGGTTACCTATTTTTTTTTAACGAAATAGTTTAAAACGGCTCGTTTTTTTTTTTGGTCGGTAGGAAAATTTATATGTCCGGAAATAAAATCTTCTCGAGATAAAACAGTTTTCCATTAAAAGCTCCAAGCTTGGGCTGCAAAGAAAAAAATGACAAACCGGCAAAAAAGGGATTGCGTGTTACCTGTCCTTGCGGATTGTTTTTTATAAATGGAAAAAGATTTTTGCGGCTTTAGTTTGAATATCACTTTTATAAAATATAGAATTTTGAATACTTACAATAAAAAAAAAATCTATTTCTACAATATAGAAACATTAATTTTTTTAGTAGATAATAAACTATAAATAGTTTACAATCACACAAGACAAATAATAAAGATTCCAAAAAAGCCGTTGGGGCGCATAGGATGAATCTTATCCGGTTTCAAAATTCGAACGATAATCATGGGGTGTATTCCGAAATACACATCAGTATACTGGCCAGTGGTACTGACGTCACGCATCCGACGCTATATTGAACTGGTGAGAGAAGTGACCAGTGTGTTATAACAGTAGTGAAGTCTTTGTAGTCAAATATTTAAACTAATGGCAGCTCACCATTCTCAAAAAATTGAACAATTACTTTTAATAGACGAATGTAACAATAAGTCGTACACACTAAATGTGTCGCCAGATGAATCCAAAAAAGCGTACACAAGTATATTTGGCACTAGCTATGTTATTGTTATGTTAAATAACCTTAAAATTTTGACTAATTTCCAATATTTTACAGATCCTGATTAAGGTGTAATTTCACAATGAATATATATTATAAATGTCATTTACAATCTATAAAATATTTACAATAATTACTACACATAATATATTACACGACATTGTTGTAATAACTAACACCTTCATTCTTTTGAAATAGATTATTTGAAATTTATAATAACTTTTTGAGCATAAACGTAAACAAAAACACGTGCTCTATTTTTAATGACGTTAACGCGCTGGCCAGTATATTTCAGAACAAATAGTCAGAATGGCGTCGATTCATGACGTCATTACCCTGCCCATTAATGAACTTACCCTTACTTTTGATCCTCCTTATTTTTTTTGTGTAAATTTGGACATAATCGGTTCATATTATACATATTAATGATAATAGGTATACATATTCCTATACATGGTAATGTATATATTAATATGCATGATATCATACATATTCATTTACATGATATTATACATATTCATATAAATCATATTATACCTATTAATATACATGATTTTATTCATATGAATATACATGACATCATACATATTAATATATATGATATTATACATATATATATATATATATATATATATATATACATCACTATACATATTAATATACACGATATTGTATATATTAAAATGCATGATTGTCCAGATCCGTGAATTCTAGACATTTTGTGTGAACGTGGCACCGTCGCAAGTACCGACTTTACCCCTAGCCGGGGGCTGTGTAGGGAGGGAGTGATCTGTTAACCACGAACAGTCCTTAGTTTTTAATTCAGTTGTTTATCACATTGTTCAATATTGTTTATAGTGAATAAAAAATTTGTTTTAAATGACTCAACTTTAACAATCAAATATCGAATGATATCATCACATGATATTATACATATTAATATACATGATATTATACATATTAATATATATATATATAAACTTGAATAATTACAATAGGTATATTTTTTCTACCTAAAATCCTTAAATAAATGACAATCTTTATTTTTGTTAACATTTGGTATTTTCGCTTTGAAAAAATGTCTGACCTTATATCAATTCTGTCTCTATTCGACTTTGAAGATAAAAAGAATAAAATGCAGGAGAGTGATCAACTTGTGGAGCACGTATCGCTTGAAATTGAAGAAGGTAAACCATAAATAGACAGTGGTGTTTTTTTCTTATAAGGAATATTTTCACAGAGAGTAAGATTTTTTCATCTAATGGAAGATAATTTATATAGAAACTTTAATAGAGTGAAATTTTCTGTCAAATTAATATGCAAAGAATAATCCCAAGACGTTTGATTTTTTGTGTCAATGAAGTTATTCAATTATTATTGATTCACTATGTATATAAATCAAAATTTACTTGTTAGTTTGGATTAATTTTAGCTTTAAACTTTGAAATTTTGTTATGCAGCTACTCACTAGCTTTAATGTGGAATTGCTACAAAAAAAACTAATATTATTTTATGAAATTTTTAATTGTTATATATCGTAAGTTATAATCCCTATATACAAAATAAAATTATAGGATTATTATTTTTACTTGATATTTATATAATTATTAAAATATGTGGTTTTGCGTTATTATTGAATATAGGTAGTGAAATTAACTTTTCTTGATTTGGCATTTGATTTTTATGTCAAAAATATTTTTTTATTATCAAGGACGCCTATGGCGTAGTGTAACCTCAATGGGATATATTTCAATTGGAGGTGTTTCTAGAATGGAAAAAGATACTTTTCCGACCGATTTCCCTCGTTAAACTAATCAATTGGGTCTGCCTTCGGGAAGAAACATTGCTTTTCTTGCACTAGAAAATAATAAAAGCACAAATTATATTCCAGTCATGTCTTGTGTTCTTTCAGAAATATCTGGTATATAAGAATTATTTTTTTTTCGGTTAGTATTAAATGTTGAATGTTTTTCCTCTAATTTTCTTTTTAGGGCCTCTAAAATGAAAAATTAATCGAAAATGAGTTCGTGAGGAAATTTTACTTCACGTAGTAACCCCTCCTCGTTAAATTTTTAATTTCGTTTTATAGTTTTCCTATAAAGTCGACCGGAAATTTCACTTTTACGTTCAATAAACCAATTTTTACTAGTTATAGCTTATTATGCTAAATTGGTAATAAAAAGTTGAAAGGAAATTTTCCCATGTAAATTTTATGAAAATTTCTATTTTTTCTTGTAACTTCGATGAATTTCAAAGATAAATAATTTAATAAAATTTTTAAGACATTTTTGTGTCAGGAAATTAATGCAATTGGTAAAAGAAAAATTTCATGTTTTCTTCAAATGTAAATATCATAAATTGATGAAACGTGATTAAAAAAATATTTGTGTTGATTTTATTGACGCGTTAAAAAAATATAAATTTATAAAATAGTTAAACCTAATAAAATGCCTTTATATCAATAAATGCTTCTTCGCGTTAAAGAATGAAATTTTTTGACAAACGGATAATAAAAGATCAACAAAATAAAATAACTTAGTTGACCTAGAACCCATACAGCTCATCTACTCATATTTATTTTTAATGAAATATCTCATATTTTGAAGTGGATTAATATAATTTATATTTAAATAGCTTTTATGACAAATGAAATTTTCTCAGGAATTGATAATAAAGTGTATATATTAAAATGTAAAATTTAAGGTTACGGAGTAGTATAATTTTTTTCTGGATTAGGATAGTTTATATGGTTTAGAACCTTTTATGAAGAATGGATTTTTTGACAAACTGATAATAAAAGCTCTATAAAATAAAATAACTTGGTCTAGAACCCATGTATCTCATCTACTCATATTTTTGTTTTTTTGAAATATCCAATATTTTGAATTAGATTAGTATGATTTATATTTAGAAGCTTTTATAAAAAATAATTTTTTATGAAAAATTCATAATAAAGGCTGTAGAAATTAAAATGTAAAATTTAGGGTTGAAGGGTAGTTCATTTTTTTGCAAATATATATTTTGATATGGATTAATATAGTTTTTATGGTTTTATGAAAAATGAAAATTTTCAGACCCACTGATAATAAAGGCTCTAGAAAATAAAATAAATTTGTTGACCTAGAACCCGTATAGCTCATCTACTCATATAATTTTTTGAAATATCCAATATTTTGAATTGGATTAATATGCTTTATGACATTTAGAAGCTTTTATAAGGAATAGAATTTTCTGAGAAATTGATAATAAAGGCTATAGAAATTAAAATGTAAAATTTAGGTTTGAGGGGTCGTTATTTTTTTTTGTAAATATATATTTTGATATGGTTTAGTATAGTTCATGTGGTCTAGAAGTTTTTATGAACAATGAAATTTTGGAACCCACTGATAATAAAGGCTCTAGAAAATAAAATAAATTTGTTGACCTAGAACCCGTATAGCTCATCTACTCATATATAATTTTATTCATATATTTTACAGATATATGATACATATAAAGGTTAGATCATCTAATCATATATTTTATATCGATAAATGCTTTCAATCATAGAAAACTAGAATTGTTGGTTATTCAAAAATAATTTTTACAAATTACAACTTTAATATTTAAGCATTTTATTTTTTAAATTGTTTAGGACGTAAATATTGGTTGATGCTGTATATTATTATTATTGGAAGAGCTCTTCTCCAGCTTTGTTTTAATTGTCTGCCTGCTCACAATATGTGTCGACAATGACAGAAACCGATAAACCCTTCGTTATTCTACAAATGAAACCGAAAAAAATCAATCCAGCTCACAGGAGTGCAGACTACGATGATAAAAAAAATATAAACAATGTAGGTCACAAACATGTTTTTGCTAGTTCAATTAGTCCAATTTCCTATATATAAGAATTTTTCTTATTTTCTATGTCTGTATTGATGACACTGATTGACTATTATATTTTTTAAATATAACATTAGTTCTGCTGGCGCTCGTTATTTCTTTGTATGTAGTCCCATAAGGAACGAAGTTGAAAAAGGAGGAAATTACCGGGAAAAGTTTTCGTAAACTGCCAGTTTGCTCTATTGCTTTAAGAGTTTTATTTTATGGCAATTGAACACAAACTAAGTTTATTCTGGAGCAGATTTAAAGAAGCAGAAAGAAAACTTTGAAATTTGAACTTATATATGTATGTCCGGAAACCGATTTAGTTAAAAAAAATAATTAAAACTGTTTTAATGTCTTATTTTAAAACAAAAAATCACTTATATATGTTGTAATTTTTTTATACCTTTTTTAAATATTTATTATTATTATTATTAAATATAATTGTTGGTAGATTATATTATAACAATTATGTTATATATCGGATAATATAGCTTAAAAGCTATGTCCATTAACAATTCTAAAATGATATAACGAAATTTGAAATTAATATTGCATGTTCCATGTTTAACAGACTGTCAATGCCCTAATTTGGTTCGTTGCGGTTTTCAGTCCAATTTCGGCCTACCATAGGCATTAGGACACGACACGTCCCATGCTAATTGATTGATTGATAAAAGCGTAATTAGCTTCTGGCCATTTTCAATAAATATTGTTATCTAATTTCTCTTGGAAAATTAAATACTTCAAATTGTCGCCTTTTAAATGAATATTAGTGAAATTGCTTATGATGAAGCGTTTCTTGAATTGTAACCGAATTAATCACTTAGTCTCAAACGTAAATACAATTAGGTGAATGCATGAGGATTGAAATCTGTATGGTAACTTAGTTTTCATCTATTATTTAAAGGGAACTTCGCGAAATTGTCTTCAAGTTCAGATTTTCGCGAACAGGAATAGAAGCATTCTAGTGATTATAATTGCATTAAAAACTTCACCGACTCAATTCAAATTATTAAATTGAATTTTATTTTTTTATATTAATACATTATTTTTTAGTTAACCTGGATTAGTAATTTTTTATATAATAAATTCACATTTGCCAATTTTATTTAAAAAACATTTATTCTGTAAATTATTTAATATTAAATGAAATCTGTTTTCGCTTTTCTCGCTACTTTCGTTAATTTTTACATGTGATAAATTAATTTATGGTAGCTTTATATCTAATAGCTTTTAAAACCAGTATTATAATATCTATTTTATATGAAACAATAATAAATCAACGTTTTACCTATTATAATATACTTCATGAACTATAATGTATGTGGTTTATAAGATTTTATGAAGAATGAAATTTTTTGACAAACTTATAATAAATACTCGAGAAAATATAATAACTTTGCTGACCTAGAACCCATATAGCTCATCTACTCATATATATATATATATATATATATATAGATATATTTTCGATACAAGATGAGATCATTTGGTGATATTTAGTATACAAGTGGAGATCCATTTTTACAAGACGAGATCCAAATCGGATCTCGCCTTGTTTCTATGTGTATTTCATGTTTATTTCATAAATGAGGGTGGGGGCAGTCCGTATTTGAATTTTAGGTCGGATCTCAATTTTTCCATTTTTATCAATTTTTATACACTAATAGTTCAGGCATCAGTGATTTCTCCTAATGAGGGCGCTGCAATATGAACGTATATGTGATTCACGTTTTACATACAACCTGAGATCCTCTATATTTAGGAATGGCAATGACATAACTTTGATAAAAGTGATGTTTGTTTAAATGTTTTGTAAAATGATTATAAATAATATATTTCAAGTTCAAATAGCGCCAATACCATATGTTCCATATCTTGTCTGAAATCGTTTTTGGGCGGGCGCTTAGTTAATATTAAAGATAGAAAGCTGCGGTTTTTACCAATAGATTCTGTAGTTAATGATTTAGGGCACGTCTGTGGAAATTCTTTTAAATTATTTTTAGTAAAAGTGATACGACTGTAAACTTTTTTCTATAGCTAAAGGACCCCTCACTTCTCTTATGGAAAATTGCTTTCCGCCAATTTTTTAAAAATTTTAGTATCTTGTAGATCTTGACGTTTTGATTAAATGTCTCTATGGGCCCAACTCAATCCTATAAAAAGTTTTCAAATATTGATGGTCAAAGTTCAATAATTGAGTATTTAGGTAATTTTGTTTTAATTTCAATTTCTTCAATTTTTAAGAAAACTAATCAGCTTATCTTAAACTTGTTTATGGGAAAATTTAGTCAAATGATTGGTCTTTTAAAAAATATGACAATTATACATACACAGTTTACCAAAAAGTCAGTGGAGCTACTTTGTTTTTAAAATGACTATAATATTGAAAACCATTAAACCTCAGTTTTGTTAAATTTCTAATAACTTTAAAACAAACGGCCAGATTTCCTTGAAAAAATTATATACTTTACAGGTCAGTAGTCAAAGAAAAATTGCACTATGTAGAGTATGAAAAATTACATACAGACCCGAATGTAGGGCTTTCAAATCTGATTTTTTTCAAAATCGCCTCAAATGTTGCTTTAGCAATACAGTTGTAACAGATTTGCAGCTAAAATAGTAACCCATTTACTTTTATAAATTGATGTAAAATATGGTGTCCGAGAAAAATTGTTTTTATATGTCTACAGGGTGTTTCAAATTTTAGGTAACTGCGAGCTATTGAAACAGGGATATGTGGATCAACCCATTAAACTTTTTATTTATTAACCGATTTTTATGAAAGTTTAACTGAATATAGTAATAGTAATTTCTGATTTTCTGATGTATATATTCAAGAGGGCCGACTTCCGGTTTTGCCGGAAATGGACAACAATTTTGATTTTTAAGTGGAATTTTGTTAAATTTCGATTTTACAGATCAAAATACATGCAATCCATTGGCCAAATGGCAATTTGACAGACATTTCATTTTTTGAGAAAAATATTTTTTCTCAGTGTACTTTGCTAAAATGCATAAGAGTAAGCATATCATTTTATTCGTATTGAAATGGGCTTCAAGCAGTTACATTAAAAAAAATGAGTTTGGTTAAAATAAAATTATAATAAATCGGACAAACACTGGTTTTTAAAGGAAATAACATTTTTTATGAAGTTATCTTTCAGCTTTAATTGATATTGTAAAATTTTAGCAAACACTGAGAAAAATATTTTATTTTTAAAAAATGAATGTTCTGTCAAATTGATATTTGGCTAGTGGATTGCATGTATTTTGATCCGTAGTATCCAAATGTATCGAATTATACAGGGTGTTCCATTTAACAATCAAAATTGAATATATATGTTAGGAAATAAGAAATTACTAGTACTATACTCAATTAAACTTTCATAAAAATATACTAATAAATAAAAATGTTTAATGACAACTGTATTGCAAAAGCAGCATAATTGAGGCGATTTTGGAAACAATCAGATTTGAAAGCCCTACATTCGGGTCCGTATGTAATTTTTCAAACTTTACATAGTGCAGTTTTTCTTTGACTACTGACTTGTAATGTATATAATTTTTTCAAGAAAATCTGGCAGTTTGTTTTAAAATTATTAGGAATTTTTCAAAACTGAGGTTTAATGGTTTTCAATATTATGGTCATTTTAAAAATTAAGTAGCTCCACTGACTTTTTGGTAAACCCTGTATATAATTATCATATTTTACTTTCCCGGACCCATCAAAGGGAAAGTAAGGTGAACGAGCAAAAAAAAAATCGAGATATCGATAGAAATATCCATTTTGAGGTCCCCCAAGAAGATTGAAACCATTTCCAGCGCATGGTCTGTCTGTGTGTCCGTGTGTCTGTGTGTAATCTTCCACGATAACTGCCGAACCGTTTGACCAATCAAGCTGAAATTTGGTATGGAGGGTCGGTGTGTTCCTAGAATACGACCATTAGATTTTGGTTTAAATTGATACAGTAGAAGGTCCTCAAGACCGACATTGATTAAATATACATGTAACAATTTTTTACCTTTTTTAAATTTTAAGGACAAAGAATACACTTTAGTGCAAAATGTTGTAGTACAAAGTTTTAGAGTATAAAATTCCCTATAACTTTTCTTTAAAACTTTTTTCAGAATTTTCAATAGTTGCGCCACTAGAGGTCGCGTAAAAAATGTGCATGTAGGTTTTCTCTAATTTTGTTGATTTTGAGGATAAATAATACACTTTAGTGCAAAATGTTGTAGTACAAAGTTTTAGAGCATAAATTTCCCTACAAGTTTTGTCTTAAGCTTTTTCCAGGATTTCCAATAATTGCGCCACTAGTGGGCGCGTAAAAAATGTACATGTAGTTTTTCTCTAGTTTTTCTTGATTTTGAGGACAAATAATGCATTTTAGTGCAAAATTTTCTTGTTCAAAGTTGTAAAGCATCAAATTTTCTTTAACTTCTATATTTAACTTTTTATCGAATTCCTCAAAGTTTCGCCGCTAGATGGCGAGAAAAATACACATTTAGGATTTTATATTTTTTTTTTTTCGGGGCCCATCAAAGGGAAAGTAAGGTGAACGAGCAAAAAAAAATCGAGATATCGATGGAAATATCCATTTTGAGGTCCCCCAAGAAGATTGAAGCCATTTCCAGCGCATGGTCTGTCTGTGTGTCTGTGTGTAATCTTCCACGATAACTGCCGAACCGTTTGACCAATCAAGCTGAAATTTTGTATGGAGGGTCAGTGTGTGCCTAGAATGCGACCATTTGGTTTAAATTGGTGCAGTAGAAGGTCCTCAAGACCGACATTGATTAATTGCACATGTAACAATTTTTTACTTTTTTTAAATTTTAAGGACAAACTATACATTTTAGTGCAAAATGTTGTAGTACAAAGTTTTATAGCATAAAATTCCCTACAACTCTTGTCTGAAACTTTTTCTAGAATTTTTAATAGTTGCGCCACTAGAGGGCGCGTAAAAAATGTGCATGTAGGTTATCTCTAGTTTTTCTTGATTTTGAGGACAAACAATGCATTCTAGTGCAAAATTTTCTGGTTCAAAGTTGTAAAGCATCAAATTTTCTTTAAATTTTATGTTTAACTTTTTATCGAATTCCTCATAGTTTCGCCGCAAGATGGCGAGAAAAATACACATTTATAATATTCCATTTTTTTAAAATTGGAGGTAAATTATGCTCTTTAGTGCAAAATGTTTCAGTGCAAAGTTGTAAAGCATAAAATTTCCTACAACTGTTGTAGGGTAGACGTATTCACCATCGGCTCGCTGTTTTTAATGTGTTCCCTAAATTATTGTTATGCTTAGTATTTTGTAATTAAAATAATAATCATGTAACATATTCTCTACGGTCGAGCCGGGAAAGTTCTGGGGTGATACAGCCGATTTTTTTTAAATAACATCTAACTTTTGACTGAATTTTCCCACAAATTCAAGATAAGCTGATTAGTTTTCTTAAAAATTGAAGAAATTGAAATTAAAACAAAATTACCTAAATACTCAATTATTGAACTTTGACCATCAGTATCTCGAAAATTAGTCCTAGGATTGAGTAGGGGCCATGGAGACATTTAATCAGAACCTCAAGATCTTAACATACTAAAATTTTTAAAAAATATTTCAAATATTATAAAGAAACCGCATATTTTTAGTTACTATATTAGGCGAGTTCTCGTCCAAAAACAAATAATTATGTTTTATGGCGCTCTACCCTGTTCTGCGCAGAAAAAAATGGACTAGAGGGTAGGATTACTTAACATTAACCGGAAAATTCTAAAAAAGCAATTTTTACACTTAATCTATTAGACTACAAGCACATTTTCCTTGGGTAAATTTCTAACCGGAATCCACAAAAGTCACTTGGTGTGTGGGCCTCTTAAGGAACATAAAATGAAAGTTAATATTAAATATTTTTTAATAATTATCTTATAACACTTATTTTTGGTAAAATGGCATTTTACCAAGGAACTAGTCTTATATTACATACTTTTGGACCGCAGTGAATAAATCTTAAAAATTCATACGATAATTATGTGAAAAGAAACACTAACTATTACTTAATCGTTATAAAAAATTACTGAAAAAAAAAAGAAAAATTAAAAAAAACTGTCGGCAATTTAAACCTGGGTCAGCTTGCTTACAAGGCGAGCGTTCTACCGTTGCGAAACACTGACGTTTAAAGATTATTAAATAATTTAGTAATTTAGGCCTAAGTGCGTTAAAGTGGCACTTTGGTCCCTATGCAGGCCTTTTCTTTTATCATGTGCTAACATTGCTATATTCTAAACCGTAACAGATACGAAGATCATTAAACGGATAAAATGTTAAATATTTTGGATAACATTAGATGGATCGAAAAAATCTACAGGGACTGTCGCCCTTCTAGAGTTATACAGAGAAAACTAAAAATTCGATATTTGGTTTTTTGCGCTTAGAATTTGTATTTGAAAAAATATGAAAAAATGGTTAAGGAAAGTTTTATTATATCTAAAATTTTCTACAAAAGTGCACTAATAAATCTTTGATACGACGGTTCGTGTCTTAATTTCCATCATCAAGTTCTTTTTTTTAAATACCAGTCTTTCATAATTCAGTGATATATCACACTTGTCCTTCTTACGGAGTTTTATCTGAAATAACTAACAGCATCAGTGGTAATAATTTTTAATTACGGTGCTGTCGTAGTTCTTTTGTAAATTTGTTTTAATTTTGTCAAAATGAATATAACATTATTGTGCATTGCAAATCATAGTAGAAATGAAATACCCAAATTTTATTACAGCGGAAACAGTCCTAGTTATCGACACATGTTCGAATTTGAGTGAACGACTGTAATCCTTATGTAGTACTTAATTTTGTCTTACATTTAAATGGCCTTATTTTTAAAGATGTATTCTTTTAAAGCATTGCACAGTTGAAACGGCAAGCGTTAACAGGGTAGAACTGACCATTCTTAACGACCTGGATTTATTTTATTTATTTAAAATGTCGAAACTCGACACATTCATAATGTAATTAAAGGTGGCTGAAACTTTTAGCAGGCTTTATAAAAATCATGATGTTTTTAATTTTAATTTTTTTTTCAAGATTATTAAAAAAATATTTAGGGTGGGACAAGCATTTCAAGAAAATAATTAGGGTAGTTTGTTATTAATAAAATTATTTAAGGATCTTATCAAATTATGGTAGAAGGCAAAACCCAAATTTTGTAACAATCATTTTTATCTTTTTTATTACTTTATTTCTTGTTGTAACGTTAAGTACAAAAATTAAAAATATATTTTCGTATTTTATTTTATTAATTATTTCATTTGATTTTGCAACAAACAAAGGAAAAATCTATTTTCTTGTTTTTTCATTAATTACTTTATTTCATATTGTAATCATGTAAAAATCTATTTTTGTGTTTGTGAAATTGTTAGAATCACGTTCACCTAGTTCCAACCCTGTATGCCGCCTACCCTTGACAATTCCTGGAAGGTATTCTACTATAATTTGCAACCTACCAAAAAGGTAATAAATCATAACGATGATTTAAAATTTAAAATCTGATATTGCCTGAATGAATGTTTGTTAAAAATTGTTTTCATAATTCTCAAATCCTAAGTAGTAAATATCAATTTTATCCAAAAAACTTTAATTTGCATGGTGGGTACCGGAAGGCCCAGTCCGATCCTGCTCAAATTCAACAGAGTTCGTCCTTGGACAAAACTAACTTGGTAAAGTGAAAAACGAAACTCGATCGTAGCTTTCATTCAAAAAAGTTACATGTTTACATCCAGACTGACGGACAGACATCCAGACGTCCGGAAAGGTTTTTTTTCGGACCCAAGGAACTCGGAAAAGTCGAGAAAAGTGATAAAAAGTGGTTTAAGGTATTTTTTCGCCATCACGAAACTAATACTGAGGCTTTTGGGCCTCAGTACCAACCTGACCAAAGTTGCTATTAATGGTTATGAGAGACATTTGGTAGTTAAGTTAATTAATCGCCATACACCACTTTTTTCTCCAAAACTAGAGAAAAACCGAAACGTTCGTTTTTCTACACCCACATGGATATTATCGATTCTACGCACACTCTACAGAACGTAGATGTGGAAATCTATCAATCAGAGTTTACATTCAGTAATCCTACATTCAGTAATCCACCACCTATTACGGAAGCTCAAAATCCTTGATATTAGTTTCGTGATGGCGAAAAAAATTTCTTACCCCCACTTTTTATCATTTTTCTCGATGTTTTCGTTTTCCCTGAGTCAAAACAACTGGCGGAATTTTTCAATCTAATACAGAAAAATATTTGTAAAAATAAATAATTCCAGTGATGACTTAATAAATGGTACTTCACCAGATATTCATTTAGCCGTAAAGATGCAATAATAATAATAATATTACCTCAAAAATCAAAAGTTAAATATGAATATAACCTGCCCGTGATAGCAGAGTATGCGAACGTTCTCGGTTTGAGATACAAAGGTCCTCGGATTAAACTCTGTGTCTGTAATCTTTTTTTTATTTTTTTTATATTTTTTAATTTTTCCTTTCGTGGGTTGTAGAAAAAAATATACTGTTCAATTCGTGTGGAATCTCCATATAACCCATCAGGGTTGAGAGTAGATTTTAAATGAAACAATGTTTTGAAAAATATATTAAACGACCCAAAAGATAAAACAAGTCATTTGAAAAAAAAACGGTATCTATGAAATCAATTGTTCTGATTGTGACAAAAAGTATGTTGGACAGACAAAGTAGAAGATCTATATAAACTAGGTTTAAAGAGCACATGCCTCATTTTAAATATGGTAGAACAGAGAAATCTGTTTCCGAACATGCTTTTCAACATAATCATAAATTTAGTGTAGATAATGTAAAATTACTTAAATATCTACTAAATCAAAGATTCCAAATTCAGAATTCACAAACCTGTATATTGCTATTAAATTTTAAGATTTGATTATTTCAAATAAGGTCACTAGCATATTTATTTCGGCCCGACCTAGTCCACCATGCGGTCGGAAGTATTAAATTCATATAAAAAAAAATTAGAAATGTTATTTTGCTTAAAATGACTTTACTTGACGTTTTAAGCCACCTACAACACGATTAAGTGAAAAAATTGTTCATGTCTGTCGATCTGGATGAATGCATGTGGAGGTGATAACTCAAGAACCAGTAGTCCGATTTCAAAAATTCTTTCAATTGTGTTCTTGTGTCTAGGATAACTAGGAATCCTATTGTTTTTGGAATCTGTACATTCATTATTTATGTTACTCCCATTCTTGGAATATTAAAAAAAGCAAAACTATTTTGTGTAGTTTCAACACAACCCCGGTTTAGAAAAAGATTTCAAGTCACCTATGAAAACCATCAAAAATGTCATTCTGATTATGTCTGTTTAAAAGAACAAAATGTCAACATAGCATTATCTCTATATATTTCATGTTGCGTATAGTTCTTGTGTTTAATGTTAAAGTGAAGTTCTCGTTCCGAAACACTAAAAACATCATGTGTTTTAACCTGTGTAATATTTTTTAAAAATTTAAAAAATTTATTTTTAACAAGATATAAGTTGTAGATTTTTCTGTGTAATTTTTTTGTATTTTAATCATTAAAAATCTACTTATAACAAGTTATAAGTTGTAGATTTTTCTGTATATTTTTTTGTATTTTAATCACTAAAACTCTATTTATAATAAGTTATAAGTTGTAGATTTTTCTCTGTGTATTTTTTTTGTATTTTAATCATTAAAAGTATATTTATAACAATAAGTTATAAGTTGTAGATTTTTCTTCTATAGCCAAACTTACTAAATTTTTGAACATGATAACATTTCACAAATATTTATCTAATCTAAACAAATAAAGTCACTATCATACACACGTGACATTATACAAACAAAGCAAACTATGCGAGGGGATTTACATATATTGCAGGATCTCGTCTTAGCTAAAGATATCATAGATATCATATATACAATTTCGGATCTCAACTTGTTTGAATTTTTAATGAGGATCTCGTTTTATTTAAATTTTATCATTAAAAATTAAATTGATAAAATTTTTCCCCTCTCTTGAATTATGGACTAAGAATAGACTAAAATTGGTTTTTATGCAAAATATACTTCGGAAAGATTTTATCTAATGGTGGATCTCGGGTTGCCCTAATTTTATTCGGATCTCCACTTGTTACAAAAACATATATATATATACATATTAAGAACGAATTTGAGAACACATATTAATATACATGATATTATACATATTAATATATATGATATTATACATATTCGTATACATCATATTATACATATTAATATACATAATATGCATATTATTATACATATTCAAATACGTCATATTGTACATATTAATATACATGATATTATTATACGTGATAAATCATATACATGGTATTATACATATTCCAATACGTCATATTTTACGTATTAATATACATAATATACATATATTATACATACTAATATACATGATAATATACATATTCATAAACATGATATTATACATATTAGTATATGACTAATTATACATATTATACATGATAATATACATATTCGTATACATCATATTGTACATATTAATATATATAATATTATGCATATTATTATACATGATATTATACATATTCAAATACGGCATATTGTACATGATAATAAACATATATTAGACATGATATTATACATACTAATATATATGATATTGTACATATTAGTGTATGACATACATTACATATTATACACATTTATCATAATATACATGTTAATATACATGTTATTATACATATTATACATGATAATATACATATTCATATACATGATTTTATACATATTAATATAAAATATTGAAGAACAAAAAAAAAATCAAGTGTTTCTACAATTTGTTTCTACTTCTGGGATTAAGGGAATTTCTATTATTTTTTATTAATAAAAGGTGTTTAAAATGAATAAAAATTTTTGGGGATATAATAAATGTTGGCGACAATAATTTTTCGTTCGCGTTATACAAAAATGGCAAAATGAAACGAACTCATTGGACTATACGAGCTATTGACCATCTCCAGTCTAGCCGCACTTGCTCATTGTCTATGTTCATATACACACTTTTCCCTCTCCATATATATTCAACAGTTTCCATTCGATCGGAATGAATCTTTAATGACGATCGCTTTTTGTTATCCTAATTGTTGAATTTATTGAATTTCCACTCCGCTAGCTCTACTACTCGACTTTATTTAAAGTATATAAGGCTACAGGTTTTTATCTTCTCTGCTTTTCTTCTATTCCAGGAATTTTAAATGTGGGTTTGGAGTTTTTTATGTAGGCGATTCAGGACAAATTAATGTAGATTGATTTTTACCCGGAAATGCAGATGAGGAAAATGCCAATAAAATTGTATAAAAATAATATTGCGATTTTCCATAAAATTGAGTATATAGTATTTACTTTAAAAATGGAAAAATACAAAAGCAACGAAAAATGATATGTAAATGTAGTAATCTCGATTGTAGATGACGCATTGAGTACTAATTTTTTAATTTTAAATTATATTTTTAATGAACCAGAAAAATAAAATAAACGATTTGAGCAGAAGATGTAAAAGATAATGATGAGGTAAATATTATATATACTCTATCCTTATTAAAATATATAGAGAAACCTTATCCGAGTACATGAGACCTTCAGGGTAAAATAATATGTGGTAAACTAAACTCACTCCAACATGTAATATCTATAATGTTGTGTAAAATGTAATTTGTAGGTTTAAGATTTAATCTTTCCAATAATTTCAGTTCTGTACTCTCCAAGTAAAACCCCGAGATAGCGGAAATATAAGGCAAATATAGGTCAAAGAGGAATTTATAAAAAAAATATTAACTACAAGTAAAATTGTTTCTATATTAAGTAGAAAAAAAAATCTAATTCCACTAGAGTTTATTATTATTAATGTTAATATTTATTATTATTTTTCTCCCAAGCAAAAAAATATTTTCCATTCGGATAATTTTTTTTACAGAATTCGAGATTTGACTAAACAAATCAGAAAATCCCGGCAGCGTTCGACAAATGTACGTGAAATATTCCGCGACCTCAGATCATTCCTGAAAGGACTTCGGGAGTATTCTCGCTTCACACCCCTTTCCGATACTTTCTACTTACCAGCGACGTACCATAAATCTCCATTGCGATTAAATTTTAATTCATTCACATAATAAAAAATCTTCAAATAAATATCAGTCTCGGAATCGTAAAACAAATAATTTGTTAAAAAGTTTAACTAAACGATTTATAGCAGTATTGAAATTGTATTTACCATATTCTAGTCCATTCATTTAGTTTACATCGATATTCAATTAAAATGAGACAAGCAGCGACAGAATTCTATTAGGTAATGCCTGAGCTCTGAATTTTTGTCAGATATATTTTGTCTTATCTTCAGTTTTGTCAGATACGTTCGGTCTGGTCTTCAGTTTTACCATATAAGTTTGGTCCAATTTTCAATATTGTCTAGTCTAGTCTGGTTTAGTTTTCAGGTCTGTCAGATACTTGTGGCCTTATTTACCAGATACGTCTAAGCAAGGGCACTTTCTCTTGTCTTTAGCTGTTTATAATATTTTACTCTTAATTTATGATATGTTGAGAAGCAATAGTACACAGATCGTGATGGCTTTGTAATAAAAAATCATTAATGACGAGAATGTTTTTATACAATATTTAGTTTGATTGGCGTTTTGGATTGTTTGAAAAAAAACCCCGAGGCATATGACTATCAATAATACATTTGTGGTAATACAAAATATACCCACGTTAATTTTTTCATTACGTTGGTGGCCTAATTGATTACGTTTCTATTTCCATATTAATTATAACAATAAAAAAAAACAAACGAAAGGGCCTGAGGGTAAAAAATAGATTTTTAATTTCAATTTCTTACAGAAACACTAAATTTATTGTACCGAATAAATTTTAATTTCAATTGTGTTTGTACCATTGGCGTAATACATTGAAAATATTTTACGTCAAGTTACTGGTTTATACTTCAGATATAATTTTGATTCTTGATATGGATTATGATAAACATAATATTTTCCCGTTATTTATATGTATTATTGATTTACATTGTGACCGTGGTTTTTTTGTAATAAGTCACTAAAATATTAAAGATGGGATTTTTAATGTTATTTCGCCACCACTGTAAAATAAAAGCTCCCGGACGCCAGGGAAAATCATCGCTCCTCTTTCCTTTCTCGCTTCGTTCTTCTCCTTCTCTTAGTTCCTCCTCCTTCAACTCTCGTTGTCCTTTCTTGGCTGGCGTTGGATCGTATCGGCTCTAGCCTGGGACCATCTTTCTCTCCTACTGGACCCTGATAAGCTTCGTTAGCTGGTTAATGTTCCCGGAGATGCAATTTTTATCAGATTCATTTCAGATTTGTCGTTATGGTAACAATTTTTTTTTCCAAAAATGCAAAGATATCAGAATTAGGTTTTGATAGTTTAATTAGTTATTGGAAAAATTTCTCTCATTTAGGACATAATTTTTTCTTTATATTTAAGTAAAATTATTTTTTATTGTTCAGAGTTCATATAGCACTTAATGAAAATTATGTTATTGTTTTTCGTGATAACCTAAAAATAACGTTAATTTAAAGAGAATTTTCAAGACGAGACACAATTTAATTAAAAATCCGTCGCAATTCCGGTTCTTTATAATATGATATACAATTAACGTTAATTCAAAAAGCTATTTTTAGGTTTAAAAAAGAATAATGTTTAAACTCATTGTCGATTTTTATGTACATTTCATTAATAAAAACGGTTAGATTTAGTAGTTAACGAAAGCCGGTTCTAATTATTTAGAGGAAGGTGACTTTGACCTTGACTTAATTTTACAATTATCTTTGCTGGGACAGTTCAGTTTGTACCTTGAAGGTAAAAATTAGATTAGATATATCTAAACAAACCTGAATAAAATATACAAGTAAAATTAATTTTCCACGGTCAGTAAATTTATCTTGCAATAAATTAAAAAAAATTGTTTTCAAGGTCAATAAATGTATCTTGCCATAAATCAACAAAAAAATTTCAAGGGTAGTAATTTCTACAACTTTATTATCAATTTCAGAAAATTTTATTTTTCATAACAGCTTCTAAATATCAATTTATCAAAAAATTTTATTCCGCATAAAAGCTTCTAAATATCATAAAGTATACTAATCCATTTTAAAATATCGAATATTTCAAAAAAAAATTATATGAGTAGATGAGCTATATCGGTTCTAGGTCAACAAAGTTATTTTATTTTCTAGAGCCTTTATTATCAGTTTCTCAAAAAATTTCATTCTTCATAAAAGCTTCTAAACCACATAAACTATCCTAATCCAGATTAAAAATATATAATATTTCCAAAAAAAAATATACTACTATACTTAAATTTTACATTTTAATTCATACACTCTTTATTATCAATTTCTCAGAAAATTTCATTCCTCATAATAGCTTTTAAATATCATAAAGCATACTAAATCATTTTAAAATATCGAATATTTCAAAAAATATATATGAGTAGATGAGCTATATGGGTTCTAGGTCAACAAAGTTTTTTTTTCTAAAACAAATAAAAATACACTTAAATAACAAACACTACATTCTAATTGAAACACTATAAACGACATTTCAGGTTGATAATTTTTAACCAGTGATTTATTTTAATTTTTTTTTTTTAATTTGGGTAAGGTATTTTTATAAATTTAAATGTGGTAGTTTAAAACTTCCCGTATGAAACTAATGCCGTTGTCACATTCTAAAAAGCACAAGAAGCTTAGGATAATGCTTATAAATAATTCATGGCAAACCACAATATTTATCAGTTCTGTTTATACTTCACATGGTAATTCCGAGAGCTGATGTTTTTTTTTTCACCGGGATGGATAAAAGCGAATCACAAGATAGATAATTTGCCGGATACGCTACGTGAATGTTAATTGACTTTTTTTATGACTCAGGTAGGTAATTTTTTTCTATTGAATTCGCATTGCGGTTAAACAACAAAAAATATAAGAATTTCCAGGGAAAAAAGTAAATGTTATTGATGTTTATGAAAAATTCTATACAAAAATTGTGCGTTATAGTAAATTTTTATACCACATTTTAAGGATACACTACTTTTTTTATTAGTTTGATTTAAAATGAAATAATTAATTGCAAATTTGGAAATGATTGGAAAACGCACATAATCTAGTTATCGCATCCTATTTTCCGCAACAATTTCCACATAATCGAAGCACTATTGTTGGAACAGCCCCATGTGGTTTCCTGTCAAGTAAACTATCAAAGGTTCAACATAAACAAGTTAATGTTATATTTGATAGCGTTATTTTCCTATAATAACGTTACATTACTGGATTTTCCTTCCGAGACACAAATTCGATTATAATTATCAACCGAAAAATTAGCACTTTAATCGTACAACAGTTTACTCAAAGGGAGGCTGTTAAATGATTAAAAACTCTTAACGGAAACTTTTAAACCTTTGATCTTTTATAAATCAATTAATTTTATTAATATCTCATGGGATACGATAGGGAAATAATTATTAAATAAAAATATTTAATAGTATATATAAAATTTATATTGTTTTTCTGATTAATTTTCACTATCTCAAGGTCAATTGTGATATCAACATATATAATCAAAAATTATTGCACTACCCCTTCACTATAAATATTATATTTTATTTCTACACTCTTTATTATCAATTTCTCGAAAAATTTCATTTCTCATAAAATCTTCTAAATATCATAAGGCATACTAATCCACTTCAAAATATTAGATATTTCACCAATAATAGATGAGTAGATGAGCTATGTGGGTTCTAGATCAACAAAAATATTTTATTTTCTAGAGCATTATCAATTTTTTAAAAAGTTTCATTCTTTAAAAGTTCGAAACCACATTAACTATCCTAATTAACATTAAACTATATAATATATCCAAAAAAGATTGCACTACCCCTTTACCTTAATTTTTTTTATGTTAATTTCTACAGCCTTTATTATCAATTTGTCAGAATATTTCATTCTTTATAAAAGCTTCTAAATATCATAAAGCATCATTAACCACTCTAAAATATTGGATGTATCAAACATAAAAAAAGAGTAGATGAGCTATGAGGATTCTAGGTCAACAAAATTATTTTATTTTCTAGAGCCTTTATTACCAGTTATTCAAAAAATTTAATTCTTCATAAAAACTTCTATATCCTTATCCATATCAAAAAATATAATATATCTAAAAAATATTGCAATATCCGTTTACCTTAAATTTTATATTTTAATGTGTACAGCCTTTATTATCAATTTCTCAAAAAAATTTATTTGATATAAAAGCTTTTAATTATCATAAGGCATACTAATGTACCTCAAAATATTAGAAATTTCACCAAAAATAAATATGAGTAGATAAGCTGTATGGGTTCTGGGTCAATAAAATTATTTTATTTTCTAGATCATTTATTATCAGGTTTCATTCTTCATAAAAACTTCTAAACTCCGTAAATCATAATTATCCACATTAAAATATATGTTTAAAAAAACCCTACTTTACCATAAATTTTATTATCAATTTCTCAGAAAAATTCATTTTTCAATAAAGCGTTGCTACTCGATTTAAAATATTAAAAATTTCAACAAAAAGCATCCCTACCCAATTCAACCAAATCTCATGCAGTGTTGCTAATCTCTTCTTATCTAAGATGACGTCACGAGTGATAACTAAAATTGTGTTAAATAAACCAAAGCGATTTCTTATGGGAATTAACATGGGGAATGGTTCAGAGTTGTTATAGCTTATTTACTAAACATTTTCAATGGATGGTGGTGGTGGAGAGTGGCAATGATGGCATTTTCCATAAATGATCTTTTTTAATAAGAATTAAAATAAAATAATTAATACTACAAATGAAATTTAATTACAGCTTCGATAATTAGCAGAAAAAATATAATTTGAAATTGGGAAAACTTCCCAGATGTGATTCTTGAGTGACCGTGACGTGGACAAAAACTAAACTGACTAAAAGGGACTGTTATTTTCCATAAGGATTGTACTCGAACTGTCATAGCTATACTACGTACTCTATTAAAACAAATAGAATTTAGCACAAATTTTTGTTTTGATTGGTAGAAAAGTTAAATATAAATATTTTATATTTTATTTATTAACATTTTCTTTCTAATAATAACAACTAGTATAAAATTTCGTTACCACAAAAATAAATATCTCGAACCATACTTAGCAGCCGGTTTCGGTATATCTTTTGGAAGTCCTGGAGTAGCGTCCTTATACACAGCAGGTTCTTCCTTTTTTGGTTTTGCTCTAGCAGCTCTGTGAACATGAACTCTAGCATAGTAATCATATGGCGGTCTATCTAAATTCAATTTGTCTTTTACACATTTATCAAAAACACCTTGTGTTTTTCTACACGGTGTAAATTGTTGATTAGGACTAGACTTATCAAGACAATTTACATACTGCATAAATTCATTAGAGCAAGATTTTTTAATTTTTCGGAAAAAATTTAATGCGCAATTTGTGACAGCTTTACCTTCTCTAATACAAGCCCTGGGATCTTTTAATTCATCACGGCATAATATGAATTCGTTATTTTCCCATTCACATGATTTTCCTAAATAAAACGCTCCTGCTTTAAGGACTGATCCTGATAAATTAACTTCTTGTACTGTTAGTTCTTCTTCTGTTGGAAGGTGTATTTCGTGCGTAATTGACATTATTTATATTAATGACAGAAATGACTAAAGCTGCTTTTAAATATTTTTTAATTACAATATTATTTGTGAAGAGTAAATTCATGTTTAGGCTTTAATGTACTTGTTAGTTTTTAAAGAACGAAAAACGTTTGAAATAGTAGAGTACGTGCACTTATTATGCAAAGTCACGAATATGAATGATATTGTTAACCTTGGTAGGTAAAATTGATTAAAAAAAAAGTTAAAAGCACTTAAAATAAAGTAAGTGTCATCCGAGACTTGACACATAAGCTACCAACATAAGATATATTGTTAAGTCCTTTGAGAGCGTTATTGATTGAAGCTTTCATGACCCTATTCGTTGCTCAAAGTTGGTGATATTTCATAAATAATTAAATAGATCTTTCTAGATAGAATTTAAAAGATATCTTTCCCCATTTTATTTCTGCTTTTAGTATAAATAAACAAGAGTATACATTATTTATTTTATTCTTTTTTGTATCATAACAAAAAAAAAGGTTACCAAACAAACATTACAAAAATATATTATAATAATAAATATATCAACAGGCGTTTTTTCATTAAAATAAATTAAATAAAAATAGGAAAAAAATAGCTAAAGGTCACATTAAATCGTGCTACACGGTAAAGATTTCTGCGTCTGAAAATCACGTATACGACTGTTTCCATCTGTCGGGCGGAAGTTAAACTGATGGCGTTTCAGTATTCTTTTATCATTGCCTTTCCTCTTGTATTCTGTTGATTATTCAATTTTTTGGTAGAGTATGCATTATGTGCCCCAAAGAGCATATTTGTTAGCACTTTTTATTACACTTTGTTATTGATTTTTAGTGAATTTTTATGTTTTTAGTGCTTTTGAGAAATTTATATATACATAATAAAAGTATTCGAATACATTTTCATTGTATCCATCCCAACTCTGAATATGAATATAAGCACATTTCCAGATTTCTATCCATTATCCCGAACAACCAGAAATTTTAAGAGGCTTAAAACTTAAAATTTATAATTAAATACCGAGTATCATATATCTTTTGTTATATTTTAATCATTCCAAAGACAATCCGAGCGATACGGATTGTGTGTAATGCGGTATATTTTCTTCGTTTTATTGGATATTTCATGGGAAAAGTTTTCTCATATTCTTTTCACGTACCCCTTTCATGTCCGGCTAAAGAGAGTGAGTGACAGTTTTTTCAGACTTAGGCTCCCGTCAAGTTTAATAACGTTGTTCCCACTGTTCTCTCTTTGTCCCTACCGCAACAATGCCGTTTGGACCGTTATCGTAAATAAAATGAAATTTCGAAAGCTACAATAAATTTCCTATTAGAATCAAACCAATAATAACAAAAATAGATGATAATGCTCTTTTGTCATTGCCATTACGCATTATATATAATACAATTATACTTATCCCGTTTACATCTAATAATGAACGAATTATGAATGTTAGTGTTGAAAGAATACTAGGCTGCGACCTTGTTAAAATAATTCCAGGATTTCGAAGGACCAAACTTCTTGGGTAGAAGTTAAAATAATATTTGAAATTGGAATGTAATTTTTTATTCCATTACCAAACATGAACAGCAAAATCATAAAGCGACACATTAAGTTAAATTATGAAACCGAATATTTAAATTGTACGCAATCACTTCACTCACTGTAAAAACCATTTACATTTATTATTATGAAAAATCAGAAAACTTTTTGGGTGCCGTTAATTATCCACCATTTTATGTATATAAAGAAACTTTTTTGCTCTAGTAAATGCATGACTGATTTGATTCACTCTCTGGATGCGAGAGAGAGAGAGAGTGTGTGCTCTGAATTTTTACGGAAGGAGACATGTGACGTGGTATGTAAATAGCCTTGAATTAAGCATCTTAGCGGGAAGAAATATATCTATATTTTTTGTCTCTTATTATAAGATAATATAAGAGAAAGATAATCATGCATAGCAACATTCGCTTATGTATTTTATTTTTGTTAACTGTATTTTGCAATTAGACAGAAAAAGTCTGAGATAAAGACGGAATAATATTGTGTTGATTTTAAATGTATTTTTAGATTATAAACTTAAAATATACAATAATAGACATTAATATGAACTGAAAGATTAACATTATTAATTTTAAAAAGAAATATGAATTAGTTTGTATTTTCTGGATAATATTCCAGTGACATTTATCCAAATAATGATAATATTACTGCGCACTATAAACTAGAACATGTCAAAGTCATTTGTCACTAAATTTAATTTTTTTTTCGTGAAACGAATTTCAATCAGTTGATTTACCCCAAAGAGAGAGAGAGAGATCACGTGAATACTGGGTAAGAGAGAGATAGTTTAATGTTATTTTCACAAACTCTGAATTATTTGATTTCAAACGAACCGTTACCGAGAAAATGGCGGCCAAAGTTAAAAATATTGAAAAATCATGTTGACGCACTTACTCGAGCGGGAGGTTGACGCACTTACTCATATCTTTTAAACGGTACTAGATAATCAAATGGGACCACATCTAATAAGCACCTATTTAATTATTAAATTTATAAAAAAAAACTGATAGACAGACATACAGATTCCACAATAGGAGTTTGGGTACATGCTAGAGTAGCATTCTCAGATGTTTTAATATCTTTTCGACAATTTTGTTTTTAATATTTATCAATTTTTTTGTTTATCTTGTTTGTGGGATAAATTGTAATCAAGAAGAATAATGATTCTTTTGAGAATAAAGATTTTCCTTCCTCAAAAAAAAACAATATATTCCTATTCTTCCTTTACCTATATACGAAAAATAAATAAAGATTCATCTCTTATTCATAAATTATGTTTACAATATATATACCAAATAACGCAAAGGTCTTTACGTTGGCATTCAATGTGTGTTCAGAAGCACTTTTGTGTATCTATCTCGTCTTTTGAAAACTCTATCTAGTATGTGTACCTACGTATCTTAGATAATATAAACCTTTCCAAATGGATTCGGAGACAGATAACTATTTGTATTTTAAAGTGATACTTTCCACGGCTGCTATTTATGACGTGAAAAAACTGGATGAAAAATTCTTCCACATTGCAAACGTAAACAGCGAGAAATCCTTCAGGGGATCACCGGCGTTAACCCGAATGTCAAGAGAATTGAGATTTGCGAACTTTCTCTAAATATGCTAAAATATGTACTGTTGAGGAGGGTAAATATAATTATAAAAATGCTAAACGTATAAACTCCTTTTATTAATTTAAATTAATATTTTTTTGTAACATTTTTCTAATTTGTTGGAAGTAGCACGAAACGATGCATTGCTAGACACGTGTCTTCTTTAAACGGTTGCAACTTCAATCTGTCATCATTGAATTCGTAGCTATTGCTCGTAATAAAACTTTTCCGTCAGCCGAAGCACAAAAGCAAAAGAAAAACCAGAAATAGAAATACCAACACGGTATTGAAGAATTCAGAGCTTCCAGATTGTCGTGTATTAACAGAACCGAACTGATGGAATTTCGAATGGTCGAAGGGATTCAAAACTTAAATTGGTTTTAGAGACAGTTAGGAATTTACAAAAAAATAATAATAGAATCGTAAAGCACCAAAATTAACAAAAAGTTGTCTTATCACTCAAAACCGGAATAAAATCTCATATTTACTAGGTCGTATATTTGAATAACAGAATTATTCTTATCTCAACAAAAAATTCTGTTTATATATGTATATGTATATATATGATACCTTATTTATTATTTTCACAAACTCCGAAGGAGTGAAGTATTGAAATCTATAATTCTGTATGTGTGTAACATCAAGATATTTCATATCTAACTTCAGATTCTTATTTAGGACGAGAAAATGGCGGTTAATGTTACAAATATTAAAAAATTATGTTGACGCGCTTACTAGAGCGGGAGGTTGACACATCTAATAAGCACCTATTGATTATTAAATTAATAAAAAAAACTGACAGACAGACAGACATACAGATTCGATAACAGGAGTTTGTGCGGTACATGCTAATAGTATGCCCAGATGTTTTCATTCTATATTCCACTTATTGCTAACTAGATATTTTGGAAATGAAACTGGAATAAAAAAAATTAATGTAAAGAAAAACAATAAATTTTATGACGATTCCGGTTCTGACTATATGCATAACCTTCGACGATAAACTTACAGCTAGTTTTGGCTCAATTCCCAAGTCGACTATTAAGCTTATTGCATACATGTGCGATTGAGCCGAGTTCTGATGTCTGAGAATTTGCTCCTATTGTTAGTCACCTGATCTACTATTACAAGCCCAATTGGGTATGGATTAATTGGTGAAATGTTCGATAAACACGTGACTGATGTACGTTACGAATAGAAATAATTACGAGAGTTGATCGCTAGATTGTGTTAAATTTAATTTAATTTACTACATTATTTAGACAATTAATAGTAGAAATTAGGTAAGAGACTCCAAAATGACTACTATTGTCTAAATAATGTAGTAAATTAAATTTTTCTTTGTAATTAACTAAATAAATTCAATTCTAGTTACTTAAACTACTACTAATAATAATGGCAAGCTACAACAATTAATTATTACAAGAAACAAATCTTTGGGAGATGAAAAAATTAAGGTCGATTTCAAAGTCATAGACAAGGTCAATGTTGCGGTCAAGGTTAAGTTCGTTAAAAATTATGTCAAGGTCGATGACAATGTCAGTTAAAGGTCAAGACAAAAGGTCAATTTCAAGGTCAAGGTCACTTTCTCCCCGATAGAATCAGCCTTCTTACACTACTCAGTCATTAAATATTACTCAAATAGAAAATTTTTCATACAAAATCAAATCCTTAAAATTTTTAACTTTTATATTTCGCTAAAGATCACGTGACTTTTTTCTCTTTTTTTCGATTTAAAAGAACTTTGATATTTAACAGACAGGCAATTTAACAATTTATGTTTATAATACGATAAGAATTTATTGCGCATCTTATCTCCTTCCCCTTGCGTGTAACTTAAATCTAATCGTACAATGATCTGATTAAATAAATACTAAAAAAAAATTGCGAGTATTCCTGGAATCTTATTTATAAACGCAAATACTTTAGAGGTGTATAAAAGTCCGGAAGCAACGCTCTTAAAGCGGATATTTCATGTATTTTATAGTTTAACTATGAATTTTTGACGAGTTCGTGAGAATATTATTTTGTAAGAAAATCGTTTCATGCATGTTTATTGCATGCTTTTTAACAGACAATTTCATTTCCACAGACTTTTCTATCGTATCTACCTACTAGAAAATATGTACAGTGGGAGGTACGTTTCTGAGAAATAATAAATTATTAATAATCGAAAATGATGATGATTAAAATAAAAATAATTCAATGGCATTAACTTCCATCAAAGGTCAAGCAAAGACATTATGCATCTAATATTCCACCTCTTACTTTCATCATAAATATAACGGACTTTCCACGTCATAAAAAACTCAGTAATTAATTTTATTAAAACTAGAACCCATATGGCTCATCTACTCATATATATTTTTTTAAATATCCAATATTTTGAAGTGAATTAGTATTGTTTATGTGATTTAGAAGTTTTTATGAGGAATAAAATTGTCGGTCAAATTAATAATAAAGGCTCTAAAAAATAAAATAACTTTTTACCTAGAACCCATATAGCTCATCTACTCATATATAATTTTTTGAAATATCCAATATTTTGCATTGGATTAGTATGATTTAGGATGTTTAGAAAATTTTATGAAGAATGAAATTTTGTGATAAATGGATAATAAGAGGTGTAGAAATTAATAGGGTGAGGAGTGAGGGGTAGTGTAATTTTTTTGTAAATAAATATTTTTATTGGGATTAGTAGTTTCTGTAGCTTAGAAGCTTTTATGAAAAATGAATTTTTAAAAAACTGATACTAAAAGTTCTAGAAATAAAATAACTTAATTGAGATAGAACCCATATAGCTTATCTACTCGAATATATTTTTTTTAAATATCCAATATTTTTATGTGGATTAGTATGATTTATGATCTTTAGAAGCATTTTTTAAAAAAAACTGATAATAAAAATTCTAGAAATAAAATAACTTAATTGAGATAGAACCCATATAGCTTATCTACTCGCATATATTTTTTTAAATATCCAATATTTTTATGTGGATTAGTATGATTTATAATCTTTAGAAGCTTTTATGAAGAATGCATTTTTTTTAAAAAACTGATAATAAAAATTCTAGAAATAAAATAACTTAATTGAGATAGAACCCATATAGCTTATCTACTCGAATATATTTTTTTTTAAATATCCAATATTTTTATGTGGATTAGTATGATTTATGATCTTTAGAAGCATTTTTAAAAAAAAACTGATAATAAAAATTCTAGAAATAAAATAACTTAATTGAGATAGAACCCATATAGCTTATCTACTCGCATATATTTTTTTAAATATCCAATATTTTTATGTGGATTAGTATGATTTATAATCTTTAGAAGCTTTTATGAAGAATGCATTTTTTTTAAAAAACTGATAATAAAAATTCTAGAAATAAAATAACTTAATTGAGATAGAACCCATATAGCTTATCTACTCGAATATATTTTTTTTTAAATATCCAATATTTTTATGTGGATTAGTATGATTTATGATCTTTAGAAGCATTTTTAAAAAAAAACTGATAATAAAAATTCTAGAAATAAAATAACTTAATTGAGATAGAACCCATATAGCTTATCTACTCGCATATATTTTTTTAAATATCCAATATTTTTATGTGGATTAGTATGATTTATGATCTTTAGAAGCTTTTATGAAGAATGCATTTTTTTTAAAAAACTGATAATAAAAATTCTAGAAATAAAATAACTTAATTGAGATAGAACCCATATAGCTTATCTACTCGCATATATTTTTTTAAATATCCAATATTTTTATGTGGATTAGTATGATTTATAATCTTTAGAAGCTTTTATGAAGAATGCATTTTTTTTAAAAAACTGATAATAAAAATTCTAGAAATAAAATAACTTAATTGAGATAGAACCCATATAGCTTATCTACTCGAATATATTTTTTTTTAAATATCCAATATTTTTATGTGGATTAGTATGATTTATGATCTTTAGAAGCATTTTTAAAAAAAAACTGATAATAAAAATTCTAGAAATAAAATAACTTAATTGAGATAGAACCCATATAGCTTATCTACTCGCATATATTTTTTTAAATATCCAATATTTTTATGTGGATTAGTATGATTTATAATCTTTAGAAGCTTTTATGAAGAATGCATTTTTTTTAAAAAACTGATAATAAAAATTCTAGAAATAAAATAACTTAATTGAGATAGAACCCATATAGCTTATCTACTCGAATATATTTTTTTTTAAATATCCAATATTTTTATGTGGATTAGTATGATTTATGATCTTTAGAAGCATTTTAAAAAAAAAACTGATAATAAAAATTCTAGAAATAAAATAACTTAATTGAGATAGAACCCATATAGCTTATCTACTCGCATATATTTTTTTAAATATCCAATATTTTTATGTGGATTAGTATGATTTATGATATTTAGAAGCTTTTATGAAGAATAATTTTTTTTTAAAAAACTGATAAAAATTCTAGAAATAAAATAACTTAATTGAGATAGAACCCATATAGCTTATATACTTCCATATATTTTTTAAATATCCAATATTTTTATGTGGATTAGTATGATTTATGATATTTAGAAGCTTTTATGAAGAATAATTTTTTTTTAAAAAACTGGTAATAAAAATTCTAGAAATAAAATAACTTAATTGAGATAGAACCCATATAGCTTATCTACTCGCATATATTTTTTTAAATATCTTATTTTTTATGTGGATTAGTATGATTTATGATCTTTAGAAGCTTTTATGAAGAATAAAATTTTCTGAGAAATTGATAATCAAGGGCGTAGACATTATAATGTAAAATTTAGGATGGAGGGGTAGTTCATTTTTTCGTAGATATATAAACTGCAAAATGCAGATAAACGACTGCTAGTTATGTGATAATAAATGTATGCAACGTGGTTCGTGTTTATTATGGATTTTGTTACAATTGTTTTTCTTTGCAAAATTAATATAGTTTTTCCTGTAGGTGATTTTTTTTGCCATTTCCTAGTTTGGCGTTTCTATTAACTTAGTGCAATGTGTTGCTTTTGCTCTATTGGTCTGCAATTAATTTTGGTTTCGATTTAAGATTATGTTTTTTCTTCCTAATGTTGTGTAAAAAATTTGTGCTCAACCCTATAGAAAAATAATTGAATTTATTCCTGAAAATTAATTACAAATGTATGAATCGATATGACACACTATTTCCGTTGAAATTAATGCAGATTTGTGCATTATTGGAAGCAGGTACCTACCTTTGACATTAGAACGCCATTTAATGCCAAAAATAGATATGCTATCCATTGGCGTTCTAGTTATTAATAAAATTAATATTCCTTTGATATTTTATTACCGACAATTTAATGGATTGGAAATATATTACTTTTGACATTTATTATTTTTAAATGTATATTTTACCTCTTTATTTTTAATTAAAGTTGGGTTTGAAATTGATATTTTAGGATAATTGAATGCTACAATACAAATAGAATTATTTTCATTAATATATAAAACCTGTAATTTTAGTAGTCGTTTTCTACCTGAATTATTAATTTGTTTTTATTTATTTTTATATGTAATTAATGGTAAATATTTATTTAATTTAATTTTATCAAGCAAACTAAATTAAATATAAAAACAATCATCTTCAAAAAAATTTAAAATTTATAGAGCAAATTCCCGAAAATCACCCCATAATCATTTTTAACTTATGTGCGGTAATATGGTCGTCAAAATGCTCGGCTATGTGGATTTTTATTTCAGATGCAACATTTTTGTGTAATAAAAAAATATTATAATTTAAAAACTTAAAATGACAATAAGGGTCGACTAATAACTCATTTGAACGGATTTTAAATTATCTATTCCATTTAAATATTAAAAAAAATAATTATAATTTAATTTACATTTTTAATGGTTTTAGTATATTTCTAGATAATCTTAGGGTACGTTTATGATTTTAGAAAGGAACAAACGTCATCTGATCCTAATCGATACCACTAAATCAGGATTCCAATTTAAAATTGTGTGTCTGTTCAAGCTGTGTGACTTCTACACCAGCGGTGGTTTATTGTGATCAATATTTGGTTTATATAAACTTAATTTTTGGTTTCAAAGAAACATAAACGAAATCGATATAGACCAATTTACTAATTTAATATTTAAAAAATATATTTCATTTGCAATTTCTATAATTTTGTTACTGATTGTACATATTTCACATCCTAACACGTCTTAGAATTTATTTTTCCCAAAGTGAAAGTTGGTTTCGATATATTCTCTCAACCAATACATTCCTTCCCCGGTAATTTTACCGGCTTTAATTTAAAATAAAGAAAATTAATAAAAATGCACAACGTAACCAATTTTTTAAGGTTCAACTAATAACTTAAATTTGTACTATTGTTTTACAGGTCAAAAAAATGTTGGTCCTTCGATTTTAATTTCAAATTATATAAAAAAATACTAGGTTTTTTTTATTAACGAAACGCAATTAAAATAAAATGTCGAATTTATTTAATACTCTGTATATAAAACTAGATTGTACAATGAAAATTTGTTAATAAAAAAATATTTGAAACTTTATTATGGACGATTTTTTTTTTGATTTATTTCGAGAAGTAAGAGCAAAAAAGGCAAAAGAAGAATATAACTTTATGTATAATTCAGTCGTTGCGGTTAAAAATAGTTTTTCGAATAAAACGACGATAAATCACTGGAAAATGGTATTGGTTTTTCTGTTTTTCCTTTACGCAGATAATAATTTAAATACGAAATTCGCTCTTTTACTGTTTTTAATATAACATAGTGCCTGTTTATTATTTAAAAGGTTTTTATGTTTCAAAATATTTTTGGTAGACATAATAAATATTCATAAAGAGTATATACATTTAGAGTGGACTCACATAAAGCGTATGACATTGTTAATTAAAGTTAGTTGTTGGGTATATTAATTATAAAAGGGGTGAAAAAAAACACTTTGGTAAAATTAGTTTTAAGATTTAAAATATTTTTCTGAAGATTTGTATTTGGCTGATTTGTACATCGTTATTTTCCTTTTTTCACTTTTTTGAATATATTCCATTGCTTCAATTTTCCCAATTTTTTTTACATCTGGTACATCTAATTTCGTATTCTCGGTACCTGTAAATTAAAGAAAACAAAATTCAGTCAAAAAACTTCATTAAAGCATCTACAACTATTGGTGGAAATTTGAAAATAATTTGCAGTAAAACTTGCTAATTCACTTGTTTTGTTATTCGACAAAAAAGGACATATGTAATCCGGGCAATGAGTAGTGCGATAATAAAGCCGAGATAAACCGAACTTTCAGCTTTTATGACACGTCGCGTCTCCAAACCACCAAAGAGAATACTAAAACAGACGAACATCCACACGACCAACTTTAAAACTAAACAAAAATATAAAATGTTCAACTAAAGTCTTGCAATTTAAAATATAAAAACATAGAAGTGTAATATTAACGTATAAAAATCATAAAGCAACAATATTGGAACAAAGACGAGTACCGAGATTCCAGCAACAATTGTGCGCTACCAAATGTATAACCACATCGGGTCTCCTCAGCGGTGATGCCAAATATCCTAAAATTAAATATTTTTGACCTAGACCCATATAGCTCATCTACTCATATATATTTTTGAACTATCCAATATTTTTGAAATAGATTAGTATGCTTTATGATATTTATATGCTTTTATGAAGAATGAAATTTTCTGAGAAATTAATAATGAAGGCTATAAAAAAATTCAAATGTTTGTTGTCCTAGAACCCATGTTGCTCATCTACTCATATATAATTTTTTGAAATATCCAATATTTAGAATTGGATCAGTATGCTTAATGATATTTAGAAACTTTTATGAGGAATAAAATTTTCTGAGAAATTCATAATAAAGGTTGTAGAAATTAAAATGTAAAATTTAGGTTTGACACGTAGTTATTTTTTTTTGTAAATATATATTTTGATACTAATTATTATGGTTTATGTGATTTAAAAGTTTTAATGAAGAATGAAATTTTTTGAGAAATTAATAATAAAGGCTTTAGAAAATAAAATAAATTTGGTGATCTAGAACCTACATAGCTCATCTACTCATATTTTTTTTTGAAATATTCAATATTTTGAATTGGATTAGTATGTTTTATGATATTTAGAAACTTTCATGAGGAATAAAATTTTCTGAGAAATTGATAATTGTAGAAATTAAAATTTTTTTTGCAAGTATAATTTTCGCCTTTGATTTTTTTATGAATATTTACGATTTAAAATATTTTTATTGTTTTTAATATTTTGTTTCTTTTCGTGTTATGAAAATATTTTTAATTGTTTAATTTTTATTAACAAAGTTGAAGTTTATCTTCGTCTACGAGTGTTTTTATTCTACTTTTAAGATATTTTTTAAGATTTCTTTGTTTATAATAATAATGGTTTTATTTTTTGTCTTCTGTCTGTATCAGACTATTTTTTCATTTTTACCTAAAAAGCCTTTATGTGTTTTGGTCTCTGACTAGTTCATTATTTCTAAGTATTTTATTTTCAAAAAAAAAATCTCTTTCAAACGGTGAAAACCGTATTTTTTATTTGCTCCTTAAAATTCCTTCTTTTTTACTGCTTTTAATTGAAAACAAAATTGGAGTTCAAGCAGATGTTGATAAACCTAATTTGTATTTAAATTTTCTCAAACAAATAATCTTTTTGGGTTGTTTAAAGGAGAACTCCAATAAAAAAGGGGACAATTAGTCAGTTAACCAGCATGCACATGGTGGGAAATTTGTCTTTATAATATACCAGCGGAAAAACGGGTCATTTTTCTTTTTCTCGAGTAGTTACGTTCTGATGACATCACGCAAAAAACAGATTTTTAGAATTAATGCTCAAAAGATTTATTAAAAAAAAAACAGGATAGCATCTTTTATTATTTAGTTCCATATATAATGCTTTAAAGCATGAAATAAAATTTTAAATAAATTCCATTAAATATTGAAATTTCTTTTTAGTAGCTTAGTTGTACAAAGAAAATACATCGATAACTTGGAAAAACGCTTTTTGTAAAAGCGTCCTGAGCTGAAAAGTGCAGATAAACAACTGTTGCACTTTTAAATAATATGCATATTTAAGATAAAGTTTGCCATGACAGTGTTCAGCTAATATTAAGAATATAACCACTACACATTTTAAAATAACTTTGTTGACCTAGTACCCGTAAAGCTCATCTACTCATATATGTATTTTATCAAATATCTCATATTTTGAAGTGTATTAGTATGCTTTATCATATTTAGAAGCTTTTATGAAGAATAACATTTTCTGATAAATTGATAATAAAGGCTGTAGAAATTAAAATGTAACATTTAGGATTGAGGGGCAGTTAATTATTTTTGTAAATATAAATTTTTATACGGTTTAGTATAGTTTATGTGGTTTAGAAGTTTTTATGAATCCACTGATAATAAAAGCTCTAGAAAATAAAATAACTTTGTTCACCTAGAACCCATATAGCTCATCTACTCATATATAATTTTTTTAAATATAAAATATTTTGAATTGAATTAATATACTTTCTGATATTTAGAAGCTTTTATGAAGAATAAAATTTTCTGATAAATTGATAATAAAGGCTGTAGAAATTAAAATGTAAAATTTAGGGGTAGTTAATTTTTTTTTCTAAATATATATTTTGATATTGATAAGTATAGCTTATGTGGTTTAGAAATTTCAGTGTAGAATGAAATTTTTGTACAAACTGATAATAAAGGGTCTAGAAAATAAATTTCGTTGACCTAGAGTCCATATAGCTCATCTACTCATATATTTTTTTTAAATATCCAATATTTTAAAGTAGATCAATATGCTTTATGATAATTAGAGATTTTATGACAAATGAAAGTTTCTGTGAAATTGATAATAAAGGCGATAGAAATTACAATGTAAAATTTAGTTAATTTTGTTCCTGTGCTGAAAAATGCAGATAAACGATGATACTAAAATTGCATTGTCAGATAATAAATGTATGCATATTTAAGACAGATAAAGCGGTGGTCGTTTGCCATGACCGTTTTCAGCCAATATTAATATAACTACTACAAATTTTCATTTTGAATAAATTTTAATTAATTTGAAAAGCAATTTTCATCCTAGATTTATAATTTTTCTGTTTAATTTTTTAATATAATCTTGTTTAAAATAAACGGATTAAAAAATTTAATTTATAAAACATTCTCATTTAATATAAATAAACATACATACGTTTATTTATAATTTGATTTGCATTTCGTTTTTGTTAATTTCTACCATTTTCATATTTACAATATTTAATTATTAATTTATAATTTTAGATCAAAACAAATAGAGTATCATTGTTATGAAACAATAAACAATCATTTTCAAATAAAATTATAGCAGATTAATATTTATGAAATATACAGTATAACCACCAAAAATATAAAATCTTAAAAAATAAAATTACTAATGTTAATTTAATAGTTTTAATAAAAAAAACATTTATTCGAATAAAAAAATAATTGTTATTTAAAAAATTTAAAAGAGCAGTTTGTAGACGTTTACCCACTCCAGGGCAAAAAATTATTATTCAAACGATTTCAAAGTGGAATCGTTTGTATGCAGGCAAATAAAACGGAAATTATGAGATTGCGCTCGTTCTTTGTTTTTGCACTTTTCTGTCGATAAGCTTTTAGAAATCCTGCCATTGTTTAACTAATAATGTAAAAACAAAGTATTGAAAATCGGTTTAGCTGTAGGCACGTTATTTTTTTCAAGTCCCGCATCGTGCATTTCTATTAATAGATAGAAATGAGGATAAGTGACAAAGAGAACGTAATTGTACCATTAACTAAATTAAACATAAGGGTTATTGCATAATTATTAAATTACATGTTAAAATTTTATCTTAGATTGTACTTTTTTGGTGCTTAAACTTGTCTATATAATATTTTTATATCTGACTGTCAGTAACAAATTATTTCTCCATGTGCTGCGTTGATATTTTTAAATACCTTTTATATAAATGCTGTTAATTAATTATAAAATTCTTGAAAGTTTATATATTAATAAGATTCAGAGATTAGCTATCAGTTGAAAGGGTATTTGAGTATACAAGTGGCCTCATATAACGAAGAGCCCCAAAAAGCGAGAAGGGTCACTACAAAGGGCCCGAACGTTTTAGCCTTTATCACCGACACATAATTTCCGTACGAATAAATTTTAGGAATTGAATTTCAGTTATGTAGTGGCTAGAGTACTTAATGCTGCAAGATTAGCCTACGAAATTAAATATTTCTAAATCATTTAATAATGATAACTTTTTTCCTATTCTAGAACTACTTTTTATTGATTTTTAATTACTGTTCGATTAATTCATTTTTTATTCCAATTACCACTTTTTGCATTATATATTTATATCAGTTCATAATAGATCAAAAATTTCTATATTAGTTAAATTATACATCATAATCACCATGATAACGCCATTTTCTTAGACAAATTCGTAAGATGTTTAAGCCAATCAAAATAATTTATTCTTAAGATATTTCTTCTAGAAAGTATCTGTATGGTAAGGACACTTCGAGAAATTATCTTCAAGTTTGGATTTTCGAATACAGGAATAGTGATTATAATTGCGTTAAAAAGTGCGCTGCCTCAATTCATTATTAAATTGAATTTGAATTTTTTTTTATAGTTTTTTAATACAACTTAAATTAAAAAATAGATTTTATAAATTATTTAATATTAAATGATATCGATTGTTTTTGCTCTTCTCTCTATTTTCGTTAATTTATACATTAGATGATTTATTTTATGGCAGCTTTATGCCTAATAGCTTTTATAACTATTATAAAGCAAGCATTGTAATTTCTCGACTATATGAAACAATAATAAATCAACGTTTCACCTATTATAATATACTTAATGAACTTTCGTGAATTGCCTTGAATATTTCCTCTATAATATATTTTAGTAAGTTCTTTTATTACAATTCTATATATAAAAATACATTTGTGGAATAACATTAATTGAAGTGTGTGGTTTTTTTTTATAAAGAATGATTTTTTTTTAAAAGTATCTAGAAAATAAAATAACGACTTGGAACCCAAATAGCTCATCTACTCATCTTTTTTGTTTTATATATCCAATATTTTAACGTTGATAACTATGTTTTATGATATCTAGAAGTTTTTATAAAGAATGAAATTTTTGGACAAACTAATAATAAAGGCTGTAGAAAATAAAATAACGTTGTTAACCTAGAACGCCTCTAGCTTATCTACTCAATATATATTTTTTTGAAATATTTTATATTTTGAAGTGAATAAGTATGCTTTATGATATTTAGAAGCTTTTATAAAGAATAATTTTTTTGTAGAAATTGATAATAAAGGCTGTAGAAATTAAAATTTATGATGGAGGGGTAGTGTAATTTTTATTTATAAATAAATGTTTAATATGAGTTAGTAGTTTGTGTAGTTTAGAAGTTTTTATAAAGAATGAAATTTTTGGACAAACTGATAATAAAGGCTGTAGAAAATAAAATAACTGTTAATCTAGACCGATATAGCTCATCTACTAATATATATTTTTTTGAAATATTTTATATTTAGAAGTGAATAAGTATGCTTTATGATATTTAGAAGCTTTTATGAAGAATGATTTTTTTTTGAGAAATTGATAATAAAGACGTAAAAATTGAAATGTAAAATTTAGGGTGGGGGTAGTAATTTTATTTTTTCTAAATATATATATTTTGAAATGGATTAGTATAGTTTATGGTGTTTGGAAGTTTTTATGAGCAATGAAATTTTAGGACAAATTGATAATAAAGGCTCTAGAAAATAAAATAACTTAGTCGACCTAGAACCCATATAGCTCATCTACTCATATATAATTTTTTTAATATCCAATATTTTGAAGTGGATTAGAATGTTGTGTGATATTTAGAAGCTTTTATGAAGAATGAAATTTTCTGAAAAGCTGATAATAAAGGCAGTAGAAATTAAATTTTATTGTGGAGATGTTAGTTAATTTTATTTTTATTTTTTACGTATATTCATTGACAAAGAACCGGACTTGTCACAATTTAAAAATAGAGTGATAAAATAATTCAAGATCAGGCTCCGATGCAGATCTTTTTCAAAATTGTATCGAAATGAATTTTTTTTGTCATTAATGGATACTAATTTCTCAACAACCGGACTATTATTCAAATTAAAGAATCCATGCATATTTCCTCTAAATACTAAATTATCTTCGAAACTATAGTATTAGTTAGCAATTTAATTTACCGGGGCCAATACCAGATGGCGTTACCAACCTGCCCGAAACGTTCTAATACCACAAACTTAGCGATTTAGCGATATCTAGATTAAAGGGAGTTGGTGCTCGGTAGTCTTATATAACTTAGCTCCGGTTAACTAAGTGGTGAAATTAACTTTGTACGGAGAGTTGGGAAAGGAGCAAGCAGGGAAGTTCACGTCGAAGACCACTTCGTTGTTGTCGTATTTTTACGCGGTCTTTTGTTTCGTTTTTCTTCGACGACAGAGTCTTAATTAAAAGGTGAGAAAGAAGATTTTAATTATTTTATCAATATTATGATTAAATTCTCTTTTATACGTGTCTGTTATGAAAAGTTGTTTTAGTTTTTTTTAATTTAACGAACTATTTATTATTTGAACTAAAATGACTACTAATAATAATGTTGGCAACCTTGGAATATTCTCGTTTTTTTTTAACAGAATATAAATTTGATGTTCCATGTTTGTTATCCTAATACTATAATTTAGCGTTAAATAGAATAAATATAGAATAAATATAGAAAACAATTTAAACAAATTTTATTTCCCTAGGATCTAAAAAAAATCCAATCGCTTCCCACACATCTTGGATTTATATTCTCTTGGCTCATTGACCAAACATTTACGAGTAAACATTTAATATTACGAAAAATGATTTCGTCTGTATTCTCAGCAAGATATTAAAGGGTGATATTTTTTTATCGGACCATCCAAAATAGAGGTGCGATAAAAATTAAAGTAACTGTTACAGGAAAAAATACAATACATTAAGTTATATTATGAAATGTTTTCATAATTCATATGTGTAATAATATATAATATATGATATATAAAATATAATACATATAACAAATAACATAACATAATAAAATAAATATGTCAAGATAATTGCAATAATATCAAAACTGTGACGCTAAAGTGATCTTAGATTTAGTACACTGAAAATAATGCGGTTCGATAAGTTTTGATTTTATTTATTTATGTGATCTTATCTTAAATTTCTTGCGCTGAATCAGATGTCGGTGAATTGGGATCTGGTTCTCTTACACAAAATCGCCAGGAGTTCCAATTCGATGGTGTAGTCCTTTCTTCAGCGAATGTTAAGGAAGCAAACGGGAAAAAAATAACCTCGCGCGGTGCAAAGCCAAAATACACTACAGCAGTACTTCTACCTCCCACTTACAAAAAGGGTTTTGTAACCACCTGCATCACACAGCAAACAAAAAACGAAGGTCGAGTAGAAATATTCTTCAACAACTGAAGAATCTCGAAGATCAATTAGAAATGTTCTTCACGAACGAAAAAATACCATAAAAGGTATGCCTAGCAGGCATGGCTTGAAAGTTACCCAAAAAAATAAGCGTGCCTTAGGAGGACATGTCAAATCTATAAAGAAAAGACGACCTTATGAGAATTTACATTAAAATTAAAAAAACAAAATAGCTTACCCTTAATTATAAAGAAGCCCTCGATAAGACATTAAAACGGTATACCCTAACACGTGTAAAATACAAAATTTCGTTCACAAGTGATACGAAGGACCGTTGCTTTCGCCGGTCAGAATAGGAAAGACAAAATCTCGTCTTAAAACAAAATAGAGGCCTCATTAACGACATTCGCAAGGTGGCGTATCGACAAATTAAAAATGTCAAAATATCTAAAATCTATACAACCCACTAGGCTCCTATATGTGTAATATGGGTTGCCTATAGTCGAGTACTATAAACGACTATTCAGAGCATGTCTAGCGTAACAGAAGCAGTTTACTACTTAAAAATTGTTTTGAGTTATGATATACCTTGAAATTAAAAAAAGCTTTTTAATTAGGGTCATGAGGTAATTGGTTTATCATGTTGCGAAATACTTTCAAAAGAAAAATATTTACAAATGACTTTTTATACTTAAATTATGAGAGAGATGTAAAAACATAAAACCTTATGCTACACGATGTCCTATTTGATGTAAAAATCGTAGATAAAAATAATGTCGAGGATAGAGAGAAAAATGGGTCAATTTTCATGTTACAGAACTTAAATGTAGAATAGGCGAAACGTCAAATAATACTAGTATTTTATTAAAAATGAATCCTATACCCAAAAAAAATCAATATATACAATTACATATTTTATAAAAATTAAGTACATTTCCTCGCAGTTTACTTCACTCTTCAGAATTCTCACTCAACTATACTATTATTCTTTGGGGAAGATGGTTGATTCCATTAGAATAATTAAATTATAAAAACGAGCTCTACGAGTTTATCTTTAATCAAATTTTAAAGACAGTTGCCATTTACTATTTAAAATATTTCCACTATCTTGCATACAAAAATGTTTATCTGCTATGAAAAAAGAAATGATAAGAAGTCTGTATATTATATTATTTAATGAGCATATTATTCACGATATAGCCGTTATATGCGAGTAGAATACGATACTTTATCCACTATTAAATAATTTTAGGTACAACTATTATAAACCTTTATTAATATATAATATAATATTGAAACAAAATATTGTATTTCTGATAACCAAGTAATATAATAGTAGATTACATACCGAGCATCATTACTGTCGAGGGCAAATATAGATCACCGAGGCGCTCGCGCCGAGGTGATCTATTGCCCGAGACAGGAATAATAATAAAAATCAATAATAACGATTTTTCAGAGTACTATTTTAAATGACAGCACTCAATCGTCGATCTAAAAGAGTACTACTATAAATGATGGTTAATTAATCGTCTGTCTAATAGATGTCGTTAAACGACAATACATGGTTCGAAATTAATTAAATAATATAACAAAAGTTAGTATATATCAAATATACGCTACACTCGACCTCGATATTGATATGACCTTGACATCGACATTGACTTGACCTTGATATGACATTGACCTTAACCCCGACCTTATATTTAGCAAATACGCACACATAAACACATATAACAGTTAAATTTATCAAGGGAGGGGAGCATTAAGAGTATAAAAGCAGTTAACGCAACTTATTAATAGTATACTTTATTATTCATTATTGAATATTTGATATTATTATTTAGTAAATTCGAGTATAATGAACAAATAATAGATTATGAACGATTTATGAGTATAAGTATTCATAACTGTTGAAAGACTACGAGCATGATTAAATAAATTCTTGGATTTTCTCGAAGGACCAAACTTTTTAGGTAAAAGTTAAACCAATATGAATGTTAAAATAAAAACAGTATTTGAAATAGGAATGTACAAGACATCAAAGATGAACAGAAAAATCATAAAGCGGCATATTAATTTAAATTATGATACCGAAACATAAATATTTAAATAGTACTCATCATTTTACTCACTGTAAAAACTATTTACATTGTTATTTGTTATGAAAAGTCAGAAAATTTTTGGGTGCGGTTAATTACGCACCATTTTACTTAGTTGAAGAAACTTTTTTGCTCTATTGAATGCGACTGCATCCTTTCACAGTCGGTATGCGAGAGGTTGATTGTGCTCTTGAGTTCTAACGGAGAGTAGGGTTGGTGGTTTTTTATTGGTAGGAGACATGTGACGTGGTATGTACATGGCCTTGAATTCAGAATCTTGGCCGGAAGAAATATATCTATATTTTTTGTCTCTTATAATGAAGGAATAATATAAGAAAAAGATAAGCTTGCATAGCAACAGTCGCTTATGCATTTTGTTTTTGTTAACTGTAATTTGCAAGTAGACAGAAAACTGTCTGAGAGACAGGCGGAATAATATTGTGTTGATTATAAATCTATTTTTAGATTATAAAATATATGCAATAATAGACATTAGTATGAACTGGAAGATTAATATTATTAATTTTAAAAAAAATATGAATTAGTTTATATTTTCTGGATAATATTCCAGTGAAATTTATCCAGATTAGTTTATAGTATTTAACGAATTTTGTGATTCCCATCTTTATTTTTTTCCCCCACAAAAAAATACAATTTGGACGAATCCTCTCGAGAGACTCTTTTGTAGCAATATGTTTTAAGATGAACGAGGTCAGATTATGCTTGTTGCTTCTTTTTTTTATCAAACGTCCATACTTTTGTTAAAGAATTATGTGCTTCAATACCCACAAAAAATTAGTATCTAATAGGACACTAATCTCGAGTTGAAAGTTATTTTCTTATATATATATAGAGAGAGAAGTTTTAAGTGTTTCTTTTGTTTATTTGAGTTGTGGCCTCGAGCGTCTAAAACTTCTGATAATACTCCTGAAGTGATACACGAGAATGTAAAAAGTGCTTTGGGAATTTTCAACTTTTGTTGCTTATGCAAACTTGTATCTCGGAGAAAATTTACATAAATACCATCGAAACATCAGTTATTTTTTTGCGGAGTGACTTCTTTAAAATAATTTGCTTTTTCGGTTTTAATAAAAAAAAAAACGAGACGCAGGGATTATAAGTACCAACAAACGGTGTCAATTACAAATTATCAAAATAAAAAAAATTAATTGATATATTTAATATATAAGAAAGTATATAAAATTGGAATTCAATGAAGTTTGTAAATTTTTATGACTGGCGGCCAAAGTTAAAAATATTGAAATATCGATAATAGATACATAATACTACATAATTTACAAATGGAATTTTTTTTAATGATTCGTCATATCTTGTAAATTAAATTTTTATAACATCAATCAGTTTTAGAGTTTTTGAAGAAAAAAAACTTATAAGATGGTTTTGTCCGTCCGTCCGTCTGTTAGCCTGATTCATTTAAAAAATTTTCTCACCGACTAGTCCCCCAAAAGCGTTAGGTCAGGTAAAAAATAATATTTGCAAAGAATGTCATGGTATTAGAATGTCCTTATCTGATTTATGATAAAATGTGAGACCTGATAAATAAAAAACTCATTTTAATTTCTACATCCTTTATTATTAATTTCTAATATTCCATTGTTCATAAAAGCTTCTAAATATCATAAAGCATATTGATATACTTCAAAATGTTGGATATGTGAAAACATATATATGAGTAGATGAGTTATATGGGTGCTAGGTCAACAAAGTAGAAATTTATTTTCGTAACTTTAAATTTTCGAAAACTTGAAATTACGGCAAAAACGTCGTTTTTCACTTGTTTAAAAAATTGTACGAGCTCTGATTGTATATTTTGTAAAATAAAAGTATTAAGACTTAAATGAATTTTTTAAAAAAATGGTGGAAACTATAATTCTACATAATTTACATATACGTATTCTTAATAATAACAAGTTCATTATACTTCATATATTTATTTATTTCGTGCCTCTTAATATGATGACTTCTAAAATGATATTTTAATAAAGAAATTTTCTTTATCTCTTTGAAATTATTATGCTCCTTTAGATCTTATTGTTTATTCCACGAAATATTAAAAGATAATTAGCTTTAGAAAATAAATTTTCGGACGAGAAAACACTGAAAGCACATTTTAATTAAAAAATTAGTATTTATAAAGCCATAAGTATACAGTATATTTTAAATGAAAACCAATCGATAAGAATAGTATATTATATACCAAGGTCGAGAAAAATATCAAAATATTTATTACATAACCTTAAACTATTTTAAACGAAAATATATCTGATAAATAATTATTTACCTTTATTTTATTTGATTAGGTCGAAAATTCACTTTAAATGATAGGAATTGCTTATTTGTAAGACTAGTAGTGGAAAAAAAATTATAATAATTAAAGATACTTTTAGATTTTTAATTTTAACCATAATATTTTCTTTTGTTCTAGATTTCTTCACCATCCACGCCACTGTCTCTTCGAAGAGAAATTAAACCATTTAAAGCTAGACAATCAACTACAAAGAGATCTACGATCTACCGAAATCATAATAAAGCACAAAACCAATCTAAGATAGAGAAAGACTCTCGTCGGGTCGGTTCTCGTCTGGCGCTTCCGAAAATTTTAACCACTAAATAGGATGTCCTTTTCTCTAACTAATAAATCGTCTAATTAGAATTAGAACGTTTCGTGACAGTCGAGGAAATTTTCGATTAAAAACATCGTTAACGTTAAGAGCTAATAATGTGGATGATAATGATGACAGTTCAAAAGATACCCGACAAGAAAAACATTCGAAAATTGTGCTCTGTTGCGATTAAAATTTGTGGGATCGTTTATAAATAAAGTTAATCAGTTAGAAACAGTAAGTATTAATATAAGAAATATTTTAGATCAGAAAAAAAATAAAATCAAGTTATTTTCATGTTTATTATCTAATAAAAATTTAATTAAATATAAAACAAAATGTAATCGCTATTTAAACCAAAAATCAAGCTAAAGTACTTTGGCATTAATCAAGTATAAAATAAATCTACCCACGTTAAATTTAAATTAATTTAAAGTGTTGAATATATGTAAAAACAAAAATTGTTGACTTATTCTTTAAAAAATTTTCTCACTGATTAGTCCTCCAAAAGCGTTACGTCAGATAAAAAATAATATTTGCAAAGAATGTCATGGTATTAGAATGTCCTTATATGATTTATGATAAAATGTGAGACCTGATAAATAAATAACTCATTTTAATTTCTACATCCTTTATTATTAATTTCTAAGAATATTCCATTGTTCATAAAAGTTTCTAAATATCATAAAGCATATGGATTTACTTCAAAATGTGGGATATTTGAAAAAAAAATATATGAGTAGATGAGCTATATGGGTTCTAGGTCAACAAAGTTATTTTATTTTCTAAAGCCTTTATTATCAGTTTTTTTTATTTAAATTGTATTCTTCATAAAAGCTTCTAAATTATACAAACTATTAATCCATATCAGAATATATATATTTAAAATAAATAATTACACTACCCCACCATAAATTTTACATTTAAATTTTTATAACGTTTATTATTAATTTATCAGAAATTTTCATCCTTCATAAAAGGTTCCTAAACATCATGAAGCATATTAATCCACTTCAAAATGTTGGATATTTGAAAAAAAATATATGAGTAGATGAGCTATATGGGTTCTAGGTCAACAAAGTTATTTTATTTCCTAAAGCCTTTATCATCAGTTTTTTTTTTTAATTTTATTCTTCATAAAAGCTTCTAAATTACACAAACTATTAATCCATATCAGAATATATCTATTTAAAATAAATAATTACACTACCCCACCATAAATTTTCCATTTAAATTTTTATAACGTTTATTATTAATTTATCAGAAATTTTCATCCTTCATAAAAGGTTCCTAAGCATCATGAAGCATATTAATCCACTTCAAAATGTTGGATATTTGAAAAAAAAATATATGAGTAGATGAACTGTATGGGTTCTAGGTCAACAAACTTTATTTTATTTTCTAGAGCATTAATGATCAGTTTGTCAGAAAATTTCATTCTTTATAAAAACTTATAAACCATATAAACTATACTGATCGACATCAGAATATATATTTAAAAAAATGAATTACATTACCCCCACCATAAATTTTACATTTTAATTTTTACAGCCCTTTTTAGTAATTTATCAGAAAATTTCATCCTTCATAAAAGCTTCTAAATATCATAGAGCACATTGATCCACTTTAAAATGTTTGATATTTAAAAAAAAATATGAGTAGATGAGCTATATGGGTTCTAGGTCAACAAACTTTATTTTATTTTCCAGAGCATTAATGATCAGTTTGTCAGAAAATTTCATTCTTTATAAAAACTTATAAACCATATAAACTATACTGATCGACATCAGAATATATATTTAAAAAAATGAATTACATTACCCCCACCATAAATTTTACATTTATTATCAATTTTTTAGAAAATAAATAACTTATTCTTTACAAAAAAAAAATTCTTACTGGCCAATCCCCCAAAAGCGTAAGGTTGGGTTTAAAAATTAATATTTGCAAAGAATGTCATGGTGTTAATTAGAATTTTCTCATATGATTTATGATAAAATGCGAGACCTGCTAAATAAAAAACTCTTGTTATTTTTAATTATTTCAAACTAATCTATTATTTATTATTATTTTAATATTTAAAATTAAAGTAATAAAATTGATAAAAAACCATTAAAAAAAATGATAAACGAATAATAATAAATGCTAAAAAAATAATAAAAAATGCTAAAAAATAATAAAAAAAATATTAAAAATTACTAAAAATTGCTAAAAAAATCCTAAAAATTGCTACAAATAATAAAAACTGCAAAAATTGCTAAAATATATAAAAATTATTAAAAAATAATAAAAAATGCTAAAAAATAATAACAATTACTGGAAATTTTTAAAAAGTAAAAAAAATTGTTACAAATTGCTAAAAATAGCTAGAAAATAATAATGAATGCTAAAAATTGTTAGAAATTACTAAAATTACTCAAAATTGATAAAAAATTATTAAAAAATAATAAAAAAATGATAAACGAATAATAATAAATGCTAAAAAAATAATAAAAAATATTACAAATTACTAAAAATTACTAAAAAAATCCTAAAAATTGCTAGAAATAATAAAAACTGCAAAAATTGCTAAAAATCATTAAAAAATTATAAAAAATGCTAAAAAAGAAAAATAAAAATTACTAAAAATAGCTACAAACTATTTAAAAAAAATAAGAAAAATTGCTAAAAATAATAAAAAATTATTAAAAAAATGATAAATGAATAATAATAAATGCTAAAAAAATAATGAAAAATGCTAAAAAATATTACAAATAGCTACAAATTACAAAAAATTGCTACAAATTACTAAAAATCATTAAGAAATAATAAAAATTGCTAAAAAAAATAAGAAAAATTGCGTAAAATAATTAAAAATGCAAAAATTGCCAATAATTATTAATAATTGCTACAAATTACTAAAAAACATTAAAAAATAATAAAAATTATTAAAAATAGCTACAAACTATTAAAAACAAGAAAAACAACTACAAATTACTAAAAATTGCTAAAAACTACAAAAAATTGCTAGAAATAATAAAAAAATTAAAAATTGCTAAAAATTATTAATAATTGCTACAATTTACTAAAAATTGCTACAAATTACTTAAAATCATTAAAAAATAATAAAAAACCGCAAATATATTAAAAAAAAATTAAAATTGCTATAAATAGCTACAAATTTAAAAAATAAGAAAAACAGCGACAAAATACTAAAAATTGCTAAAAAATAATAAAAATTTCTAAAAATTAATAGAAAATGCTAAAAATTTCTAGAAATAAGAAAAAATGCAAAAATTGCTAAAAATTATTAAAAAAATGTTAAAAACCAATAAAAAATGCTAAGAAAAATAAAAATTACCACAAATTTTTAGAAAGTAATAAAAATTGCTACAAATTACTAAAAATTGCCAAAAAAATACTAAAATTGCTAAAAAATAATAAAAATTGCTAAAAATAAATAAAAAATTCAAAAAATTGCTAGAAATAATTAAAAATTCAAAAATTACTAAAACTTATTAATAATTGTTACAAATTACTAAAAATTGCTAAAAAATACAAAAAAATAGCTATAAATATTAAAAAAATATTAAAAATTGCCAAAAAATAATAAAAACTGCTAAAAATTAATAGAAAATGCTAAAAATTGCTAGAAATAATAAAAAATGCAAAAATTGCCAAGAATTATTAAAAAAATGTTAAAAACCAATAAAAAATGCTAAAAAATAATAAAAATTGCTAAAAAAAATACTAAAATTTCTAAAAAAAAAAAAAATTGCTACAAATTACTAAAAATTAAAAAATAATAAAAAACCGCCAAGAAAAATATAAAAAAAAATAAAAATTGCTAAAAATTGTTAATAATTGCTACAAATTACTAAAAATTACTAAAAATCATTAAAAAATAATAAGAAATGCTAAAAAAAAGTAAAAAAAAAATTAAAATTGCTACAAATTATAAATAATTGCTACAAATTACTACAAATTACACAAAATCATTAAAAAAATAATAAAAAAAACCGCCAAGAAAAATATAAAAAAAAATTGCTAAAAATAGCTACAAACTATTAAAAAATAAGAAAAACAGCTACAAATTACTGAAAATTGCTAAAAAACTACTAAAAATTGCTAGAAATAATAAAAAATGTAAAAATTGCTAAAAATTACTAAAAATCATTAAAAATAATAAAAAGATGCAAAAAAATATAAAGAAAAATAAAAATTACTAAAAATTAATAAAAAATGCAAAAATTCCTAAAAATTATTAAAAAATTAAAAACCAATAAAAGTGCTAAAAAATAATAAAAATTGCTAAAAAACAATTAAATTTGCTAAATATTAATAAAAAATGCTAAAAATTGCTAGAAATAAAAAAAATGCAAACATTGCTGAAAAAAGTAAAAAATGGCTAAAAAAACTAAAAATTGCTAGAAATGTTAAAAAAATTTCTAATAATTTCTAAAAAATTATAAAAATGTTAACAAACACTAAAAAATTCCAAAGGTCACTAAAAATTGCTGAAAATTGTTAAAAATTAATAAAAATAGCTACCAACTAACTTTATAATTTTATTTTTCAGGTTGACCAACTTCCGCATAATATAAAATCGTTAAAAAAAAAAAGATGAAACTAAAGTGACCGAAAAAATTCTTGGATGTAATGCGAAACAAATTGAACGCTACCGCATGTGCGGCCGTCTTGGATGAAGTGAACTTTAGCGATTCGCATTTGTTATTTTCGTTATCGGTCTTAGCTTTAATTAACGTTATGGTTATTGTTGGCAATTGTCTCGTCATAGCCGCCGTTTATTATTCATCCAAGTTGCGATCGGTCACTAATTTCTTTATTGTTTCATTGGCTGTCGCTGATCTTATGGTGGGAGTTGCGGTTTTACCGTTTTCGGCTACTTGGGAAGTTTTTAAGGTTAGTAGAGTTTTTTTTTCTTTCTTTTTTTCTAAAATTTTTATATAATGACTTGACTATTTTTCACGGATAATCCTTTAACCCTACGACAATCCCCCCACGACAATCCTTTCTCCCACTACAATTCTTTCTCATGACAATCCTTTAATTAATATTTTTATCCGGAAAGAATTGTCCGGAAAAGATTGTCCAAAAAGGATTGTCCGGGGATGGATTGTCATGGATTTTAAAGCAGTGTCGTGCGAATAATTTTTTATTTCAAAAATATCATTAAAAAATATTTTTTATCCGGAAAAGATTGTCCTTAAAAAATTATCCGGGGATGGATTGTCATGGATTTTAAAGCAGTGTAGTGCGAATAATTTTTTATTTTAAAAATATCATTAAAAAATCATTTTATCCGGAAAAGATTGTCCTTAAAAAATTATCCGGGGATGGATTGTCATGGATTTTAAAGCAGTGTCGTGCGAATAATTTTTTATTTCAAAAATATCATTAAAAAATCATTTTATCCGGAAAAGATTGTCCTTAAAAAATTATCCGGGGATGGATTGTCATGGATTTTAAAGCAGTGTCGTGCGAATAATTTTTTATTTCAAAAATATCATTAAAAAATATTTTTTATCCGGAAAAAATTGTCCTTAAAAAATTATCCGGGGATGGATTGTCATGGATTTTAAAGCAGTGTCGTGCGAA